>JANHMN010000002.1:191618473-191641148 GCA_030674055.1 Rhabdomys pumilio | reverse complement strand
TGTGTGTCTGTCTGTCTCTGTATGTGTATGTCTATGTGTGTATGTCTTCCTGTGTGTCTGTCTATGTGTGTCTGTGTGTGTACATATGTATGTGTATGTCTGTGTGTCTCTATGTGTGTGTGTACATGTATGTGTGTGTCTGTGTATGTTTATATATGTGTGTGTATGTGGGCAGGGGTTTGGGGGCAATACCAACAATAACACAATCCAGGAGAACTGGCTAGAGCAGAAAGGGCATTAACCATTATATCTAAGTTCCTCCAAAGGCTGCTTAAGAGTTGGGGGTTGGCGGGGCAGTGGTGGTGCACGTCTTTAATCCCAGCACTTGGGAGGCAGAGGCAGGTGGATTTTTGAGTACAGAGTGAGTTCCAGGACAGCCAGGGCTACACAGAAAAAACCCTGTCTCGAAAAACAAAAAACAAAAATACAAACAAACAAAAAAAAGAGTTGAGGTTGACAATGACACAAGGCTCTAACCAGCATATCCAGCATATCTTGGTCTTCAGCCAGGTGGGCAACCATCCGGGCTTGCTCTGGGCTGAGAATCTCCTGGGAAGGGCTTTTGGCACTAAAACCAGATCAGTCCTAGGGGAACCTGGATGGCAGGTATCCATGGCAGGTATCCTATCCCTCGACTCCCACTGCCGCACTCTGTGGCTATGAAAGGATATAACTCCCTTTTGTCTTGAGCCTTGATCACTGTGACAGATGCCCACTCTGGTCACTCCTGGTATAGGGTGGGGGTGGGGTAGGGCTTGCTCTCAACATCGCTCTTGGAACAGAGGCCAGAATTTTTCCAGGATTTTGGACTAGGAAGTGGAAAGTGAGCACTTAAAAACCTTTAGGGTTTCAAGAGAAGAATCAGATTTTATTTTAACAGTAAGTTATAATATTTGACAAAATGCAGACACATTGCTTCTCAGAGCTGGTACTGAGTCAGTGTGGAAAGTATTCTTTCTCTAGAGCAGTGGTTTTGTTCTCAGCCTTTCTGATGCTGAGACCCTTTAATACAGTTCCTTGTGCTGTAACCCCCCCAGCTGTAAAATTATTTCATTGCTGCATCATAACTGCAATTTTGCCACTGTTATGAGTCATAATATGATGTAGGATATCTGATATATGACCCCCAAAGGGGTCACAACCCACAGGTTGAGAACGTTTGCTACAGAGGACCCTAAAGACTTTGAGTGGAGATGGCTCAGGGAAGACTTCAGCAGCATGTCTCATCACCAGGGGCACAACCTAGCTGAAGAAGAATCCTGAACATCTGGATGGAGAGCCCTCAGGGTCTCTATAGAACCTTTGGCCTCTCTTTTGTGGTGGTTAATCTTGTTAATTAAACAGGGTTTAGAATCACCACTGAAACCCATTTCTGTGTGTGCCTATGGGAGTGATCCCAGTCAGAATGAACAGGAAAGGAAGAGTCTCCCTAAATGTGGGTGACATTCTCTCATGGGCTATGGTCTTGGAGTGAAGAGGACGGGAGCTGAGTACAATCTCCCTCTGTTTCCAGACTTGAGGCAGGAGAATCCAAGGTCTCACTCTCCCGTGTGGTACCTTCCCCATAGGACGCTATACACCCTGAACTGTGAGCCAAAAACAAAACTTTCCTTCCTTCAC
Source organism: Rhabdomys pumilio (assembly GCA_030674055.1). NCBI lineage: Eukaryota > Metazoa > Chordata > Mammalia > Rodentia > Muridae > Rhabdomys > Rhabdomys pumilio. Next base: position 191,639,528 of record JANHMN010000002.1, on the reverse strand, counting down.
AACAATGAGAAATGAGAAAAGAGGTTGCTCCTCTCGTGGCCCATCAGAGAGTATAAACTACTCAGGTATAGGTTAAGGACAGGTCGTAAGTACCATATATCCATCTCATAGTTGGTAATAGTAAAATATTTCATTTTGCCAGTATGCATACACTGACAGTCTGCCAGTTCTAGTTTTGCATTTATGGTGTTGAGCATAATGGTCAATTAGTATGGGAAATGGGATCTCATTGTGGCTTTAATTTGCATTTCCCTAATTACACATTGTGTTGTCTACCTGTACAGGCTTATCAGCCAATGGTAAAGTGTCTGTTCTATTCCTGTATGAGTTTTTTTGTTGTTGTTGTTATTGAGACATCCAGCAAGAAGCAGTTCAAGGGTTTAGTTTGGTTCACATCATGGCAGGAACACGGCATAGGGGTCAGATGCCCCATGGCTGTGTCAGGTGGAATGTGAGGCTGCCTGCTCACATCTCAGCAGACCCAGAGGTAGAGAAAGAGGAAGGCTGTCACCCACATGACTTCAACAGTGGATGGTGCTGCTCACATTCAGGGCAGATTTTCTTCCTTCTGTTGACCCTCTGTGGAAATGCCTTCAAAGACTAGCCCAAAGCTGTGCCCACTAATGCTCAGGGTGACAAAGATGGTGGCCTTTGTTAAGAATTTACAGGAGATCTTTATACATGCTTAGCACAAATTGTTAATGACTAGACAGATTCTGAGTATTTTCACACCATCTATGCCCTTTTTCGTTTTTTCTGACTATGATCAGTTTATCAGTTAAGGTCTGTGATCAATGTTTTTTATTGTTCTAAGAAGTCTTTGCATACTCCAAAATGACCAAGATTTTTCAAGTCTTCTTCTGTGTATGTAGTGATAATTTTGGAATTTTGACTTCTTTAAAAAACATAAATATTACAAGAATGTGCTTTTGTTTTAATACCAGATGTAGGGATGCTCATGTAGCTGGCTGCTTCGGACTGTCCACAGCAGCTGACTATGATTTGCCTCATGCTCTAGTAGAGATGTGGTTTTGCCAGCTGCAGAGAGTTTCTGTGATTGTGATATGTTTAGAATTCTGGGAACCTTTCAGAGAATACCTAAATGTTAGGACCCGAGAGGTGAGGTTGGTTGTTGTTGGTCATTTAGGGAGATTGGTTGCAGTTTCTAGTAGTCATGGTCAAAGAAGAAACAAAAGGAAAGAAATTAGATTCATGAATTTTCCTATTTCCTCTCTCCTCCATCCTTGTTTCTCTCCTGGCTAGTGTTAGGGAGGGAAAGCGGGGGATGGGGTGACATAAAAGGTGGGAAAACCAAGAACCCACAAAATAACAAAGACCAGCAGTATTTATATTTTATAATTTGGGACTTTTACTTTTAAATATGTATTGCTTAATTTTCATTTGAAGATTTAAAATGATGTCATTATTTTATATTTTATTGTCAGCTCTCGAACTTCCACTTGATTCTTTAAAAAATATATTGCTAAGACAGTGGGAAATAGAGAGGATAATGGAACACATGTGATAAGAAGGCAGATAGGAGACTGTGTGTGGAAAGGAGAGAAAGCAGCTGGAGGTAGGAAGGTGCTGGAGCAAACAGTGGAGGAGGGGGCAATGAGAGCAAAGTTTAATGTATATAATATGAGTTAAGATGCCACAAGATGAAACCCATTGTTTTGTCTGATAACTTTAAAATGAATATATGTAGTGTGTGTGTGTGTGTGTGTGTGTGTGTGTGTGTGTGTATTTTATAAATGGATATGTATGAATGTATATATAATATATATGTGTATATATGTATAAATATTATATGCATATATACATTCATACACATCTATTGCTGTCTCCAATTCTCCATCTGCTCACTCATTGTGGCTATGTTTTTACTTATGTCTTTTATACATATAATTGCTACTTAAAAGTTTTTTTGTGGCTGGGCAATTAGCTCAGTGCTAGAGTAGTTTAGCATGTGCCAGGCCCTGGATTTAAACCTGAGCATCAAAAGAAAACGAAAGCTCTTATCTAGTTATTCCAACATACGCTATACTTTGGTTTTTGTGTCATCATGTTTTCCCCTTGAATACATATCACTTAAAAAAAAAAAAAAACTTTTTCTTGCCTGTCTAAAACTTCTTATTGATGCTGTTCCTCATGGTGATGGTAGCAGAGACTCTGGGTTCTGTCTTTCTTTGACATCATTGGGTGGTTATTCATGGATATCACCTTGAAGATGTAGAAGTCTGGCTTTGCAACCTTTAATGTAGCCTTGCTCAACTTTTCTCCTTAGACTGACTGAAAAATTTAATCCCTGGGACATGGTCTCTTGGTCCTCAGTATAATGTCCCCTGGAATTTTATGACTTGCCCAGAGAATTTCAAAGGTTCTTTTGGAAACATTGGCAGAATTCAAACTCTAAATTCTGTCTCCTAATTGGTGGGTGAGAGATGAAATATCAACTCACATTTAAAACTTTTAAGCACTTCCAGAACCCCACCCCCTCCCATTTCTAGTCACTGTGGTTGTCCACATTCTGTCCTCTGTCACCTTGTGGTAATTCTCTGCCAACAGCCTGGAGGGGGTGGCGGGGGAAGCTTGGGGAAGGCAAAATAGGCCTGGTCTTACCCAATGGAGTTCCTCCTTCCAAAAACCAATCCCAACTTCTCTGTCTGCCTTGGTTACTCCCAACACTTCCAGATATATCCTTTCTTTTTTTCCCATTTTGTTCAGAGTTTATAAATCTCCTAGAGAAGATTTGACAGCAGGAACCATTCCACCCCACCAGCATCAGAACTACTTCTGTACCCACTTTAAGGCTTTGAAAAATATTTTTCAAAACCAACCTCCACAAAAGATGTCCTGAATAACATTCTCTGTAATAGTAGCCTAGGGTTTTTTAGAGCTTTTTCTGTTAGTAGCTAGAATTTCTCAGGACAACTGTTGTAGGAAGCTAAAAACAGAGAATACCAGGCCTGCCACTTCCTAGCTGTTTCAAGGTGCCTGGACACTCAAAGGCCATATAAAGGCAATTTGTGGTGTAACGATGGTCTTCGGAAGTTTTTAGTACTTTGTGAAAATATACAACACAGTTCCCAAAACTTAAGCCTTGAATACCATTACTTTGGAGCGGTCTTGACTTTTCTTTTTATGGAGACACTGGTTTTCTCCTGCTCATCAGGAGTCCTCATTGCAAGTTAAGTTCATTTTTGATCAACCCAAACTTGCAAAGTTCATTCTTGCTGATAAGTGGGGTGCTGGTGTTAGGATGCTGGGGTCTCCCCAAGACAGTTACTCTGATGAGTGCTTTGTGGAGTCCTGGGCACTGTGGGCAGTGAATGAGGAAAACCTCTAGATAATAAGACTTCTTCCTTGCCTCTGTCCTTGTCCATGAGAACTGTCAGAAGGCCAAAGAGATAAAAGAGCTGTCCACAGTCCCAGTGATTCACTTGTGCTGTGAATGCAGAGAACAAACCCAACAGCAGACTGTGTTCTAAGCTCAGCTGCACCTTCTGTCAAGGAAGGAGTGATTTTGAAGTCCACCGTGAATCAGGGAGGAAAGAAAATAGCAATGAGGGGCTGGAGAGATGACTCAGCAGTTAAGAGCACTGGCTGACACTCTTCTGGGGACTTGGGTTTGGTTCCAGTATCCACATGTGCTGGCCCACAACCACCTGTCACCCCAATTCCAATAAGACCCAATGGCTTCTTCTAACCTTCCTCTTGGACACTGGCACACACCTCTCTCTCTCTCTCTCTCTCTCTCTCTCTCTCTCTCTCTCTCTCACACACACACACACACACACACACACACATACACAGAGGGATCAGGGAGAAGGGAGAGAGAGCTTTTTAAAAAATCAGACTACTTCAAATGCTCTTCTATTGGCTGAGATGGTTTTGTTTTGTTTTGTTTTGTTTTGTTTTGTTTTGTTTTTTGTTTTGTGTTTCTGTGATAAAATATCCTGGCCAAAATCAATTTAGGGGAGGAAGGTGTTTCTTTAGCTTTGCAACAGTCTCATCTCATTGTCAATGGAGGGTCTAGGTGGAAGGAATCAAGACAACTGGTTACAACTCACCCAAGAACAAAGAGAAATGGGTCTTTCTGCTGGCTTCTGTGTCCAGTGCTCTTCCCAGCAGGTAAAATCATGCTGCCCACATTCAGGGAGGGGCTTCCCATCTCATTCAACAATCAAGACAATCTCCCACTCATGTCCACAGGTCAACCTGATCTAACAATCCCTTGTGGACTCTCTTCTCAGGTAAGTCCTAGAATGTATCCAGTTGACAGTTGTCCATTCAAATCTGAGGATATGAATCGTTTTCTCTGTCATTTGAGCTCTTCAACTAAACTGATTTGAAGATCCAAATGCTTTTTACTAGTAGACTAGAAGTAGAAAATATGCAGACTCTGAAGCCAGCTCACCTGGATTTCATCGTCAGGTCTGCCCTTGTCCATAAAAATTGCTTCAGCGTCAGTTTCCACACTGAGTCTGCTTCAGTTCCAACTCCAACACACACAAGCTGTAGAACCTGCAGTACCTTGCTTAAGCTCTCTGGGACCCATCTTTCTCACCTTTTAAATACAAGTGTCAGGATCTTAGCTATTGCATATAAAATTCTTAGGCAGTTCTTCCTTCATTATACCATGCACATGTAAACCATAGTTACTAACAATGAACGAATATCTACCTGGACATTTTGTCAAATGAAAGACAATGCAGTGACCCAAACCAGTCTGATAAATATATGTGCTCCAACATGCCCATCTAGACATCTGGGCATTCATTGGTGTAACCTCAGCAAGATAATAGAAGGTGTGTGCTGACCAAGGCTGGGTTGGTCAGAGGTGGATGTAGGCATTTCTTTGTAAATAGAAATGTATAATGAATAAAGGAAATCAAGCAAAATTATAGCTACAAAAGCAACAGTGTAGAAGGCAAGGACCAGCACCTGAGGTTGTCCCCTGACCTCCATAGATACACTATAGTATGGACATGCACACAGTCACACATATGGATGCACACACAGAGAAAAAATAAAATTACAGAAAGGTGGTCACATGGGGGGGGCATGGTGCCTACTCTTAACACTGCCAGTAAAGCTGTGACAAGGACATTGCCTGTTAGTGTCTCTTTCTCCAGAAACGTGGATTCAGCTGTGACTGTGATAGCTCAGATCGGCAAAAGAGTGTCCACTCAGAGCCAGAAACTGTCACCATGGTGTTGAACTTGGAAGGGGGGATGGAAATGTTCACTCATCCGTGAGCTTTGCATGCAGTTCCTGTAGGCTGGAGGCTCAAGCTTCTTGCTACTCACTTCTGTTTGGTTGTAAAACTCTGAGTGCCTCACCTCTGTTTCTGACCTCTCCACATCCATCTTCCAACCTCGGTTTTTTCTCAGTGCTGCGGAGGATTCCGGTGGCGGGATCGCTTTCCGTTCAGTGTGCTCCCAGGCTGTGTGGGTGGTGGCTCACCCCTCACCTTGCCCTGATCCCCAATATCCAAATGCTCTCTCCCCTTCTCTTTTTTACAGTCTATAATTTTCCAAAGACTGGGAAATAAAAACGTCCAGCTGATAAATGAGTCTGGTTAGGTGGAAGGATGACGTGGGTCCATTTTAATTTCTCATTTGCTTTTCTCTGTTTCCAAAATTGATGCAATAAACATTCATCATGTTTGTGATCAGAAGAAACGCACCCAATAAAAAGCCAATCTGGACCCCAAGGTTGAGTATTCTGATTGGCTGAGAGCCTAACCTCTGAGAAAAAGTTAAAAGTTCTCTCCTCCTCTGATTGCTGGACACTACACCCCAGGTCATGACACTGCAGAGAGTAACCTCTGCCCAGAGATGCAGACCTGTAGGGACCCAAAGTCAACAGCCCTGTCCTACCTTGGGGACCCGCTTCCAGCTTCTAACACTTTAAGCCGCAGTTGTTCTCCAGATTGGAGCTCTTACCAGCTGACACCAACACATGCAGCCTTGCACAGTCAAGACCCTCCATTGTGTCCCATGGGTCCCCAACTAACTGTCTTTATCTTCAGACAGGAATACCCAGTTCTTCTCCCACATGGCAGCCAGGATCATCTGTCTGGGGCACATTTCTGTGTGGTGGTGTTTGCTCCTTGGTAGTTTAAGTCTCTCTGTCTGCTCCGAGTCTCCTGGTCTCTAAGTTCAGCCTCCACTGAGCTGCCTATATTTCTTTTTAATTATATACCTCCTCTCTTTTAAAATGGAAGTTTCCTATTGGATTTCTATGACAATATAGAGACATGGATCAATTCCAACAAAAATGAAATCATTAATGGAATAGTTATTCATCTCCTGGGCTGCCCTGACAGAAGAACCTCTGTGGATATATGCATGTTGGTTGGGGTTTCCCTTCAGTATGTTGAGGGGTGACTCCCTCCAGTCTTAGCAGGGACTCAGCAGCTGAGTGGCTGACATTGGAGGAGTCAGCTGGAGGAACAGAGAGTGGAGGAGTGGAAGGATGGCAGGAAGCATGAGAACTTAGAAATCCTGCCCCAGAGTAAGCTGGGCTATCACCGGCCTCTAATCCTGAGCAATCTAGATACTTGGCTTTGCATGTGTGGAGAGGACAGGCCCAGCTTGGGCACCTGCTGCCTAGCCTGGCACAAGATGTGACTTACTTTTCTCATTACTGTTAGAAGAAGTCAGGGAAGAGAAGAGGGGTTTATCCTAGTGCCCAATTTAAGAAAGATGCCAAGTACATCACGATAGGGAAGGCCCCATGGTAGCGGTGTAGGGAAGCTAGCCCCAGTGTGTCAGTCACAGAGTGCTTGTGTGTTATTGGGGCTCAGCTCACTTTTTCCTTTGTAGTCTGTCCAGAACTCCAGCCCAGGGATTGGTGCAACCTACATTTAGGAAGACTTTCCCCAGCTCATCTAAGTCAGGCTAAATTCCTTCTTACTGTTCTTAGACTTATTTCATTTTTATGTATATGAATTTTTGCTTGATTGTTTGTCTGTGCACCCTGTGCATGCTTGGTGCCCATGGAGGTCGGAAGGGGCCATTGCTTCCCCAGATTGTAAACTACCAGGAGGATGCTGGGAATTGAACCCAGGTCCTCTGTAAGAACAAAAGTGCTCTTAACCATTGAGCCATCTCTCTAGCTCACAACTAATTCAATCTAGAAAATCCCCAGCAAGCATGCCAAGGGGATTGCTTCTATGGTAATGTTATCCCCAACCACCAGCCAAGTTTCCAGTGAAGATTAGTCATCATACATGGAGAAACTATTGTCTTAGATCTACAATCATCTTGGCTGCATAGGCTTTCAAGATACTGGCATGCTTCCTGGTGTCAGTTGCTTATAACGTGTATGTTATAAGCCGTATGTTATGGCTTCTAGTAATGGTTCAATGTCAAGTGGCCATCATCAGTGATAGCCTTCTTGTTGGCAGAGTCCCAGGGTGGTACAGAGGAACACATAGTGAGAGATACACAGTGAACACATGTGTGTGTGTTTATGGGTGTGTTTTCTGGTCTCCTCATGAAGCCAACCCAGATTCAATGACAACTACTCTGGTGACCTTTCTTCATCCTAACCGTCTCTTAAAGGCCCTGCCTGTAAACACAACAGTTACATAGAGTTCCACCTTCCTCAGCACACACAATGGTGGTCAAACTCCAACATGACTTTCAGAGGTGTTCTTCACCCACACACATAAAATTTTTTAAATGAATTTTAAAATAACTTCTTTCTTTAAGAGTGTACATTCTAAAACTATGACTTACACATTCTAACAGTGAAGTGACTGGACAGTGTGGGGAGAGAGTCAGGTTTCTAACAATTAGAGTGAGAGTTACAGACAAGGAAAAGGCTGGGATTGTTCACATGGTAATGGCTTAGTATTAGAAAGACCCGTATGGAATCAACTTTAGCTTACTACAGCTACAGACGGGTACACCCAAAATGTTCAGATAGCTCACACAGACAGACATATTTTTCTATTCTGTCAGTCAAGGGGGGATGAAAAATCTTATTACAATAACAAAAAGCACACTTCTATTCCAGATGGTTTGTTCGTTCATTTTAGTTTTTATTGTATGTGCAGGCGTAATTCGCCTGCATGTACATCTGTGCACCACGTGCATGCAGTGCTCTCAGAGTCCAGAAGAGGGCGTCAGACCTTCAGGAACTAGAGTTCCAGTGGCCGTAAGTCGCAATGTGGGTGCTAGGAATTGAATCTGAACATTTCTTTTAAGTGCTTCTTGGTTATTCAAGATCCCTCTGTTGAAAATTCTGTTTAGCTCTGTACCCTGTTTTTAAAATTGGGTTATTTGGTTTGTTGTTGTTTAATTTCTTGAGTTCTTTATAAATTTTGGATATTAGTCCTCTGTCAGATGCAGGGTTGGTGAAGATTTTTTCCCATTCTGAAGGCTGTAGTTTTATCCTGTTGATGGTGTCCTTAGCTTTGCAAAAGTCTTTTCAGTTTCATGAGGTCTCATTTATTCATTGTTGGTTTTAGTGCCTGAGCTATTGGTGTTTTGTTCAGGAAGTTGTCTCCTGTTCCAGTGAGGTCAAGGCAGTTCCCCACTTTCTCATCTATTAGATTTAGTGCATCTGGTTGTATGTTAAGATCTTTGATCCACTTGGATTTGAGTTTTGTGCAGGGTGATAGATGTGGATCTATTTGCATTTTTCTACATGCAGACATCCAGTTAGACCAGCACTACTGGTTAAAGATGTTTCCATTTTTCCATTGTATGGTTTTGGCTTCTTTGTCAAATATCAAATGTCCATAAGTATGTGGGTTTATTTCTGGGTCTTCAGTTCCATTCCATTGGTCAACCTGTCTGTTTCTACACCAATACCCTGTAGTTTACAACACTATTACTCTGAAGTACAGCTTGAGATCAGGGGTGGCTCTATCTACAGAAGTCCTTTTATTGTACAGGACTATTTTAGCTAATCTGGGTTTTTTGTTTTTCCATATGAAGTTGAGAATTGCTTTTTCAAGGTAAGGTCTGTAAAGAATTATGCTGGAATTTTGATGGGAACTGCATTGAATCTGTAGATTGCTTTTGGTAGGATGGTCATTTTTACTATGTTAATCCTACCAATCCATGAGCAGGGGGAGATCTATCCATCTTCTAATATCTTCCTCAGTTTCTTTCTTCAGAGACTTGAAGTTCTTGTGATACAGGTCTTTCACTTGCTTGGTTAGAGTTACTCCAAAATATTTTATATTATTTGTGGCTGTTGTAAAGAGTCTTGTTTCCTCAATTTCTTTCTCAGCCCATATATTATCTGTGTAAAGAAGAGCTACTGATTTTTTTTTTAGTTGAGTTTGTATCCAGGCACTTTGCTGAAGGTGTTTATTAGCTGTAGGAGTTCTTGTGTGAACTTGGTCTTTATGTGAGCCCCTTAACAACTGGAATGGTTTCTTACTCTGTTGCCTGCCATTGGATTCCCTTCCCCTACCTAGACTGCCTGGTTGGACCTCAGTGGAAGAGGAGGTGCTTAGTCCTGCTGGGACTAGATGTCCCAAGGTGGGGTGGTACTCTTGTTTTTTGAGGAGATGTGGAGGGGGTAATGAGGGGGAGGGATTTGGAAGGGCAAGACAGAGAGAAGAGGTGGAAGGGGTAGACTGTGATTGGGATATAGTGTGAATAAAAAAATAAATTATGAAAAAAATAAAAGAATTGAACCTGAGTCCTCTGCAAGAGTAACCAGTGTTCTTAACAGCTGAGCCATCCTTCCAGCCCCTTATGTCCAGATTTTATGTCCAATTAATACCGCCCTTAACACCTCTTCATAGCCCAGGGCTGACACTAGGTTGGGTAGAAGGTAAACAAGTTGAGTGTGGTACACTTGAGTGTGCCAGGAAGAGAGTACTTAGAAAAACAAGCAACAATGCATGCCAGGGGCACAACAGGCATTTGAGTTTCTAGCAGCCCAAAAGAGAGTAATGTGGTGTATAGTCTAAGGAACTCAGGCTCAAAACTAACATGCCTGGCTTCACAGTGAGCTAGATAGCTAGACACAGATACATCTGATTAAATGAATGAAGGAAAATAGAAAAGTCTCCAGGGTGTTACAGAATTTCTAATAATGTATAGACAGTCTTCCCTCTTAGATGGAATACAACTCCCCACTCTTCAAGTGTGGCTGGGCAAGGTGACTTCCTTCCAAAGAGTGGGAGGAGTCTTGCAGTGGAGAGGTACCACAAACACCATTTTAGTCAGACGGTCAAGCGGGATGCCACGGTCACAGGTATTCATGTCATGTGTGAAGATGGCACTTCTCTTCTGAGGTTTTATCACCCAGTTGTAATTAAAACAACAACAACAACAGCAAATCCAAACCAACAGAAACTCTACCTGACAGCTCTCAAAACGGCCACAGGTTTCAAAACCTAAGTCTGAGATGTTATCACGGCCAAGAAGAATTAGTCAGATATGATAACTAAATGTAGATGGTGTACCAAGTATTCAGGTGACGTACTGTGGAAATGTGATAAACTGTAGAGTTTCATTGATTTATGTTGTGATTAATGGTGACAAATAGACCTAGTCAGAGGACTGGGTGTGAGGTATAGGGAGAGTCTCTGTACTAATTGTCAACTTTTCTGGAAAATTAAAACTTCAAAAAGAAGAAGTTTAGTAAAGAAAGGAGTAATTCCCCTCCACGCTTTCTCTTGTTCTCTGTCTTTTCTTCTTCCTTCCTCTCTTCACTCTCTGCTCCTTTATTTAGGAAACAGCATCGTACAAATGCCTAGAACCTTGTCACTTTCGAGCTGTCTTCCTTAACAACATTCTGAAGCCTGGTGATGGTGTATATACTACCCTCCATTTCACAGACGTCCCCATCACCTGTCGACCTTGACACTTGCAAAGATTCCTAGTAGAAGTTGCCCAATCCACAAGCTTGAGATCATTTGCACAGTCCCTGCTGTTCGACACAGCCTTATGAACGGTCAGGATCTAGTGCTCTCAGCTACGGCTCAGTAAATTCTGAAGGGAAATGTCCATCCTGCAGGGAAAACATCTGCATGTCCATCCCGCAGGGAAAACATCTGCATGTCCATCCTGCAGGGAAAACATCTGCAGGGAGATTGCTGTCTGTGCCTGCTTCTGCTCTCAGGCCCACAGACGAGTCCCCATGCATGTACCACAACACCCAAGTGTGGGCAGAAGCCCTCTTGTTGAGTGGGATGAAGCTTTGAAGAGGCTGAGGCCTATAGAACCAAAGAATCTTTGAATCTCCCTTCAGCTCCCCTACCCTGACCACAGCCCTCCTGTTGATGTAAAACATGTGTTCAACTTGAGAACAAGGAGGCTGGCTTCTGTGCCAGGAAGACTGCTTTGCTTTAAGTTTTTTGGGGGGTTGAAAACAGATCTACCTCTGAGGTTTGCACAGCACTCTACATGGAAGTCACTATGGCTGGTTTAGATGTGGATTTGTGAGATAGCACCGGAAGCAGTGTGTGTTCCTGTCACGCAACCTGTTGTGTTCTGATGGACCGTACACACAGCTCACTACCAGGATATCTCTGGAGGCTGAATGCACTTGCCTGGACTCTCTTGAAAGCATGTGGATGTTAAATTGAAATGTTCAGAAACCAAGGGAAGGAACCTTCCAGAACAGCTGTGTACTGGGCATATACACTCCATATAGGTGACATATTTATCTACATGATAAACCAGAAAATCTGTCTTCCAGGCTTCCTTCTGCCTCTTCACCAGCTTCAAGAGCCTGAGGAGTCCTGAAACCTCTTATCAAAGAAATGTTAAAAATTATTAAGATCACACATCTTTAATCCCAGCATTTAGAAGATAGAGGCAGACAGCTCTCTGAGTTCCAGAACAGCCAGAAATCCAGAGAAATTCTGCTTCAAAAAAGCCAAACAGACAAACAAAAAAACAAAGAAAGAAAAAGAAAAAATGGACCAAATACATTCAGAATAATCTCCCAGCTCCAAATAATATGCAAGAGACCACATATCGAGGGACTCAGAGGGCAGGTTAATAGGACAGGACCCCTGATGTCCTCTGGCCACCACACATGTGTGTCAGTGCATCCACAATCACGCATACTTGTGCATATAGCACAAATACACACTACAGTCTCACACAGACACACAAATTAAAATAAAGAATACACATCTGTGAGTGTTTTTTCTGGTGATCAAGAGATTAAGTGTCCAGATTGGGACTAAGTTAAGAGACAGTAACATCTGTAGATGGGCTGACCAAGTGGTTAAAGTGGAGACAAGAGGATGTGAACACAAGAGGTTCAGGTGACATTGCCCCTCAGCAAATACTTCTCAAGTATCTCCTACATGTCAGTCACCAACCACAGAGGAAGAGAAAGGCAGAAGCATAATTCATACTCTTTCTTCCTCTCTCCATACATAATAGACATATATATTGTATACACATTGTACACACATATTAGCCAGCATGACTGTGTTCAGTGCTATTATGATACTCCATCACTGAGGGAAGTCAGGGCAGGAGCTCAAGGCAGGAACCTGGAGGGAGTAGCTGAGGCAGACGCCACAGAGGAGGGTTGCTTACTGGCTTGTTCCCTGCAGCTTGCTCAGTTTGTTTTCTTTTAAAACCCAGGACTGCCTCCCTAGGGGTGGCACCACTCACAGGGCACTGGACCTCCCACGTCGATCATCCATCAAGAAAATGCCTCACAGGTTTGCTGACAGGCTGCTCTGGTGGAGGCATTTTCCTAACCGAGGTCTCTTCTCTTAGATCACTCTAGCTTGTGTAAAACTGGCTAAAACAAAAACAAAAACAAAAACAAAACACATCGAGCATCTCCTATCCTTTCCTATCAGCTAATACCACCCTCTCTTGACCTCCTAGACTTTTATACTACGCACATTTATATACTTGTTTACATATATACATGTATGCAGTATAGACTGGGATCCACATACAGGGGAGAACATGAGTTGGGTTTTTTTTTTTTTTTTTTTTTTTTTTTTTTTTTTTTTTTTTTGTCTTTCTGACTTTGGGTCCCCTAACTTGGTTCCTGTAGATTTAATTCTTTTCTTCACTGCTGAATAGTATCCTACTGTGTATAAGTACCACAGTTAAAGGATCTGTCCATCCACTGATGGATGTCTAGGCTGAACCCATCTCCTTGCTGCTGTGAATTTAGCAGTAATAAACATGGATGGGCAAGTGTCTCCATGGAAGAAAAAATACTTCCTAAATTGATATATTAAGTACCGCTTAGGGAAAATAACTCTGGAGTCTATAAATAATAAAGATTTAGGGGTGAAGGTAAGGAAAAAAGAGAAGGTGTTTAGGAGGGGGCTACAGAGCAAGAGGTAGATTTGGGGTACAGCAAAAGAAAGAGTGGCATTCCACGTCAGGTGTGTGAGAACCATCTCACTGATGGTCCACCCAAGTGAGGTCCCAGACCTCCTGTGCACAGGTCCCCTCACCAGAACTGCTGCAGAGTTCTAAGGCAGATGATATATTTTGTGAAGATTCCCCACAGCCAAAAGGTTGGTGTCATAGGGCTCTGGAGAACAGATGTGGAGTCCCTCACTACCCTGGGAGGCCTGAGCAACACTGCACAGGGTGATGGTGAGGGTGTGTGGGGAGGCAGTCCCACCAAGTGGGAGGGGCTTCCCATTATGAGTGTGAGTATTGTCAGGGTTTGTCCTGCTCTCTGCCCCCAGGAGCGTGCCTATGGCTGCATCCTATAGCTTCATTCCTGCCTGGGGGAGCTTCTGCTTCAAGCAGACTGTGGCTTCTCCTGTTGTCACGTGAAGAAATTATCAGGTTTCTCTAGAAAAGCCACTAGGATAAAGGGGAAGTTATCAAAAGGCCAGGTCTTTAGTTGCTGAGGACAAAGGTATTCCTCTTCACCATAATTCACGTGGGAGCCCAGTGCTGTCCGAAAGAGGAAGTGCGGGTTGCTCTCACTTCTGAGATGCTTCAGAGGAATTCTGTTGAGAAATAGAGACAAGATGTAAAAGCGAAAGACCATACTTTCTCTCCTTCTCTCCCAAAGGAGCAGGGAGACCCTTCATATCACCCAGCCTCACTCCTCTTTCAGGCAACAGAGAAAATGTCTTCAGAGCTTGGCAGGGATGCTGGCTTTGGAGGAGCATTTGCCACAGGCTGAAATCCTTTCCAGCATGGTATCTTAGCATGTTGATGTATAGAGGCTTAACGTGAAGAGAGCCATACACCAAAACTCACAGGACGAAGTCCAAGATTGGCACTGACCAGCCTTCTGAGGGAGTGATCATGAATTTGCTCATACTGCTAATGTTTGCTGGCAACTGTTAGCATTCTTGGCTCACAGCAGTACCATTCGATCTGTATCTTCACTGTTATACAACATGTACCCCAGTATATGCCTTGGTATCCATATTTTCCCTTTGAATAAGAACTGTACTGAATTTTAGATTCCAGCCCAATCTAGTGACCTCATCTTAACTAATTATATGCATAGCCTCCCAGTTCCCAGGTAACGATACATTCTGAGATACCAGAGGTTGGACTTGAATGGATGGGTCTGGAAGATGTCATAGTTTTTGTCAATATGACACAAACCTAGACCTATCTGGGAAGAAGAGACATCAATTGAGGGACTGCCTCCGTCAGTAGATTGACCTGTGGAGTGTGTCTGTGGAGAACTTTCTTAATTGATAATTATTGCCACAGAGAGCCCAGCCCACTGTGGGCAGTATGATGACTAAGCCAATGGTCCTGGGTTATTCAAGGTATCTGAGCAAGCCAGTAAGTGGCACTCTGAATGCGCTTGTGCGCTCGCGCGCATGCACACGTGTGCACACACACACACACACACACACACACACACACACACACACACAGAGTCCTTTCTTTCAGTTTCTCTCTAGGTTCCTGCCTTGGCTTCCCTTGATGATGGACTATAATCTATAAGCCAAACAAACCCTTTCCTTGACACTGTTTTGTCAGGGCAACAGAAGGCAAAGCAGGGAACACACTAGGGAACACACTTCCCTCGATGATTTTTTTTTTCAGGATAGGTTTGAGGATTTACAGAATCACAGGCAAAAGGGATGAAATGCATGAGGCCTCTCACTGAATCAGCCTTGGGTATGCTCTGAGCACTGTCCCGACACTACAGAGGCAGGCTTGGCTCATATCATGGCAGAGCCCAGTGAGAACTAAGGACCCTACATACTCACTTCAGTGCTGAGCTCCAGATAAGACTTTTTACTGTGTTTTTAATTTAGATGTTTTATGTGTGTGCATATTTTGCCTGCATGTATGTCTGTGTACTGCATGCATCTCTGGTTCCTACAGAGGCCAGAGAATGCCACTGGCTTCTCTGGAACTGGAGTTTCAGAAGGTTGTGAGAAGCATTGTGGGTGCTGGGAACTGAATCTGGGTTCTCTGGAAGAGCCAGTGTTCGTAACTGCTAAGTCATTCCTCTAGCCTCTAGGGCAATGTTCTTAAGGACAGTCGGTGGCACCAGATGATGAAGGCTGGTGACTGTTGTGTACACCCAGGTATGAGGACCCTGGGCCACCTAGCCTGACCTGGCATGTGTCTGTTCAGATGCTAAGCCATGTTCTCTGAGGCAAAGAGAAGACTTACTAGGCATCTTCCTCTTCCACTGTGCAATGAGGACTATGTCCTCCCTGCCCAGCTCACCTAGGGTCAGGGGCTTTGAAAAGACCCCCACACCACAGCAATATGGGGTATTATTCTTAGATCATTGTGACACTTTCCTGGGAAGCAGCAGCAGAACTGTCTCCTCTGTGTTGGAGATAGGAGATCCCTCTGTGTCTGCTCAAGGGACAGGGTCTAATCTCTACTGTTTAAGACATACCTGACCATCTCATGGCTGGCTTTACATGCAGGGGTCACTTGGCCAATTTGATTTTTTCTGACAGCCTGCCCAGCTGCTCAAAGGAGAAGCCAAAATCCACCTGGAGTTTTGATCCAGCAATCCTGTTTGGCTCCAGTTGGTGAACTTGGAGAAACCAGCTTCTGGGACTGGGTTCTAGCCAGGTAAACCAGCCGGAGGGAGCCGGGGAGGGTTCCAGGCCCACACCTGTGACTCCGGTGTCTGCCTCGCAGCAGCTCTTTTCCTGGCTGGCGCTTTTTAAGTACCTCCGTCCTGCAAGATTGACAGCTCACTTTTGATTGGAATCAGAGTGTAGGAAGCGGTCTTTTCAAATTTCCTGTGCAACTCAGCCTGCCAAAAAGCCCTGCCACTGGCTGCTTTATTTACCCTGGCCACCAGGCCTCTCGCTGCACCCTAAGAAAACAGATTGCTGTCGGGAGAAAAGTCCATGCATGTTTCCTTTCTGGAGGCTGATCAAGTTCTGAAAGAAGGGTTTCCTGCAGTCCATTACACCATTTTGGTTTGTTTTATCCATCTCCACCTGCAGAGCAGGGAATTAGCTTGCAGCCCAGAGCCGGGCCAGCAGATGACTACAGGGAAAGGAAAGTTAGTGGGTGTGAGCTTTCCACAACACACCGTGGCCTTGTTCTCTTTAGCTAGGCATTGTGTGCTGAGGCCCAAGCCCAAATCTGAATAGGATTCTGTGTAACTTGATCTGTTTTCTTTCTTTCCTGTATTCCTGTGAGCCAAATTTAACTTTGCTCCAATCTGTGGTCTGTACATATAATGCTTTGCGGGAGGGTGGGGGTGGGCTGGGAGACGTGGGGGAGGGTGTATACGCTTGCGGTTTTCTTTTTCCTATCTTCCCCTTTCTACGTTTTTTTTCTTTTGCTTGCTTGCATTGCTCACCCACTGCTCACCCTTTGCCATGTATAACTTAATATGACTGTCTTGTCTGCAGCCATTAACTCTTTAGGGAAAGTGAGGGTGTTTTGCAAATCACAAAGTTTCCCCACCCCCACTTCCAGTACCCTGTTGAGAAGCCTTGGGGCTGTTTGAGTTAACAGTTGGCCTCTGGGAAACATGAACTTCCCTAGAAGTGCTTGTCAGCAATAAATAGGCCTTCACTTAGATACATAAAAATAGCCCGGTGCTCACAAACAAGCAATCGAAGGACCAAGCTCCAAGGAATCACCTCACCAGTGGTGGGTACCTTCTCTTTAAAAGGCTTGTGTCCTAAACTTTCCAGAAATATCCCAAAATCGATGTGGGAAGGTTCCCAGGGAAGACAGAAATTCAATGTCCAATTAAAAGCTCCTCCAGCTGTGGCTAGGTCAGGCCTTGGCAGAGGCCGGCAGCCTCAGGGTTCATGGGTAGGCCCTGCTGTCAACATGGCTGCAAGGATAGGGGGTGTTGTCTGCTCCTGCTTTCTATGTGAACGTGAACGGCAACCGCACCTCCTGCTTCCTGTGATGGAGGGAGAAGGCAGGCTGACTAAAGAGGGTTGGCAAAGGGAGAGCTCCCCTTACCTCCCAGGGCTGGCTCTTCCCTCCTTGAAGTCTCGACTATTAGTCCTCAAAGTGTTGTGTCTGGGGGATAGTCAGATAAGGCATTGACAGCATAATGTTTCCACCGCTCATTGCCTTCAGAAACTACAAGCATTCCAGGAAAACAATAATAACAACAACAACACAGAACCTCGGCTCCTATCGGGAAGGGAAGATGTCTTGGGTCACTGTGAGCTATTTTTAGAACAGAAAATGTGCTGGCTCAGAGAAAACTAGTCATGTGCTCCAGTCCAAGTAGGGCACAGTGAACCCTGCCCCATGAGCCTGCTGTTCATTTTTACCCAGCCTTGGCACCTCTTCTCTTTTAAGAAGCCCTCCCAGCCAGTGGGAAAAGCACATAGGCAAGACCCAGCTTCCCCAAATATCATCAGTACCTTCCTCCAGGGATACCGTAAGGACCCTGATGGCACTGTGTCCAGGAGCCACAGTGGCTCAGATGCGTACACTTGACTCCTTCTCGGGGCCCCTGCTACCAGGATGGTTGAGGAAGAGTCTGAGCTTTTCTTCAGGGATTTGGTGGATTTCCTTGTAGTAGCCCTCTGTCATTTTCTTTTTGTAATCACCATGGTATTTTTCAAGGTCCTGGACACTCAGTGTATAACTGTTCCTCAGTGGAGTTGTGCGTGCATGTTTTCCCAGAAAGAGTCACCCAAACCTATGCTACCTGGGTACCTGTTGTGGGCCAGGGGCCTACATGGCTTGTCCACTGACCTTGACACAATGAGGAAGATATGGGTATGGTAACAAGGGAATGGTTCACGGACTGGTACCCCAAGGTACAATCAAGAATACACATGAATTAGGATATGATGCTGTCAAGCCTGGACTTTTGGAAATGTACCAACTACATCCCCTTACAGCTGTCCAGCAGGGGACCCAGCAGTTATTTTTGTGTCTATTTTTTTTTTTTGTAAGACGTCACATGTGTATGTCTGTATACATGTAGGTGTCTGTGTGTACATGGAAGCCAGAGAACAGCCTCAGGCATCATTCCTTAAGCACTAACCATCTTGGGTTGTTTGTTTTTTTGTGTTTTGTTTTTTGTTTGAGCCAAGTTTTCTCATTGGACAAGTGGGCTAGGTTGGCTGGCCAGTGAGCCTCTGGGATCCACCCGCCTCTCCCTCTCCACGACTGAGATTATAAGCAAGTGTCATTTGACCCCCTGCTTTATAGTTTGTGTTCTGAGGCCTGAACTCACTTTATGTTCTGGCTTATTACTCCAGGATCTGATCACTCCGAGATCTTCCCAAGATCCCAGCTGTGGCTCACTACTGTCCACGGGCCCAGTCTGGCCTCAGCATTGAGCAGGTCTGGAGCTGGTCTCAGAATAGTCTCTTCCCTAGAGGAAGCAGAGACTTTCTTCTAACCTGTGGTTAACTCTACAGGCTGCCCCTGTGCTATCCCATCTGACTCAGGACAGAAGCAGTTGCCTCGATCCCATGTGGTAGGACTGAAAATCTGCATCCCAAGACCCAAATCCTTCAGAACAAGTAGCCGGCCTCACTTAGCACCCTGGAGTATATTCTCTGCTCCAGGTGTAAAACTGTTTCTTGTGGGCTTTTGAGACTCAGGCAGCTACTTCCTCCTTGGACACAAGCCAGTGTCTTCCCCAGAGGTCACAGATCAGTGCTCTGTGGTTGAGGCAAAGTGTCTACTCTTTTACAGAACTTTGGGTATGCTCTGACACAGCATGACCTAGGAGCTTGTCTAGAGAGGGTATGGGATATTCATCAGCTCTAGGAGATCTTTTCTGAAGCCAGTGTGGGAACCAGCTTAGAGCACTTGGGTGTTCCTCCACTGTTCATGTATCAGTTCAGAAGCCATCGCTCTTAGACGCTCTTAGACTTGGTAATGCTGGCTTGAACAACATTGCCTGTCATTAGACTGTTCAGCCGATGCTTTCAGAAGACTGTGTTTCCATTTATCAGCCCCAGTGAAGAAGGCTTTCTTAAGTTAATTGCCTGGAAATAACATCAAGTTTCTTGCTCAGAAAACAAACAAAGCAAAAGCTTCCTTTCAAGGGCTTTTCTTTCACTACTTGGGGCAGTAGCCACTTGGGGAGGTGGGGGGATTTTAAGTATGGGTCCTCTTTCAGGATGTGCTTTAGACTTACTCAGAGAGAAAGAAAGCTCCCTTCCTGAATCTCACTACCCTCCCTCCTATGGATGTGTGCAACTTAGATTCTGTTCTACCAAAACTAAAGTGTGCTCACACTGTCTGTGTACCTGTAATCCCAGTATCTGGGAGGAACAGGCAGGATGATTGCTGCCAGCTTGGGGCCAGTCTGGGCCTTACAGTAAGAACTTATCTTTAAAAACAAACAGAACGGAAAGCCTCAGACAAAAAGCCACAGATGACAAATGACAAAAAGCACTGCACAGTTCATTCAGACAGCCTGTCAGCCATATTTTGCCTTCCTGGTTTCTTTCTAATACCTTGGAGCAGTAAGTACCCTCCTTGCTATCAATTTAACATGTTAATGTTTTTTAATTAAAATTCTGTATCATCTAACTGGTCACAGAATTGTGGGCCATGGGTTCTTTGTTATAGGACTTTCTGTATAATGAAACTGCCATCCATAATTGTTTTCCTGTGGACTGCTTATTAAAAGAAGTGATTTTTGATGAACTAAACTAGGTGAGTGCTCGCAGCATGAGGCCCATTGGGAATGAAGCACTTACCAATCACAGCCCACTCTCCCACCCCACCCCCCAGGTAGGGAGGATGCAGGAGGATGTGTGCTTTCAGATGTCAATTTCAGCTGATTGTTTCTGAGGCTATGTGACTATTATTTCTGTATCCTGTGGTGCGTTTTATAGACTGATATCAATTTGTAGAGCTACGTTATGGATGGATGTCTCCAGATGAGTGCAAGTTTCAAGCCATGGAGTCAAGATGTGGAGTCTGATGGCATTCAGAGGGAAAATGGAGAAGGGTACTAAACTGTGACACCTTTCACCTAAGGTGTGGCCTTCCTGCACTGGGGGATGGGAATCCTGATGGGCAGAGCCTTGAGCAGACAAAGCCAACTGAGCCTCTTCCTCCCACTTGTGGAGACATCAATGGACCTACCAAGCAGGGCTGTGGTTTTAATTTGTCTTCAGTACTGGAGTCATCAGGTAAAAATCCAGTGATTTCTATCTCAGCAAAACTCAGAAAGGTAGAGCACAGGGTCTACTTCCTCCCAGTGTTAGTCTGCTGAAGCCATTTTTAGCCATTTGCTAGAGTGCCAAGGCTCTAAGAAGTCATCCCAGACTGCTTGCTCAGCTCAGTACTGGAGTTGACAGCGTAGCTTCAGACTGTAGGTCCAAAGTCAAAAGACCCTGAGAGAACACAGAGCCTGCAGAAAGAGGCCTCAGCACATGCTGTTCCTTCCTTGGGGGAGGCGGGGGGGGGGGGGGGGGGTTTGGTGTTCGTAATGATTTGGATATAAAAATGTCTCCGTTAGACTTCTCCTGGGTTGAAAGTTTAGGCCTCAGCTGGTGGATCCAATCATTGAGAAGTTATTGGTTGATTGAGGGTTATGACTAATCCATGGGTATAATTCTGATGGGTATAGAATTTGTTGTCGTTAGTAGGAGGTGAAGGAAACCAAG
This sequence comes from Rhabdomys pumilio, assembly GCA_030674055.1. Lineage (NCBI taxonomy): Eukaryota > Metazoa > Chordata > Mammalia > Rodentia > Muridae > Rhabdomys > Rhabdomys pumilio. The sequence continues at coordinate 191,618,530 of JANHMN010000002.1, read as the reverse complement.
TCCCTTATTCTCTCTCTCTCTCTCTCTCTCTCTCTCTCTCTCTCTCTCTCTCTCTCT
>JANHMN010000002.1:191608283-191618463 GCA_030674055.1 Rhabdomys pumilio | reverse complement strand
TCTCTCTCTCTCTCTCTCTCTCTCTCTCTCTCTCTCTCTCTCTCTCTGTCTCCTGTCTGCCATAAGGTGTATGCCACATACTCCCACTACAGTGACCCTCTTGCCACAGACTTACAACCAATAGAACAAGTCAATGTGAGCTGTGACCTTGACCCAAAGGAAATCCTCTCCCTTCCCCCTGCGATTTTTGAGTTGTTTGCTTAAGGTGTTCTGTGTCCTCCCAGTGTGAGTAGCTAGCATACTGTCTTTCTCATGGGCCAGAACTCAAAATTCAAAAGACAGCCCAACTGTAGTCTCCTCCTGGCTCACGTGGGAGGTGAGGCGGGAGGCTGAGCTGCAGAAAAGCTGTGGGAACATCTTGAGTTTGTCTGTAACTAATCTTGAACCATTTTGGCTTTTAAAATTCACAGCAAATCCGGTCCAGTCAACACATCTGTGGCTAAGTGTGAGGAGCAAATACACAGACTGAGTGTGGATGGCTTTTTCCTCCTGCCCCCACCCCCGACTCCTAACTCCATCCTTACCCTCCAAGTTGTAATCTTATCATGTTTAGCTGGTTCCACATAAACAGATCTAGGTATATTTTCAGCTGAAACCTGTTAAGAACAGATGTGCACATGGCTACCCAGTGCTGATCCATTTAAGTGTGTTTTCCATCAACAGCTTCAGCTCTCTCTGCTTTTTTGAAGGGGGAAAGAATTAAAAAAAAAACATAACCCCCATTGAAGTGGGTATCACATATTTCTGGGTTCTGAGCAGCTTGGGTTTGTCAATGGCTTCCAAACAGCAATCTGGCTCATGAGGCTGCTAGCACAGAGGGTGTATTTGATGGACAGTGTTGGGGGTGGGACACAACAGTGAGCCAGCTACTCCAGTTATCCCCTGCACACATGTGAGCCTTTCCTTGAGAACCACAAATTCTCTGACCTGAGGCTTGAGAAAGTTCTTCACCTCACAGGACTACCCGGCAGTGTGGGTTTTGGTTGAGTCCAGATGTAGTTAATGAAAATTAGCCACATGCAAAAGAACATTCTGTCTGATTCTACTTACATGAAGTGCTAAGAGCAGTTAACTTCAGAGAGATGTGGAGTGGCAGCTGTCAGGGGCCGAGGGGAGGGACGTGGATAGCGGTTGCTCATTGGCTGTAGAGGCTCAATTTTGCAAGTGGATAGAGGCCTGGAGAGTATGTTACCCAACAGTGGGGAGGTAGTTAATGCTACAGAGATGTCTTCCTAAAATGGTTAATATGGTGAAGGAGATAAAGACAGGAAGTCATCAATGTAGCCACTAGCATTAGTGACTTTTGTTGTTGCTGTGACAAGAAGTAATTAAGGGTGGGTGGGTGGGCTCATTTTTGGCTTATGGTTCGTTTTGTTGGAGGAAGAGCTGGCTGAAGGAGCTCGAAGAGACAGGTCACGTAGCACACTCAGTCAGGAAGCAGAGGGAGATGAATGCCGGTGTGCAGCTTGTCATTTCATTCAATTTAAGCCCACAGCGTGGTGCTAACTACAATTAAGGGAAGTCTCCCCACCTCAATTAACCTACAGGCCTTTACCCAGAATCCCTCACAGGCATTAACCAGAGACCTATCTCCCAGGTAACTCTTGATCCTGTCAAGCTGACTATATCAACATTGTGGCACTTAGAGATGGATGTGGGGTGGGGTACAGTGATAGGCAGCCACATAGTAAGGTGTGGTCTATTATTCAAGCTGGTCCCAATTCAGGTGAGGTGAGAAAAGCTGGGTTGTGTTTGCTCAGATTTGACTCCCCAAGAACTGTCCTCAGGTGGCCCTCTCACTTCTCCTCTGACAGTTTGTCTTGCAATCATATGGGGCCGTCTGTGATGGTATCCTCACTGGTCACTGTGACTCAAAGCAGTGTCCCAGAGGCCTACCATTCCCCTGCAGCAGCAGAAAGGCCCTTCTTTTTTTGTCTCTGGGTAAAACAGAGTTCACGTCATCCTCCAGTCAGCAGGATCTGGCAGCTTGATGCTAGCATCGGGAAGCAAGGAAGGGGCCTTAGGTGGGCAAGCAGAGTGAAGGAACAATGCGTCCTGCCTTGGTCCACTCCCCTGGCCATGTGGGTCAGCACACACTGCTTTGCTTCATTTCCTACTGTTAAAAGGGGAGCAAAGGTTTGGGGTGATAGCTCAACTGATAAAATGCTTGTCATATAAGCACCCACATAGAGAAAAGCCAGGCTCTAGAGAGGCCACGATAAGCTGATCCCTGCAGCTTCTCTTGAGGCATGCAGGCCAGTGAGAGATTTTTGACCCAAAAATAAGGTGAACAAGATTGGGCTACACCATCTCTAACTATCTTTGGGGGATATAGTCTTCCTAAATCCTGTCAAACCTGGCAGCCTCTTCAGGACACACTAGCATGAAAATGTAATGTGCTCGTGGCTCTGCCGGGACCTCCAGGGTTGATCTAACCTCAGACATGCTGCTGGGCCCCTTGGTGGTTGGCGATGAGCTCCAGGAGCAGCGAGCAGTATGGAGAGGCCCTGAGGCTGAGTCTAAACTAGGCGAGGTAGGCCCTTAGGCCACCTGACAGGACAGGGTCCCTTAGAGAGGTGTGAGCTCCGCTAGGCAGGAAAGAGAGGGGCTGCTTTAGGGGGTTAGAGCAGCTTCCTGGGGGCAGAATACAGCTCATTTGTCTTAATGAGGAGGAAAGAACAAAACCAAAGCACTCATTAGCACTTCCAGGAAGATGAAAGAAATGCACTTGCTCTTCTACGGGAGACAGTGGCTCCAAGTTGACTGGGAAAGAATCTGGTAGAGAATTCTGCTGCCTGATGGATGGAGGGTGGCTCCCTGGGCTTCTCTTGCTGTTCTTGGGGCACCTGCTTGCAAGGTGCCCAGCCCTGTAGGACCTGCTTAGTAGCCAATTCTGAATTCAGACTTTTTTTTTAATCTTAAGTGTGTCCCAGCTTTTCCTGTGTTGCCTCAAGTCCTTCTGCCTAATTGTTTTCTTCACTGGCAATTTTGGCTGTCGAAGCCCACTCCTCCCTGCTCCTACCCAACAATGAACACTGACAGGTCTTGATTTCTGCAACCAGTTCTGGAGTTTCCAGAAACACGACACCACTCAGTTCCAGGACACACTTGGCTCAAGTTAGGATAGGATAGCTCTTCTTTCTTTCAAAAAAAAAAAAAAAATGCTTGCATGTGCATGCATGTACACATGCTACATAATATATAGCTACATGTATGCCTGCATGTGACTGATTACCCAGACACCTGTAAGAACCAGAGTTCAGCATCAGGTTTCTTCCGTAGCCACACCTGGCTTTTTGTGTAAGGGATTAGAGATCTGAACTTAGGTTCTCATGCTTTAGTAGCAGGAGTTAATCTACCCAGTCGTCTCCCCAGCCCTGAAGTAGCGCTTCTGAGCACAAGTTAGAAATTGCTACAATACAGGCTATAGCTGGCAGTATAGGAATTCGAGAGGCGTACTTGAAACCACTCAGCCTGTAAGCAGGTGTCTCAGATTGGCTGCAGGGAAATGTGGTTTGCTGTGATCCCCAGACAGAGGTCCAGCTGGGATAGTGGAAGACTCCCCCTCGTTCCATCTTCCCTTGACTGTTTTCAGATGCCCTTCATCATTCACATCGATGTCCCAATTCTCTCAGTCTTCAGAGTCTGTTCACAGCAATCCCTTACTATTTCCAAATATTGCCAGGATCGGTCCATAATGGATGCATTATGGGTGCTTTACCCCAAGTGACTGGCAGCTTGGTGACCTTTCTTTCCAGCCACAAATGAAGGGGGACTTACGAGACATGTGCACGCCTGACTAATGCACACGCTCTTCGTGAAAAACAGGATAAATTACAGAGAATGGCAACGTAATGATTACAGAAAGGTATATGAGGCAGAACCCATTAGCGGGCTGCATTTCGTTCAAAACTGAGAGAGCAGGCAGGCAGAATAACACGCCTTTGTGCTGGAACCCACTGAGCCATAGCAGTGAGTAATAACGCAGCCGCGGGATCTACTGCCTCCACCTCTTGTGCCCATTTTCATAAGTTAATAACTCAAGCGTGGAAATTGGTTCAGACTGAACACTGGAGGTAGAAGCTGGGCAAATGGTGTGGGAAATGGTTGTTGTTGTTACTTAATTTAGCTTGGTTGTTTTTAAGTGAAGAGCAATGTCACAATGGGTTTTCTCTAGTGACGTGCTCTTTGTCGGACCCGAGACAGTTTGGATTTTGTTGCACCGGGTTCACTTTTAATGACGACAGCAGAGAGCAGTTTCTCTTCTTACAGGTGTTCCTTTCTGTTCGGTGCAGGTGGGATTCTTGCGGGGGCAGGGACTGAGTCAAATCTTGGAAATGACGTCATTCTGAACTCATGTGCCTTCGCCCAGAAGACTACCGAAGTGAACCAGAGGACTGGAGAATAGCAGCTGCTCTGGACAAGGAGGGGAGAAGCCCCCTACCCACCCATTGTAAGTTCTGGTTGACTTCCACAGCAGAAGGAGCAAGAGACGCCAGAAGGTAGTCACTCTTACCTGTGGGGAGGGAACAGGTGTCATATGGGCCTTTTCTTTGGCTGAGACAGGAGATCTTCACAATGGAAGAAAATAGAGAATAATTCAGTGAACATCTTGGCACCCACATCCCCCAATAAATGGTCACTTAAACGTGTTACATTGCCACACCAACTCTGAAAGTTAAAAACCTAACTGAAACACAGCTCACAAACGTCATGAAATTATCTTTAATTTCATAACCAAGCAAAGTGAGGGGCTGGAGAGAAAGGGAACCCCAGATCAGCAACACCTCTCTCATCCTTCAAGAACACAATCTACAGAAGGAAACACCAGGCTAGTCAGCACCAATTATTGTCCCATGGTACAGATGAGTCCCAACACTGGGCATGGGAATGAGGACCTGTTTCCCTTATTCTGGGCCCTGAGCAGAGGACACAGAGCTGAAGATGAGCCCCAAGGCGGCCTTTGCCCAGCCCCAGGGAGAGTGTGGCTAACACCTGCAGGTCTGAAGGAAAAGTTAGCCAGGCAGGGAGGCAAGGCACAGAAATAAATAACATTCTTTAGGGAGTGCATTTTATGCATGTCCCAGACAAGGTTCATTGACAAGCATAACAAAATACTCTTTACCAATTTGCCACCTTGCAAGGACAATTTAATAATGTTTATTTTGTTATTACAAAATTATTCCATTTGTGACTATTTAGTAAAATTCCTCCCCAGGGGCACCTCTATCTTTTGAGTCCTTTTTTTTTTTCTTCTTTTCTTTTTTCTATCCCTCTCCCCACCCCCAAGAAAACTTTGAGGATCATGAAAACTGGCCTTCTGTAGGTAGCTAAACTAGGTGTCTTGAATCAGTTAAGCCCATCTGCAGTTTAACCAGACCCAGTAGATCCATGTGCTGGCTAAGGTCAGCATCACCATCAGCCTGCATCCTAGTCCATTAGCTAGAATCCCAGCCAGCCAAGGCTGAGAAAAAGCGAATGCAGAGAAGCTCCCTGGGCTTACACCCAGCTTCTAGGTTGATGCCTCTGTTTATGAACTGATGCGTCACTTAAAAGTAATAATCAAAGAAAGCTCTTGGGTGTTCAGGGTCTCCCTAGCGAACCAGGATGATAAAAATACAAAGTACTTCCTCGAGACTCTCAGCCCCTCCAGATTCTCCGGCCCCACCTGGAGAACGTTTACATAGCCTTGTTACTTCTAAAGACACAAAACCTCAAGGACCCCTTTCCTTGCCTATAGTCAGAGGTTCGGCTCTCTGAGAACTCTCTGGAGTAGCCCTTTGAAGCTCTCCTTCAGTTAGGCATTGCCTTACCTTTCCTGGCACCTGAAAGGAAAGGAAGGACAAAGCAACAAGCACTTAATGGTCTGGTAGATTAATTCTAAATGGAGCCAGTGCTGGTGTCTTGGAGAGCAGTGCTTGCTCTTGCTGGAGGCAGCTGTAGACACAGCTGTCTTCACAAAGGCCCCAGGGAGAGGGAACTGGGGACGTGGAACGGTGGGGGATGGTACGCAGAATTAAGATAGACTCCTTGGTGAGGAATTGAAAAGATTAACTAGTTCTGAACCCCACCGGTCTGGAGAAAAAGTTCCTCTGCTCTGGGTCCTGGCTGGCACTTATTTCAGACGCTGGAATTCACTCCCCCTCCGTCTTACGGGTACATTACAGCATCTCGATATGACTGTATAGTGTCAAATATAGTCTTTATCTTCTCTCTCATCTGCTCTAAGTATTTCTCCTTTAAAAGAAATTAAAAAAAAAAATCAGTGTGTGTGTGTGTGTGTGTGTGTGTGTGTGTTCATTTTGTTTACGGCACTTTCAGACCTTAGATTTCCATTTTCTCTTTCCTATTTTTGACTTTTGTTTCGTAAGTACAAGAGTACGCTCACTGTGCTTTAAAGCAGCCTTATGATAGATGCCTTAAAATGAAAATGTTTGTCAGACAGGGCTGGGTGTGGTATTGCACACCTTTAATCCAAGCACTCAGGAGGCAGAGGCAGGCAGATCTACAAGTTGGAGACCAGCCTTGTTTACAGAGTGAGTTCCAAGACAGCCAGGTCTGCACAGAGAAACCATATCTTAAAAAAAAAATTTGTCAGATAATATTGCATCTGAGGATTGGAATTTATTAATCTTTTTTTTTTCATTTGGTTTAAAAGATTCCTGGATTTTTAGCACGAGTATTTTCCATTGAAATCTTGCTATTTGGAAGATATTTTTTATTTATTTATTTATTTATTTATTTATTTATTTATTGTCTTCCATTTTAACTGGCTTCCTAACAGAGCTCAAACAGGGGATGGATCGAGAGGGGTAGCTCCTTATTGCTCGTGGGAATAGAAGCCCAGGCTCCCTGAAGTTGTTTACCAGACATCAGGGAAACCCTTTGCCCTTGGACATGAATGAAAAATCTCAGCTCTGTTCAGTCTTCTTGAACACCAACCTGGTGACAGGTAGGTGAGCAGAGAAGTCCCCTGGTGACAGTTGGAAGCTAGGTGTTATGTCCCCATTCTATGTCTATTCTCCTCACACCCCCATTTAGCCTTTGCCCACAGGGTGGGCTTACATTTTCTGTAGTGGAGCCTGGAGTAGACCACTGTCATCTAAGACTGTCTTCTAGGCCACACCCCTTTCTAGGTTCTTAGAGTGTGTTTGGGCTGGCAGTCTCTCCTGCTCCACACCTGTGACGCGTGAGACAGCATGAATGAAGCGAACTCTCTTCCGTGCTGTTCCTTTGGTTCTCAGGATGCTAGTCGGCCTATCTTCCCGTCTCCTTCCAGTGCCTTTCGTATTTCCCCTATATAACAGTATGTATACTTCTCAGTGATACTCAGCGGTAGGAAGGGAGACGGATGTCTTCAACTTCCTGAAACTGGAAGTTCTCATCTTTCTAATGGGTACTTGTCAAAAAGTCCTTTCCACTTGATTTCTGTTTCACCTCCTAAGGCAAATATTGTTTTTCTTAAGAAAAAAAAAATCTTAGATTAGGTTTACCTGCTCTAGAATGCCATGTGATCAATGCAAATCCCGACTGTGCACTTGTCTATGTCGGGATCCTTCTCTTAGTGTGCTGTGTTTGAGCATCTCTTCACATTTTATAATTCCCTCCTTCCTATTGGTTGCAGCCTGTAATTGAAGGAAGTTGGGTGGAGGGTGGGGGACAGGAACTCAAACAGGAATTTGAAATTTGAAGCAGAAACACTGAAGAATGAGATTTGCTGGCTTGTTCATGCTTCATTAATTCTCTTACACGGCCCAGGAGTACGGGGCCCAGGGGTTGGTGCCGCCCACAGTAGACTGGGATCTTTTACATCAATTAACAAGACAATCCACCTGAATAGGCCAATCTGATCTAGGCAACCCCTCAATTAAGACTCTCTTCTCACGTGACTCTAGGCTGTGTCAAGTTGACAATTAAAATGAATAGCGTTGGAGTTGGCCCAGAGAGTAAAAGCATTTGTTGATCTTGCAGAACACACAGGGTTCAATTCCCAGCACCCACATGGTTGCTCACAACTGTCTGTGATTACAGTTCCGGGAGATCTGATTCCCTCTGCTGACTTCTACAGGCACTAGGCAGGCATGTGGTGCACATACATACAGGCTCATAGACATAAAACAACTAGATATAAAAACAAAAGAAAATAAATTAGAACACACATTGAGCTTCCAAATTCTTTCCTTCCTTCCTTAAAAACAAACAAACAAAAAAACAAACAAAAAATTTCGGCTTCAATTTAGAGAGCCTGTTCTCTGAATTAGGAACCATGATCAGTAGGGAGCGGATCTGGGGAATTTGCCTGCAGCAGCCAACAAGTGGTAAAACAGAATAATATAAACAAGGAATGAACATGTGACATTAGCTAGCAACACCTGTCACAAAGGTTAAGTAAAACTGTGTGAATGGATAGGGAGTGGCCAGTGGCCTTCGGGTAGACATGCGTCATTTCAATACTGGAGGTCAGGAGGCTTCTGGGAATGATGAATAGAAGACAGACCTATTAGGGAAACGACTAGGAGGCATCTTGGGGAATGCTGGGTTTGAAGAAGACAGGGGATTTTTTTTCCCTATCTGTAAGCCTGTATCTTTAAATGTGTTCATTCCTTGGAATACAAGTATCTTAGAGATAGTTCACGCACCACCCATGAAAGCTGTGGTGAGTCTTACTGCCTGCTTTTGGGAACCTGCCACCACATCCTGCACTATCCCTCTTTCCACCACACCCCTTCTTCAGGGGCATCCCTACCAGGAGTGACAGTAGAGTTAGAAAGACAGCCACATGTGGTCCCGAGAGCTTCAGGTCATGGGAATGGTGAGCTGTTCAGTGCTCTCTGCTTCTAGATGGGGCACTGGTGATCTAGAGAGGTTGAGCAGGTGGCCCAGCGTTGGTGAGAGGTGAACACTGAATGGTAAGGTAGATGTGTGAGGTTCCAGTTCCCTTGGCTTTTACCCTTCCGTACAGCTATAGGAGCCACTGTTTTCTCAGTACTGAAACAAAGGGAAGAGTGTCCTCTGGGGATCAGAGCTTGAAGAAATCTGATGAAGGTTCTAGAATCAATCTTAGACAGTCCAGTGTCATTTCTGGGGTGCTTAGCTGACGAGGATCCAGGCTGTGGACCTCCACGTGGAAGGCATAAGGGATCAGGGTGGGAGGAGGACTGTGGTCATGGAAGCTACTTGGATTCTGGAACTGGGAAAACCTTGGCTCAAATCCAGACTCCACTGACTGTGAGAGTTTGGGTATATTGTTGGAGGCCTCTACACCTCCGTTTCCACTTTTACAAAATGGTGACTAACATCTCCCTGGAGATTTGATTGAGTTCCCCAAGACAAAGCATTCAAAGTGCTTAGATGCTAGCAGGCCCAGGGCAACTGCCTAATAAGTACTGGCTGCTGTTTTCATTCACCATTGTTCTGGAAAGCAAGACAAACACTGACTACACAGGGAGGTGGCAAGGAGCTGCCCAGGCTGCTGCCTTGCTCAGCCCACGACCTGTAGAAGGATATTGGTGTAGGGGACCCAACTTCTTGTATCAGTGGGACTGTGTGACCTGAGGGATGCCTTCCAACCTGCAAGGTTTGCTTTTTTGCTTCTGTAGCTGCCCTCAGGCAGCAGCGGTGGAGGGAGAAGCAGCTGTGGTTGGCGCTCAGCCACTCCAGCTGTCGTCTTTGGTAACTGTTTATCTGCTCCAGAGGGACAGAGATGGCTGAGCAAGGAAGCATGCAAGAGGCTGCACTTCACAGTGACTTGCCAGCTTGGGTGAGCTCGCCATGGACAGCAGGCAAGGGTCCCATCACTGTGGGTTGTGGTACCCTTTACATGCTCTGCACCAATGAGAGACAGTTTGCAAACTTATTATAAACAGATTACATTTCGTTTCCTAATGTGACTGCTGGCTACCTGCCCATTAATTTTAGCCTCCAGGAAAGAAACAGTTCCGTGAGCAGACTACTCTGCACTTTGACTCTGTTTCTTAAGGCTTCTCCCAGGTTCCTTTAACAACCCTCCCCCTCTCTCCTCCTCCTTTTCAGAATGCTTTTTCTCCTCTGGGCTTAACCAGAAATGCTGGAAGGTGCTTTCTGCCCAACCAAAGCCAATGAGTTGTACCCCGCACCAACACACACACACACACAGAGAGAGAGAGAGAGAGAGAGAGAGAGAGAGAGAGAGAGAGAGAGA
>JANHMN010000002.1:191534192-191602121 GCA_030674055.1 Rhabdomys pumilio | reverse complement strand
CACACACACACACACACACACACACACACACACACACACACACACACCGTCTCACTGAGTTAAAATAATCTCAACCAACCCTCTTGACAGCCCTGGAAGCAGGAATTATACAAAGAAATGGCTCAGCAGTTAAGAGCACGGATTGCTCTTCCAGAGGTCCTGAATTCAATTCCCAGCAACCACATGGTGGCTCACAACCGTCTGTAATGGGATCCAATGCCCTCTTCTGGTGTGTTTGAAGACAGCTACAGTGTACTCATATACATAAAATAAATAAGTAAATCTTTAAAACCAAATAAGCAAAGAAACCAAGCACAGAACTTGATGCCACAGTACAAGAACATGAGAGTCAGGCCCCGGCGTGTATAACAAATATCCCACCTACACTGTGGTCCCTGTCCCTGAACATTCGTACTTACTGTCTTCTCTCCCATGGCTACAGTTTGGCTGTAATTTAGCCCTTAAAGTCTCATGTGCTAGCTTAGTGTAGAGGAAGCTAAGGGGGAGGGGAGGGCCCTTAAGGGGTGGAGCCTAGTGGGAGGCAGTTAGGATGGGACTGGGTCAATTCTTGTAGGAATGTGTTGTCAGACGAACCCATAATACCTTCTTTGAGTCCTTTGCTGTACTCACCACCTTCGGCACAGTGTGCCATTCGACACGGTGACCTCACCAGAGCCAATGTCGACGCCTTGCTCTTGAATGGTCAGAACTGTGAACCGAATAAAACTCTGTTCTTTAGAAAGTGCCCTACCTCCAATATTCTGTTGTGGCAACACAAAAAGAAACTGTGGAAGCCACTCTGAAGGAGAGACATTATCTTACTATTTTTTTTTTTATTTAATGGGTTTTGATATTTATGAGTTTGAGCATCTATGTTTTATAAATCATTTGTCTTGATTTTCCTGCTGTTTTTTTCCATTTTTCAATATCTTTTCCTATGTGTCTGTCTCTCTCTCTCTCTGTCTGTGCATGTGTGTCTCTGTGTGTCTGTATCTATGTGTCTGTCATATGTACTGTCTAGTTTTCTTCTTACCTTTACTGTGGTTTTCCAGCTTCTGAGACATTTTAGATAATCTTGCAGTGCCCCTCCTGCCTGTCTCTCAGGTGCTTACACTGCAGTCATGAGCCTTCCTGCCCAGCTTACTCCTCTTTATACTCAAGAAGTTTGTGTCCCTCCCATATAAGGACAAGTATTCATTCCTGTCTTTAAGATGGAAGTGGGTTTGTATTCTGCATTTAATCCCTTGTTCAGTCTAGAAGTTATTGGCATTTTTTTTCCTTCAAAAAAGTCTCCTCAGAAGGACATTAAATAGCATGCCTACATCCTTTGTCTGTTCTGACAGACTTGTTACCTGGGTGAGTTCTATCTCATCACCCAAGTGCCAAGTGTATCATGTCTGATATCTGGACCAGAGACTCTGAGGATCACATTAATGGAGACACAAACACCAACTAAAGTCACATCAGCTTTTAGAACTAATCCTCCAATACCAAATGCCGTCAAGTTCACGGTATCTAAATCATCTGATGATTTTGTTCTCAGGGCCAGAGAGTTTCACTAAACTTCATTGAACACTTCTGTATAACTGTCTGCTGCATAGATAGACAGTGCTTGGTGCCTGGATTCCCAGCTTGCAGTGTAATCCTGTTTGCATCCCCAGGTGTCAGAAAACTCCCTCTGACCTCTAACTCCTAACCCTTAGCATACTGGTGTCTTAGCATTTACGATGTCATTGCTGGACTTGAGTGCTTTTCACAAAGGCTGCTGCCCAACTAGCCATTTCCAGAGCCTGTACATTTTTCTTGGTTGCATTTTTAAATTCTCACTATTTTTCTTAATAAATGTTACAACTGAATGTTTATAGTTGTTGGTTTGGACTTTCTGTTTCATCCTGTTAAGACCAGTTTGAGTCAGTCACAATCTGGTGGTTCATTGATTGTCCTTCTCTGCATCCAATCACCCTCACATTTGACACCTGGGCTTTCATTTTTTTCCCCCTGAGACATGGTTTCTCTGTGTAGCCCTGGCTGTCCTGGAACCTGCTCTGTAGACCAGGCTGGCCTTAAACTCAGAAATCCACCTGCCTCTGCCTCTCAAGTTTTAGAATTAAAGGTGTACACCACTACCCTGAACTTTCCACATTTTTATTTATGTCTTTGAACATGAAGTTCACAGTAAGAAAACTTAGGCTCAGGGTGGTGGGGTGAAGTGACCAAAGTCTCAAGACTATGTAGGAAGAGCTAAGGTGGGAGGAGAAAGGAGAAGGAAGAGGAGGAGCTAAGGGAGAGAGGGAGAATGAGAGAGAGGGACATGGAAGCTGATGTTCGCTTGTCTGTAGCAGTCAAAGGTAGTTGGTATATCTAGGTTGGATATTGGGATACATTTCTGATTGTATGGGTATCTTGTTATTGATCATTACCAAATATATAAGTCTTTGGATAATCTAAGCATTAGAATCTAATCTGTATCGAGCCCGTGTGGTTGGCAGGATAGTCTGGGCAATGCTCATCCTTACAGAGACAGCGTGGAAGATTGGCAGAGCCATCTCCCACACTGGCGTCTCATGGGTGGTGGTGCTGGTGTATCTGGCTGGCCGTTTCTCGCTGCGGTGCACACGTGGCCTCAGGCCACATGGTTGAGCTAGGCAGAGACGCTGCAGCCTAGATAGTCGGCTTGACTGAAGGTCGTTTTTAAATAATTACAACAACAAGACTCCAGTGGGGAGCTGAAGTAAGCGGTGATAAGAGTCTGTGCTTCTGAAACCAGGGCACATAGCTAGGGGGTAATAGCAGTCAATATTGACAAGGACACTAGTGTCACACCCAACAGTGCACTATGAAGTCACACACCTGACTCACAGCACCCTAATAATACCACCAGCTGATCCACTTCCTAATATCTAAAGATATCCAAGGACTCCAGCAACGCTGGTCTGGGAAGACCAAGGTTCCTAATACAGCTCTAAGAGTCTCCATTGAGGAACTTCAGAGTGTTCAGGGCAGCCATTTCCATTCAACTGGGAATCCTTTTTATACTGTATTTCATCTGGTCCATATTTGTCCATTGTTTCAAAAACGAGAACATTTTGAAAAACTTTGTTCACTGCCTTGATAAAATTGATTTCAGTTTAATCAGTTACACCCTGTTTAATAAACCTGTTCTAAAAGAAGCGTGCTTGCCTGTATCAAACCCATGTGGTCCCCTATATTCTTTCGGAAGTGCTGTCAATCCTCCTGGTTAATAAGTCCAGAATAGTCCAAGAACTCCTGTCAAGCATTCGCTTTTTATAAAACTCACACAATTTCGCAGTTTTGTCAGTTTTTCCAGGAGTGGGCTTCCCCATGTTTAATGGTTTTACATCTAAGAGCGGTTCTGAAGTCTTTCACATGGGGCTGGGCTGATGACTTATTGTCGTTCAGGACCTGAGTATCACCTTGTTCATCTCCCACCACCTACAATTTCTAGCTCTTGCTGAGAGTGTGGGGGGCATATGTATATGTGTGTGTGCGCATGCGTGCAAATCCTTGTGCCTGTGCACTCACGTGCAAAGAGGACATGCAGTGTTCTTTTTTCTCAAGCTCCGCCTAATTCCCTTCAGACAGTTCTCATAGAGACCCTGAAACTCACCATTTTCCAGTAGGCCCTGGAGATCCTCCCAACCCCCTCAGCTTTCTCTTCAGGTTAAAACCAAGACACACTAGGACCCTGCCCTTAGTTCCCTGATCTACTACGCTGAGTGTGGTAGCAACGGGCTCTCCCTCTGGGAGCTGCTTTGAGGACCATCGACCAGCACACTGTTGTAGCTGATATTGATGTCATATGTTCATGATTTTGAAAAGCTTTGAGGTCACAGTATGATGATGACCTGCTTAAACAGGTTTTAACACACTGGGGGTTCAAACTAAGCTATTCATACCTATATAACAAGTCTCCACCACCGTACCCTGATTTTTTTTTTAATATAGGCTAAAATTCATAGTTGTCCAGCCAAAAAGAATCTTTGACTCAGAGGATGTTTTCTCAAGGTATTCCCACCAAGCAAAGTCTAAAGACCCATTGGCTATCAGCACAGCTGGGTTCAGAGCAGTTACCATCAGCAGGACTCCTGACTGCCTGATTCCATTCCACTTCTCATGGAAGCCAGAAGGAGGTGCAGACTGTCCCCACCCCCAGGGTGACAAAGCTGTGATGAGGAGAGACCCCAGAATATGGACTTGGCACCTCACTCTGAGAACTGGTCCTATGGCTGGCTAACTGAGTGGAGGAAACTTAATTCTTAAAGAGGAGTCTTCCCCACCATGCCTGCTGCTATTAGAGAGGCAGCTCTTCCCTATGTATAACACCTGATAGACCTGAGAAGCCTGGATGTGAGTGAGCCCTGGGCTTCCTGCACAGTCCCCGCCTTCCCTTTTTCTGCAGCCTGGGCCCTCTTGACTCTTGTCTGACACTCCCACCCGGCTTCACAATCTAAGAGCTGGTAATTAATTAGCCTTGACCTTAACCTTTGACACCACCCAGCCATCCAGATGTCTTAGCCACACCTGGCAACTGACCTCGGGGTCACCCCTCCACTTTGCCCAGCTGTCCTACTGAATTTTATGTTTGCTTGTCTTTCTCAGAAACAGATTCTTTTCTGGTCACTTACTGTCGTTGGACATGACAGCTCCATGCCGGGCATCACTCTTTCGACAGTCTGGACCCCACCGCTTTTCCCTCCCTACTTGACATACTTTCTCAGCATTTGCTTCTCCCATTGGGCCCAAGAATGGAGATCTTTGAATCAAAGTGGAAGGGTGTCCACAGAATCCCCTCCCTGCCCCAGCTACCCTGAGCTGAAGAGTGTGGTAAAGGGCGGAGGGTTCCGTCCTGGGCTGAACCTGGCTCTACATATACAGATTCCCCTTGACTGCAGAGCTTCCTCCAGGGAGCCTAGCATGCTCCCTCTGAGCTGCTCCTTCTGCTCACGATCTTTAGCTGACACTCTTGTGCTGGGCTCTGTCCTTGTGGGTTTATTTGGATTTATCCGGGCTTTCTGCATTCCTCGCTCTGCAGTTGCCATTTGAGCAGCTCTCTGGTCGCCCTGGCTAGTGTTCTATGCATGCTCTTTTCCCATGCTGGCTGGTACACTCTGCTTCCTTCCAGGACCCTGCTGTTCTGGGGGTGGATCTGGGCTGTGCTCCAGGAGACAAAATTCCCAACTCTGACTCCATCCATATGCCCAGATGTTCCTCTGCTGACTTCTCCTCTTTCCTCTTCCAAAGCCAGGGAATATCTCTGAGTGAGAGAAGGCAGGAAAGTGTCCACAGCACTCATTCTGTCCATTTCCTCTCAAAGACTCTGTAGCAAACACAAGTATGGGAGTGGAGAGCAGACTCCTCCCAACTTGGAGGGGCCTCACAAGCTGCTGCCGGCCTTCACTGAAATATCATTCCTGACCTGGCTGTGATGTCTGTGCTCATGAAGACTCTGCTATGAGGGATTCTCAGTGCCTTTGGAGCTCAATATTTTACTGGTCTATAAGCAACCTGCTATTTATATTCTAAACTGAGAGCCTAGCCACATATACAACGTGTATTCAAAGCCACACTTGAGCAGGGCAGATTTAAGGATAAAATTCAGGCTGTCGGGTTTTTCCTACTGATGTCTTTTCAGCTGAAAGCTGGTCTCTTAGGTCAGATGATGTCTGTCTGCCTCCCAGTCTGTGTACATCCAGTATTCAACTATCAATATCAGAGTGTAGGAATCCAGGGCCTGGATAGGGCAGACAGGGTATGAAGGCAGAAAACAAATAGAAGCTGCAGGAGGAGCCAGAACACTGGGTGTGAACCTTGGAGACAGAGCAGAGCCAGAGACCAGAGCCCCTGGGAATGTCAGAGGGGGCCCCCACAAGAACTGCTGGGGGTGAGGAGTGGAAGGATATTTCATGGGGCCAGAGAAAAAGAGTCCATTCCCAGGATGGCCTTAATAAAGGGACAACATCTTGTTTTATTAAAAGCCTGTTGCTGACTGGATAAGCAGTCTGCCTGCTGAGCGGGCAGGGGCCCAGTATCACTGTGGGTAATTCAGAGCCAGTGTTGGGAGCCTACAGCAAACCAGGAAACTAATGTTTGTTTGCTTTTTTCTGGTGTTTAAGTCTCTCCCTCCCTCCTTCCCTCCCCACCGCCCTCATTCTTGAGCTAGAATCTACTGTGCATGGCGTGTATGCATGTGTGTCAGTGTGTCTCTCTGTGTGTGACATTATGTACACTTGCTGGGGGTTCACCACATGACTCCCTCCTTCTCTTCCTGTCCCCTATTCCCTCTGCTAAGCATCCCAGCCCCACGTTTGCCCCTGGCCTCCTCAGTTCCCGCTCCTCTGGAAAACTGGAGCAGAGAAGACCCAGACTATGGCCTGGGGTTATTTATTGAGATGCCTGGGGAGGCTTGTTTATACCCTCTAAGTTTCGAAACTACCAAATTCATCCCTTTCCACAGATCTTCATTTGTAGGTTAAAAAAAGGAAAAGGAGGCTCATTTCAAAAGAAACCAGGAGAAAAGTTGCTTTCTTTGGCAGCAATTTGTGATTATTATTATTAGGCTTGTTTAAGGCAAGGGAAGATAAAATGGTTTTTTCCTGTTTTTATGGTAGTTTTTTTCTTCCTCCACTGTCTTGGGAGTCAGGAGGGCAAAAAGCAATTTCAGAGTAAGATGGAAGCCGTCATCTCCTTAGCGTATTATAGTGTGGTGTATTTCTGGGACCTGGAGACTGAGTTTTGTGTAAACTATAATCACTTTTCCTGCTAAGGTTTAGAGGACTCTGAGTCTCCCAATTTGCTGTAACTTGAAGTCACCCAAATTGCTTTCATTTAAAAAAAATATATTCAGATTTTTTTAAACTGAAAAAAATAAATGAAAAAGTTTATTTCATGGGTTGGTTGTCTGAGGTGACTTATTTAATTCTTTGATAAGGTTAAAGCAAATTGCTCCTATATAAAATAGAATATGGTAATTTATTGGCATCTCTGTAACCCTGCTTTCAAACAGTAACCTTTGAATGAAGAAAAGGGTATAAATGTTTTTAAATTAATAATTCTAACGTATAGTTCACAGAGATAAAGGGATTCTAAGACAAGGAAAACTTAAAGTGCGTTTTACACTATTTTACTTCATGTTGCAAGCAAGAAGGCATGTTGTGTGTATGTGTGCGTGTATGTATGTATATATGTATTATGTGTATGTGTGTGCATGTGTGTGTATGTGCGTGTGTATGTCTGCAGTTGGTAGAACTTCATTGCGCCAAGGATCATCACACAAGGTTTCTACTCTGATTCCTAACCATGGTCCTAAGCCTTTCTCTCCCGGCTGCTCACCCATTCAACGCATCTTAGCTGAAGGTCAGCTTCAGTCTCTAACAGAAGTCTCTGATTTGAAGGTCAGGATCCTGGGGAAGATTCTCCAGCCACAAGGCAGATCATGGTGGCTTTTCTCCAGATGTGTAAAGCAGAGCATTGCTTTTGGACTCTGCTATATACTGGCCAGTGTGCTTTACAATATTTTACAATACGTCACGGGGTTCTAGAATTGTGTCTGGTTATCTTGAATAGATGTGACTGAGTTCTGGTTACCAGGTGTAGCCTTGGGTGTAGTGGGATCCTGACTGAGCTATTCTTATGTATCTATGACTAAGCTATGTTTACATGTCTAAACGGTAATTTTTTACTATGCTTATTACACTTCGTATGTGAACGTTCAGTTTATTTTAAGAAGGACAGGGAGACGGCTCTGTGGTTAAAAATGCCTGCTGCCAAGACCAATGGCCTGGATTTGGTGACTGTGAGTGAGTGTGTGTGTGTGTGTGTGTGTGTGTGTGTGTGTGTGTGCGCGCATGCGCATGTGCATACCTTTATATTATTTATCACATATAAATCATCATATTTATATAAACTTAAATCGAGTAAGAACATAGCTTTCTCTATACACATCAATACTTTATAAATTAACCTCATGGAAGTCTTTAAAATCACAGGGACAAGTAGCAGGGCACAGAAAAGAGAACAACCCTGTGACACATTAAATCCAGTCTACCTTTTCTAAACTTTGTCTGTGAGGTTAAAAAATGTTTGACAAATTTGATTTTTCCCTATCCTCTAGTTACCAAAGAGAAAGGAAAGGAGAAGATCTGTGAGGGATCACATGAAAAGTCAGAATCTCCACCCCCTCAGCGGCGCACGGGGGCTCTATCAGCTGGCAGAGTATGTTTTTCTAGTATGTCTTTGCTGGTTGATTTAAACCACTAACTCCAAGTTTTTAATATAGCACTTTCCGTGAGTCACTGGGCGGAAAGCCCATCCCAAGGCAGGCAAGAGTCCAAGACAGAAACAAGCAGGATCCAGCTACAAGCTGGATAGCACAGCTAAACGTTCGTAATTAAGAAAGCTCCAGTCACTCCAAGATTGCCTCCTTCTAGATAAAAGAAGGAAAATGTTATTGGAAACCAGGGCAAGCGAAGGGAACCTCCGAGAAAATGCTGACCAGCAGCAACACTAACAAGCAACTTGCAGTCCAGTAGAGGAGTGGTAATCAGCTTAGCTCTTCAAAAGGAATTCAGCATCCTGTGGACTCAGTGCAGGGCAGGTGCACAGAAATGCATGAGACCGCTCCCTTCCGAGAAAGCAGAAGGAGGTTTGGATCCCAGGCGGCCCTGGTGATCACATTCTTTCTGCGTGGAAAATCACTCAGGGAGCAGGACATGTCCAAGTCTTAAGAACATACTGTGCTGACTTCCAGATCTGGACCAAAGCAATGTAGATATTTTCACCTTCCCTTATAAACTACAAATAACTGCTCTGGAAATCGGTCAACAGACAATGATAAGAGCTTGAAAGCTGGGAGGAAAAGGAGGTGCACTGGCAAGAAACATCAAGAGTTGAGAGACAGCGCTGTAGCTGATGTAGTCCCTGGCATCCCTTCTTCTCTCCCATTCAGCCTGGCCTGGCTCAAGAGAGGTTTGCAGTGGGAATCACTAAAAGACACAGATAAGAGCATCCTCAGAGACATCCTTTTCTCTCTGGCTAAAGTCCATGCAAGAAGAGAGAGACCAAATAAAGACCTGGTCATATAGGCTTCTGCCCCCATTCTTAGAATCCAAGGTCCTTTCCATTTGATCTGCCAGGAGCAGCAGCAGCAACAGAAGCAGCAGTACCATTACCACATCTGGTTTACAGTCGGGACATCAGCAGGTGACCTGTTACCTACAGCAAGCAGCAGTGAAGTCCTGAATCTTCCTAACTGCATCTGGCATTAGAGAGCTAGGCCCAACAGCCGCTTTCCATAACCCAGCACTAAGGAAGCAATAGACAGTTATAGTCTAAGAAAAGTATAATGAAACCAAATAAAACTCTTTGGGAAAAAAAACACACACACACACACAGAAAGGCCAGAGAAAACAATACTAGATACAGAAAGAATAAACCCAAATCCATAAGGAAATGTGAGATTTGTCCCTGATAGGTCAATTATCATGAAGGTGAACAGTTTAAACATACCCATTTAAAGTGCAGAGATTCGCAGAGTAGTTTTAAAAAAATGACCCACCTATATGCTGCTTCCAAGAAACTCATTTCAAATTTACACACGCCAGCGCGCACACACACACATGTGTGTGTACAGAATATGGAATCAAACTAGAAATTAAACCAGCATGTCAAGAGAGAAATCTCCACATACTTCAGAACTGAACAACAATGTAAGTAACTCACAGCAAAAGAAAGGAGGGCTGCACCATAAAACTGCTGATAAAAAGGAAGAATGGTTGGCTGTATTAAATGAGAACATCCTACAGAAAAGTTACTGTGGGCAAAGAGGGATGTCACTAATCAGTACAGCATCTATCAGGAAGCGATAGCTGTCTTGTGAAGCAAACACAAGAAGTTCACAGGTATGAAGCAAAGAGTCAGCTGAAGGAAGAAATAGACACTCCCCAATTATGGTGAGGGCACCGTCTCCATCCATTGCCCTCACACTCAGGGCTTCCAGGAACTAGAGACAAAATCAGCAAGAACATAGGACCCAGCAGCAGCAACGGACAGGTATCTAATCTACCCTCACACATTCTGTCCAGTAGCAGCAGAACACAGAGCCTCTAAAGGCCCACGCAATACTCAGCAAGGTACAGTACATCTCAGGCCATAAAAACAGTTCGTATTTCCCAGCACATGGTGGCCCATGTAATCCCAGAGAACAGGAGGAAGAGACTGGGGCAAGCCGGCTACCTAAATAGGCTAATTTGATGAATTTGGTTCGCAAGAGATGCTTTCCCAGTAAATAGAGTGGAGGACTAGCAGAAAACATTCCTGATGTCAACCTCTGACCTCCACAGGTATGCATAGGTAGGTGTACGTATACACACACACACACACACACACACACACACCTGTGTGTGTGAGTACAGAATATGGAATCAAACTAGAAATTATATATATATATATATATATATATATATATATATATATACACACACATATATATTTTGCCTACATGGATGCCTGTGTGTTACAGGCATACCTGGTGCCTGCAGAGATCAGAAGATAGTGTCTGATCCCCTGTGAGTGGAGGGCCAGATGTTCTGAGACACCATGTGGGTGCTAGAAACTGAACCCACGACCTCTGCAAGAGCAGCCAGTGCTCTTAACCACTGAGGCATAATGCTAGCCACTATTTGTTATGATTTTAATGTCTGTTGATCTTTCAAATTAAAAAAGTTTATATATACTTCATATATAAAAAGAAAATGAATATTTTGAATATTCATTTATATGTAAAAGCATATATGTTGTGTGTGTGTGTGTGTGTGTGTGTGTGTGTGTGTGTTTATATGTTCAATCTAGATGCCTAGAGTGGAAAATCCCATCTTAGTTTGGATTTATGTTGCTTCTGGGGACTCAAACTTAGGTTCTCATGCGTAAACCACCAAGAGGTCTGTCCACTGAAGCATTGCTTTAACCCTAAACATAGCTGTAAATTGTACCTCTGTCATTTGTTATATGAACAACTGCTAAATAAAGTTAAAAATATTGTGTACTAGGGCTTCGGTGGCCCAATAGGGGAAGAACCAGGCACCCAAGTATAAGTATGAGGATCTAAGTTCTGACCTCTAGTGCCATGTAAAAAGCTAGACATAGTCTTGTGTGTGTGGTGTATGTGTGTTTGTGTGTGGTGTAATGTGTTTGTGTGTATATGTAGTATTTGTGTATGTGGTGTGTTCATGTGTTTAGTGTATGTTTGTGTGTATGGTGTATGTTTGTGTGTGTGGTGTATTTGTGTGTTTAGTGTATGTTTGTGTGTGGTATATGTTTATATGTGTGGTGTATGCTTGTGTGTGGTGTGTTTGTGTGTGTGGTGTATTTGTTTAGTGTATGTTTGTGTGTGGTGTATGTTTATATGTGTGGTGTATTTGTGTGTTTAGTATATGTGTGTGGTGTATGTTTATATGTGTGGTGTATGTTTGTGTGTGTGGTGTATGTTTGTGTGTGTGGTGTGTTTGTGTGTATAGTGTATGTTTGTGTGTGTGGTGTATGTTTGTGTGTGTGTGTAGTATATGTCTGTCTCTCTCTGTGTGTGACACTGAAGTATAGAGACAAGCAGATTCAGAGCTTGCTGACCAGCCAGTCTAGCCAATCAGTGAGCACCAGGTTCAGTGAGAGACTCTGTTTACAGTGAATATACAGCGATGAACAATAGTAGAAGATGCCTCACATCTCCCTTCGGCCCCCACAGACAAGCACACCCACATATGCATGAGCACCTATGTATACATGTGTGCACAAAACATACACAATAAACATGTACTTCAGAAAGCTGGAATGAATGCTGAGTTAAACGTGTACATACCTTTTAAAAATAAAATGAAACAATACACACAAAATGCTTTTAGTACTCAGGTAACAACAACAACAACAACAATAGTGATAAAAGCAGTAATGGACAGAATTTATTGAATGCCCTCTGCTGCCAGCATCATGGAGAATTTGCTTTTACTTAACCCACACAAGCACAAACTGGACTGGTTTCTAGTAGTCTCTGCTTAGCTATGGTTTCCTTTTCCATGGCTTCAGTCACCATGGTCACTGGTGGCCCCAAAATCTTAAATGTAAAATTCCAGAAATAAACCATTCATAAATCTTAAATTATACAAACAGCACTATAACTTTTTTCTGTGCCCTGCCTCTTCCTGCTCGGTTGGGAATCATCCTTTGTGCATCCACGCTGTCTGTGGTACTTGCCCATGAGTAATTTAGAAGCTTCTAGACTAGCTATCACAATACTGCGACACTCCTGGCATTGATTTTAATACCCAAACACACAGCTTACAGAGCAACAGCATCCCAGACATGTATGTACATGTGTAACAGCTCCCATGGTTGCAGTGCGTTCTCTTGCCTTCCAGAGACAGAGAACTAGTGAGAGAAGACTCCATTGGCTTAGGCATCCCCTCCACAGGTGGGTACACTCTAGTATGACCAGGTGCAAGTGTAGCTGGTGGCTGAGGGAGCTAAGAACCACCCTTGGCCTCCTGGTCACTGCCTCCATACCAGCAAGCTACCTGGGACATCAGGTTCCCGTTGGCAGGGTCCTGGTTAGAATGTTCACAAGAACAGCTGTTTCCTTTAAAGAGCAATCGGTTAGAATGAATCAAAGAAGTACGTGTCCAAGTCTAAGAATAACCCCATCATTTCTGACAGGGACTTAGTTGGGACAGAAGTCATTCTTTCAGGTGCAGAGAAGGAAAGCATGGCAATGCGTCACTGACTTAAAATAGGTTGGGGCAGGCAGGCAGCTTGTATGTGACAAGTGGATAGTTTCTAGGTTGGTATTTCCTATATTTCCTGTTTTGGATGTGAGTTTCTGCCTTCTTTTCTGAACCGGTGTGTGTGTGTGTGTGTGTGTGTGTGTGTGTGTGTGTGTGTGTGTTTATAATGCTGCACACCCGTCTTTCTTTCCTCTCCATCTGCGTTATTTCTGTCAATACTTTACCAGCTGCGCACGTACTGTTGGTAGGCCCTCATAGAAATTCAATCAACTCTGTTTTCCCCTTATCTCTCCCCTGTAGGTTCACAAAGTTTTGCTATACCTGCAAAGCAGGACAGCAGTGGAATGTGCTGTCCTGTGTTGGAGTTTTCCATGGAAAGGGAGCCTGAGGTCCTGAGCAGTCTGAAGTTTTATTTCCTGTTCACAGCACGGCTTTCTTTAAGCTTTCGAATCAATACATTGGATTTGAGACAGACATTTTCCTAAGTTCCTTCTCTTAAAATATTTTGTGACTAGCTGGCAAAGGGGTTCAGTGGTTTAAGTGCTCGCTGTGAGAAGCTGCTGACTTGTGTTTGATCCCAAAGAGAACAGTCTCCTGCACATCTGACCTCCACAGGAGGCCATGGTGTACACATAGCCCCACACTCACACTCTCTTCCACTTAGTAAGAAGTACAGACATAATAAATGTAAATTTAAATCAAAAATACTTTGTGGGCCTGGAGGAATGACTCAGCAGTTACAAACTTTCTACCCATCCAGAAGACCAGAAGTTGGCTGCCATTATCCACATCGGGTGGCTCACAGCTGCCTGTAACACCAGTTCCCTGACAGTCACTTCTGACCTCCTTGGGTGCCCATACACATAGGGCTGGTACACACACATCATTAAAAGTAAGTCTTTTCAGAGCTACTTTGTGAAGGGGCTTCTGTTTCAGACAAGCTAATGTAGGCCTGTCTTTCCTCCTCCTAAGGAAAAACTAAAGGTTAAGAATAAACTCTGAA
Source organism: Rhabdomys pumilio (assembly GCA_030674055.1). Taxonomy (NCBI): domain Eukaryota; kingdom Metazoa; phylum Chordata; class Mammalia; order Rodentia; family Muridae; genus Rhabdomys; species Rhabdomys pumilio. The sequence continues at coordinate 191,588,330 of JANHMN010000002.1, read as the reverse complement.
AATGTGCAAGAGACATCAGCTAGAGAACTGAGAGTTAAAAAGAAGAAAGGGGAGGTAGTTAGGGATTGTAGGATTAGAGGTAGAGCATGGGAACAGTGCATCTTAATATCCCACACCTAAGTCCTGACTTAAGCCTGGCACTTCCCAAAGCCCACCAACAAGGGTTCAGTCCTTCTTTGAATAGAGGGCCTGGCATCTCCCCCTTTTTCACTGACAGACACACAGGAGACCAGACAGAACAATGAAGGGGATCACATCTTAACAAACAGTCTTATTTATTATAGTCTTGCTCTCTACAAGTCTGAGATGTCCTCTTCATCTTAGTGCAGACTGAGAAAATCCCCAAATTCCAGGCAGCACCAGGGAGGGTCTGGGGAAGCTTCAGTTATTTGCGATTGTATGAGGAACGTTATGAAGCTAGAATGCCACTGAGCTCAGAGGCTAATAAATGAGACAAATCCTTTAAGTTAGACCTAAATAGAGCAAGAGTCTAATTAAATAAGACCGGAGTCTCTTAACATAAAAGGCAGAGTGTCCTAATACAACGAAAGAGCACACTGCGTAAGAACCAGGAAACTATTTTTAAAGATTTATATTTTTTACTTTTAGTTATGTATATGCTGTGGATATGTGTATGGGTATATGCACGTGTGAGTACAGATGCCTGCAGAGATCATAGGTGGTAGATCTCCAGCATCTGGAGTCCTCTGCAGTTGCAGATAGTCAGCCCCCCCTGAGTGATGGCAATTAAATTCTGGGGCAATTAAATTCTGGGAGAATAGTACAGTGCTGAGCCATCTCCCCAGCCCAGAACCAGGGAAATAACTGAGAGATGATGGCTTGCTGACTCCCGTGTGAAGACTACTAGCCCAACTGGTAGAGCCATCTGAGAGAGACTTCACAAATGGCCCTCAGAAAACACCTCAGAATGCAGGCGCGGTTCCTCCCGAAGTGAGTGAACCAACACCAGAGAAGAAACAGGAGTTATGTGACGATCCAAATGCAAAATACAAAACAGAAGGTAGAGTAACCAAGGCTCAAAAACGCCTTCCTAGGACTCTGCTTGCAAGTAGACTGGACAAGACAGGAGCATCAGTGAAACTGGTGCAAGAAAATGCAGTCTGAACGGTGGAGGGAAGTAAGGTGGGGGGAAGTAAAGCAGAGAAGGCAGGGGAGACTTGGATTCTCAAATTGCTGCATTAACTACTCTGCGGGGAGTCGGTAATCAGCTTAAGGAGACGACAAACAGATCCTTGTGAGTGACAAATGATTGGAACACTTAAAAATCAAATATTCTTAATAGCATCAAAGGTGCATAGAAATAAACCTAATTTAATTGAAAGCTACAGACGACAGAATTATTATTGAGAGAAATTAAAGCAGTCAAATAAATATTCATGAGTTAGGAGACATTATTTTATCGAGTCTAAGTTCAATTCCCTTCAAATGAATCTAGAGCTGGGCCTGTATACTACAGCAAGATTTTAGCTTACTTGTATAATAAATTGGATTCTTTATCTGAAAACTTAAGGTATCGTAGAGGATAGGATGGATGATAGTCTTCATAAACACTGTGGTGTTGATTAGATAAATCTCTGGCTTCAAACTTGTCATCTGCTTCAGCCTTCTGAGTGGTTGGATTGTAGGCACGCAGTACCATATACTCAGTCTTGATTCCATTTCACACCAACACATAGTTGGCTAAATGGTAATCTCAATATTAAAGGCAAAGTAATTAAATTTGTGAAAGACAGCATAAGACAGTTATTGCATGACCTTGATATATGATGTAACAAGAAAGTTCTAGAGAGGAGACGATGAAGACTTGATTAGAACTGATAATGTCCATTGTCATAGACTGCTGCTAGGAGGGTGAAAAGGCAAGACACACATACAAACACATGCACACACATATACACATGCACCACACACACACATGCACACACACACATACACATACATGCACATGCACACACACATGCACATGCACACACACATACACATACATACACACATGCACACACATGTACACACATGCAGAGAGGGACACAGAGGAAAAGAGAGAGGTATTTCCAATTTAAATTCTGATTAAAGGTTTTTATTCAAAGTGTATGCAAATCTTTCCACATCATGAGCAGCTCATCAGAGCAATAGCTAGGAAGACAGTCAGTGCGTGAAGTGCATGTGGTACAAGTGTAAGGATCTGAGTTCTATTCCTGGAACCCATACTGAGAAAAATCGTGGTGGTGGCTGCTTGTGATGGCAGAGTTCAGAAGTTACCAGGTGGGCATCATATGAAAAACAGCACTCAAGGTAGACCTGTAGGCTCCACATGTGTATGTACATATGTACATTCCTGTACACACACACACACACACACACACACACACACACACACAGAGAGAGAGAGAGAGAGAGAGAGAGAGAGAGAGAGAGAGAGAGATTTTCAATTAGTCAAAAGCAAGGGCAACAAAATGCAACATAAAATCCCAGGTTGCTCTCATCACTATAAAGCTCCAGAGTTGTCACAAAATGTACAGAGAAATTAGCCTCACACATACTAGAAAAGATGGTGTAACTGCAGCTGCCATTCATTGGCCAGAAAGAGCACACATTGGTACATCCACTGTGGGAAACCGCTAGACAAAGATCTTCCACAGCTGACCAAGTGCTTATATCTCATGAGCCAGAATTCTACTCCAAGGGTCACACCCAACAGAAAGACACAAGGGCACTCAAACAAACACATAAAACATGTGATCGTGCAACTATATTAACCAAAGATCAGGACTAACCCAGATTTCCATTAGCAATGTAATGTGATGACAGTGTATGTAAAGTTGTATGTAGCATTGAAATTAAATAAGTGAATGAGATATAGAATCTGGTGCACAATTCTTAAAAACATCATTTTCAAGGCAACCATGAAGGTGCTTTGAATTGTCCAATTCATACAAAGTTCAAGAACAGAGAGCTCTGATACAGGGAAGAGTGGAGACAGTAGTTGTTTGGAGGTCGCAGAGGGTTCTTGGGACTTTATGACACTCTGCCTCTTGACTCTGTGACCACACAGGTTTGTCACCTCAGCGAGGAGGAATCTGCTTCTCTTTCCCTTTTTTTTTTCTCTAAGTACATTTGACTTCGGTAAAGAGTTTACTGAAAAGAACACACTCAGGTCTACAAAGTTGAACAGTCACTGTGCCTCATGTAGAAGGGTGTATGTTCTGTTTGTGTTCCGTTTGTTTGTGTGAGGCTGGAGACTGATCTTGGGGTCTTGTCATGCTTGACAAGTTCAAGTAGCTTCAACTGCTGAGCTGCAGGACCAGCCCTAAAACTGTATTCTTTAAGTGTTGAGAGAAAGTCTTAAAGTTATTCAAGCTGGCCTTTTAAACTCAGTCTACAGCTCAGGCAGGACTTAGCCCTGTGATCCTCTTGCTAGCCAATGGGATTTCAGTCCTGTGCCTAGTACAAAGAGTCGTTTAGAAACCTCTGAAGGCAAACATTCATTTACTCTGAGCAGATAAGAAGAAAGATTGACAGGAAAGTAAATGGGTTCACAAATGGCTTGTGTGGACAGCCCGTTGAGTACCTTGCTAGTTTCCTTTAGAGGACACCTTGTCTTTCCTTCTAGAGCTGCCCTGATTACCTGGAGGCCAGGCCACCTCATGGAGCTCAGAATGCAGGCAGCATCGAGCCTCTCAGAGTGACTGGCTGCTGCCTCCATCCCTAACACTGACACTGCAAAGGCCAGAATGTTTTCTGTACATCATCACCACCTTCCTTCCCAGCACTGTCTGTCAGTCGATGATTTTGAACTAGTGCAAGAGCAAAGGTGCTTCAGCCATCAGCCCTGAAAACGGAAAGTTGTCAGATTCTTTATGCTTCTACTTGGGTTTGGACAGGCCAAGCAGGGGCCAGACTGGAGCAGAGGGCTTACTTGAAGGGCTGTAGACCAGCAAGTGTGTAGATAGGATTCCAGATAGACTGACCTTGACTTGTGGAACTATGGCCTTTTGAAAGGGAGAATCCTTACCGGGTAATTGTTTTCCCCTGACACTAATGTTGTTTGTTTTCTGGTTGAAGACAATGATTTACCTGTAGAAATAAATTAGGGTCCCAATGTCTTCTCTGTTGGCTAAGACGTGGAGCATCTGCTGGTGGTAGGATCACCTTGCATGGGAGAAGACAATACGCCTCTATTTTCCCTTTCCCATATTTCCTCTTGCCTCGCTCATCTCTCCATTTTGTCATTCCTGATGCCTTCAGCCTTGGCCTTTCTGTCCATTCCTCTCTCTTCACACAGTCATATTGATTTAATTTTGGATGTTCTCTTCTGGCCAAGAGTTGGCTTGGTCCACACCAAATGGAAATAAATGTGATTAACTCTGTTCTAGACTCAGAGGGACTGAAACTAAGATCGATGCCAGATGTTGTTGTGATGACAACCTGCTGGGTTGAAGGACCCCAGGAAGACACAGTCCAGATTCACAGGGAGAGTGCCATTTACCTATTGCCACATGCAGCACAGAATAATGCAGAGGCATGCCATTATAACGATTCCTGAGTGGTGCTTCTTAGAAGAGGTTATTTCTTGGGATCTGGTACCTGGACCAGTGGGCTGCTCAGGGGATGGGACTTCAACCCAGAATGACAACATCACTGGTAACTTCATCTTCATCTTCATCGTCATCATCGTCGTCATCATTGTTGTTATTCCTTTTGCTTTTTTTTTGAGATTGTAATAAAATTACATCATTTCTTCCTCCCTCCCTCTCTCAAAACCCAGCTATTAACCTCTCCTTGCTCTCTCAAATTCATGGCTCCCTTTTCCCCAAATTGCTGTTACACGTATATATGTACATACACATATTTCTAAATACCCAAAAACAACCTGCTCAGTCTGGATAACGTTACTTGTATGTATGTTTTCAGGCCTGACAATTTGACACTGGCTAACGAGTTGGTATGCTTCTTCCTGGGGATGGCTGCTCTTCCTGCTCCCAGCTTTCTGTAGTTGCCTGTAGTTCTTTGGGTAGGGTTGAGGTCTTGTGGGCCAAGATCCAAAATTTTACTAGCCCTGAGGAGTTGGTGGGGTTTCGAGTAGCAGACAAGGTTTTTCTCTTGTTGAGGAAATTCTTTGAAATGCACTTTCTCTGGAACCTTCCTAGATTCGCCTATCACAGTCGGAGAACGGGGCCCACAGGCCTATTTTAACAGGATCTGCAGGCTTGTGATGTGTTCGGAAACATTTATCCTCTATGTCTAGTGCTTAGCTATTTTGTTTACTGTTGTTAAGTGACATTGACTGGTGGCGTGAAGATGGCCTGAGAATAGATGACTAGTTGGTCACACCCAAGAGAGAGGAGAAGGAAAGGGATCCAATCAGATACCTGGGAATATTCCCTTAAGGCCCCACCTGGGTTAAAAGGTAGCCAGGCACACAGGACACAGAGGACAGAGGGGACAGAGAAATAGAAAAGTGCCAACATTGTACCACCTGAGTTGCCTCCTCCTTAGCCTAAGAAAATACTATTTTAAAAAACCCAGAAACTTTCTCTCTTTCTTTCTTTTTTTTTCTTTCTTTCTTTCTTTTTTCTTCCTTTTTTTCTGAGACAGGGCTTCTCTGTGTAGTCCTAGCTGTCCTGGAACTCACTCTGTAGACCAGGCTGGCCTTGAACTCAGAAATCCGTCTGCTTCTGCCTCCCAAGTGCTGGGATTAAAGGTGTCAGCCACCACTGCCCGGATTTTTTTTTTTTAAAGATTTATTTCTTTTATGTATGTGAGTACACTATTGTTCTCTTCAGACACAAAAGAGGGCATTGGGTCTCATTACAGATGGTTGTGAGCCACTATGTGGTTTCTGGGAATTGAACTCAGGACCTCTGGAAAAGCAGCCAGTGTTCTTAACCACTGAGCCAGCTCTCCAGCCCCAGAAACTTTCTGAGTTTACAAAAAAACTCAACAAGTAACAGTAAATACAGGGAGAAGATTTAGCAATAAGTAATATTTTTTTTATGGCCGTATTAGGTCTTTGAGAGGCAGCTCAGTTTCCAGGTTCACTCATTCACTCCTGTGTCTTTAACTCATTCAGTCCAGCATGAAGTTGGCATGGAACATCCAGACTGGAAAGGCTATGCCATCCAGAGCAGAAATAAATGAGTCTTGGATGAGCCAAAGGCTGGATGGAGCTAGAGAGGATACTCTCCCATCCCAAAGATGGAGGGAAGAATACAGGGCAGAGTAGTGGAAAGACAGAGATGCTCCCAAAGACGGGGTAAGGGGAGTTTCACCCCACATTCTGCTCTTAGTTTGGGGTGGAAATATCCCTAGAAGGACAGAGAAACCAAGGAAGGATCATGAGCCAGTTCTTAGCCTATCACCTGGCTTTGAGCTCTCTCTTGAGCCGGGAGAAACAGCAAACAAAACTGATTATAGATAGAATATCAGTTCCTGCTTTTTGCATCCAGGGAATGAGAGGTTTCAGACACCCATGCTTGCTCAGGAAGCTGTTTTTGACATTAGCCTGTTTGGTGACCAGACACTGATGCTGTCCCTCCACATGACCTACAGCTGGCCAGCTGGCAGGGTATGGCTGAGACTCAAGGATGCTGACAATGGCTGTTTTCATCCCATGAGCAGATTTGGTGTCAAGGCTGGAAAGAAAGGAAGGATTTTTACTCAACTCCCACTTTTTCCAAATAAGCCAAGAAGGGCAAGGTTTTTGGAGGACCCCCACACCTGCTACCTGACCCTTTTTGTGTTTGCTCAAGGTGGTAGAACCACAGTTAGAGCCTTTATAGTCTATTTGGTATCTTTTTTGACTGGGTTAGTGTCTCTACTGTACTGAAATTCTCTTCAAAATGACCTCCACATTGCCACATTTCTTGGAATTAACATGTGAGTAAGAAAAGATGGGATAATTTTTTTTTAATTGTCCAGACTGAGTAATTATTTAAGATATGGCTTTAGAGGCTGTGGCTGAGTGGGTAGGAGCACTTGCTCCTCAAACATGAGTACCCAGGTTCAAATCCCCAGCATCCAGGTAACAAGCCATGCTTGAGTGCACACCAACTTGTAACCCTACCACTATGTGGAGATGGTAGAGAAAGGAGGGTATCCATGGTTTTCTGGCTGCCAGTTTAACTCCAAGTGCAGAGAGAGACCCTGTCTCAAAGAAATAAGGTGGAGAGTGACAGCACCAGGCACCTGACATCCTCCTCTGGTCTCTCCACTCAGGCAGAGGAGGCCATACACCTGCATACATGATTATGCACATATGCACGCGCGCGCACACACACACACACACACACACACACACACACACACACACACGGTGGGTAGTCAGTTACAACTACATTAAGACTTGTTGAACAATTAGAGCTCACAGAAAGCAACCTTTCAAAGGCAGAAGGAGCCCTTGACCTCTAGAGACATTCTAAAAGGCTGAGATGCCACATCCAAAGGATGTGACCTCAGGTATGTTTGTGGAGGAAATTTTGAGAGGAAGGAAAGTGACAGAGATGCCTCTCGCCCTTGGCTTCAGGGCCTGGTGAGGTGAACTCTGTGGCCATTTGCTGAAAAACCCACATCTGTCTACTGAGCTGAAAACTTACTCAGGGCTAGAACAAGATTGTTCTGACCTTCATCATTGCTTCCACCCATGAAAATAAAACTCTGTCTTCCTTGTTTCTCTTCAGGCTGCCCAAAGGTGGGAACTGGGAGCTGGGAGATGATGGGAGATGGGAGATGGAAGATGATGGGAGATGATGGGAGATGATGGGAGATGATGGGAGATGGGAGATGATGGAAAATAGAAGATGGAAGAAGGGAGATGGGAAAGGGGAGATGGGAGATGGAACCTGGGAACTGGGAGATGGGAGATGGGAAATGATGGGAGATGATGGGAGAGAGCCTGTTCTGTTCTCTCAGACTATATGATTTCTCTCTAGAAAGATCCCATCTTATAGCCTGCAGGAGGCCAACAAATTGTGAAGGGTGGCAGGAGATCCCAATGAAAGGTGGGAAGCAGGGAATGAGGGCTTCCACAAACCTACTGTGTGGAGGGGGACTCCTCAATAGGCAGGAATACTCAGAGAAACTGGGAAAAGAGCAGTATGTTGAAATTATGAGCCCAGGGGCTAGGGGAACTGGGCAACCTTCCCAGTCAGTTGTATGCATGGCATGGAGCTGAGCACAGTGGTGTTCAACCTTCCTAATGCTATGTCCCTTAAATACAGTTTCTCACTCGGTAGCCCTCAACCAGAAAATTATGTTCTGCTTCATAATTGTTATGATTGTAATGTAAATGTCTGTGTTTTCCAGTGGTATTAGGTGACCTCTGTAAAAGGGTCATTTGACCTACAAATGGTCTCGACTCACAGGTTGAGAATCATCTGCCCTCAGCACTAGCATAGCACTGAAGCGTCCTAGCAATGAACAGAATAGTGTCTGGCTCCATTGCTTAATATGAGAAATCACAATGTTTCTTTAGGGAATTCTTTTTTCCTGGCAATAAATCCTCCAGGGGGAAAAATCATGTGACATAACTAGCCCCAGAGGAATGTCCATGGGTCAGAAGAAGGCCACCTAGTCTGGAAGGTTCTGGAAATTCTAGTTGGGTATTGGGAGGAGTTCAGGCAGCTGTACTGGTGCAAGAGGGCTCCAGAGAGGGACGACCTAGAGAGTTAGTCAGAGGCCGTTGCTCAGAGTGAGGGAGAGAGTGGGGGAGGCTACCAGTGGAGGCCAGCAACAGGGACAAACTTCACTATTTGTAACTTCCTGTTTCAGAGAAAGGACCTGAACTTGCTTTCAGGGGCCACGGAAGGTGAAGCCTGGAAGATAAGAGCTTGTGCTCTGACTGGAGGGCAGGATTTAACTGGTCAGAACAGATGATGTGGGTGTCATTCAGGATGGGGTGACAGACCTGGGCAGACTAGAAAGAAAAACAATGGGTGATTCTGATTCGTATGCATCAATTGTCACTGAACAGAGCAAACACGTATGTAATAAAATCATAAAAGTCTGTGGGAAGTGTAAGAAACATCAGCAGATAGATCAAAGGGGTTGACAAGCAGCTGACGGGTCAGATACTGGGGTCAGGCCTTTGAACTCCCAAGGCTACATGAGGCTTCTACCTGGCTGAGACCTATGGCTCTTCTGTTCTCCAGTTATTGACATAACAGCCTGGCTGCTCAGAGAAATGAGCTCTGAGGGTCCTGGAATTCTTGAGGTAGCTCCAATTTTCTGGATGAATGTGGGGAGAGTGGAGGAAGCTGGGTCTCCTGAGAGGAATAGAAGGTAGATACTGGATATATACAAGGGGAGAGAGAACTTTCTGTCTATGGCTCAACTACTTGGCTGAACTGACTCTTGGTTCAACTGCTGCCCAGCCTGAAGGAGACCCTGTTTCACCCAAGCTTGCCTGCAGAGCAGAATGTCAGCCTCCTCTGCCAGTGGAGTCCACTGGATAGCGAGGCTTGCTACCCCTGGAGCCTCTGTCAAACCTGTCATCGTTCTCGTCCACGATGACCAACAGTGTAGACTCCTGGGACTTAGAAGGACCCCACATGGCTGGGAAGTTCCTAGTGGAACCAGTAATCCATCCCAGAAAAAGCAAAGATGATTCAGGAAACAAACATCTGAAGAGAAGCCTGGCTTGACTCCTTGGAGGTTTTAGAAAGACATTCACTCTTTCCATAAAATGGGTAGCTTCACCGGTGTTATGCACATTAAGCAGCAGATGAACTCGGTCCATCTCAAGAGCACTCCTCTCCCGAGCCCTCACCAAGGGTCTTCCCTGCTTTTTGGTACCCTCTCCTTATCATACAGAATTTAAGGCAGATTATAAATTTGAACCACTGTGCTAAGTTAAAATAAGTAAGAAATTCATTTCTTTTTATGTGGTTTTTGAAGCTTTGTAGAAAACAACAATGTCAATAATATTAACCCAACGTTCTTGAAAGAGGTTTTTTTTGGGGGGGGGGTGGTTTGATACAGGGTTTCTCTGTGTAGCCTTGGCTGTCCTGGAACTCACTCTGTAAACCAGGCTGGCCTCGAACTTAGAAATCCGCCTGCCTCTGCCTCCCAAGTGCTGGGATTAAAGGCCACCACCACCCGGCTGAAAGAGTTCTTGAAAGGCTGAGACACAAAGACATTGAGTTTGAGGGTAACCTGGGTTACATAATGAATTGTATATTCAAGACCAGCCTGGGCTACATGGCAAGCCCTGTTTCAAAAATAAATACATACATGAAAATCTATTTTTGCCCAAAATAACTGTTTACAGAAACTTTCAGGTTTCTTGCCAGATGAACCGCCCCAGGTCTGGGGTTTGCTGTTAGTGTCTCCAGCTGGGCATGGTCTCTGATGTAACCAGTGACTCAGCTTACTTGAAATAAACCTCTTGTCAAAGATTCAAAATTTATCTCTTTGACACACAAGTGTCTTGTGACCCGCCTGTCCTTCTGCTCAAAGCACTGTCCCAATCCCTCTGACTCAATGGGGAAACCACAATCTGCAAGAAGCCAGAGCGTTCCCACACCTGGGGTGGGCTGCGCGTCACCAGCAGGGCAGCAGATGTCATTGTGCCTGAGCAGGAAGCTCAGCAGGATGGCTTCTTGCTGCTCCTCTGTCCACAGGAAAACATGATGACGTGGTGGCTTTGTGATTTAGTGAGGAGCATGGTGAGGTGTCACTTGCCACCCTCTCTAAACAGATTGCTCGACACAGCTGCACTTGTTTCTTGGGGGAGGCGTTCCTCGAGGTAGGTGTAGAGATGGCAATGGCTCTTGAGCTCTTGGCTAGCACCTGTATCCTTCTGGGGACACTGCTGACCCACCAACACCCTCTGCAACAGGTGCTGAGTGGCAGTAGCTGAAGGCTGTGCCATTCACTCAGTTCCCTTACCAGTCACTCACAACCATGCAAAGAGGGAAGTCTTTGCCAAAACTCACTGTCGGCTTGGTACTTGTTCTCAGAAAGGCACTGTCTGAGAATAACGAAGTGCTCTGCTGTAAAGGAAGGAAAGAGAGCCAGGACTAGCCATTGCTGCTTCGAAGCCCTGTTCTAGACTCTGGCGCTGTGGTGGTTTGAGTGAGAAAGGCCCCCATAGGCTCATATATTTGAATCTTTTGATACCCAGTTAGTGTGACCTTATTGGAGGAGGTATGCCACTGGGGTGCATCTGAGGTTTCAAAAGCCCACCTCTCTCTCTCTCTCTCTCTCTCTCTCTCTCTCTCTCTCTCTCTCTGTGTGTGTGTGTGTGTGTGTGTGTGTGTGTCTGTCTGTCTGTCTGTCCTGCTGCCTGCAGATCAGGATGTAGCTTTCAGCTATCTCTCCAACACCACATCTGCCTGTGTGCTACCATTCTCCCTGCCACAATGATAAGGAACTCATCCTCCGAGGCTGTAAGCAAGCCCTCAGTTAAATGCTTTCCTCTGTAAGTTGCCTTTGTCGTGATGGTTTCTTCACAGCAACAGAACAGTAACTAAGACAGGAACTTTCCATGCTGAGCTAGGCCGATCAGGGCACATTTGTCCAAGGGCTTTTCACTGGGTTTTATTCTTTGGTAACTTTTGCAGATCCTGGATTTTTCATCTGTTCAAGAGCTCTACCTTCTTTCCTGGTCTCTAAGCCTTGTTCCCTATCTTGATTGCCCCACCCCACCCCCAATCACCTCTACCTGCAGTTACTGTCCCAGGAATCCTTTTTGGGCAGTTACTGGGGTCATGGCCTCTGATCATGTAATGAATGTAACCATTGCTTATGTCCTAGAGAAACTTTGAAGATAGAAACAAAATGTAAATACCTCCTTTTAGGGCAGCAGGGTCATCTAGAAGCTAGGACAGAAGCCTCTGGCTACATTAGCCTCTGACCAGTGTCCCTGTCATGATTCTCCACATGTTTCTGGAACTTACCAGCAATAATAATAAAATGAGCTCTCAGATGAGTCCCACATTTGGAAGGAACTTCTGGAGCATGACCTACTTTTTTGAATATCTAATAAAGTTCATAGATTTCCCCCATAAGATGCATACATTGGATACTTCTAAAAATCTAGCCTTTGTTTTTACAAGTATCGCAGATCCATTCATGAAAATTTAACCTTGCTTTGGGATCTTCTTGCTTATCATCAGGGTCATGGGTTCCCAGGATCTCCTGCCGTGAAGATGTGATCAATATTCTGATTTTTTAAGAGGGTCTGTGGAATTTGAGAGACTGTGGTTGTCTCACTGGGACATCTGGCTCTCTGCTAAGTAGCTGAGCAGTGCATTTCCTCATTGGTTAAAAGTCTGAGGGAGGAGCAATGGGCACAGCACCACACAGCATGACAAAGGTGGCGAGCTCTTCATCTGGGAAGCACACATGGAATGTCAGCCCATCAGAAGTGCACCCTGGGTTTTGTTTACGTAAAGAGAAACTGAGGAGGTGCTGTGGAAATGAAAAGAGACAGTACCTTCCATTTGCTTCTACATTAATTTGTAGGCAAGTAAGGAAAACATATGGCCCTCATTACACCAAGAAGTTATACAGGTCAGAAACACAAACATGATTAAGAAAGGGTTGGGCAAATGGAAAAAGCCCTAAATAGAAAGACATTCTTTGGTCACAGACAGGATACTGTTGGGGATATCGTGGAAGGCACTTTAAGAAGGCACAATATATTTAGGTTCATCATAGTTAGGATTCCATCATTTTCAGGAGACTCCAGCCAGGGCTGATGAAAGAGTGAATGCTTTGCAAGGTGATAAAGGCCTCAGTATCGGAGGAGAAACTTGGCTTCTTCAGTGAGCTAAAAAAAAAAAAAGCAGGAAGCATCATTCCTATTTCATAGTCTGTCTAGAGTGACAGCTGGATTTGCTGACCCTCTGATGTCACACCCAGATAAGGGCTCCAAGCTGAGGGTTAAGTCTCACACCTCATACTTACCCATACACTCATACCTCCCACAGCCAAGAGAAAAATGTTCCCTTTCCCTAGCCTTCTACAGCAGAGAATATGCACCTAAGATTATTCTATATCCCCTAAATTATGAGGGAACAAGTATTCTCTCAAAGGAAACTGAGTCTGGGCAGGCCCAGGAGAAAGTGTAAGGCAAACCTATGCCCAGTGCATGGCTGTAGCAACCTTCATGTAAATCCATGCACCCCAGAGGTAAACACCCGGACTCCTCATGTTGAACATAATACAGGCTCATAAAGGCTAGATAAAGATGTCTTTCCCTGGGCACTTGTGTGTATCTGGAGAGCAGGTAGTTCAGAGCCAGGTCAGCCTGGTTGTATAGTGGTTTCTTCTAAATTAAAACAATCTCTCCTACAGGGAGAAGGAAGGCTCATAAGACTCAGGAGACTCAAGAAACTTGGGAAAGGCTCCTCCACTGTGAATAATTGCTGGGGAAGGAAGACTCTTCAGTGGAACTCCTATGAGTTGTACAAGGATCTCAGGATATACCTTTTTTGAGTGTCCTCCCCCATGCTAGGGTGGACTTTCCAATGACGTAGCTGCTTTTGAGTCATGCTTCTATAAATAACCCTAATTAATTTATTAGCTCACTGAGAGTTACATGGGTGAAGTTTTATCTTTTATCTGTGCTGAGTCCTGCATGGCTGTGCAAGAGACAGTATGACATGGTTTCCTGGTCCTGCAGCAGAGCCAGCAGGACATGGACCTTCATGAGTATTGTCAGTTGCTGTGGGAGTAGGGCTTGTTTATGTAATAATGTACATAATTTATTTTATGTTCCTCCTTTGGGAGATGTTCTCCCTGATAAGGTTATCAGGCACTGAATGTTCTCCCTGCCAAGGTTAATGACCCCATGATAATTATAAACAACACAAGTTCAAGGGTTGAGGGTGTGTCTATGTTCCTCAGCAAAAATGGCAAATGTTGGGACCTTCAGTATAGCCCTTAAGGCTGTGGAAAAGAACTCTGAAAACATGAGTTCAAAATTATAAAATTTCTCAACTATGCAAAATATAAGAATGCAATATGGGTTGTATGAGGCACTTTACCTATTTAAAAGAACAAAGGCAGCTGCACTAATGAGCCAGCTTGTCAGAAAGATACAAAGGCAGGCAGATTCCTGAGTTCAATATCAGCCTGGGACAGAGCAAGTTTAGGCACAGGCATGGTGGGAATGATCATTTCAGGAAGGGATCCCACACAGCTAGCTTATTGTCTGTGCTTACAAAGGCAGACAGATCTCTGAATTCAATTGCAATGTTAAAAAAAATGTACTAGCTGTCTTTTCTAAGAATCAGGGACTAAGGTCACAAGATGCTGATTTGTGGAATAATCAAAAGGAAAGCTGGTGTGTGTGGATGATTGAACTGATATGTAAATAAAAGACTGGGCTTTGGTCTTCAAGAGCTGAGCTATTTGGATGAGGTGTCTGAAGAGCCAGCAGGAGCAGAACACAGAGCTGTCAGCTTGTACCCGTGATTGACTTTGAGTCGTTTCTTCTGCTGCTCCCAAACACCCCTTCCTCAGGGTCCCTGACCAAGCTGAGGCTGGTTCTTGGCAGATCCATCAGCAGTGTCCTATTTGGAGTAAATAGACAATCATCCCTGTCTCCCCAAGAAAAATCAAGCAATGCTTAGGTATCTTAGGGTTTTATTGCATGTTGTGAAGCAATAACATGACCAAGATAACTCTTACAAAAGAAAATATTAAATGAGGCTGACTTATAGTTTCAGAGATTCAGTCTATTATTATCATGGCAGGAAGTATGGCAGTGCCAGGCAGATATGATGTTAGGGAAGGAGCTGAAAGTTCTACATCTTGATCCACAGCCAGCAGAAGGAGACTGTCACACTAACCAGACTTGAGCTTATAAGAGCTCAAAGCCAGCCTCCATAGTGACATATTTCCTCCAACAAGGCCACACCTCCTAAAATGCCATTGCCCATGGGCTAAGCATTCACACACATGAGTCTATGGGGGTTGTATCTATTCATACCACTACGATTGATCTTAGATTTAGTGTAGCCTGGACTGTTTTTGTCTCCCACAGGATGTGACAGCTCAATTCCCATACCCTTATGACCTTAAACTCTATCCACGTAGGTCAAGGAGGAAGCCGTTGAGGCATGACTATCGTTGGGGGCCATGGCAAATTCACCCAAGGAACCCCTGGGCAGGCAGACTGGGAACTCTGGTGATATTATATTCCTTCTCATGCAACTGTGACATATAATGACTCTCTAGAAGATTAAGGAGCACAGCCTCTTCCTAGTCTCTGAAATATGCACACTTTGACTGGTTCAGAGCCAGGGTGAGGGGAGACCAGTAGGCAGAAAAGGGCAAGCTGGACCTGGCATTCAGACAGGGTACATAGAGGGGTTGCAAGAGGGGTCAAGCCAGACTCTAATTAGGAGAGGGAAGGAAAAAGTCTCCTCACCATAGAGATGCCCCAACCCTTAGGTCAGTGGTTCTCAACCTGTAGGTTGCAACCTCTTTGTGACCCTTTTACAGGAGCCGCCTAACATCATTAGAAAACACACAGTATTAGCAATGTTGAAAATCACTGTCTTAGATGGCCCTGCTCGGAAGGTAAGTGGCCACCTAAACACAACCTTCTGTAGGGCTGGTGCGTGTCCCTGCTTAGGCAGCTTTGGTCCCTCTTGCCTCAGTGCTTTTGGTATCTCCCCAGAACACCAGGACTTTAGGACAATGGATTCTGTAACTGTGTCCCTGTTTGACCCTGTCTTCATTTGAGCCAATATAAGACAGTTCATGCCTGTTTCCTAGAACAACGCATGCTGTGGGTTGCAAAAGTCTTACTACAGTGTCCAGCCTGTCCTGGTCCTGTATTGTCTCTTTTGCACTGATGTCTCTTTTCCCCTGATATCTGAAATTGTGCTGGTAGGCAGTTTAGTGGCAGAGGACTTGCCTAGCATGAGTGATACCTCTGGTTCAATTCCCAACACCACAGAAAACAAAGTAAGATACAATATTTGAAATCGTGCAGCCATGAATACAGTTCCGGTTAACATTATACAAGAGATCACTGGTATCTATGAATGTTCCACCCTGTTTGCACTCTGACCTTCTCAGCTCAGCACCTAATAAAAGAACTGGGTTCCAACAAGATGGATCTGCAGCTACTGACATGAGTTCTGATATATCCTCTAAATATACAGAGATGAACAATAGTAGAAGATGCCTCACATCTCCCTTCGGCCCCCACAGACAAGCACACCCACATATGCATGAGCACCTATGTATACATGTGTGCACAAAACATACACAATAAATATGTACTTCAGAAAGCTGGGTTAAACATGTACATACCTTTTAAAAAATTAAATGAAACAATACACACAAAATGCTTTTAGTACTCAGGTAACAACAATAGTGATAAAAAGCAGTAATAGACAGGATTTATTGAATGCCTTCTGCTGCCAGCACCATGGAGAATGCCAGCTCCCCTTGCCGGGCCTCAGTTTTCTCATATGTTATACCAAGATGGTATAACCGTCCTGGTAAGTGTTTAGCAGGGACCAGTGCACAGAATATATGAGTGTGTTCCAGGGCAGGGTTTGGGGAGATGACTCTGGAAGAACCATACTCTACAGCTCATGTATATACCAGAGACGATGCCTCCTCCCATCCCACTGTCTTTCTCAGAAGGACTTGACGAGTGAAAATAACCAATATTATTAGGGTTCAGCCAGCACTCCCTCCCCTTTCTCTTCATTTGCATCTTAGTCATTTTCTCTTAGTCTCAAAGTTCCCTGCACTGCAACCCAATGAACTGTTGGCATTAGATAAAAATGTGAGGCAGGGCAACCCTCGAAAGAGGAAATAGGATTAGGCTTAGTTTGCCTGAGTTTCAATTGTTAGATTGGCAGGGAAAGTAAGCAAGTGTTTATTTACTCTGGTTTTTTCTTGTTTTGTTTTTACTGAGCAGTCTTTTTGGTTGGGAGGATGAGGAGTAATACTGAGGCAGCTAAAAGTAACAGCAGCACTGCCTGACAGGACCTAGGTGTGTGAGGGATGTCATTTCTGAGGGATGTCATTTCTGATCTGGGTGATTCTTGCAGACTGACGCTGTTCATTCTTAGCTCTCTGTGGCTAATGTGGGGAAAATATTTTGGTAGTCCTTTGGGGCTTAGGGTGCTCTTTAAAACCTGGACTTGGCCATGGTTCATTTCTGCTGTATTCCTAAAGCTTAGAACAGACTACCTTACCAATCAAGGACACCAACTCCTCATTTCCAGTAAGAAATGTCTTTCCTGTGTCCCAAGGTCTTTACTTGGCATGTCCTATCCAGCTGACCTCCATGCTTGCAGCGGTGTGTGCTCACCTCGTTCTCCAGATCAAGCTCCAGTCCAAAGCTTACAAAGCCAGAAGGCCAGATTTAAGGCTTAAAGCCCCTGGAGCTCTATAGGCACAACTAGATATTAAGAAAAATAAACATCAACCAGACAGTGTCAGAATTGAGGTTGACTGATCGTGGCACCATAACCTCGATCATGACACTGAGGGGGGAGGTGTGGACAGGGTGTTGTGAGCTAGGTCCCAGCAGCAGCCTCTGCTTTTCCTTGTCAGAGATTTCTCTAGTTGGGGATCTGGAGCAGGAACCTCTCATGCATGTAGCTGAAGAGACACCAACTCAGAGGACTCAAGTACTCAAGAAGGGTCCCCATGCTTCCTGGGTGCTACTGTGATAGCCCAATCCTGCAGCAGGGAGATGATGATGGTGGTGGTGATGACGATGATAATGATGATGATTGCAAGGGACTGGTGATAACAGGACCCCTTTTCGGTAAATACAGAGGGGTAGTTAGTTGGCAGGGCCCTGAAGGATCACATGCTGACCCACAGAGAGAGGTCAAGGAATTTATTTAGCAGAGGTGTTGAATCCAAACACTTATGAAGCAATGCCCAAGTGGGTCTGTAAAAACCAAAACCTGTGTCTGCAGCCATGCAAACCAAGGCTGTCCCTAAGGGTTCTGGATTGAGCTTCATTGGCTTTCACTCTGACTACTGTTGTAGTGACATGCTGCTCTCCAGCTCCCCAGAGCATGCGGAGAAGCCCTCTTTCTAAGGTGTCCCAGGGACCTGAAGTAGAAGCTGGCTTTCTCCCTGGTCCAGTGCAGTTGGGATCATTCCTAATGCATTCCTTTTTGTTCTTCACTGACTTCTAATGTCTCAGGCTGTCCCCAGGGTAAAAGCACTGATGTAACTCTCCGATGAGAAGAGGCCTGACGCCTCGCTCATTTTGAAATACTGACATTGGTGGGGAAAATTACTCAAGCTCTCTTGTTCCTTTCCGGGCCTAATTAAGTGGCTCTGCAGGTGACTCAACGCTTTTATTTTTCAGAATGACATCAGACTTATTTTCCATTTTAATAGCTTGGTTACTTCATCGATTTTTTTTTTTAAGAAAAAAAAATCCAATTTCACTTTCTAGTCCATCCATCCCCTCTGTGCCCTCCCCCACTCCAAGCCCCCTGCCCCACCCCCTACTCCAAGCCCCCTGCCCCACCTCCACTCCCCACCTCCACTCCCCATCTGATTTTTCTTCCACCCTAGGAAACGCTAACTCTCACTGAGGCTAGAGGCTGCTTCTGCATTTTCTTATATTCTGTGCCCCAGAATAAAAGAATTTGGGTAAAAATGTGCTCTCTTTATTTGTTAAATACTTACATGATTTCACCAGGTGTTGGAGTTGTCAATATTTACCATCTGGTGCTATTTCATCTGTGCCACAATGGCCACCTGAGGAAAACTTTGTCTTGGAGGTGGTGTCTGAGTCCCTGCAAAAGGCCACATGTCACACTTCTGGATCCTCCTTTCTGCAAGGGGAGAGGTTCAACATCACAAGCTTGTTTAAAGCTCCGTAGTCTTTATAAGGTGGTGGTTGACCCTGCTAACCTGGAGGTCAGCTGTCCCTGGCATTTCATAAACCCTGTAGTTTGGAGGAAGATGTGAGAATTAGTCATCTTAGAGCATCATAGTTTGGACCCTGCCTTAGGATAGAGCAGGTGAGAGTATTCTGCATGATAGTTTGTTTAATCAGTGCTGTGGGGAGCAAGTGAGTATGCTTGGTAGATTTCTCTTCGTGACTTTCATTTTCTAAAGGACTTTCTTCCATTCAACCTCATGCCCTGACTTAAATCCATCCCCCAACAAAGCCTTATCAGTGAGGGCAAAGACAGTGCACCAGCTCTGGGCTGAGGTGGCAATGAAGACTAAGCTAGACCCAGCTCCTCACCAACCACTGGCCCCAGAGGAACCTGGCACAGCCGGCTGACATAGCTTGTGGAGGCCCGGGCTTCCTTTGGAACAGAAAGGTGAGAGGAACAGAGGTAAGTGATCCTTTCTTCTCAGAGGCTCAACTGACTCCAGAGAACTTGCAAGTAATGCACACTGCAGGAACTCAGAGGCATTTTGTCACACAGGAGAGGTCAAAGACACTGTGCACACAGTAGGGACTCATTAAACGTTTCCTTTCTTCCTTCTTAGAAAAAAATTTATTCTGTAATGAGTATTTTCCCAGTAAGAAGGGTATTGACCTTCTTAGGGTTTTGCGTTGTTGCTTTGTTTGAGAATACTTGTGTATATGGGATATATTTCATGGGAATGGAGGCAATGATAAAGTAACGGGGTGCGGGGCAGGGGACCTGAGTGTGAACAGAGCACTGGTTAGAGAAGGATAGGAAGATGGGAGGCTTTAGATAGGGCCTGGGCCTCCGCTCTGTGAAGGGCTGTGTTTGCCAGAACTGCGCAGGGATAGGATCAAACCCAAGCTTGGTGACCACACAGGAAGAATCTGGTATGTTGGCGACTTTGAGTCCAGCAGGTGTTGTGAAACACAGTACCCAGTGCCCACTCCTGGAGATGTTGCCTTTCAGCTCCTGTCCTGGAGATCTAAGGTCAAGGGACCACCTAGTCACAAGCCTACTAAAAGAGTTTATGTGCAGTACAAATTGTCTCATGAAAAGAAGAGGCAGTGAGCTTGTGGTGTGTGTGTGTGTGTGTGGTGTGTGTGTGTGTGTGTGTGTGTGTGTGTGTATGGTGTGTGTATGTGTGGTATGTGTGTGATTGTGTGGTATATGTGTGGTGTGTATGTGAGTGTTTGAGTGTGTGTGAATATGTGTGTATTGTGGTGTGCATATATGTGAATGTGTGTGAGTATGTGTGTATGTGTGGTGTATGTGTAGTGTGTGTGAGTGAATATGTGTGTGGTGTGTGTGAATGTGTAAGTGTGTGTGAGTATGTGTATGTGTGGCACGTGTGCTGTGTGTATGGTATGTGTGGTGTGTGTATATGTGTGTGAGTGTGTGAGAATGTGCGTTAGTGATCATATGTGTACATGAGAAAGATTTTTTGAGCACCCCAGTTCTTAACATAATGCATATTTGTTTCAAATGAGATGGGACTTTGAACAGTCTCCTCAGGAAAGAGAAATCAGGACATGCTTAGGTGAGCTGTCCTGATTTTTTTTTTTTTTTTTTTTGTCCTGATTTTGTGGCAGCAAACTTCTTTAATCCCAGTATTCTGGACACAGAAGCAGTCAGATTCTCTGTGAGTTCTGGGCCAGCTTGGTCTACATAGAATGTTCCAGAGCAGCCAAGAATTATGATGTACAACAGTCTACCTCATAACGAGTTCAAATGTTACATAATAGTCAAAATAAACTTGAGAGGTTTTTGAAGTAGAAAAGCCAAGTTCCCTGATATCGTCTTTATACGTTTTATTTGTGTATTGAATTACCACCCAATGCTCTATTAAAGTCACAGCAACAGAAAAGGGAGACACACTAATCCTAAGAATAAAGCAGTTATTTCTAAACCGTCCAGTATGACAGAAAGTTGTATCAGGCACCAGATTGTGTTGGTAGAGACAGAGGAACATGAGCTGGGTGCCTGTGCTGGTGTGGACAGTAATCACTCGGGAAGATGACTAGTCCAGGAACGGCTACCAGTGAGAACCAATGAGTGATGGACACCAAGTAGTGGGAGAAGATGGGGCCCTGGTGCCAATCAGGCGTTTGTCCCATGCTGCCATGTAGTTCGTGGCCTTTCACAGCCCAGCACCTCGTTTCTTCCTTTGGTAGATTAGCTCTGTGGGTATAATTCGTTCTTCTCTCTTGGAGGCCACACAAGACCTAGTGACATGCACAGAGACATGGTTTGTGTCCACACACTTCATGGGATCACGAGTGGAGGAGGATGGTGCCTGCCCATGGGTTTTCAGTGACTGTAAGAGAAAGTAGTCTCATTATTTCCAGTCCTGTTCAGAACAACTCAACTTCTGCCCCACCATGAGGAGCCCACTCTACTGTGTCTTCCCTCATAAGCACTATGGAGAGACTACTGTGAATGTCCCATCAGGCCCCTGCATGTGTGCAGTTGTGGCTGAGGGACCAACTCCTTCAAGCGTATCATTCCTCAACACTGTTCTCTGCGGTGGTGGGCCTTGGGATGTCTGTGTATGAGATTTCCTTGGTCCCTACCCTCCTGGCTTGAGGGATGAGGATGGGTGACAAACCAGTGTGGGAGGGAGATGGCAGGAGTCTCAGGAGGCACTGGACTTAGTAGGTCCCCCGGGGTGTCAGAGCCTGAGGCCCTCTGCAGGAGTCTATGTTCTGGCAAGCTGGGCTGCCTCTTGGCGCAGTTCCCAGATGTGGAGTAATGAGGTCATCAGCAGGAGGCTGGGGCCAGCCTCTGCCGGCCTGTGTCACTGTAGCTTTTCCTGGGGCTCTGGCTGGGGGGGGGGGTCCATACTGCCCTTTCCTCTCACAGCTGGACTTGTGTTTGCTGCTCACTTTTCTCAAAACAAGCCTGTCATGTTCAAAGATCCTGCATACAAAGTAAACTTATAAAGACAAATGAAAGGAGGGGAGGAAGGGTGGTGGACAGGGAGAGGGAGAGAAGGAGGTAGAGCGGGAAGAAGGCAATTTATTAGTATGGTGGCAGATGAACACAGCACCATTCTGTAAGATGTGACATTTCTCTAGCTACTGGGACATGCAAGGGTCCGTGTTGCTGTGGCTTATTCACCTGCTTATGTATCTTTTTGCACAACCTTCCATATCATGTCATTCTCAGAGCGTGAGTAGCTCTCCTTTGTCCTTCCCCTATGCATTTGAGAGAACCCTTGCTGAAACTCCTGCTGCTTGGCCTTGCATCTATTCCCCAAGTCCTATCACCTGGGGCCACTGTCACAAGGCAGCTTTCCCCAGCCTCCACCCTTCCTACCTGTTTAGTGAAGACAGAAACAATACTGAGTTGAAGACCGAGTGGCTCCTTGGCTGAGAATCTAGCTAGACTCTAGCTCCAGCAGGCATTCTCACTGAGCTGCTACTGCTGGGGATAGGGGTGTCTTTAAGAGGGCACCTGTGCTCTTTGACACAGACCATTCAGTAACTCTAGATGCAGAGGCTCACTTCAAAGCCTGAGCTTGGGTATCACAGTTCTGGGCTGCTTCTTGGCTCTATCCTTCCTAATAGAATAAATGCATCCTCTCCCTTTCCCTCTCCCTCTCCCTCTCCCTCTCCCTCTCCCTCTCCCTCTCCCTCTCCCTCTCCCTCTCCCTCTCCCTCTCCCTCTCCCTCTCCCTCTCCCTCTCCTTCTCCCTCTCCCTTTCCCTCTCCCTCTCCTTACCCCTCCCTCTCCATCCCCATCCCCCTCCCTCTTTTTCACCCCTAGGTCATCCAACTGTGCATATCTTTAGCTTCCTTGGTTTAGCCACTCCAAAGAGGTTCCTTTGTAGGATTACCTTGGCCTTGCATTCCCCTTTTATGTGCGAATCTTTTCTGGAGACAGCAAAGCGACTCCAGGCAGGTGGCTCAAGGCCCATTCCCCAGCCAGAGGGTAGCTGGGCTGCAAGTACCCAAGTCAGTGACCAGAGGAAAGGCCTCAGTGACTAGAATTGTTATTAAGTCTATACACCCAATGACTGGCACTTTCTGCAGACTGTAACCCATAGGACATTTAACTCTGTCCAAGTATTGTCAACTGGCCCTGGAGGGTCTGAGAGGTATCCCGCTTTGTTCTTATACATAGACCACTGGGCAGAAAGATATCTCTGAACACAGATGTACTCACATGCATGCATTAAACCCCAGTTTTCAGATTGGTTATTGTAATGAGCACCAGGCAGGTAAGATTATATTGTTCTTGGGCAATGACCCAGCCTAGCAGAATATGGAAGGGATCCAGGGAGACTCTTGTAAGGACAGAGAGTTTGAAGGAGGGCAGCCAGACTCATGGAATCAAATGGTGAGATGGGCAATAAAACTTGGCCCAAACTCCTTAAGGGAAAAAGGTTGCACTGGACCAAGATTCAAGGATGAACATGGAATGGGGTAGGAGGTCTTGTGATGGTAAGAGCCCCGAGAAAGAGACTGGAGACCCAACCCAAGCATACAGCAGCTGTCCACTCTGTCTCTAGGACCTATTCCTGTAGAGAGGAATTCAGCTGATTTAAGGGCTGTGGTGGTTAGGTTTTGTGTTCAACTGGACTGGCTGTTAGTCATTTGGAGAACATTGTACTGAACAGACTATTTCTGGATGAAGTACATTTCCCCTTTCCCAAATGGGTGGGTGGGCTCCATCCTGACAGCTTGGCAAAAGAAGGCAGGCTAGGAGCCACAGTGGGGCTCCTCCTGTCAACTACCTTCTAGCTGGGATGTTGCCCTTTTCCTGCCTTCAGACTCAAACTGAGACATCACGGGCTCTTCTTGGCTCTGGACCTGCTGGCCTGCACTGGAGCTTCTATCTGCAGCTCTCCTGGGACTCCAAAGGCTCTGTCCTGGGGCCTGGTCAACCTCCAGTGTCCCAGAAGTCAAATCCTTCTAATTTCGTGCTCTCTCATTCTCTCCCTCTCTGTCTCCCTCCTCTCTCCCTCTTTCTCCTCCCCTCCCTCCCTCCCTCCCTCTCCCTCCACCCCCTCTCTCTCTCTCTCTCTCACACACACACACACACACACACACACACACACACACACGCACGCACGCACGCACCTTGTCCTAAGCTTGCGATGGGATTACATCCTGCAAGCTTAAAGTAAAGTGAAGTAAACAAGAACAAACCCGTGCTAACCTTACCCAGAAGCAAGCTTAGGATGTCCCCTACCCCCAGTGTGCCTTCCCACCCACATCTACAGCTGCCACTCCAGCGGTCCTCCCACTTCACCTCCCTCTGTTTCAAAGAGCAAAGTCTCCTCACCCCAACTCCCTGGTTTTATTTTTCTGGATAAAGTTTATTTCTTTGCACTAATTTTTTTCAAAGCATTTTATTCCACTGTAGCAAAAACCATCAAATATAAGCTCTAACCTCATCCATGGAGGCAGTGTTGTGTTACAGACCTCCAGAACTCAGCGGCTCCTTGAACTTACAAGGAGACATAACACCTCTTCATGAGCACCTCTTAGTTGCCTCTCTAGAGTCCCTGGCAACCATTATTCTACTGCCCAAGAGTCAATGTCATATTCTTTATCTAAGCAGTACCATGTGGTCAGTCCTGAGACTAATTTTACTCAGCTCTGGGCCTGTCCAAGTTGGCTGTGGCAGAGCCCTCCTCCTCTACATTGTGTGCATGCACTGTATTGTCCCTGTCCATGCCTGTGGACAATGACACTGCTTTCACATGGGCCCTCCACTGTCAACGGCACAGAGATGAACAGTATAACTGTTTGGGACATGGTCCCATGGTGTTTGTGTTTAATTTCTTCTAAGTTTCCTTTCTGGAGCCACAAATGCCAACTGAGGCTGCAAGTGGGCTCTCTGTCAGGACAGGTAGAGTTATTAGAGTTCCTGGAGACCAAGAATGGCAGCACGGGCCAGGGTTGGGTAGGAGGAGATGGGTGTGGCGGGACACATTTCACCGTAGACAGCTCAAGTGCCATCTTGCCTTAGGGTCTTCTTCTGTCTGTTTCCTCTCAAAGGACAAATATGATCTCTCTCCCACCAGGATGGTCACCTCAGGGAACAGCTTAGTGATAACCAGCAGTCTTTGGATGTGTGTTCACTGTATCTGATTCATTCTGACCTCCTTATGCTCAGCCCACTAAACTCACAAGGTCATAGAACCTCACTGTTGGGAGCCGACTTTAAGCAGAAAGCGGCTAGAAAGCAGCTATCAGCTTTGCAGCCATCTTGAGCCATATACCCTGACATGAGACTTGGTTTTCAGCAGCCTACAACAGCTGAGCACACTCTAACAAATAATCTTGTTTATCCCACATAGCTTGTTTTGCTGTTTAGTGACCCCAGCTGCATAGTGCACGTGGTAAAATGTTTTCACCTGTGTTCTCCTGCGTGTGCTTATAAATACCCAGGATTTCCTTGTAAAAATATATATATACAGTTAAGAGTGAATGAGAATCAATAGGAGTTAAGATATATATATATATATATATATATATATATATATATATTGACTATATATATATATAGTCAATAGAGTTAAGAGGTATATGAGTAAATAGGGTTAAGAGGAATGAACAAGAGTGAATATGCGCCAATAGAAGAGAAACAATAAAGGAGACTTGAGACTTGACTCCAGAACCTCTGCCTTGTCTCCATTCTTCCAGACTCAGTTCCCCTGGACCCAAGCAGCAGCCCAAGCCAGCCAGAGTACGGTCCGCAACAGTTTGGCACCAAGCGTGGGACACAGTATCAGACCTCAACACCTCACTGTCCACAGGCCGCCTGAAGCTCACTGGGCCCATGTCTCAGGACCTCTTGATCATCCTAAAGAGTGTTTGAAAGACTGATTTTAAATGCACTTGACCCGAACACTGCCTCATCCAAATAACCCATCCCCATTTCCCCAGAGCCTGGAAGTCACTATTTTACTATGTGGATTTGTGATTTGGAGTTATAGAAACTTCCACCCAGGATGCCTGTCCTAAAACTGTACTGGTGCCCTGCCCTCCCCTCTCCCATCATCTCCTTCTCCCTCTCCTCCCCACCCCATTCCTTTTCCTGGTTGTCATGCTGAGTATGGTGTTATACAGTTTGGGTCTTGAGTCTCCATCTTTTCCCTAGGAGTCCTGAGAGGAGGGACTCTGCCCCAATTTCCCACGCCCACACCAATGTCAGTGTTGTAAATACTCAGTGAGAAGTGGTGGGCCTCAGTGACACTGGTGTGCGTGTGCGTGTGCGTGTGCGTGTGTGTGTGTGTCTTTATTTCATATAAGTCTAGGCTGAGGGAGACTCTCACTCCTGGTTAAGTAGGCATCCTTTAAGTTGCCTTCTAGAACATTCCCACCATTCATGTCCACCATTTTGACCACAGTGTTTTGCCTTTCCCCATAACCCACTGGAAATAGTTTCTTGATGGATACTTGCTCCATTAGACTCTATGTTCTACTCCAAGAAGGAGTCTAGATACTGGGTGCTGGTGAGGAGGAGGAAAAAGAGGAAGGCAGGGGAGGAAGGAACAGACCAACAGCATCACTTAAGAGGAATTGACTGTGTGTCCAGTATAGTTGTAAGTGGGTATTCTGGATATATGTACTCATAATCTCACAAACACTTAGAGTTTTCTTAAATCTCATTTATAGTTTAGATGTGTAAGTTCATTTATGCACATCATATTTATACTATGTAAGTTTACATAGACATGCAAGCGTGTATAGTTTTATATCAGTGTATACATATATATAGTTAACCTTCCATAGCTACAGATTCTTCATCAGTGAAGTCAACCAACATTGAATTTAAAAATATCTATTCATTTTTATTTTGTGTTTTAGTTATATGTATGCTTGTGTGTTTGTGCGTTGATATGTGCAAATGAGCACAGAATGCCTGACTGTCTGGGGATGGCCAGAGGCATTGTACTGGACACCAGGCACCTCTCCTGAGCATGTGTGTTCCTTGGGTCTAAGTCTGACTCAGACCTCAGCTACTCTGCTCATGTGTGGGGAACCTGTCTTGTGCTTTTGGATCTCAGTGCCACCTTTGTAAAACCATGTCTCAGCTGGATGCTGGGAGGCAGGAGACAGTGCATCTGTGACAGGTTCTAGGCAGGGAGCTGGGGACACTTTCTCAGCACAAACTGGACTGTGGCCATCAGGGTGACCATCAGAGGGTGCTTTCATACACAGTTGTCCCCTTGAGACAGACCTGAAATTGGATAAGACATGGTTCTCATCCTACTAATTCAACAGACCCTAATAGCCCAGAAGAGCTTGCATCCTGGTTTCGGTGGAGAGAGGCAAGTCACTTCTAGCTTAGGCCATTAGAGTGAGGACAAGTCCAAGGTTTCAGACCTGCGCCCAAGAGAGGGGTCCCACCCATCTACCCTTGGAGGCACTTAAGATTCATAGTGACTCTTTGTAAGAGGAAAGACATCAGCCTGCTAAAAATAGCTGTGCCTGTACACCAGGCCAGGGGTTCAGAGCTCCTTCAGCTGAAAGTCATCTTTCTAAAGGGAGACACTTGTTGATAACCTTGGCTCTAGTTAGGACCTTAGCCAAAGGAGAGGCCAGCTGTAGTGTTGGGGCACAGGGGAGGCTCAGCTGGCTCTGTTATCACAGCCATGACGATGGCCTTCACCAGGCAGGTGCTTGGCCCTCTTGTCCTCTTAGGGTTTCCCATCCCCAGCTTCCTGCAACATTTGGCTTGATGGAGTAGTCTTTATTAAATGCTTTTTTTATAAAAATTATATTTTAA
Source organism: Rhabdomys pumilio (assembly GCA_030674055.1). Taxonomy (NCBI): domain Eukaryota; kingdom Metazoa; phylum Chordata; class Mammalia; order Rodentia; family Muridae; genus Rhabdomys; species Rhabdomys pumilio. Next base: position 191,560,695 of record JANHMN010000002.1, on the reverse strand, counting down.
ACCTGATAAACGTAGTCATGAGCATCCTTCCCTGTTAAGGTACAAAGCACAGCCTGAAAAACTATCTGCACCCCATGATCATGAGTTCAGTCTGTGACAAAGAAAGAAATTAAGTCCTCTTTAGAGGAAAAGCCCAGAGTCTGTCAGTTTATTCTCTCAGCACAGAAGAGGCGAAGTCTGTGGTGTGCACCCCATTATTAGGTCTGCAGTTGAATCACAGCATGTATTATTTTATCTTCAGATTCTGAGGGAAGGCCATTGGTGCTGGTGAGCATATTTCCCACAAATGCCACAGATCACCTGAGGGAATAAGCGCAACTCAGGACCGTGATACAGAGAAAGCTTGCCTAGCTAAAAAGTGAACAGTGGTTCTGAGTTAGGAAAAAAAAAAACAACCTAAACCTTTTCCACTTTTCCCCAAACTGACAAATTTGACTTGTCAGATGCAAGTTCAACTTGTGGACAATCCACTAGCAACTGATAGTCACCATGGTAACTGCTGGTCACGTGCCGACACAGAAGCCATCAAGACAAGAGAGCCGATTTCCAGACTGCTTTTCTTCTAGCAAATTCTGCGATGTCAGCCTAATTAACAGGAGCGGAATCGGGACCTTAGTTCAAGTAATTGGCAGGCATTCTTAAAGCAGAACAAAGATAATTTAGCACCTTCTTTTCCTAGTCCCTGGGTCTGCGCCAGGCCTGGGAGGGAGGCTCGGCGCGTCTCCCTCACCTTCCCCCTGTGCTTGCCAAGCTCTGAGGAGACTGACTTTGTGGAGTCGTGTCTGGAGAGAGAACCAAATTCTTCCCTTTAAGTTTTTAAAATATCAGAAACTAGAGTGAGAGAGAGCCAGGAACAAATTCAGAACTACCCTAATTGCTCGTTTTAATAAGTATCAGAGTTTCATTCCTTTGATTTCTAATAGTGTCCCCAGGCAAAATATAGGTATAATGGGTTTTAAGCTTCTGTGTGACACCGCTTTGTTTTTATAGTAGAAAGGAGGGTCTGTCCCAGACTCAAAGCACATCCCTTAGCTGAGTTAAGGTTGGCTGGGTGACTAAGGAGAGTTGAATCTGAATTATCACCACAGATCACAGATTTGGCCCGTGGTGGGGACCTAGCCTGCTACAAACGTCTGTGTCTCTCTGGCAAGAGGGTGGTTTGGCAACTTGATGCCCAGCTGGCCGCTGCCACCCACCAATGGCTTTTGGCTCTGCCCTCTTCACTGTTGGGCATCAGCCTGTAGAAAATCTGTGCCCAGGCATTCAGGTGGCTCAGCTGCATCTTGTCCAAGTTTCCAGAACTTTCTTTTGTCTATCATCAGACAATAGCCCCATTGTCCCCAGGCTAATGAAGGTTTTTTTTTTTTTTTTTTTTATGTTTTTTTTTTTGTCAAAACATAATGATTTCAGACATGCCTTGGGCCTCCTTACCTTTCTTCTGGGACAGAGTAAGGGCTGAGTCGTCACTTAGGAGTCATGTTCTTCTCCAACACTGTTCTGAAGCACTCATGCATGGAGTAAGGGCGACTTTTAATCAACCACACTGGCCATTGTTGTCTGCCTGGGGCTCCCAATCAAATTGTCTGTGAGTTGACGAGAACTGTGTAAGTAAACAAAAGACAAAAAAGGGGGGGGGGGCAAAGGATATTCACTTGAAGTTTGCTGCTGCAGAAAGGCAATTGGCTGCTGTCCCTTGAGTTTGGCAGGACTCAAAGACAGGAAAAAGTGTATCAGGAAAGCTGTTGGTGGGAAACACATACAGCCCAGGGCTGCCCTGACTGGGAGCTGTTGGCAGGGATAGCTGGGGACAGCTAACAGGAAGCAAGAATCCTGTGCAACTGGGGAGGGGCGCATTTCTCCTGCTGTTCCCAAGTTGGAAGTAGCCACAAAAACTAGGTACACTGTTAGCTACTTATCACGTCCTAACAGTTTGGGGCCAATGGCTTCCTGAACCTATGAACCTATGGCTGCAGTCTGTGTGGGTGATGGTTCTCTCAGAGGCTGACTCCTCCCTGAACCTCCCCCAGATACACGAAGGGTTAAACAGATGGGGAAGGTATTATGGATTGAATAGGAATGTCCCCTCTACCACCCCTGCCTTCTTTATTCAGAGCTTGATTGACAGCTGATGAGTTTCCCGGGGGATCAGATACAATCAGTGGGCTTACCCATTCCTGGCCTCATCAAAGAATGACATTGTTGCTTCCTGTCTGCAGGAGGTGAGCAGCCTGTGCTGCATGCTTTCTCCAGTGTCATGTTCCATTTCACTGTGGGCTCAGAGTCACCAGAGCAGAGGACAATGACCTGAAACCACAAGTCAGAATCAATTGTCCCTCCCTTTAATTGTTTATATCAGGTATTTCCCATAGTGATGAAGAATCTAGCAAAAAAGGGAATTCCATATGCCTTTGAGAGAGATGGGTTCCTGGCACTCTAGATCAACTGTTTCTGTGGCTCAACTGATGTCACTCCCTTGAGGCTCATCCACCTTTCCTGGGTATTGTTGGGAGTTTGGGACCACTGGTACATTAGAGTCCAGTGTTGGGTACCATGAAGATAACTGGAAAGCATGAATTGGGATGAAGTGGTGAAGATGAAGTCTTCCACCTCCATCTTCTTTCTTCCTCTCTGCACCACCCAAGGGGACTTCATCTTCACTGTCTACCTAACACCTTTCTGCAGTGTTTCATCTTCATACTGCTTCTTGTTAAGGAATGGGTTGTTGAGAGAAAGTCTGTGTTCATTTAGCTTTCACGAGGGAAAAAAAAAGCCCCAAAGTGAGTACTAAGTCCCTTGCTAATGATGTACTGGTTAATTTATAATTGGAGGTGGTTCTGAAATGCTGGGTCCTGTGGTAGCCAACTCCATAGACTGGGCAGGATGGTATGGGGTCACACAGCATTGCCAGAGTGCCTGACATCAGCAGTCTTCTGTTTGCAGCAAAATTATTCTAGACATTTCCAGAAATCACAGTCTAGAAGCTTAGGGAAGCCACACTCAACCTGGAGCTGTCTTTTGTTAACATACAGGTGTGTGCGCACGTGCGCATGCATGTGCATGTGCTTGCGGTTATGTTTGGACATGCGTGCTTGTATATATTAGGCCAGAGGACAACCTCAGATGTTATCATCAGGATGCTGTCCACTGTCTTTGAGATAGCTCTTATTGGCCTGGAGCTCACCAATTAGTCTAGACAGGCTGGCCAGCCCATATCAAGTATCCTCCTCTCTCTCTCTCTCTCTCTCTCTCTCTCTCTCTCTCTCTCTCTCTCCCTCTCTCTCTCTCTCCTTTCCCTGTGCAGGGTTCACAGGTGTGTGCTACCATGCCCGGCCTTTGTGGGTTCTGGAGACTGAACTCAGGTCCTCATGCTTTCAAAGTAAGCAAGTGCTTTACCCATGAAGCCATCCTTCCAGCCCCCATAAATACAGGGTGAGAATTTTAGGTTCTTCATAAAGTGTAAAGGACATGACAGTTCTCTGGGATCACCTCCATGAAAGCATCCATCTTATCCACAATTCATCCCTCAAACCCTTTTCTCCTCCCATTGGCCCTGTCTCCATCACACTGGTGGTTAGATTCTGCTTGTGTGTGTTAGAGGGGGGATCTAGGAGGGCAGGAACAACACTCAAACTGCAGCAGCACCACTGAGTTTTCTTTTGGTCTTTTATTTGAGGTGGGCTGAGTAAAGACATGTTTCAGGAGTCAGTTCTCTCCTTCTACTTTGTGGGTTCCTGGGATCAAACACAGGTTGTCAGTTTTGCAGCAAACACCATCGCTGACTGAGCCATAGTGATGGCCCCGTAGTTTTTTCTCTGGGATGAGCTCCACAGTCATGATACTGTGGCACAACACTGCATATCATTTTGGGCAAGGTCTTCAGAGACAAGGGTTGCTCTCGGAGATAGACCAACACACTCTCACGTCATGCCTGGAGTTTGCTGACAGTGGAGTCCTAGTTACAACCCACATCCTTCACACCCTATAGGTGTCTTCTCAACAGCAAGACCCACTCTCTGGAGACTGTAGCCTGGACTCCTGGAGCATGATGGGACAACAACTTCCAGTCTGCTACCCCAAAGGTCTCCATACAGCCATGAGAACGCAGGGAGTGACAACAGATGGTCCAGGTTTCTCTGATGGTCAGCTTTTAGATACATCATCCTCCTGCCCACTACCACCCCTGCAGCCTCTGTAAGGAACCTCCACTGAGGAGGCTTTGCTCAAACTCGAGCCTCACCCCAGCGAATCATTTTCATTTCAGTTTTATAGCAACTCTCTTTTTCAAGCTTTAAGGGGCTATGATCTTGCAGAATATTTTCCAAGAACCATCTTGGCCTGTACAGATCGTCACCAATGCCTGATGTTTCAACTGAAGAGCTTGGATTTCTTTTCTTTGTTATATATCTTTGTTACATCCTTAATTATATAAGATTATAGTATAATTACATCATTTCTCCTTCTCTTTCCTCCCTCTAAACACTCTCATATACCCTTCTGAGATCTTTTTCACTTTTTATTAATTTTTTTCTATACAATACTTTTGACTGTTTCCCTCCTCCAGCTCTTCCAAAGCTACTTCTGCTAAAAGAACACAGTAATAAAATGACTCCTAGTAACATACCGCTATACCCGTAGTTCAGTCCTCACTCAGCCCTCAGCAGAGAAGCTGCTTCTTGCAGTAGATAGGTTACCAAAGACCCACACATGGGAAAGATGCAGAGAGGGAGAGACTTTGGAGCACTCAATCCTAAGTTGGGTGTCTTCATCAAATCTCTCTCCTCAGGGCTCAGGGATCTATGTGGGAGAAAAAGCCAAGAGACTTTAAGAGCTGGAGGTGGTGATTGATTCCAAGGAAACAGGGTCTTCATGTACACAATGGAAGTGAGAGACACTTGGGTTCACAGAGACTGTGGCGTCGTGCAGGAGACTTGCACAGGTTCAGCTGGATGGGGTCTCAGCACAGAGTAGAGTGGAAGAGGCTTTTGCTTGTTTGTTTTATTTTTGCTTTAATCTTATCTTTCTTTTCATTTAATGATATGCCACACAGTATGCTTTTGCAATTTGGGGCAGCAGGAACAGGTCACAAGCAGAAACCGTTGAAGCCACACCACATTTGTGTTGGGTTGTTATACCAGGATGCTTCGCTGGGTTAGAAGTATTAAAGTGCATTTTTTAACTAATCACATTTACACCTTAAAATTGCTTTATCTAATCTCATCGTGGGTTGAGGATCACTTACTTGCATTTGGGTGAGACAGACACATGCAGGCTAGGTACCTGTGCCCTGACTGCCCCTTCACTGGTGCCAGGCTCTGAGCTAAGCCTGGGCAGGATTCAGCTACAAGCTTCTTTGCAGTTATTTAAAGAGAACAGAAACTGCAGAACTGTGGGTAAAAATGTCAAGGTTCAAACCAAGCAGCGCAGGCTTTGTGCCACAAGCAGCATGGCCTCCATTTCTATCATTTTAACACAGTCCACACGTATAAAAGATCACCTCTTTCATTATTGAATCCTTCCAATAAAGTGAGCGTACTGGTAGCTCAATTCCCTGAGGAAACAGGACGGCAGCCACAGAGTGGGAAACATTCTGGGTCTGTGAAGAGAGACATACAGCCACAGCTTGTCTGCTCAGGGATAGTAAGTGCAAGGTTCACTCCTGGGTGGCCTCTCAGTCGCTGCATACTCATGTCTCCTCCCTATTAAGGTCTGTGGAGCTACAAGGTATGGTAGGAAGGCCAGAGGCAGGGAGAACTATCAGCAGGAGAGAGAGAGGAGTGAGAGAGACAGGCAGAGACAAAGAGATAGAAGAGAGAGAGAAACAGACAGAGACAAAGAGATAGGAGAGAGAGAGAGAGGGAGAGAGAGAGAGAGAGAGAGAGAGAGAAAAGGAGGGAGGATGGAGAAGGAAAAGAGGAAAAAGGGAAGGAAGGAAGGAAAGAGGGAAGGAAGGAAGAAAAAAGATGTAAAAAAACACTAAGGAAAATTGGTACAAAAAGCATTTATGCTGGGCAGACTTTAATGTCCAAGACCAGGTGGGTGGCACTCATTTGCATAATGATGAGCTCCGGGCAGAAGGGTGTTAACTGCCTTGGAAATGACTCTGGCTCCCAGAGGCAACACTTCCCCTTTGCTCCCTGTGCACTCCCTCTAAGGACAGGAAATGTGCACAGAATCAGAATGCAATCACAGGAAATGCTTGCACAGTCTGCTTCATTTATTAAGGTGTCCCTTAATGCTGGCTTACCTGGAAGCTGGCCTCAGAGAAACACCATGTTTGCTTGCGTTCCTGGCTAGATAAACTTGAACTTATGCAGAAGGGATAAAGTTGTTTTAATATCCTATTTACAATTCCTAGGACTCTTCCATCACCCACAGTTTTAAAAGATAACATCTCAATATGCAGGCCAGGCTGGCTTCAAACTCACCATCCTCCTATCTCAGCCTCTTGAATGCTAAGATTACAGGTACTACTTCAAGAAGAGTTAACTTGTTCATCCTGGCAGGGTGGGGTTAAACTCAAGAGTCTATGCCACCTTGCCTGTGTCCAGCAGCCATCTTGTCTGGGTTACTCTAGACTCTGTGTGTAGTTTCTTCCCTCGGGGTCGATGGGTGGCACATGCAGGAAGAACAATGGAATGAGGCCAAGCTGGGATGGAGGAGTTAGGAATGTCTCTGCTCAGGCATGAGACAGAGAGCTGCACAGGCAGCAGAGGAAGGTGTTGGTGAAGTCCAGTGTCAGTCAGTGTGGGCTGAGATGGAGAAACTGGCACGCCAACCCCAAGGGATTTACAGAAGCCTCTTAGCACATAGTAAGAACCTTCTGTCTGCTCTGTGGATCTGACCTCGAAGACCCCTCTCTTTAACCTCAGGGCCCTATTGACACTAAAGCCCTCAAAGGAACCTGGCAGTCACTCAGGATTTGAAGAACTTCTCCTTTCCAGTTTCCTGGCTTGGTTTTCAGAAATCTCTCAGAAATAAAATACAAAACAACAACAACAACAACAACAACAAAAACCCACACACTCTTCAGTCAGGACAACTCTCTATAGGCTATGGCAACAAAAGGTTCCAGGATCAGGGTACCTTGGGTGTTTGGGAGAACATGTAAGATACCAAGGTGAGGTGAAAGGAGAAAGGCTCCCACACAAGAGTTACACCAATAATTCTGGATCTTTCCACCTGAAGAACTCTCCTCTCATTAGCCTGTCTGAACACAGGGGTGTGGACAGGCTCTTTCTGCTGTGGTTTAAATGTCTCCTCTTGCACTCAAGATGACATTTGATTGCTATCATGATGGTACTGACAGGTACTTACAGGTGACTATCAATTCCCCACCCTGTGATAATTCAGTTACAGAAGCAGAACATTGACACTCTACTATCTGTGTTTTATCACCACGACGAAATTCCCGAGGCAAACATCTTATTAAGAAAGGTTTATTTGGGCCTTTGGTACCAGAATATTACTGCAGAGCCATGTGGTAGAAAAGACTTGTTTGTATTGGTCAAGGCCCTGGTGTCTCCTTTAACTCTACAAGAACCCTGTCGGGATGCATGGAGCTTTTTCATTTCTGCTTTGTGTGTTTAAAGCAGAGTTGACGTTTCAGAACCAGTGAGTGAATTTTACATTTTATATGCTTTTCTGAAATGACTGGGAAACTTTGCTTTTTATGGTCAGATAGATTTTGGGGGCTTTTTGTTTGTTTGTTTTTAATCTGTGGGGAAATTGGGGAGAAGACATCAAAGAGTTTACAGTAGGGTGCAGGGTCCTGTGTTCTCTATGATAGCTTAGTGTTCCGTGTCCACGACACTTAGGATACTGCACTGTTGTAGCCCACTGTGAATGCTGTGTGACCTCAGGGAGCCAGCCGAGGAGGAGGGAAGAGTGAACTCTGAGCCTCTAAAGCTGAGGCCAGAGAGGTGGTTCAGCAGTTAAGAGCACGTATTGCTCTCGCAGAGGACCTGAGTTCCATTTGCAGAGCATGCAAGAGAAGGTTCACAGCACTTGACCTCCAGCTCCTTGTGATCTGCTACATATTCACAGACACATGCATGTATACCTAATTAAAAACAATACGGAAGATTTTAAGGTGTGAACCCACGTGAGGCCATGTTTGTTTTCCGTAGTATATTTGCACAGTAGAAAGGGAGTTTTCCCTCCCCTTCTTTTTTCTTCCATTGCATGCTTCTGTTTGGATAGCTTGGCCAGGGAAAGGTCACACAGATACTAGCTACTCTCAGAAGTTCCAGGAGAGCAGGGCAGACCAAGATCCTGGCTTTACAGGGAGCAGAGTAAACCTCAGAAGGGTCTTTCTGATGCTTGTCTTTGCAGAATTCTTGCACTAGTTAGCAAATACTGAGAAGAGATAATGTCAGGCTTGGCTCAAAAAGCTACTTCGTTGATCCCTGGGGCTCTCTACACCTCACCTGGGCAATCAAGGAGACCAGCAGACATTGGTAAACAAAAATATTTCCAAGAATTGATGAAAAAGAAAAATAATCTCAAAATTCCCCCAAAGAGGTATATCTTCATACATGCATAGATTCTTTCTTAATGCTTTATTTACTTTTAATTTTATGTGAATTGGTGTTTTGCCTGCACGTATGAGTATGTCAGATCCCCTGGAACTGCTGTTAAAAAGCAAGTGTGAGCTGCCGTGTAGGGGCAATTCCGTGTAGGGGAATTGAACCTGGGTCTTCTGGAAGAGCAGTCAGTGCTCTTAACCACTGAGCCACCCCGCCAGCACACATGCACATTCTTTCCTGTTAGGCACATCTGTAATCTAGCCTTTGGGAGACTATGGTAAGAGGCTCACCACTTAGAGAGAAGCCGGGACTGGAGAGCAAAAGCTCTCAAAACAAAGCAACAATTCTAGGTCGTTATCCAGGCTCGGTCAGGAATACCTAGTAATCAACAAGGGAAAAAAGTTCAAGAGTAACAACTGAAGAGAAAATTGGATAAAGTAGCTGGCCAGACAATCCAGAGAAAAGGCCTGTAGAGAGTGAAGGGGTTCTTGCTTCATCTAGATTGTATGAATACTTTCCAGTGAATGCTACTGCTTGGGTTAACTGTATACAAATAAAGTTTACCTTCAAATTAAATTTGAGCAAAATGATACATTCATTTACCTATACCCGGGCACTGGGTCTCCAACAGAGAAGCCATTTTGTATGAGGCTTGGTAGTCACAAAACTGTCAACAGAAGAGAGGACAGTGGGTGACAATGAGTCAGGACAAGGAGACAGTAGGTGGCACAGACCCTATACAGTTGTGCAGGGTCCCACCCAGTCTCATGGGACTTAGTAGGGGATGGAAGAGAAGGACACATGAGCAGTGGAAGGGACTCTCCATTTGAGTTGAGGTGACATGCAGAGGCCCCTAGGACCAGGAGGGACTTGGACATCTCCAGAAACATGAACTCTGATGTTTCTGCCCCTGGGCTGCATAGCCCTCAGTCTCAGAGGGTGAGGGTCATTTTACTCCTTAGGCTAATGCACATGTGAATGGTCAGTGCTGAAATCCTATTTAGATGGATCTAGAATCAAATGAGGGACTCTAGTTTGTAGACCGAGAAAGCATCACTAACATTTTTAAATTGTCTTTTCCCTCTGCCTCTTTCCTTCTGACTTTCTCTCTCCTCCCTTCCTTCTCTTTCCTCACTCACCTATCTGTTTTTTCCTTTATACAACATATATTTTAAACAGCATCCCTTCTAAGCATTGGGCTCCGTGTTGGCTTCCCAAGACAAAGGCTACCTAGCTCTACCCTCAAGGTGCCTTAGAGTACAGCTGAGAGAGGAGGCCTGCATCAGTCACAGGAAGGACACTAGCAAACCATGATGGTCCTGGAGACGAGATGCTACCATGAGGCCATGTGGTACAGCCCTGTGGTCCAGATTTACCTCCACCTGAAAGCAAACTTCCATCCCTCATCACCATGGTTTCTTTAGAAGTCCAGGGCTTTCTGGGAAGGGGGCTTTGGCTGAATCCTTATTGTACACTAGAACCGTACCAGGACTTTTAGGTGGCTTCTCTTAGCTTTCAGGCCACCTAGTTCCACTGCAGCCCCCATGAACTTTCCGGTGTGATTCCATTAGAACTAGACCTGCCTTCTGGAAGAGTACACTGTTTCACCACTGAAAATCAAAATAGCTATAACACTTCCATGGTGGACACCCAGAGCCTCACCCTAGCTCAGTCATGCTTATGAGGGTGGGATAAGTAATGGAAAGTCAAAGATAGAGCCAGGACACTCTGAAATTTACTCTGCTTCTCAGAAGACTGCACGCCTGCAGCACACACCTGTGACGAGCCCTGTTATTCTTTTGTAATAATCGGTAGAGCGCGTTAATATCTCTGCTGTTGTGATGTGTTAAATCCTGCTGGTGCAGCCAACAAGCAGCTTAGCATGAGAGGAAGCTGGAAAGCCTTTGCCCCACCTTCTTCCACCTCCCCTGGCACCACTCCTCCCCAACCCTCCCTATCTCTCCCATGGCTCCACCTCCCTCCAGGCCACCTTCGGAGGTTACACCTTGCTGACTCCCTGCATGCTTCCCAAGAGGTGTACATGTCTTAGGATGGAGGATGCACTTCTTTTATGTGGAAATCTTTTATGACAAAGTTCAACTAAGACATAAGAGTCATTAGGGAAAATGTCCCAGAATTTTCATGGTTTGTGGGACATGCAAGCAAGCTCCAGATCACACTCTTAGTTGGCAAAACTCTTGTATATGGAGGCCAGTATGTTATTGGTTTTAATAGCCACTTGGAATAAAGTCTATTATATTATTTGAAAAGAGACAAAATTAAGAATCACCTTCGGGCTAGACAGTGGTGGCGCACACCTTTAATCCCAGCACTTGGGAGGCAGAGACAGGTGGATTTCTGAGTTTGAGGCCACCCTGGTCTACAGAGTGAGTTCCACGACAGCCAGGGCTACACAGAGAAACCCTGTCTCAAAACACCAAACCAAAAAAACAAACAAACAAAAAAAACTAAACCCAAAAAAAAAAAAAAAAAAGGAATCACCTTCAGAATCCTGCACAAGACTTCACAAGGTCCATAAAATGTAGAAATGGGAAGACCTGAGCTTCCTCCCACTCTTACTTACTAGAGCAAGTTGGTCTCCTGGACATTGGTGGCCCTACCCGGCACCATCCTATAGGTTAATATGGCTTCGTAGCCTGAGAGCAAGCAAGCAAGAAAGACCCCAGGCTCTGCCTCTTTCGGCTCCGCCTCTTTCTGGGCTCATCTCCCCCTGACTCCTTCTCCCCTGGCTCCACCTCCCACTGCATCCACCTCTCCTTGGCTTCCCCTCCCCCTGTAGATCTGCTTCCTCCTGGCTCCACCTCTCCCTTTGTCTCCTGGACACTGTTGGCCTCCTTGGCATCATTGTACCAGTTAATTTGTGGTACATGTATGCAGGTTCCTCATTTGTTCTCCCAAATACAACAACCTGATGTGAACTAGGAAGGAGGCACTGTTTTGGTGGAAACTTTCATCTTAGCCCTGTCCCTTGACTCTTCACCACAGAGGGCACCTTGGCTCTCCTGAGGTCTCTTCCCTTGCCTTCTCTGGACTATCTCTGTCCTGGACCCTTGCATCATCTTCTTTCTAGTTCTAACAGTCCTGAGACCCACCTGCTAGCAATACTAACACCATCAAAATTCTCTGCCAAAGAAATTTCTTATCCACTGAAACCTCTGGATTCACACACTCTCATAGGCTCATCTCTACCCCGAGGGCATCCTCAGAAGCACACTATGGAAGCCAGTTACACCATTATGCCAGATAGTTGAAAGAATGAATGTCAGGATGTCGGGGTAGGTTAGGAGATGGGGGTCTAAGGAAGAAAGGCTCAGAAAGATGAAAGTACATAGAAGGTTCTGGCAGGAACAGGAACACATTGGCATCTAACTAACAAAGAGCCAGAAAGAGTATATTCTTAGTGATGGAGAGACAAGCAAGGACTTAGACCTTTCCAATGCTGCTACCAAGCAAGAATCTCCTTCATTTATAATTTGTGGTTATTTTGTTTCTGTTTTAAAAAATAAAAACGACACACTTAGTCTCTTTGTTTCCTTCTGTGATATGGGACATCTTGCAGCCCAGGTTGGCCTTGAAATCCCCAAGTAGCCTCTGCCACCAAGAACTTGTAAGTCTCGTAAGTACCACCACACAGGAATCCAAGGCTTCCTGAATCCTCCGCAAGCACTCTACTAACCTCTTGAGTCTTGTATGATGCTTCTTTCTGTTTCCTGACTTTAATCACGTTAGGCTTTGCGTACAGCTCAGTGTCTCAAGCCCCAATATCTTAGATGGCTTCCCTTAGCTTCCAGGCCACCCAGTTCTGCTGCAGCACACAGCTCACAGCTTCATGAAGAAGGGATTCTCCCAGAAGGGCAGGCTCTGGTGTCCTTACCTGCGAGGCTGAGTGACTTAAAACACAGAAGCATCCTGCTTCCAGCTGTGTCTCCAGGTGCCACATGGTATTTGCCTAACACTTCTGTACCAATCACAAAAACCCATTCTGCTTTTAACTCAGACTCAACTCAAATTCTATCCCAAGTTCGAATTCCCTCAAGGACTAAGTTCCCTGGTGTTCATCTCGGATGGCCAGAATTGAGAACTTGCCCAGCCCTGAACACTGGCACTAGTGTTTGGCAACTGGTGTGTGCTCCTGGTCTGGCTTTCTGTTTGGGAGTCTCTAGGGTGATGTGTGACCAGATAAGGGTTGTAATGAGAGAGGGAGGGCCTTGGGGGTGACCAGTGAAAAGACAGCTGCAGTAATAAACAGAGAAAGGCTGCAAGCTCTGTCTAGACAAACGAGGGTGCGCAGTAGGTCTGCAGGGTGACTCAGAACTGCTAATGAATGCCCCCTATTCATGGGTCTGGGCCTTTGTTTAAGTCCAGGCCTGTATTTTAAAAACAAGAACTGGTTGAACTGGTCTGACCACTGCAAAGGCTGAACACTTCCCCCAGGCGGGTACTCAGGTGAATGAAGTCATCGATATTTTCTTATTTTCCGTGCAGTTCCAATCTGTGATTAACTTTTATCTCTTCCCTGAAACAACAGCCTCCCTCAGACTGATAACAAGAAGGAGGGCTGGGGGGCGAGAGTGGAGGGGAATTGGAAGCCTCTGGGGAGGGGTGGGCTTACACTCCCAACCCTGATCCCTGTAAACTGCCCTGTGCCCAGATGTCCCTGCTTCAAGTTCACTTGACTCAAAGCAAATGGCCAACTTCCTATGTCCTCACCTTGTTAAAGGCTCCAGCACACACCAGGAAGTCTTGTTAGAACTGTCTTGTAATGTTTGCATCAGGCCCCATCCAATCCTATGAGCAACCCAGCTGGCCTCACCTCAGAAGCACCTTCCTGCCTCCCTCCCTTGTCCTCTGCTGAGACCAGAGTTCCCCTTGTCTGAACAAAGCTTCTCTTGCCAGAAGGTTTGCCCTTGGCACTCATTGGAAGTGTGTTAAAAAAACAGCTGCATCTCAAATCCATGAGGGATGTAATAGGTGAGTTAGGTGGGTGAAACCTGAGACCTCCTTCCAGCACCCCAATCTATGTTGTGTTTACCCCCCTTTGATGGACATAAACAAACCAGGGAAGCTACTTTGATGACAGTGGAGCAACAACAGAGAAGGCAAGAGGTGCCCTTGGTACATGACTTCTCTGCTGGGGAGGCAGTAGGGAATGGCGGGGACCAGAGCCAGGACTGTGGAAAAACACAACTTGGTGTCCAGGATGCCTTGTTTAAGACACTCTTCCCAGGTCTGTGCAAGGGCAGAGCTGACACTTGAAAAAGAGATGTATCCTTTTAAACTTTGCATCTTGGCCTTGACTTGTCTGATCTACACCGGCCCTGGTGAAGACAGAGGTAAAGGTAAAATGAGTTACAGGTCTAGCCTAGGGACAGCCACTAAATCGGTGTCACCTAATTGTTAGTGAAAGGGAGCCCCGTGGTCCCACCAAAGCAAGAGGCTTTCAGATATCCTGTGGGCGTTCTGACTGTACCTGACATCATGTGGTTAGGGAGTTGAGTCACTCATGACCTCCCCACTGCAGGAAGAGTTTCTTTCACCAGGGCCTCAGCTCAACTCCATGTGATTGCAGAGACAGGCACACAATAAGTGCTTAGTGATGTCAAGGGGTGAATGGGCTGGGGTGGGCCTTGAGTTAGGATCTTTATTCATAAAGCAGTCATTAAGTGCCAGCTATGTAGCTGCTTTCAGTCCTGGCTGCTTCAGGAGAGGGAGAGTGGCCTCCTTGGTGTGCAGGGCATGGTCCCCTGCTGATTGCAGACCAATTCCTGGGGCTTCTCCTCACTGTTGGTATATAGCAGGATTGGGAAAGCAGGAACCATAACTTACTAGCAAGACACAAGACACACACTCACAAACTAACTTCCACTCTAAAATCTGTCATCAGCTGCAGCAGATGTGGATGGCCACGACTCAGCTACCGTGAGACAGAATGAATGATGACTGAAGGTGATGATGACACTCAAGACAAGAGATCACAGACAGGCTGGGAGCTGTACACCACAGACGCCAAAAGTAGTGGCCAAGTCCTTAGTGTTCTGAAGCTGGCTAAGAAATGCACAGAAAACCGATGCACACAATCACAGGTATGAATCTTGTCTCCTCTAACTTCTCCAAAACTTAAGAAATCGTCTGTAAGACATAAAAAACACTATTGGTACATGAAAGATTTTGGGAAACAGAATCAACAAATATTATTTAATGTGTGTGCATGGATCTACATGAGTGTGCATGTGCATATGTGCATAACATTGTGTATGGGCATATGTATATGCGTATGTTATCTGCGTGCATGTGTGTAAGTATGTATATGTGCATGGACTGTATACGCATATTCATGTATATGTGTATGTCTAAGCATACATGTGTATGTGTCCTTGTATATGTGTATTTGTATGCATATATATGTTTGCATATATGTGTATTCTTGTATTGCTTTGTGTGCATATTTGCATGTCTGTGCATACATGTATGTGTATGTATGTTTGTGTATATGTGGCTATGTGTATATATCAAATATTATATGTATATATGTATGTGTGAAAAGCATAGTAACTAAAGATAGTCCTTGTTTTCCTTGAAGAGGCACAGAGAACTTAAAACTTAACCAAACCATGAGTTACAAGGGCCTCTACAAACACCTCACCAACGTCACAGCCTGTTAAATCATCCACTGAAGGTTTTCATCCTGTTAAAGGTGAAATATGTTGGACTGGGCATAGGAAAGTATTATATGTCAACTGTGATCTGAGGTAAATGAGTGTCCAGACTCAAAGGTGTGGCCAGTAAGGATTCTATCTTAGGATTATGAAAGGCTGAAAGTTAGTGAGCTGAGTGTTATAGGAAATGTAAGTAGGAGTTATAGGAAATGTCTTTAGTGTGATAAAAGATATTCATCAAAAATGTAAACACTACCATCAGTGGTGAAGCTTCAGAATCACTCCCATCAACACCAGCAGGAGACAAGGAGGCCATTACCAATATTTTTACTACTCAGTTTCCAGGAAGTCATACCCAGAACAAGGAAACAAAAGACAGGGAGAAGAAACTCACAAAGAAGCAGAGATGGCCTGCTTGACAAGGAATCTGCTAATGCTACCCCACATGGAAAACTCAAGAGAGTCTTCACATAAACTGTTCAAAAACAAAGTCTGCAAAATACAGACAATAGAAGACAGCAGACCAGAGAAAGAGAGAGAGAGAGAGACCTGTATTAGTTAAAAATTGCCATGTATTAGTTTAAAATTGTTTTTACTTATTGTATGTATATGAGTATACTGTCACTGTCTTCAGACACACCAGAAGAGAGCACCAGATCCCATTACAGATGGTTGTGAGCCACCATGTGGTTGCTGGGAATTGAACTCAGGACCTCTAGAAGAACAGTCAATGCTCTTAACCACTGGGCCATCTCTCCAGCCCCTCAAATTTATATTAGTAATAAAAATCTCATTTATACTAGCTGTGAGACATTTCTGCTTCTACCTAGCAAATATGTGCAAGCTGTTTGGGTTTTAACTGTTAATTTCATTCTTCATCTTGAAAAAGCTCTAAAAAAAAGTGGGTTGGGGCTGTGAGTGACTAGGACTGCCTGCTGACCCTGGTCTTCAGTGGAAACTGGATTCAACTGGATAAAGACATCACTTAAAGAGACCCTGAATTCAATACATTCATACTCAAAACTTGACAGGTGTTTGTGTGTGTGTGTGTGTGTGTGTGTGTGTGTGTGTGTAAAACTTAACAAGAGGAAAACCGAGAACACTAATCATAAAACTTGATTAGGGAGAGCAGGGCATTGATACCGAGATGCCAACCACATCAAAGCAATCTGAGAAACTCAGAAATGTACCACACACACAGGGAATCCAAGGTGATAGGAAAACAAACAAAGTAGCTTCAGTCAGGGATCAATTCAGATTATTCTAGACTATTCACTGTCTAGTCATGAAATTTAGAGTGCAGCAGATCATATGCATAAGAACTGTTAGAGCTCTATACTTTTAGACATGCAAGAACACAGAAGGAATTTGTAAGCATAAAAAGCATTATCTGACTTCTGCAGGTACCACATACACGTGTGCATGTGCTTGCTCTCTCTCTCACACAGATACACACACACACACACCACACACAGACACCACACACACACACACACCATACCACACATACACACCACACACAGACACCATACATACACACACCACACCACACACACACATACACACACACCACACACACATACACAAACACCACACACACATACACACACATCATGCACACACAAACACATACACAGACACCACACATACACACCACACACAGACATCACACATACACACACACACCACACCACACACACACAGGCACACCACACACACACACACACACACACACACACACCACACACATACAATCATACCACACACACACACACACACACACACACACACACACACTCCTTGTTTGAATTTTAAAATAAGTTACTTTACATCCACTCAAATGAAACCATGTTACCCTCCAAAAAGACAGATCTAGAGAAAAAGATTGAGTCACACAAGCCAGTCAACCCTCATGACCCCAACCCTGAAAACACAGAGGTGTATTGTAGAGTCTTCTCCCAAGAATCTGTCAGCCTTTGCGTTCCCCAGAAACCTTGTTTATGACCTCGTTTGGTACCATGTGACTGTCCCTGAAGACGTGGTGATGCTCACATGACTGAGAGATGGGAAGGCAGAGGTGGAGAACAGTGTCCTGGAGTAAATGCTCTGCCATCTCCTGCTACCATCTGATCAGCTCTCGCTGTGCTCCTGTGGAAGGATTTGACAGCACAAAGCATCAACTAGCGTGCTTCCCAGTTGGGATGAGGAAGTGAGCAAAGGACAGAGGTGGTAGGAGGGAACGGACTGAAAAGTCCACATTAGCTCTAAGTCCCTGGGGTAATGTTTGAGACTCAAGGAATTCATCAGTCCGCACTGCAAGTGTCTCCAAGCATCACAGAGATCAGGAGAGTTGATTTCTGTCCTTGTCTTCATTTTTTTTCCCAGTGGAAGTTTTAAAGTACTCAGACATATCCTTAAATTATGTTAGATGTGTTCATTGGATATGTGAGCAGACACAGCCAGCTGTGTTTCTCCTCCTAGTAACATACCCATTGGTCCCTCGGGGAATCCTTACCCTCTGCTGAGGTGGCTTTTATGGGTGATGAGAAAGCAAACACTAACCCAAGCTAGTGCTTTGTTTATTTGTTTGTTTTTGTTTTGTTTTATGGGGGGGGGGACGATTCGCAGAGAACAAGGCTCTGTTTGGGTTATGAACAGTAAGTCCACATAGAGCAGGTATCCAGCTGCACCCAGAGAAGAATGCAAGGACCGATGACATGATAGGCAGCCCCACTCTGACCTCTCTGACAGTTCAGTCATTGTCCTTAAAGCTTGTACATCAGAAGAAGTTGGAGAGGACAGCCCAGCAGGTGTTCAGACCCAGAGCCTGCACCTCACTCTCACTTCTGTTTGGTCAGTTCTGAGAAACATAAATCACAGGGAATGGCAAAGGCTAAAGAAGTGGTACTGTCGTTGCCTAAAGGCTTTGCTCACCACATGATGGAAGCCAACTCTCCATGAGGTTCTGACAGATAAAACTCTCGCTGAACCTGGAGCTCACCAGTCTGACTGGACTGATTGGTGCATAAGCCCCAAGGATCCTCCTGTGTCTACCTCCCTGGCCCTGGGCCGACTGGTGTATGTGGTCATGCTCAGCTTTGACACGGATAATCTGTATCCACACTCAACTCTTCATGCCTTGTGGTAAGTTGTTTACCAATCAGGCCGTCTCCTCAGCCTTGAGAAGTTTTTAAAGGACAGGCTCCAAGGAGGTGGCTCTTCTCTTTTGCTGATGTCACTGAATTCAGTCTTTGTTTGCCAAAGGCCTGAGAGGTTTGAAAAAACAAACAAACAAACAAACAACAATAACAACAAATCCAACAACTTGTATTTAGCCAGGGGCCATATATCACATTTTGGTTTTATTTGATCAACATCTTCGGAGTCGATCGAAGCCTTATTCAAATGTGGTCAGAGAATCTGCTTTTTGCTTTGAGAACTTATTTGCAGTTTTCTCTGTGTTTCAGGACACTAGCTCTCTGCTTTCGGCCCCCCCACTCCAACTCTTTCCCTTTCTACATATGCACACTTTTATGTACCCACTTAAACATTAATTCATACATTCATCTATAACACCTTCAAGACCTCTGTCTACACAAAACCTGACCACACTGGTCTTTGTGGTGCTTGTAATATGTTCTCTGCATTGCTCACTCCAGTTTCGTCTGCTACATAGACCAATGCCTGTCAGACTATTAGCCCTTCTATTTGTAAATTCCAGTTTGAGCTATAGTGCAAAATTCTATCTCAAAACAAAACAAAAACTTTGAGTCTATACTGAAAAGATGTTTTTCCTTTGCCTTTAGCTCCCAAACAGTACATCCTCACAGCAAGGTTCAGAGCATTCACTCCTTCTTACCATTCACTGAAGATGAAAACAACTTTGCATATTAACAAGATGGACGTGCTTTTTAAATTTTAAATAAAGAATTCAATCTTGACTGAACCGGGTGTAGACCACCTGTAGCATAACTTTGTGATGGTCAATGCAGAGAACATGACTTTGCATAATATATAGAATGAGATGACAGAAGGACATCTAGTTCCACCTCAAAATTATTGGCGATTCTGTACTGATCCCAAAACGAAATTAATCTAGTAATTCTTTGTTAAATTCAAGTCAGCAACTCAAATGGCAATTTCTTAAATCCAACGTTCTAAAAGGATAAATTAGCTTTGCTAATTGACACATTCTGGGGAGTGACAGTGGGAAAACATCAAATGTCTCTATTTTCCATCATTATGGTACTTCATTCCTACAAAATCAAAAGCTCTGTACACATAGTTTAAAACACTGAAGTCTGCACCGTACGACAGCTTCACATCTGAGGAGCTGCAGGTGTTTGGGCATCTTTGCTGTTGCTGAGTAGTAGGACAGCATGTGCAGGGCAAACAGCAGGGTCGAGAGATGATACAATACAGGCAAGCAGGGTCAGAGTCACTTCAGATGCGTCACACAATCCATTTCAGACCAATTTTCTCTTTCTGCATTCAGAAACCTTTTACTGTACCTAAAATTGTCAAGACTCCCTTCCCTAATTCGCTTGAATTGACACTTGTTAAGGCCCAGGGTTACCTGAAAGAAAACCTTCCATTGAGAAATTGCCTCTGGGTAACTGACTGGCCTCTGGGCATACTCTTTGGGGATTGTCTTGATTATTAATGGACACAGAAGGATACAGCCCACTCTGGGTGAAACAATACCTAGGCAGGTAGGATATGAAAGCTAGCTAAGCATGAGCCTTTGAGTAAGCCCATAAGCGGTGTCCTTCCATAGTTTTGACTGTAGGTTCCTGCCTTGAGTTCCATCCTGACTTCTATCAGTGATCAACTGAGACATGGAAGTGTAAGCCAAATAACCCTTTCCTCTCTCAAGGTTCTTTTGGCCAAAGAAACAAGACACCTTCCCATTCCTTTACACATCCCATAGAAGGTTTCCACCTACAGTCTGCAACAGCAAATACCACAACCCTGTACTTTCCACAGAGACTTTGTTGGTTTCTGGCTAGTTCTGCCTGACACCCATCACAACCCTGCTCACCTCTGCTTCTCTGGTGGCCTCCCTAGAGGACACACTGAAATAGAAAGGAATAATAGGGGAGGGGATGAAAGGAAGAAGGGGAGAAGGGAAGAAGGGAGGGAGGAGGGAGGAAGGGAGGGAAGGAAGAAAAGAGGGAAAGAGAGGAAAAAAAGAGAGGCTGCACAGGCCATGAAAGTACATCACTGAGATCCCACTGGGAGACTGAGGTAGTGGGTGTCTTAGTTCTTTTTCCTATTGCTGTGATAGAACATAATAACCATGCTTATCTGTGGGCACCAGGACAGATGTTTATAAATTGTTGGGGATTATGGAGTTGTAGATTCTCTACCTACAATCATGACTTCACTAGTACTAAGTAGTTAGAAATGTAGTCCTCACCGCTCATGAAGGAAACTTCCCTGTACAACAGAGATCGTTACAGAAAACCACAACCCATCAAAATGCAGAGTTGTGGAACCTAGCCCTAATGGATACGGCTACAAAACACTCGCACACCTTAGGCTCAGGGAACATGGTGAACAAGGGGTCAGAAAGACTGGAAGAAGCAGAGGATCAGGGAGTTTGCTGTGAGCTTGTTACTACTAGTAATACCAGAACCTGCACCTGTAAAGTCTCACCAATATCACTACCAAGTGTGAGCTGAACAAGGACAATGCCGATGGACACGTCAAAGTGGACAGTCTCACCTGAAGGCCGAGTGGACAAGTGTCTCTTTCCGAGGTCAGTCCCAGGGAAGCTCAGTCCTTTGAGCGTGTGCTCCATGGCACACCCATGAGTACTTGTGCCATGACTTGAACACTTGTAGGCAGTGCATGGCACCACTTAAAGTCTTTGGTCAATTTGTTGAAAATAAGGTCCAAAAAAAAAAAAAATCACACAGCAAGAAGATGACACAGCCCAACAGGACAGCTTGGATTTTCCACCTCCTCCCCAACCCTCGGTATCCAGTTCCCCACCCATGCAGTCAGGAGCAGGCTTCTGCTCATTGCTCCTTGGTTGCCTCCAGCTCTGGCTCTGACCTAAAGCCTCCAGCTACATCTGTTTTCTCTGGTCCAGCTCATACAGCTTAGAGATAGAAATATGCCCACACCCTAGAATGCACTGAAGCTACCCAGTCCTGTGACCTTTGAACATTTCTTCATTGCAGTTTTTTTTTTTTTTTTCCAGGATTAGGATACCAATTCAACTGTTGTATGAAACTATTCCTGGAGAGGCAAGAGCAAATGTCTACTCATCCCCAATGGGGAACTGGTAACAAATTAAAGTATGAATACCACCAAAGTCCAACTTGACGAATCGATGAATTTCATTGGGGTTATTTATAGGAACGTGAGTGAAGGGTGACCTACAGTAGCAAAAATCACCCAGAGACAGCTGCATCACCAAAGCTCACCCCAGCATGAATGACAGCTCACCAAAGCTGGGAACCTGGAGCCTACTACAGAGCCTGTAGCAGCTCAGTAAGTTGGAGAGTGTCCTTTCCAGG
Organism: Rhabdomys pumilio; assembly: GCA_030674055.1. Lineage (NCBI taxonomy): Eukaryota > Metazoa > Chordata > Mammalia > Rodentia > Muridae > Rhabdomys > Rhabdomys pumilio. The sequence goes on along the minus strand of JANHMN010000002.1, from coordinate 191,538,966 downwards.
CAGCTCGGTTGGTCTCAGCCTCTCTCAGCAGCTTGTCTTGTCTGAGGGTGTCTCTCTGTGGTCCTTACAGATTACATATGTTGTGTTTTATATAAAGATAAGAGAGGAGCCAGGGATATATTTGGTGGAGGCATGGTATGGTGTGGGGAAAGGGGGTGCCTCTGCAGGCCCATGCTGAGGAGGTATCTCTTCCCTCTGAGGTACTGCCACATGACAATATAGTATAGAGTTTATTTAGGGTGTGGGGAGGGGAGTTGAGGGAGTAGAGACATAGAAAGTGGGGGGGGGTAGAGGAGTAGAGGCTGACTATGAGCAGGTAGAGAGGCGGGGGAGAGGAATGAAAGGGGAGGAAGAGGCTAAGGGGCAAGAACAAGAGAAGAGAAGAGAGCAAGAGAGTGAGGAGGGAACAAACAGCCCCTTTTATAGTGAGCCAGGTATACATGGCTGTTGCCAGGTAACTGTGGGGCGGACCTAGAAGAAATGCCAACAATATAATTTTGGGGCAGGATGGCCCTAGTATATATCTAGTCAATTTCAGGGACTTCCTGAAGGCTTTGAGTTGTTTCCTTTCTGAGTTTCAGGAACATCCCTGCAGGACAAAAAGCTTCTCTTCCCCTAAGAATAGTTGTTCTTAACCTTCCTAGTGCTGTGACCCTTTAATACAGTTCCTCTGGCTGTGGTGACCCCCAACCATAAAATTGGTTTTGTTGCTACTTCATAACTGTAATTTTGACACTGCAATAAATCATAATGTAAACATCTGTGTTTTCTGGTGGTCTTAGGCAACCTGTGGAAAGGTCATCTGACACCCTCCAAAGGAGTCATGACGCACAGACTGAGAGCCACTGCTGTAGAACACCCTGCTGTCTCACCTTCCTTCTAACATTCTGTATCCTAGCAAGCTTCCCTCTGAGATGGAAGGCTCTAATATCGAAAAACACTGCCGTTCAACATCAAAGACCTGCCCACTATCTTTGTAGTGTGACAGAATTTGAGGCATGGTGCAAGGCTCAAGATTTCTTAGATGAAGGAAAGATGAGACCCCTTATGATGTGGAGCCATAGCAGGGACATTCCCACTCATTATTTTAAAGTGCTCACACTAAGTTTCTGATTCCATTTTTATGGATTAGTGGTGACTTTCTGGGGGTACAGTGGGACTGAGGCTCTGGGTCAATGGAAAATAACTAGTTGCCACACATACCCAGATATTCCTTCTATAAAGAGGGAGGAGTCATGGACTATCTACCACAGTCCCTGCTAACTACATAAAGCTTGACAGTGTGGTAGGTCAATAACTAGGTTTTTGAGATTAAACATCTGCCCAGTTGCTGGGCAGTGGTGGCACACGCCTTTAATCCCAGCACTTGGGAGGCAGAGGCAGGCGGATTTCTGAGTTCAAGGCTAGCCTGGCCTACAGCGTGAGTTCCAGGACAGCCAGGGCTACACAGAGAAACCCTGTCTCAAAAAACAAAACAACAACAAAAACAAAACAAACAACCCCCCCAAAAAAACCCACCTGCCCAGCACCCCAGTCTCCAGTCTTCTTGCCCAGAGTCTGCTTCTCAGCTTCCTCCATAGTAATGAAGAGGAAGCCAGCCCCAACCTGTAGAAATAGTCTATTTCCAAGACTGGGGCACACTATTGTTTCCATTTTAATGGTTCTAAAATCAGTATGTGTCCTATACTCTGCCTAGTTTCTTTCTTTCTCTTTCTGTATTTCTTTTTTGTCACCTCTCTGACAAGTTACTGCTAGAACAACGGTGTGTCTTACAATTGATGGCATCTTGGAACCAAAGAAAACAGCAGTTACCATCACGGGCTGGCATTCTTACATCCACCCATGTAGACTTTTAGGAGCCACTGTGAAATTGTGTCTTGCTTTGCTCTGAAAGTCCTTTGGAGTAAACCCAGAGCAAGCAGATTCTTAGGTCCCCCAGGTCCCCTGCCCATGCCAGAGCTCAGACAACAAAAGAGCACACGTGTGTTCAGCCACACCAGTCTCACCAACAGCCTTCTTACTTCTCGGTTCTGAACAGCTGCCAGCAACAGAGGTGATCTCAGGACACAACCCTCTGCTAAGCCTTAGAATATTCTGGAGGTCAGTGACTAGAGTTGTATCAAGCCAGATGGGACACATATGGGAACACAATTACAGGGAAGGCAGCCAGGCTGGAGGGGAAGGCGGGAAAGGCCCAGCACCAAGGGGCAGCAGCACACTGGGCAGCCTCCGTTAGTGCATCTCCCAGGGTGCACCCCTCAGCACCCAAAGGCTGCTGCAGCACACCACACCTGCCAGGAGCTGACAAGCGTTGTGTGACCCGACCCTCTCTTAGAAAGCCACAGCACAGTCAAAGCTCTAAGGAGTCCTGTGGTAGAGAACCCCGGAGAACTTTGTTTAATGCTTTTGAAACTTAGTTTAGTACATCAAAGAACTTTTTAAAAAATATAACACCCTTTAACATTCCAGGATGTAAACTGTCTACAGAAAAGTTTTAAGATAACAGTCCTGCCTTGTACAGACACATCAGGAACTGAGTGACATAGGTCTCCAGTTGACCACGGGACAAAGGAAACAAAGTGAAGTGAGGGGCAAAACCAGGGAAGACAGGTGTTAGATAGAGCATGCACGGAAATCCTCCCAGTGGGAGCACTCAGCTGGGTACCTCTAGGAGACTGGCTGTGTCTATCCTCCTCTGTCTCAGTCCTAGGGACTGGTGTTAAGTCTTGTAGGGTGTTGTCTTGGCCAAGGGCCAAGTTGCTATTGGAAAAACTTTTTTTTTTGAAATGGGGACTCCTGTACTCAGAAGTGACAGAAACAGACAAGGCTTCTCTCTCTCTCTCTCTCTCTCTCTCTCTCTCTCTCTCTCTCTGAGCCTGAGTACTTCAAAGAAAGAAAGTACTTCAAAGAGGAAAAACAAACGGGAAGCCACAAATTGATAATTAAATTTTTAGTGGCCACTGGGCTTGTACAGGCTAAACAATGTCACAAAGGACTAGGAAGGTGTGAATTTGTTGGTGACACCATTTCTGTTGCTCTGCTAAAATATCCTGACAAAAGCAAATTTGAGGAGAAAGGGGCTTGTCTAAAATCACAACTCCAGGTTAGGTCCACCATTGTGGGATGTCAAAGTCAGGAACCTCAAATGTCACAGTCCATCCACAGCCAAGAGCACACAGCGTGTATGAAAGGCCAAGGTTCTTGTCTGCTTGTACTCAAGTCAGTTTCTCCACAAATACAGTTTAGGACCCCATGCCTAAGGAATGGTGCGGCCCACAGTCTATTAGGTCTCCCCATATCGATTAATTTAAGACAATCCTCCTCAGATATGTCCAAAAGACCAACCTGATGTCGACAATACCCCATTGAAGCTCTCTCCTCAGATGATTCTAGATTGTGTCAAATGACAATTAAACTAACCAGATAGAAAAGGAAGTGTTCCTGAGGTGGTAACAACCTCCTGGTGCTAGAAATTCCTGGGGTTAACTCTTCCTCACGAGAGCAGGGATTCTGGGAAACAGCAGCCAGGATATTTGTGGGAATTCAAAAGAGGAAGTGATACTTCTACTAAGTTTGTTTCCTTTTTTTTTTTTTTAATGTTTTCGCAGGGCTGGGGGTGGGATCTAAGGATGCACCACATACTAGGCAAGCTCTATCATCTGAGCTATTCCTAGACTCTGGCTGCTAAATTCAGAAGGATTAGCTCTTGGATGAAGTTGGTGGCATCTGGAAGAAGGAAGCACACAGTAAAGGAGCTGGGAAGGGGCTATTTGATTGAGGTCAGGAAGAGTTATAAGAGGTGAATACACGGTCAGAGATCTGAGAGATCCACATAAGTCAGCTCTGTAGATTTCTCCAGTTGACTATAAAGTCACAGCATCTGGTATTGCTTCCAAGCTGGTCACAGTCACTCCGGAGACTCCCAGCCTGGCTGTTGCATCACCAACTGTAGTCTCCACCCTTCCTTCTGCCTCACACTTGAGCAACTTGGCTCACCCCACTGATACCTTCGGCTGACCAAAAGACATTCAAGTTTGCAGCCTATATTCAGGCCTTAGGAACAGGGTTGTGTTGTGCAGGAGAGGGTTGAGATCCAGTTTCTACCAGTATTAGTTACTTTTCTAGTTGCTATGGCAAAAAGCAATTTACACTGGGAAGGGTTTATTTGGGCTTGTGACCCGGGTGCTACAGTCCATCATGGTAGTGAAAGCATGGTGGCAGGAGTGTGAAGAAACTGGCTACTGCAGTGGGAACTGGGAAGAGTCAGATGCTAGGGCTCTGCTGTTTTGTTTTGTTTTGTTTTGTCTCCCTTTCTACCTTTTGTTCACTCTAGGACCCCAGTTCATGAAAGAGAGCTGCCCACTTTGAAAGTGGTCTTCTTCCCCAGTTAAACTTCTCTAATCATGGGCTTCACTCTCTGATATATCCAGAGGTGTGTCTCCTAGATGATTCTCAGACACAGAGGTGTGTTTCCTCAGTGACTCTAAATCTTGTCAAGTTGACTATCATCATTAACACAATCTCATTTTTCAAGGTGTGTCCCAGGGAAAGGTCTCCCTTCTCTATTCACACAAAAGTACCTTGCAGGTTGTGCCCACAGTCTATTCCCAAGTGTCTTAAGTCTGCAGTCTCTACTGGCCACAATGGACTTCGTAGCTCACAAAGACCGATCCAGGAGAGCTGAGAGGGAGTGGATCCTCAAACATGATGGTTCAGATGTTTCATAGGTGTGTGTGTGTGTGTGTGTGTGTGTGTGTGTGTGTGTGTGTGTGTG
>JANHMN010000002.1:191482621-191534182 GCA_030674055.1 Rhabdomys pumilio | reverse complement strand
GTGTGTGTGTGTGTGTGTGTGTGTGTGTGTGTGTGTGTGTGTGTGTGTATGCTGATGGCTAATGTGCTTAGCTTTGCAAGATAGTAACTACCTAACCTGAGCTGCTTTAGAAGGGAGATTCCATTGGTTACGACTCTAGATACAATCATTTATAGCATATAAGGATTTTCCTCTCCACCCACTTAACAATCCTTTAGAGAGCCTATTTTTATTTTCCTCTCTTGCAGATGAGGAAATAGAGGCTTCCAGAGGTGATGGAATTGGCCCCAGGCCACCAAAGTTAGCGCTACTCCTACTAACAGCTGTTGTCCTTGTCTACTCTGAGCACTTTACACATTTGTTCATTAATCTCATCCCTGAGACAGTTGCTGCCACTCTTCCCTGCCCTAATGGGAGGTCCAGAGAGAACACAGACATGGGGTTCTACTGTCCTCCATTCTCATTTGCTGACAGCTCTGCCTCCTTGTACCTGAGCTGAGATGCACAGCATGCCTCATTAGGAAACTCCAAAGCCTCAGTACCTATCAATGTGGCTCCAAGCAGAGGATTCTGTGTCATTTCTGCAAGACAGACCGGTTCTATGCTCTGCTTTGCTAGGGTCTGGGTAGGACTATCAAGGACAGAGGACTGTTGCTTACACTTCCGTGCCTCCTGTGCTTCCAGGGACAAGAGCATAGCCCTAGCCACTGTGTCCTGGCTGAGGGATCCAGCAAAGGGACACATAGATGGGGCTCCTAGCTGGTGCCTCATCAGAGTATGTACTCAGCAGAGGATGGAGACAGAGGTTCTTCCGCCATCCAGGCAGAGAAGACAGCACCCTGGGAGCAACCCAGGCCTGCATACTGAGTTATTTCAGATCCAGGCTGAGATGGACCTGTGGACACAGCTAGGCTTCAGGGATACTTATATACCCAGCAGTGTGGGAGGTTCTTGCCTGCTTTCCAGTTGGAAGTACAGTCTTTGGTAAAGAGACCAGCACTGCCCAGGAAGGCCTCGGATATCAGAGATGGTGAGACAGACAGAAAGAAAGGGGGGGGGGGGGAGGGACAGAGAAGAAAAGGAGATGGGAGAGGGGGGCAGGGAAGAGGAGCAGAGGGAAAGGGTCCTTCTCCATCTGGACAGGACTGAGAGGAAATGTGCAGACCTAGAAGGAGCAGAAGGATGAGAGAGTCTCCCATATCTTGCAGATTCTCAGGTCCAGAGGAGCCTCCCAGGGGTCTAGTCTGTGTATAAAGCATGTATTAAATACATGGTGAAGGGAGCCAGGGAGACAAGCTCAATCAGTAAAGGGCTTAGTCCCCACATCCCATGTAAGAGAAACCCAGCGCAGTGGCTTTCTTCGCATATAATCCCAGTACCAAGGTGGAGACAGGAGGATTCCTGGAACTTCACTTGCTGGCCAGTCAGTCTGACAGAATCAGCAAGCTCCATGCCAACAAAATAATCTCTCTCAAGATTTTTCTTTTTAAACAAACCCAGAGGCAGCGGTTCTTGAGATGTGACACCCAAGGCTGGACTGTCTTCCACATGCATTTGTATACATGTGCACATATACAAATACATACACATACATCGCAAAGCCCAGTTTATGCAGTGCTAAGAAGTAAAGCATAGGCTCTGTGCATGCTGAGCATGCAAGCTACTAATGAAACCAGAGCCTCAGCCCCTCCTCCTTTATTTTTATTGCATCACGTGTATTATTTACAGAAAATTTAAAAGTAGAGCTAAATAAAAGAAGAAAATTAAATCTAACTAAAATCTAACTATTCTAACTATTGCTACTTTTAGTGGCATGATGCCCAATCACTTCCCAGGATGTCTATAGTTATACCACTACTTATGCCTGAGTTGTGTATATTTTAGTTATCCACCCATTTATATACATATATACATCCACGAATAGGATCATGCATATGTATATGCAGTTATATATAGTATCATATATGTGCATATGTGTTTATGAAGTTGCTCTTGGTATCTATAGGGGGTTACTTCCTGGAGCTTCTAACCCAGATGCCCAAATCTTAAAGTGCTCAAGTCCCTTATATAAGCTGATTCAGTATTTGCAACGGACCTGCATATACCACCCTATAAAATTTAAACAGTCCTCAGTTAACTTAGATGTTGTGTTAGTAGTTGTATTATTTAGGAAAAATATCTGTCGTTGTTAAATACAGATGCAATCATAACAAATATTTTTTTTTTGTTTGTGATTCATTTAGTCTGGGGTTGTAGAATCCGTGACTACAGGGGGCTGGCTATATCCAGATAATATACATATGAATCATGAGTCTATATATTATGAATTTATTGGCACACTGGCTTGTAAACTTAGTTTTCTGCTTACTAATGGATTCTGAATACTCAAGGCTTCCCAGAGAGTGAGTACTACTTGTCAGTGCCAATAGAGCCTCCAACGGCCTCTCATGCCCCACACAAAGAGTATTATGGGTATTGAACCCTTCTGCTCTGGCATGCTTCCCGAGCCATGAGGGGCCAAGCCTGCAAACACAGCCCCATGGGATGGCACAGGGATAGAGACAGGCTGAGCCAAAGGATCTGACAGTTCCAGATAACGAGTGCAGAGCAACCCTGTGGCCAGTGTCCAGGGAGCAGAAGAATCAGAGCTGGAAAGCAGACAACAGGCCAAGGTCGGGTCTGCCAGCAAAGAGTGGGGGCAGCTAGGCGGCCTGCTGTCTGGCCTAGCTGTTCAATCCTCACCCAAGATCCAGCCTGCTGAGCCAGACTTGGAAGGGCATCCCTCTACCAGGGCCACCAAGAGAACACAGATCTGAGAAGAGCCCTGCCTGGAGCCAGAGAATCCAGAGGGGAGAACATTCTCGTTATATCTTGCTGTTTTATAGTTGGGATGGGAGGATGTAACAAGAGACAAGACCCCACTATGTATTTTTTACAAAGACCTTGCACTAGGGGGTCACTGCTTCAGGACCACACACAATACATAGTCTCTTCTGTTACTATGGCATCCAGGATACAGAACTAGCCATTCACATCTATCTCCAGGCCAGAAGAGCTGCAAAGTGCTCTCACACATATTCTCTCTTAGCCTGATGTCTGAAATATCTGTTTGGCACTCCTGGCTCGTCGTCAGTCACCCAGTCTTCAGTGTTCTTTTCCAGAGGGCTCTTCATGTTCTCTGTATCATTCTGAATGTGCCTCATGTATAGTTCCCATAGACTTAGGGTTAATGCTTACTCATTTTCCTTTGAGAATAGAAAACTGGTCCTATTTATGTTTTGCCTGTCTTACCGATTCAGTATGCCCAGAAAAGTGCTTCCAAGTAGAGTCTACATCTAGTTGGATGCCCCTGACTCTCCCTGAAGTCTTCTGGGTAATTTTTTGAGAAATTTCTAGAAACTGTCATGGCTTCCGTTTACTGAGCCCCTCCTATTCGCTAGTCTGTGTCAATGCTTGACATTCATGGATCACTTAAACTTCAGGTAGATTTCCAGGTATAGCACAAATTAAAATAAAATGAAGTACAATAAAAAATGGGATAGCACGAATACAAGGCACATTATGTATGGGTTTAAGATGAGAAACAAAATAGTTCTCGTGTAAGTGCACGAAATGATTTTTATTTTCTGGATTTTGAGTGGCAGCCTCAGCCCAGTGCTACCCTACGCAAGTAACTTCTAGGTTCAGTTTTATACACGAAGGAACTGAGGCTTCAAGAGGTCAGAAACCTTTCCCAAGGTGCTGCTGTTGGACCGCAGCTACCTGACTTCGAAGCCCCTCGATACCTCCCAAATCACAGCAGTGCTTCTACCTTTCCAGAAGGAGGAGGAAATGGGTGGAAGCAAGAAAAAAAATGGTCTATGTCGCGAGCACTTATATCCCAGACTGTCAGTTGATTCTGACAGGAGGTGCCTCGGGAATTATGACAGACAGGCAAGAGTCGAGATCTGGTCTTTCAAATGCTTTACTTTCAATATCGGGTTCATATAAGAAAGTCACAGTGTCATATAATAGAGTCACAGCACACATGCAAAACCAAACTAGGGAAGCACACACTAAAGCTATGGCTGCTACTATCCACATCACTCAGTCACTTATATATACGACCTGTTCTCGGCTCAGGTTCGGGCTCAGACTTCTCTTGTCACCTCTTTCGGCCTTGACTGTGGCCTCAGCAAGTCTTGCTCCGCTGGCAATACCCAGTGCAGTGGGGTATTGGATGATCGTTTGGGTCTCATCAGAGTCCAGACTAGCATGGAGTCGGGGGGCTAGTCATGATGGACTGGCGAGTGGAGTTTCTCTGGGGTTTTTAAGCTCACTTCCAGCCAGGGAACGCCCTGGGGCTTCCCTATCTACCTATGGCACTCATTATGACTACGTCACAGACCACACATCTGGTTTCACTCTTTAATAGTTAGGTTCTGTCCCTCTGGCCTTTTGCTAGGTCATCTAGCCTATGCTGGGTCCAGCCGGACTCTCACAAGAATGCTCTTTACAGTCTACAAGGCAGGAGGTGTTTTCTCAGTGTTTCATCTGTTGTCGGATGCATGACACCAGAGTCTGTTTGGCTTCCCTTGTGGTTTTTGTGTTATTTCAACTCACTGGAGGACTCAGAAAGGTAAGCAGGCACAGGCACAAGAGTACACAAAGGAGCAACCTCATCTAATGACAGCCTCCTCCTGCAATAAACGACCCCAGTCCTGTGATGAAAAGAATTCACTCCCATGAGAAAACCAGCAGTGCTTTCAGAAGGTGCTGCCCACAAGTACTTGTCCCCCAGCACTACAAACAGAGGACTTGCACAGTGGTGTGAGTTTTAGTGAAGACTACTGTGTTCAAACCTGTGTAGACAGACAGAGTGAAAACAGGATTGGCATTTGTTCTGTTAGGTGCCAGGGACACACCCTGAGGGTTAACAGAAGTTTCTTCCTCAAAGTGTGAACATCATGGAGTCTGTCCCAGTTTCAGCTCTGTTGCAGTACTCTGACAGAGCAGCTTAAGGGAGGAAAGAACTACTTCCGGGTCATTCATGAGGGAAGTCAGGGTAGGAACTCAGCCAAGAATTTGAAACAAAAACTGTGGAGGAATGCTACTTGCTGGCCGGAGCTTACTCTTAGGTAGCCTTCTTATATTGCTCTCAGCTACCTTGGGGGTTGGGGGAAGGATACCACTGGGAGCTGGCCCCTCCCACACCGATTAACAGTCAAGACGAGCCCCTATAGTTACACCCACACACTGATGTGATTAGGACAGTTCCTCAATGGAGGCTTTCCCCTCAGATGATCCCAGGCTATGTCAAGCTGAAAGGGCAGGTTTAAGGTTCAACTTGCAAAATAGGAGGGATTCAAAAAGCAATGGCCTTCACTGAGTCAACTTGCAAACACTAACATGAAAACATCACGTTAAGGCTGCCGTGTCTCTTCACAGCAATGAAACCCTAACTAAGACACTTGAGTATATGTGGGAATATGTGTGTGCATAAGTGTGTTGGGAGCTAGAGGTTGACATCAGAGAGGTCTTTCTCACTTTCTACCTTATTAAGAAAGAGTCTTTCATGTGAGCCCACAGCTCCCAGACAGGAGTTTGCCAAGCTAGCTGGCTTGCTCCAGAGATCTCTTGTCTTTGCCTTCTGAATGAAGGAATTACAGGTCACCATGACATTTGTGTGGGTTCAGGGAATCCAAACCCTGGTCCTCATGCCTCCACAGCAAGCACTTCATCCACTCTACTGTCTCAAAGCCTCTTGTGATGGTTTGTATATGCTGGGCCCAGGGAATGGCACTATTAGAAGGTGTGATCCTGTTGGAGTAGGTGTGGCCTTATTGAAGTAGGTGTGTCACTGTGGGTGTGGGCTTTAAGACTCTCATCCTAGCTGCCTGGAAGTCAGTCTTCCACTAGTAGCCTTGAGATGAAGATGTAGAACTCTCAGCTCTGCCTACACCATGCCTGCCTGGATGCTGCCCTGCTCCCATCTTGATGATAATGGACTGAACCTCTGAACCTGTGAGCCAGCTCTAATTAAACGTTGTCCTTTATAAGACTTGCTTTGGTCATGGTTTCTGTTCACAGCAGTAAAACCCTAATTAAGACATCCCTGCAGTAAGTATTTTGAAGGGTCTCTATGAATTGGAACACAGTGTAGAAGGACATGGGTCCATGTCTTACAAATAACACTAGAAAAACTAGAATTGTTACAGGCTTTTTCTTCAGTGTAAGAAGTTGACACCTGTTCACCGTGAAGTGGATGTTATTTAATAACAACCACTGGTGATCTTTCGCTACTCTAGGGTGCCTCACCTGAATCCCCTAGATTCCTGAGCGTTGGTTGTTTCTCAGTCAGTAAAAGCCATCCTCATGAAAGAGGCCCCTGTACTGTACAAAAGAGTTTGCCACTATGCTTATTCCAAACCTTTAATGTGAGCACTGTTCTCTCTGAGTAGAGCCCATCCTTATACTTATTGCAAACCCTTCCTCCCTAGGCCCTTATTCTGAGCATTGCTTCACAGTCAACAGAGCCCATTCTTGTGGGAGAGTTCATAGGTGAGGGAGTTTCAGTGTAGCTAGGGTGTAAGTTTTCTTGTGATAATTGTCAGGAGGAAGATTTCTTCCAAAGTTTTGCTGTTTTAAGTATGTAAAAAAGAGCCGGGCGGTGGTGGCACATGCCTTTAATCCTAGCACTTGGGAGGCAGAGGCAGGCGGATTTCTGAGTTCGAGGCCAGCCTGGTTGGTCTACAGAGTGAGTTCCAGGACAGTCAGGGCTACACAGAGAAACCCTGTCTCGAAAAACCAAAAAAAAAAAAAAGTATGTAAAAAAGAAACTGTTCGGGACCAGACTCCCGAAGTTTGAACCAGCCTGGCTAAGTAAGCTGTGCTAAAGAGAGTTTCATTCTTGTCTCTCCAAGGATCATTTTACTGCTGGCTGTGACTCTTGCAGGGACCTCCACAACACAGAGAGTTGGACAGAGTGGCCTCCACCCTGGTCTGTGGCAGCAGTTACAAAACATAAACCAGGAAGACGATAGAGAAGACTCTGTATATCCAGAACCCTGTTTCTGAAGACCAGCCGGGACTGTCAGAACAACCTTTTGGCCAGGCTTCCTAAACAGTCTTCTTGTTCCTTCATTTGTTGCCTCAACCCTGCATCACGAAACCCAGGGCTCCCTTTTAGCACCCCCACATCTCCCTAAAGTCCAGCTAGCATCCCTGATTCTTGTAGGGAGCACCCAGAATATTCCACGTCTCAGATGAGGACATCAGAAGCTTTGCTCTTTGTCAGCCCTGCTGGAGGCCCAGAGGTTTCCGTCTCACCAGGTTCCTTTGTCTTGACTGTTTGTCCCAGAGATGCACAGCAGGCCCTTGGATGATGTCATTTAGGACAAGCCCTTGACAGACAGACACAGTGTTTAAGCCTGAGAAGAAGCATCCCCTCCCCTCCTTCCTGCCCTCCCAACTCTTCCCTTCTGTTTTATCTATAACAAAATTCACTTGCAAGGAAGAGCTGCACAGTTCTGTGCTAAGGAGTAACGGTTAGATAGCCATCTACCAGGGTCTTGTGTGGACACAAGAAATCAAAATTAAACGTTAACCATCTCTGTTAGCATCCTGTGGCTTGGTGTCCGTTGCCAGTGATCCACTGGGGTTTTGATGTAATTTCTTCTCAACAGCCTGTCTTTTAGTAGTAACAACTTCCTCTGTTTCTCCATCCTCTCCTGATCAGAATAGTTCAGCTCTGTCTAGTCTCTGCCCTGGGACTTCCGTGCCCATCCTATTGGCTGCACAGAAGGCTTTGCTCTGGGCAAGTCCTTCCTGCTCATACCATCTCATGGGGAGGCTTCCAGTGTCTAATTAGGTAATTCCAAGGTTTGGGAGCTTGGTGGGCACCAGGGTCGTTAATTACATGTAAATTTTGTAGATACAAGTATGAGATAAAAGTGTGAGATACAAGCACTTTCAGCCCCGAAGAAATGTTAGCACCTGGCAGTGGCTTCCATTTCCTCCCATCAGATTCATTTTAAACATAGAAAGGGGACTCTCTGGGTGACCCAGGAACTCAGTCATCTCAAACTTCCTGCCCTGCCCTTCCCTGGGGAGGGAGAAGGAAAGGAGCCAAGTCTAGAAAGTCTACAGCCTGCTGGGAAGCTTGCCCTCTGACCCTTGAAAAGCCAGAAAGACCGGTTTCCAGGGCGCAGTGGAGGCTGGTAACCTTACCCTGCGGCAGCTTTTCCTCCTGGGGACTTCCTGCTGCCTACCGCCCTCTCGCCTTTCGGAGACCCCCATGCTCAGTGCCCACCCTCCCTCCAGGCACCTCTCTTCTGTTTGTGTGCTATCCGAAGAGAGTTGCTTCTGTTGTCCTGGCCCTGTCGTAGTCTTGCACCCCGCCCCAGCGCCGTGTCCTCCCACGCCCCCTCCTTGACCTGCTGTGCTCTGCAGGTACCGCAGCTGCCTTGCGGAAGAGCCAGTTGTCCTTCATGGCTCCAGACTCAATTTATTCCTTCAAAGAGACTTATACGTGGAAGCCGTACCTCCAGCTTGAACAAAGTCAACTGATTTTTTTTTTAAATAAAGAAAAGTTTACTTAGGCTGTCCCATTCGTACTGTGCACCAGTATAATTTGCCTGAGAAGTGGAGGTCGAATGTCTGTGTCTTGTTCTGTCCAAACTCTGAAAGGCTGAATGAAGCGCTGGCATTTACCACAATAGGAGTTGGTTTGTACTAGGAGAGTTCACCTGAGTGGAAGTCTTCACCTTTACAAAAAATTGTAGCCAGGGAGTCGTACTCAAAGATGATACCTCCTTCCTTTATGGTATTCAGACTTTCAGATAACAAACAAACAAAAACCCCACCAACCCCCCACCCCCCAAAAAAATCTTAGGTGTGACTTTAGCCCTTAGCCATTAGGAAAGATGCCTCCAATATGGAGGACTTGATCTGGGATCAGAAGCTGGACCAGGAGAATGATGGCTTGAACGTGATGTAGATATCCAGAAGCTCATGTTTGAGGGGATGGTCCCCTGATAAAGCCGATCACTGAAAGTCACTGGATCACAAAAGTCCTGATATAGCCCATAAAGGAACCCACCAACTTAGACACAGCTCCAAGATATTGTTATTTGGAGGTGATACAAATGGGTGTGGGATGGAGTTAAGGAAATATGTCACAGTAGGCATGTTCTGGAAAGATAACTCTTGCCTCTGGTCCTTCACTGTCTTTCTCTTTGTTTCCCAGCCACTATGAAGTGAGCAAGGACTGCACAAACAATTTTTGGTGGGCTATTATTATTATTTTACCTTTCTGAATGGTTTAACTCATTTGAGATACAGAATCTCAACTGGATGCTTATGGACTATCTATTGTATGTACTGTCTTATTATGGGCCCCTGGATGGTGAGGAACAGGGTTTCAATGAAACAAAATCATTTCCCTCTCCAAAATGCCTATAAATCCACCAAAAGGACAATACATCGAAAAGTGAAGCCATACACAAATGATATGTGAAGGAATGTGCCCCGCTGTGGCTGGAATAGTGTACATGAGGCCATTTGTTCTGGATTTCTTTCACCTGGGATCTTCGAGGTTCGTCCATGCGGTTGCAGGCATGTTTAAGGGACATTTGGGTTGCTTCCACTTGGTAGTTTTGACAAGAATGTTGTCATCAGCAGGCATCAGCAAGTTCCTGTAGTGTGTATATTTTCAGTTGCCTTGGATCGACCGATACCTAGGAGGAGAATGACAGGGTCGTGTAATAACTCTACAGTTCAGATCTTTGATTTCTATGATCTCAGATCATTAGATTTTTCTTCAAGGCAACTGCACTTTGTTATATTCCAATTATGGACAAAGATAACAATTCTCTACATTTTTGCCAACTCTTGTTATTATCCATTTTTCTTGTCATAGCTGTATTTATGTGCAGTGATACATCACTGTGTTTTTGCTTGCATCTCCCTAGTGGCTAACGATATTGAATATCTTTTCATGAGCTTTGGAGTCTTTCAAAGGCTGGTTACTTTGTATCCACAAGTATCCTCCTTCCCAAGGAGACAGAGTCATAGGCCCTAAGCATACTTCCTGGAATTACCCATGCAGAGGGTAGCTCATGAAGTGCAAGCTGGTCCCTCAAAGCCGAGAAGCACTAGCCAAAGCCTGCTCTGCCTTGCAAAGTGAGTTTGGTGAACATTTTTAGAGAATTATTTTTTGCCAATTCTGCTGTAAATAAGGAAATCTCAATCTCCACTGCTTCCCATGAAACTTTATTATGAGTGATCTGAGGCAAAACAGAAAACAAGAGAAAACCTCCTTAAATTACAAAAATTCTGTTTCAGGAGAAGACACAAGGAACCTAGGCATGGTGGCCAAGTGTTAGAGGGTCACATTACTGCCTTCTGTCTCTGATCTGATTTAGTCACAGCTGAGACATGGCACCAGGACTCTTGGTTATGCTCAGTTCTCTCAGCTTGACAGAGTACTCTGGGCTCACAGAAGTGATTGCATGGTGGTGGAAATGGGGCTGGGGCGACACTCCAGCCCCAGCGGTTTTCCACTCCATATATGAATGAGGGCTTTAGGGAACTGGGCTTTGTAAGTTGATCTCGGTTGTCAACTTGATTGGATCTGGGATTAACTAAGAGACACATCTCTGGGTGGGTTTGCTGGGATGTTTCCTGGAAGGATTAACAGAAGGGGAAAGACCCCCCCTCTCCCCTCCCCCCCACACACAATGAACAGCCTCTTCCTTCCAGCAGCAGACCAGAGGTCTGAACTCAAAGTTGTTTCTTCTGCCTGTCTACCTTCACTCACTGTTGGCAAATGCATCTTCCCGGCTCCACCTGTTGCTGACATTGGAACACCGAAGTCCAAGTTCTTTGGACTGAAAACCCACAGCTTTCCAGGAATCCTCTGGGCTGTCAGTGCCAGATTGGGACTACTAAGGCACCCAGCTTCATGGACAGTGCAGCTATGGGATTCTAGCATGCAGAGGCCATTGTTGGACTTTCCACACTGAATTGTGTGAGCCAATCTGATAAACTGATAGATCCCTCCCCCATGTGCGTGTGTTCTACTGGTTCTGGTCCTCTAGAGACCTTGGTTTATAAGCCAAATACCAGACCACATACCAGAATCTCCCAGTGTTAGCTAAACATATCCATCTGTAACCTCACTCATTGCTCTAGTGACTTCTCTGCAGCATCCTCCCTCTGTGGACATTTTCCAACAGGACATTGAGGCTGGCCTCCATTGAGCTCGCCAGGACCTCCCTGAACCAAGCCCTGGTAGACTGGACCATTCTCTGACCTCTTGGGTGTTTTTGCTCACTCTGCTGTATGCTACTGGTCCCCAGTGATCTTCCTGAAGCTGATTCTTTAGATCCAGCACCCCGCCCCCAATTCCACTGGTTACCAACCCCACAAGCCAATCATGGCCTTTCAGTTGAACTCTGTAAGAAGCCTTTCAAAATTTGTCTTCAGCCCAATCAATATGTCCCCTCCTCCTCTACCCCAAGTCATGATACAGGACTATGTTTCAGTGGAGAGATGGGGGTGAAAGGGAATTCAGGACTTGGATGTTTTAGACTACATCCTTAACTGAGCTCCTAAATGACCTGGTTTACATAAGTCACTGCCCACTCCACTCTTACTCTTTGTCTGGAATCAAAGACTTGAACTTCTCTATGTATCTCAGTGCCCTTTTTAATATCTCTAGGTCTCTCCAAGAAATTAGCATAGGCCTGGAATAGCTGGGCCTGCTAGGTGACTCAAGCTGCCCTTTCTGACTCATTCCTTGAGAAGGGTGAGAGAAGGGTCTCAATCCTCCCACCGCCTAAGTGGGAGCAAGGTCTCCCAGGATGAGGAAGAGAGACTTGGAGGCAGGCTGGGAACTTTTTTTTTTGTTTTTTGTTTTTTGTTTTTTTCGAGACAGGGTTTCTCTGTGTAGCCCTGGCTGTCCTGGCACTCACTCTGTAGACCAGGCTGGCCTCGAACTCAGAAATCCGCCTGCCTCTGCCTCCCAAGTGCTGGGATTAAAGGCGTTCGCCACCACTGCCCAGCAGGCTGGGAACTTTTAAAGGCTTATCTAAAGCTAATTTAAAAGCTCTATTGTTTTCTTTAATTATTAAACAATATTGATGTCAATAGATATATAGGTATAGATAGATATAGATGACAGATATAGATATAGATAGATATAGATATAGATATAGATATAGATATAGATATAGATATAGATATAGATATAGATATAGATATAGATATAGATATCAATGAAAGACTGGAAATTATAGCCACACGTTCTCATGGTTAATTTCTTTTTGACAAAGCTTTTAAGATCCCATGTAGAGCCAGGCAGTGGTGACACATGCCTTTAATCCTAGCATTTGGGGGGCAGAGGCAGGCAGATTTCTGAGTTCGAGGCCAGCCTGGTCTACAGAGTGAGTTCCAGGACAGCCAGGGCTACACAGAGAAACCCTGTCTAGAAAAACAACAACAAAAAGATCCCTTGTAGAAAATAGTCTTCAACAACTGATACTGGAGGAAGCTGGTCCTCTGCAGTCAACAAACCGGCAAGCCTAGGTCCTTGCTTATACTACGAGGGAAAATGAAATCAAAACAGATTGTGGGTATACATGATAAATGAAAATGAGCCAAAATCTAAAACTCCTAGAAGAAAATATAAGAGAATTATATTTGGTACTGTATTGTTTTTTGTTTTTTGTTTTTTGTTTTTTTTAAAACAACTAAGGCTTAAATAGTTAAAGAGAAGCTCCTGGTGTGGGGAGATGGCTTGATCAGTAATCTGCTTGCTGTGCAAGCATGAGAATGTGAGTTCAAGTTCCAGCACTCGAATTTTAAAAAAAGGAATCTGTGAATGAAAGCATGTGCTGATAGTTCCAGGACTAAGAAACTTGGCACGGGTGGATCCCTGGCCCTCACCGGCTAGCTACCCACTCCTGTCAGTAAGCCTCAGGTCCCAGTACGACAGACTCTCTCCAAAAAAATCAAGGTAAATCATGTCTGAGGAACACCACTCAAGGTTGACCTCTGGCCTCTATATGCATGAGCACACACATGTACATGCACTGGTACAAACATATGCACCTACCCACACATGAGCCTGCACACACATAAAAACGCACACCCATGCAGGCAATAACCCTGGGCTGGTGAACTTCATTACAACAACAACAACAAAAGATGCCTAGGAGAATAGAAGAGAAAGCCACAGAAATGAGAGAAATTATTTACAAGCATTATCTATAACCGAGGGCTTGTACCTAGAAGTAATTTAAAGAAAACAAACAACGTCATTCTTTTTAAGCAGCAGGAGATCTGAATAGATATCTCCCTGGAGAGTGTCTAGAGATGAAGAACAAGTGTGTGGAAGAAGACCTAACGTTGTTAGGCACTAAGCAACTGCAGTAACAACCGCAACACAGGCCCATTGCACCCAAATGGGGGGCATCTACAAAGTTCTGAGAGCTGCAAAGACTTTCACTCCCTGATGCTGGGGATGAAAATTAGTATGAGCACTTTAAAGAGCATTTTGCCACCTTTAAGAAATTAAAAAGAAGGCCAGCTAAATGGCTCTGTAGGTGAAGGTGCCTGCTACCAGGCCTGTCAACCTGAAATCCATCTCCAGGCCCCACGTGATGGAAAGACGGACTCAATACAAGAAGTTATCCTCTCAGCTTCCAAATGCATGTGCAGCACCTTCTATACACACTAAATAAATAAGAGTGAATTTTAAAAGCTTAAAAGATATCTAGCAAGTGCCTTTGTCATTCTATGCTTGGCTATTTCCATCCTGTCACAGAAATGAAATCACATATACAGGGAATTGTACTCTAGTGCCCACAATCTCTTAGGTTGTATTGTCAAGAGCTGAAAACCACCCGAATACACCCCAACCAACACATGGATTAGCAAATTGCCACTTGGTCACACCGAAGTCATTATGGAAGGCAGGGTGGCGTGACTAAACCTCAAAGATAATTAGGATGAGTTAAAGTGGAGTACATGGGTTCTGTCTTTAGTTACAGACAATTGTACAAAGTGTAGTTAGCCTACAGTCATAGAACAGGCTGTGGCAACCACAAAGGGGGCACAAGGGAACTTGGGGGGATTGGTACATTTATCTTATTTTACTTGATTTTTGTGGCAGGGTCTTATCATGTAGCTTTAGCTGTCCTGGAACTCACTATGTAGCCCAGGCTGGCCTTGAATTCACAGAGATCCACCTACCTGCCACTGCTGGAATTAAAGGCGTATACCACCACATCCAGCCTGGTGTTTATTTTTTTTTTAATTGTGACAATATTTTGAGATTTATAAATATGTCAAACTTCTCTAATACAGACTTCAGCTCTGTACAACTTCTGATGTTCCAATTGTTCTTCGATTGAGTTATCAGAAGACAGGCCTTTTTTTTTTTTTTTTTTTTTTTTTGGCTTTTCGAGACAGGGTTTCTCTGTGTAGCCCTGGATGTCCTGGAATTCACTCTGTAGACCAGGCTGGCCTCAAACTCAGAAATCCGCTTGCCTCCAAAAAAATGAAATTTGTTTCAGGATAGTGCAGTGCTGGATGGATGTGGTTGTGATACAGATAAAGAGGATGTGCTATGCAGAAGCCGGCGTGTGCTTGAAATGCTATATTTGAAAATGTCAGCATGACTGGGCACTGCAGTGCACACCTGATAACCTAGCACTCTGGAGGCTAAGACAGGAAGTTGGACAGTGTTTGACCAGTTTGTGCTTTGCAGCAAGTTTAAGGTTATCTGAGCTGCACAGGCTCAAAAATAAAACAAAATAAATGCAACACACACACACACACACACACACACACATGTACATGTACACACAAACACGTGAACACACAGACACATGCACACACATGCCTCAAACAAAACAAAACAAAAAGATGACACCAGCAGAAAATGTGTCTTTAACCCTAAGTGTCTGGTACCCACAACTGCTATGCTTCTTCCTTTGGAGATGAGAGGTCTGGTTACCTTGGTCACCTTGGAAGCTTTGATTTAGTTCTATAAAAATGCTTCCTGGAGTTAGAGACCACAAGAATTGGTTAAAGTTGATATGCAGCAGAATCTGTTAATAATTTATCAATGCAAGCCTTCTGGCAGGCTAGATTTTTCTCAAAGAAGGGACTCATGACAGGGGCCGGGAAAGAGACCTTCAGTAGGAGAAGAGGAGATGGGCCCTGGGGCTGCCCTGGAGCCATGCTTTGTAGATCGGCAAAGCATATGTGCATCAAAGTAGCAGAGTAATTGTGACATGTGAGCAGGGAGTTAAAGGTGAACCCTGTAGTCCTCCTCAGCACACAGTGCCATGCTGTATCCCATCCCCACCCCTGAGGCATCAACACTACTGCCAGTCCCAGTCGGCAGAAAATTCCATGACTTCTCAGGGCCAGGAGCCAGTCTCTCTAATGAGCGCCCATCCATAAGCTTGCTGAGTATCTGCTGAATTCTCCCACATTAGATTCTCAGAGCAATTTACTACTTGTTCAAGTTTGATAACTAACAGCTTGCAGGTTTTGGTGGGAGCCCATGAGTATAGGAGGGCTACAGCAAATGCATGGTGAAAATGGCCAAGGAAGGCAGTCAGGAAAGGCAGTGGCATTTGACTGACTAGCTAAACCTACCTGTTTGCATGGACTGTCTTGTTGAGAGGATTTTGATATGTTCCTGGTGTCAAGTTTTAGTTTTATATATGGCATTTGGGAAAGAGGAGGAAATCCAGTGGTGTTTGCAAAAATGGTGTGGTTTGGATCTTGAAAATCCTCTTTTCTACAAAAATGATGAGAAAAATAACAAAAACAACTAGTTTCAACCTTTATAGAACTCTAGATATTGGCCAAAGCCTTCCATCCATTCAGCAGTAATTTACTTGATGGAACGACAGAATTTCACCAAAATTAGTGAGCTTTCGAGTACACAACCTGCTTTGTTGATATCTCTCTCTCTCTCTCTCTCTCTCTCTCTCTCTCTCTCTCTCTCTTTCTCTCTCATTCTGTCTGAGCCTTGTAAAGTCAAAAGCCCCCAAGAGAAACTAGGCCCAACAGCTCTCCAAAAGCCCCACTTGCAAGCCTGTCTTTATTTAACCTAACAAAATTTCCTCGGGGCTAAAAGCTGTTTCCTGTAGGGCATTTGTTAAAAACACTCAGTGGGAATTGTTGGACGTCATACATGATGGAGGCAGAGGATGACAGTTGGAGCAATAATAAACTAAGCATATGCTTAAGCTAAAGGCTAGCAGGCAGGATCTAAAGGCCATGAAGCCCTGAGAACTCTGGCATATATAGTTTGGGGAATACAGTAATCTGTGAGAACAAGGAAGGAGAGCCCTGGGTATCAACAGAGCAGCGTGCACGCTCAAACAAGACCCCAGAGCTCCTCACATGCCTCAGTTCACAGAGAGCAACTCAGCAAGCCAGTACATCTGCTCTAGAACCTTAAGAAAATCTCTAATTATTAGATGGCCACTACATGGACTCAAGTGGAAATTCAGTGGGAGCTTTATCAGGGGAGCTGGACCGGGAGGTCAGGGAGGCTGAGCAGTCTCGATTAGCCTGCTACAGGCTGGAGAAGAGGGGCAAAGTGGCAACTCCAAATCCGAAGGCCTCAGAACTGTGAAAGCTGAGGGCACGCCAGGTGGTGGTGGTGCACGCCTTTAATTCCAGCACTTGGGAGGCAGAGGCAGGCGGATTTCTGAGTTTGAGGCCAGCCTGGTCTATAGTTGGAGTGAGTTCTGGAGTGTCCTGGAGTGAGTTCCAGGACAGCCAGGACTACACAGAGAAACCCTGTCTCAAAAAAACCAAAAAAAAAAAAAAAAAAAAAAAAAAAAAAAAAAAAAAGGGGGAAACACGTAACCCAAGCCAAAGCAACGGGAAATGGGAGAGGCGCCTAGTGCAAGTCCCAGAGTCCCTAGTGCAAGGCCTGAGCTCTAAAGGACAGAGAAAGAGGGGCATCTTTGGTTCTGTCTGATTCCTCTGCTAGTTGGATGGTGCATTTTCCCACATGGACTGAAGGTGACTCTGACGCAGCTCACTGATACAACGCCAGTGTAGATAGCTTCACAGACACAGTCAGAAATAGTGCCTGGTCAGGTATGTAGATATCCTTTAATTTGGCCAGTTGGCACCTAATATTAACTATCACAGATATTAATTAAAATTTTTCAAGGAAACTGCTAAGATAATAATTTGAAAAAGAACAAAATAAATCCTAAGCATTCAGAACGATATATTAAAGATGACTGTTTAATACAAAACATGCCACAAGGGGGGGAAAAGAAGAACAAAAAAAATCTAAGACACATAAAAAGAAATGTCATAGTAGCAGATGTAAATCCTACCCTGTGAAAAATCACATTAAATTTAAATGTCTTAAGTTTTTAATTAAAAAGAGTTAAAAAAGAAAAGCTATATGAAAACTATGATCGCAGCCACAGAGGTGCACCCTGGTTTAGGCAATTAGGTTGGAAATAAAGTAGAAAATGTCAGGTCTGTCATGAAAACAGAAACAAAAAGAGGTAGGTGGCTACACTAATATTAGACAAAAGTGTTATCAGAGACAAAACAGAGAACAATTCAGAACAAGAGCCAACGTGGGTCAGTCCACAAAGAAACTAAACTGATTATGAAACTGTACACCTCACACAAAGCCCCAAAACACTAAGGTGAAAGCCACCAGAAACAGAAATCAATCATCCGAAAACAGTAACTGGAGTCTGTGATATCCCAGTTTTTGACAACAGAACAGATTGCATGCAGAACATTGGTGAAATGGAATACTGAGACAACACGTAGACAACACGCTCAACCAAATGGCCTAGCAGACACCCTAGAAAGTTCCGCTGCACGGCAAAGTCATCTTTGCACAAGAGGCTCCTGGATAGGCATATGTGAGGCTATGAAAATGGTCCTCGGGAGGGTGAAAGGTCTGACATCACTGGCCACAGTGGTGTGAGTAAAGTTTTCTTAAAGATCAGGCAGGAAAGTTTGAGAGGGGCATATCATAAATGAAAGTTCCACAAGCCAAAACTACAAGGCTCAGCAAAGGCATTGCTTGTAGATCAATGGCCATGAACATCGAGATTAAAAAAAAAAAAAAATTAAAAAAAATAAAATAAAAAAAGCTCAAATCAATAATTCATCTTCTATCCTAAGAAACTGGAAAAGAGAGAAAAAAAATCTAACTAAAGCAAGCAGGAAAAAAATGATAAAGATCAGAGTAGAAACGAATAAAACAGAGGAGAGAAAAAAAAGCCTGAAAACTAACAAAAACTTCCTTCTTAGGCAAGAATGCAAACGGACAATCCTTTGCTGCACTAACTTGGGAGAAAAAGAGCAACGACCCCTTTACTGACGTGATGAAAGAGAGAGCAATCTCAAGCTTTCAGATAGAAACAACTGTGAAGAAATACTACAACCACGTCCCTGCTAACACGCTGCTAACATGGAGAAAATTGAATTGTTTCTAGAAAGACATAGACTAACAAAACTAACTCCAGAAAATACGGTTGTGCAGAAAAAAGAAAAAGATTAAATTAGAATTTTTATTAACAAAAGATTCCAAGTAGGGCACAGAGTCCCATGCCTGCTATCTGAGCAACGGGGAACTTGAGGCAGGAGGATCAGGAGTTCAAGTGTTTGGTGAACTTGAGGTGAGCCTGGGTTATACAAGACCCTCCTTAACCCTTCCTTTCCCCTGAAAAAACATCACCACGAGGAAAAATACCAAACTAGATGATTTCGGTGGTAAATTATACAAAGGTTTTAAAAAAATAATTAACACAAACCCTTAAGACATTCTTTCAAAATGTAACTTACGTGAGAACACTTGTTAGTCATTCTAGGAGGCTAGTATCATCCTGAAGAGGGGGGGTGGAATCATTGAATCCAGGAATAAAAAGAATTATGCACCAATTCCTTGTAATCCTTGCATAGAAAACTACTCACAGGCTAGCTATCTAGAATACTTAAAAAAAGAAGACAGTATTACAACTCAATGACTCTGAAACTTCAAAAATGAGTGAGACACCCAGATAGACGTTCTTCTACAGAAGATATTCAAATAGTCAATACCACATTCTTACTCATCAGATAAATGTTCATCAAAACCACAAACGAAGTGCTGCCTCACGCCCACAAGGGTGATTAAAATAAAAAGACAGACAATAATAGCACGTGTTGGTGAAGACGTGTAGAAATAATATCTCTTAGCACACTGCTAGGAGGAATGTCGAATTAGTTTACCTTGGAAAATCATGAGAAGGTTCCTCTGTGCATTACACGTTGGAGTCACCACGCGAGGCACCCAGCATTCCATTCCTGTTGGGATACCGAAGAGAATGCAAAACACGTCCACACAAAAATGTGTGCACAGATGTGTATAGCATCGTTATTTAATTAATCAGGTAAAGAGATCTACTGGCCTGCCTTGGAGACAGAACACACACCTAGTGACTGTGTTCAGCAACACCCTCTGTGGGTTTTGTGGAGCCTTGAATGTGTGTTGTTAGTGGAACACAGGGTGGGCACAGCCCATGGAAGTTAGTCAGGTTCAAGTACCAGGGATGCCTGGTGCACACTTTGGAATAAGCCTGCAGTATGGTGTTCCCTGTCACCTTGCTCATCCTAAAACCTCACAGAACAGTCTCAGCCTTTGCTTTATTTGTCTTCTAGGAAAGTCCACATTACAAAAACCCTGACCAGGTAGCTTTAGTGGGTCCGCCTTTCCTCTTCAAACTCTTGATGCTTTTTCTGATGTTGGTACACCACATGAAGGGTTCCCAGATGTCATGTCCTTTAATTATGAAGTTAGCAGGACATGCATCCTGAGCAGTTCTCAGTGTAGTTTCTAGCCATTTTCAATGACAGTACCTCTAAACCTAGATGTTATGAGTTGCCAGTACCATACAGTCATGGCAGGCAGGCTGCTCTTCCCACAAGAAAACACCCAAGCACTTCTCACAGCCTGGGTAGGAGTTGTGGAAAGGAACAGAATCAGAGAGCTATGGGGGTTTTTAAGGCCACAGGGATAGACTTCACCAGTATGAGGAATGGTCTGAGTGAAGTGATACAGTCATGTATCAAAGCATCCTTGGAACGGTTGCTGCTCAAAAAGGGTGGAGCAGAATGAGTGCTTGAAACAGAGGCCCACGGACTGTTGTGTAGAAAGCACAGAGGCCATCTGGCCTTGGATGAGAGCCTGTTGAGATCTTGGACAACAATAGGCAAGGAAAGAAACCAGCAGCCTGGCAGCTGTAGCAAGGGCCTGGCTGAGGCCAGAGAATCCCAGTGGACTGAACTCCTCCAAAGGAGGAGTGATTCTCAGATTTCTAATATCCTCTCCCATGAAATGCAAGTAGGTCTACTTCTGTCTCACAAGAGATTGCAGTAGTAAGCTCTGAGTACTTTTTCTTATATATGATGAACCCCCAATAACGTGGATAGTGCTGGTGGTGAAATTGATAAGGATGGTAGTGGCAGCAATGCTGTGGTGATGATTATGGTGGTGGTGGAATTGATGCAGCTGGTGGCAGTGATGAGGATGATGTTGATGGGAGAGGTGGGGGTGGTAACAGTAGCATGCGGCTGTGATGATGCTGAAGATGGGAAGGATGATAATGAATGAGAATGATGGTGATGGTGATGATGATGATGATGAAGGAGATGAAGTTTCAGTGAAGACTTTATGAGACTCCTGTAGGACCACCAACCTTGCTTCACTGGGCCAGTGTTTCCAGTGACACAGCTCAATTCAAGTAGAAGCTAGAGCTAGACATCCAGGCTGTATGTAGACAGAGAAGCAGTTCTGTATAGCACTTAACAGAAAGCCAGTGCTCCTATTGGGAATGGAGACTCTGGAGGAAATGTGGAAAGAGTCTCAAAGAAATGCACTTGAAAAGAAGAAAAATATTTAGTGAGAGAACCCTACCCACCCCTTTGGAGTATGTGATACTGTCCTTGGTCTCCACATGCCATCTGTAAGTCTATGCTTCCCTTAACAGTTTTAGAGAAATAGACTCTTTTTGGTTGTCTTGAACAGAGCATATGACAGGAACTAGAGGTCAGAGACAAGATGGGGTCCATGAAGTTCTTGAGTCTGCCCTGAAACAACCTTAGCTTTATATGCATGCTAAGTATCTGAACTCAAGTCCTCTTGCTTCTTCAGCTGGCTGAGCCATCACCACAGCCCTCCTTGTTTGTTGTCTTGTTCCTCTGTTGGCCCTGTTCTGCTGTTCTGATGTAAATTTTAGTGTGCGTGCCTCTGCCATATTAGTGTATAACAAACACAGAATGGTGTTACTAGGAAACTTACTCTCAGCCTATCAAACCCCGCCTCCTCTCTGCTGTGTCATCTGAGCTGGTCCAGATGACATCATGAGAGGAGGTAGGGGAGCAGATGAAGTTTTGTGGTGAGCACCTGCTGGGATTCCTCATTCTGCTTGTGCAGATCCCTCATGGCCCCTCATGAAGCCTCTTCCTGTGCCCCAACCACAGGAGCTTGGGAGGAGTCTCCCCTGGGGTTCCTGAGCCCCTTCAGGCCTTCTGGGAAGGTTGGTTTCCTCCCACAAAGAGTTGGAAGAACATTGTGAAAAGCATCTTGAGGAATTCTTCACAGCTCAGGGAGAGAACAGATGATACAAGCCTTTGAGCATGGCCTCGGGAGCAGAGTAGCTAGGGAAAGACACACCTATGACAAAGACTGCCTTCCTTGACAGAGCCATTCTTCCACAGCAGCTACTGACAGGGTCAGGAAAAACAGCAGCTGTGCTGAAACTTGAACCCTTGTTCATAGGCACTGGCTTCCGAAATCTCCTAGCATGCGCATAGAGATGTCTCAAAACCATTGAGAAGCCATCCTTGGATCCTTCCATCTTAAGTGCACTCCCGCAAAGGTTAGGCAGGAGTGTAGGGGTGAGATGGTTGGGGTGGAGGGTCGAGGGGTAGAGGGCAAGAGTAGGGAGCTAGGGTAGGAGGAGGGGGGTTGTATGGGGGTTAAGGGGTGAGAGGCAGGGGTGGGAGACTAGCGGCAGGGGGTGAGGGGTTGAGTCTCCTGTGGTACTGTTGGGAGTTGGTGGCAACTTCCAGTGGCAGGGTTTTACTTCCTACTAGTCTCAGTGTCACTGAAGGTGTGCTCTTGAAGGAGGTGATGTGACCTCAGTCCACCCGTCTTTCTATCTTTTACCTTCTGGCCACTAGGTGAAACTTGGTTGTGCCACCTGCTGCCCATTGATGCATCTGCCCCTCCTACCAGAGGCCTAAAGTCAGGCAATGAGTCTGCCTGACTCTTGACTGCAGCCACTAAACCATGAGTCAAAACAAACCTTCTTTTTTTATAAGCTGACCATCTAAGGCACTGGTTACAGTAGTGGAACGCTGGTGAACCCGAGCCTATTGTTGCGTCTATGAATATGTTGAGCTGGCATGACCATCCTGGGTGAGCCTTTTGGTGAACATATGTTTTCATTTCATGTGGGAAAATCCCTAGGAAGGCCACTATGGGTCATAGGGTAGTGTTTATGTATTGTCTTAGGAGTTGACACATCCTTACTAATATTTAGTCATGCTGGTGATTTTAATTTTTGGTAGGGGTATTGTGGTATGTCATTTGTGGTTTTAAGTTTTATTTCCTGGTGAGTACTGATGAGTGTCTTTGAAGTCCCTGGTGGCCATTTGCATGTTTGTTTCATTGTTGTTGTGTGTAATATGCGAATTCTCTTATCCAGCTATTTACTTATTTAATTGCCCACTTATTTGCACAAGGATGGAGTTGAACCCTTGGCCTTGCACAGGCCAGGCAGGTGCTATAACCACTGAATTGTATCCACAGTCCTCTGGTTTTCTTCCTTATATAATCTCACATGTCTTAACCCAACCTTGAACTCACTCTTCTCCTGGCTTATAACTGTGCTCTACCTGATTAGGCTCTTTCATCCATTTTTAACTGAATTGATTAACTTTCATTGGTGAGTTGAAAGAGTTCTTTATATACCCAGAACATCTATCCATTTTTAGATTTGTGAATATTTTCTCCCAATAGGTGGCTTGCTCGTTTGTTTGCTTAGTGATGTCTTTTTAAGATGTAGTTATTTATTTTTAAGGTCTTTGAGTGTTGCCTTGTGTCTATATCCGTATATGATGTTTGTACCTAGAACCTGAGGTGGCCAGAAGAGGGCATTTGGGTGCCCTAGAAATGGAATGACAGATTGTTATAAGCTGCCATGTGATTCTGGAAACCAAACCTGGGTCCTGTGGGAAAGCAGTCAGTGCTCTTAATGGCTGAACTGTCTCTCCAGCTCTCTTGGTGATATTCTGTACCAGCAGAAGCTTTCAGTTTTGTTAGAGACAGATGTCTGTGCTATCTTTGGTGATCAGCTCTTTCTTGACATACCCAACATTTGCTTATACCCAAACTATGAAAATATTCCCTCATGCTTTTCTCTAAATATTTTATGGCTTTTATCTCTGTGTCTGTGGTTCATTTCAAGTTAAGTTTGGCAAATGAGGAAGAAAGAGAGAAAAAAAAAGTAAGGTGTCTTGTTTGCTTTCCCACTGGCTGCTTTCCCACAGGACCCAGGTTTGGTTTCCAGAATCCACATGGCAGCTTACAACAATCTGTCAGTCCATTTCTAGGGCACCCAAATGCCCTCTTCTGGCCACCTCAGGTTCTAGGTACAAAAACATAAAAACACCTAATGAAGGCAGCACCATTTCTTTGAAAAGAATTTTCTTTCCTCATAAATTGTTTTGACTTCTTGGACAAACCCAGATGTCCCTGTAAGTGTGAAGTCATCCCTGGCTCTTTGTTCATTTCTGTCGGTTATCTGTTAGTCTTTGGCCAGTCACCATCACGCTGCCATTTGCACACTAATCTGGCTACTCCATCTTCTCATGTAATCACTTTTGTTTGTTAATTTTCTGTATTCTCTGTTTTGAGGTCATCCAGTTTCACTCTTATTATTTCTTTCTCTTCTACTTAGTGTTTCCTTCCTCCTTTATCCTCCTTCTTTCCCTCCCTCCATCCCTCTTTCCTTTCCTCCCTTCCTTCCTTCTTTTTGTTCTGACTTCTAAAGAGGGCCATTGAAGCATTGCCTGGAAACCTACCTCTTTTGTATGTGAAATTATGGATCTCCTTCCTAACACTTTCTTTTTTCCACAGCTCAGTGTCTTGATGTTTCGTTTCCGTGATCATTCTGTTCAAAGGTCCGTTTTCCTTGGGGCTCCTGCTTTAGCTCAGGATTACTTAGAAGTCCTGTCTGCCTGCCTGTAAAGATCTCACCATCAGTGACTTCTGGTTTAGTTCCCTTGTACCTAACAAAAATTCAACATACCAGGACTACCTTTTCAACTTAATGGGACTTATTTTATGGGCTCACATGTAATTTATCTTTTAACTGGCAATATATGGGTTTGTTTTTGATTCATGCATAATAATTGCTCATATTTTGGCGTGCAGAGTAATATTTCAATCCATGTAAATGTTTAATGCTAACATGAGGATATTTGTTGTACTTATTATCTCTAACATTCCATCTCTTTCTTTGTTATGATCATTCAGAAGCCTCTCTATGAGCCTTCGCAATATGCAGCTAAGTGTAGCCTCCTATGATATAGAACACTAGGAGTTAGCACCCATGAGCAACTGTGCCCTTAATCATCACCCTTCCCCACAGCCTTCTCTAGTCTGTCTTCTGCTTTTGTGAGATCAACACTTTCAGACTTTACATAAGTGAGAACATGTACTATTTTTTTTTACACTTACCTATTTGTATTTGTGCACATGCATGTGTCGCGGCATGCATGTGGAGGTCAGAAGTCAGCTGTCAGGAGTTAGTCATTTTCTTCTACCATGTGGATTCCAGAGATCTAACTCAGGTCGTCAAACTTGGTGGCAAGCACCTCTATTTCCCGAGCCAGCTCATAGGCTCTGGCACTTGTCTTTCTGACCTACTTCACCTAACACAGTACTTTCTTGACAAAAACCCCATGGGGCATGATGTTCTCTAAAGACCAACAGGACTGAGACATTGGTGGCTTTCTGCAAATACAGATGCCACCACTGACTGGAGACCTAGATCTTCTGTCCATGGTGAATAACAGTATGAACGTTTTAAAGCAGGATTCCTTGCTTTTTGAATTGTGTCATTTTTTGCTTTGTGTATGTTCAAACTCTTTTTTCAGTGCTTATGAGTCAGTGATGGTCACTTCTCCTGGATGGACTGATGATTATGACATGTCCACCCCTACTCCATCTGGAATTCACCTCCCTCCGAGAGTGCCACAGCTCCACCAGCATTCTTACTGTTTCCCCAACCCTTCTCTTCTCTCTCTCTCTCTCTCTCTCTCTCTCTCTCTCTCTCCCTCTCTCTCTCTTTCATCTCTCTCTCATTTCTGTCACACATCTTACAGAGACTGTTCTTTCTCCACCTGGACAGTCTCCTTTTTTGATTGCAGTTTTGCTGTATTGGTATTTCCCTTCCCTAGCCTGGTAAGTAGCCTGCTCTACTGAGGTAGTTGGTTCCCCGTTCACCTGTCTTAGCCTCCAATGTTTGTTCCCTTGCTCCTTCTTTTCTGTTCACTTTTCAAAATATCTTAGTATATTTAAAATCACTTTTTAACTTAACTGTTAGCCTTTTAGCAAACTTCTTTGTCCTCATTATTGATTACATAGAGATTACAATGTGTGTGTTACGCTTCACTAAGTTATAATTGTGTTGTTTTATACAAATTACAAAAAAACCCCCTCAGGATCAATAGATTCATTTACTCTAATCATTCTATGTTAAAATTTTCATATATATTACCCATATACCTCATAATATTATTTTTTTTCAATAACATGTATTTAAATTTAGAAAGTCTTTATGTTTCTCTAGAAACTCACTATTTTTTATGGCACCAGTTCCCTTCAACTTAAAGGAATTCCTTGATATTTTTAAAACTATTTTTATGTTTAAGAGTGTTTTGACTGCATGTGTTTTACATTCTTCACTGTGTTGTCTGGCCTCTGGCATCATCAAAGTTTGTGTCATCCACTTGGGATTCTCTTCACCAATTTTTCTTCCAGTTGGTGATAACACTTCTGAGAACAAAACCCAGGTCCTCTACAGGAGCTGTGCCATCTCTCTAGCCCCTTGGCATGTTTTCCAAACTCTGAAATGTCTTTGGAGTCATGATGTGTCTACTTTGATGATGGAGCATTAAAAGAGACCAGAACTTTTATTCCGCCCACTTTAATCTTTGGGGATGCAGGAAAGACTTGATTTCATTTTCTGTAGGAGGCCTGGTGCATGCACATGAGTGCATTCACACACAAGAAATCATTTGCAGTATTTGCTGACAATGTGTACTGTATAATTCTCTAGATAACAAACTTAGAATCAGAGAAATCTAGATATGGCATGACTTTGGGCTTGGAAGGATTGCTGAAAATAGATTTCTAGGCCAGAGGCTATTTCCTAAAGATCTTTAATATTTACTGGGGATGGTAGTGAGGAGCATAGTGGAAATGACAATAAGGCCATCATCATTGATGCATAGCATGCCTTCATGTCACCTGTGTCCTTAACAGCCCATTTAACAGATGAAGAAACAGAGGTGGTGAGCACATGGG
Source organism: Rhabdomys pumilio (assembly GCA_030674055.1). Lineage (NCBI taxonomy): Eukaryota > Metazoa > Chordata > Mammalia > Rodentia > Muridae > Rhabdomys > Rhabdomys pumilio. Next base: position 191,507,571 of record JANHMN010000002.1, on the reverse strand, counting down.
GACCTCTCACAGCTAATGGAGCCAGGGTTTCTTCTGAGTGGCCTGAGAGCTTTTTCCTTTGTTCTACTATTCTAAACACTGGTCCTCAATTACATGGAAGCCCTTTCATCAAATAGACCTGGAAAGAATATGTGGCTGAGCTGATGATGTCACTTTATATATAACATAACAATTTAATATATGGATATGGATCTCTTTGAATTCTTTTAAACATCAGAAGTGGAGAAGAGAATGTTCTATACCCGAGGTCCCATGTTCCAGCGCCAATGGCAGGCCTGAAAGATAAGTATATTAGCTAAAGACCTTCCAGGGAGAATATTGCTCTACTTCCCTAACTCCTAGATGTCTAGATATCAGATGCAGGGTGGGGCCTCCATCCTTAGAGCCCAGCTGTGGTCCAAGGGGAGAGATGAGGAAGAGAAGCTCTCTAAAAATTGGGTTTGAGCTGTGCTCCAAGAGTAAGGATTTACAGTTGGTATGTTTGCTTGGAGTGTTCAGTCACTTGTTATCACAAGACACACTGGTTCACAAAGCCCATCAGGAATGCTGATTTTTCTGGAAGCTTCAAAGTCTAGTTCCCTCCAGATAAGAAGACCACAATAAACACAGTCCCCAAAGAGCTAGCTCATTTCTTGGTAAAACGGTTGCTAGAGATTTCTCAGGGCACACAAATAGCTGGACCATAAAGAAAACAGTAAACTATTCGCAGAATAGAGAAGTATATTCTCAAAAATGACACCAGGCCAGGGCTGTGGTTCAACAAGGGGCTTTCACACTGTCTCTGTTGTTGTTTCAGTTTTAGCCTCAGAAGGATTTTCTGCTCCAGCAGGGCTGCAGCCTCACAGTTAGCACAGACTCTAGTCCCCGGTGTGGATGGAAAGACAGGACCCACCTTAATCAGTCTAGAATTCCCTCACAGGAGCCCTGCTTCAGGAGGGAAGTGTCACTCATTAAAAGCTTCCAGAAAACTGACCATGGCTTCTGAAGCTACTTTTCCCCATTTCTGTACTTCAAATAGCTATACACCAAGAACTCAAGGTTTAGGATGGACGCTGAGCCCCAGCCTGGTGCTCAGCATAGAAGTTGTAGGTGCTGGGACTATTGTAGTGAGCTCTAGGCTGCAGGAGCAACCAGAGGATAGATGTCCAGATGTTACCAGGTCCATCCCTGTTGCCTTCTTGGGTCAACACTGCACCATGTCACTTCAATATTCTACCCTACAGCACTGATACTGTTCACTGTATGCCTGACTGTCTAAGGCTCACAGCCAGCCTGTTTCCAGTAACTGCAGGTGAGAGGCAACCTCAGAAGAAGGAATCAGAAATATTGCCTGAGATGTATTCAGTAAGGTGTTGCTTCTCCCTCGGGCTCCTGGGCACACAAACCTGCCCACATTCGAGGGAAGCTGGATCTTGGGGAACTATGAGATCTGATTTGAGGTGACTTTTACTGTCTTCCCTGACCAGAAGTCACAATAGTGATGCCCTCATTGGGGAAGCCAATTTGCCTGAAGTTCTTTACTTTGAAAATAAGAAAGCAGTGCATTTCTCCCTCATCCAGAGTCCCATTTCCCCTTCTGGTGGGACTCCAGAACTAAGAGAGTAGAGAAAGCCACTTTTCAGGGGCAGTTGTGGTGACAAGGATAGAGAGGAGACTGCATTTTACCAGCCACAAGTCTTTGAACTCATGGTGAGCAAGCATTAGAGAAAAGGGAAAAAAATAGGTTTGCCAATCTGTGCTGCCAGGTACTGTGGGCATAGCTACTCAGCCATCCTATCCTCTCCCCAGACTCTGCATCCAGGTCCCATAGCTTCTTTCTGGTACTTGTCTCACATCCCCTCTCAAAGCCAGGTAGTCACAAACCTGTCAGCAAGTCACCTTTACATTTTGTCCCACAACCTGCCCAATACCTACCCCAGGGTACAATACCCACCACAGGATGTGTTTACAGAGTCACTTCTAGGCAGCTGATGACAAGGGAAGTGTTTGTATTGAAGCCTGGTACATCAAAGCCTCTGCCAACAGTTGGCTCAGTTCACCTTGTATCTAATGGTCTTCGCTCAGGGTGTCAACAGGTTCCTGGGGGTTTTAGAGAGCATGGGATGGGTCTACTTAGATATCTTGGGAGCTTCATATTTCTAGATCAGAGGTGTCATATGCACTGATTTTAAGATAATTGTATATATGACTTTCTTCAAGAGAAAATATGTAAGTAGAAGTTTGGCAAGCATTAGGAATACAGAGAGAAAATTTAAATATTTATTTAGTTCATACTGGAGATTTACAAACAGATTTTAAACGCTGTGGAAGTTTGTGGGGCTAAGGCGATAGCTATGTTAGTGACCTGCCTGCTGGAAAGCTATGGGGACCCATTTCAACCCCCCCACCCCCCGCAGATAAAATAGCCAGACATGGTGGTGCATGCCCATTATCTCAACACTGGGGAGGTGGAGACTAGTGTATTCCTAGGACTTGTTGGCTAGCCCACCAGCTTCTCCTACTGGGCAAGCTCCAGGCCAGTAAAAGATCCTATATTACCCGTGCTGAAGAGCCACAAGCAATTAATGAATGCAGAGAGGGAGACAATCTTCCTCAAGGACCAGCCTCCTGGTAGTCCAATGGTCAGCCCTAAACACATACAGATGAGTAACACTAATTGGATTTGGCAGGTTTTATTTATGTGTGTGTGTGTATGTGTGTGTGTGTATGTGTATTGTGTATATGTGTGTTTATGTGTGTCTCTGTGTGTGTGTCTGTGTGTCTGTATCTATGTGTGTGTCTGTGTGTTTGTGTATGTGTGTATACATGTGTGTATGTTTGTGTGTGTGTCTGTGTGTGTATGTGTGTGTGTCTGTGTGTGTTTGTGTGTGTGTATGTGGATGAGTGTGTGTGTGTTATAATAATAAAGAAAAAGAGGCTAGGGATTCAAGAGGGAGTGGAGAGAAGTACAGGAGGGGTTGAAGGGAGGAGAGGATGGCGTGGAATGATATAAATACAGAACACATATATGAAAGCAAAAACAAAACAAAAACACACAAGGTGGATAGCACTGGGTAGTGACACCCAAAGGTTTTCTCTTACCTTTATAGGTACACGTGTACAGGTGCCGTGTATACTCATACACAAATGTGCACCTGAATGCACATGTAGACACAGAATAAAATAAAAATAAACCTCGTTCCTCGGTCCCATGAAGGTTGAACACGGAGTGGGGCGGGGGATTCGAGGGTGGGGAGGTGGGAGTGGGGTGGTAGTTGGGGCCACATCCTCACAGAAGCATGAGGAGGGGGGATGGGATAGGGGGTTCCTGGGTGGTGGGGGCAATGGGGGTAATGGGGGTAAGGGGATAAAATCTGAAATGTAAATATAATATCCAATAAAAAAATTAAAAAAAGAACCTCGTGTTCGTAAGTCATGAATCTTGTCACGCGTATTCTTTGAAAGCTCAGTGTCTTTGTTACCATAATGTTCCTTTGGATTTTTTTTTTTTTTACAGTTTACTCACAAATACCTCATGGTGGCTCTGGATGAATACTTTAAGATGCAGGGACCCTGCCTGGGGGATGTAGCCCAGGAAAGGCAGCCCACACATGGCTACTGGAGGAGGGTTTGATTATCCACATCTTACATTGGTCTCTATGGTGTGAATGTGTCACCCTCACTGTATCTTGTAAAGAATCTTCTAGAAGCCAGATGATCATGCTCAACCTTGAAATTGCCTATGTGCTACTGTTTCTTTGTCCCATATTGGTGACTCTATCAGAAAAAAAAAAAAAGAAAGAAAGAAAGCGCTGTTTTAGGATATTGAAGCCAGTGGTTCTTCCCAAGATAGAACTTTGTGGTTCAAAATAAGTTGTTCAGACACATTGAGCAAATAGTGCCTTGTAACACGAGAAGCTGGGCGAGAATTTGACTCTAACAGGCTTTGGCTTTGGCAACAGGAGTTTAAAGCAAAACCAAACCTTGCCTTAGCCTGTGGGAGATCTCAAAGGTGTTGGGAGCAATCAGATAATGTACTGATATGCTCACTGTGATATCCAGCCAGAGACTTAGTGAGCCTGGGCCTCCAAAACCGGATGCACAGGCAGGCCTGTTCAGCAGGACTTGCCTGCTTGCTACTCCAGGCAGGGACTCTGCAGGCTGATAGGGTAGGTAGTTAGTTGCCCCAAATCTGAAAAGCTGTGGACCACATGGCTGAGTTTCAACCCCAGGTCTCCTGACTCAAAACCAATTCCCAAGACTTGCCCTTCCCCCTAAATATACATGCCCCAAATTGTCGCCAGATCTCAGGAAAGCACTAGCTCTGTCTGTAATAAACACCAGCCTCACAGCACACCCAGTTATTACCAGATCGCTGATTCTCGTCTGGGTCTTGTGGCTTCTTGGGTTTTTCTCTGGTGTTTCTCTCCCAAATCTTTCCCTCTTCCCTCTGATTATGCATATGTAAACAGTCAGCGTGGTGGCCCACAGGCTGCAATCTCAGTTGCTCATCAGGTGCAGTCAGTTAAGCCTCAAGCCTCTGCTAGAGGCTATCTCCAGCTGCTCCAGCTGCCTGTGGTTCTGTCCTCACTTTTTCTGCCACAGTGCCTATAGAAAGATCTCTCAGAGGGTCCTGAGGGAGGAGACTTGAGGTTCTTCCCTTGGGCAAACAAGGGCTGGGTGGATGACATAATCCTTTTTAAATCTTAGAAAAACAGCCCTGTGGCTCTTGGCTCTCTTGGGCTCTCATTTGGGTTGCCTCGCGACACTGGGCAGGAGGCCAGGGAACCCAAACCCAGCCCAGAGACTCCAGCTCTCCAGGGAGCTCTAGCCTGGGCTGTCTGGTGTGGCCTGTTCCTTTCACACAAAAGCCAGTGAGTCCACACAACCTCACCCTGAGATTGGTTGAGGCTCCCCCTCCATGGCCCACAAGCCTGAAATTGCTTGATCTCATATTGATGTCCACTTCTCCTCATTTGTTTTGATACACAGTTTCACTTGACCCTCTTACACCAGAGAACATTGAAATCTTGCTCTGGCCTCAGACAAAGGCAAGTGAGAGGCTAAAGACCGATTGCTCTGGGTCATGTTGAAGAACAGAGAACTGCCTTGAAGACAGAAGAAGGCAAAACACTAAAGGGTATTGAATTAACAAAAAGCCCAAGGGAGAAGAAAAACCTCAAAATCTATCAGGACTGGAGTAGATAACACACTGTGCTTAGCAGTAGGGATACTACTGTGCCACCAGGAGTACACACACACACACACACACACACACACACACACACACACAAGGGTAAGATAAATCTAAGAGACACAGCGAGCATTGTGTTACGTACCGGTACCGAAATATCTGAGACAGACAATGTATGTGAGAAAAGACTAATTTTGGTTCACAGTTTCAGAGAGTTTCAGTCCATCACGATGGATGAGGTATGGTGAGAAGGTTTAGTTTCTGGTGATGGGAGCAATCGGCAAAGAAGGTGTTCATATTGCAGCGGATCAAGAAAGAGGAGGAGTGGGGGAGGAAGAGCATAGGAAGGAAGTGGAGAAGGAAGGAGGAAGATGAGAGAGAAAGAGCTGAAGGAGGGAGGAAGAGAATGAAGACACCAGAGTGTGGTGTTTTATAAGAAATGGCCCCCACAGGCTCATAGGGAGTGGCACTGTTAGGAGGTGTGGCTTTGCTGGAGAGAGTTTGTCTCAGTCACTTCCTGCTGCCTCCTGATCCAGATGTAGAACTCTCAGCTCCACTCATGCACTGTGTCTGCCTTCACATCACCATGCCTCTCCCATGATGATAATTGACTGAATCTCTGAACTATAGTCAACCCCAATTAAATGCTTTTCTTTATAAAACTTGCCATGATGGTGGTGTCTGTTACAGTAATAAAACCCTAACTACAGCACAGGGCCTGCTGGGCCATAAGCTTCAAATACCTGCCCCAGTTAGTTCCCACTTCTTGAAAGTTCCAGAACCTCCCCCAAATAGCACCACTAGCTGGAGACAGGTGTTCCACACCATGGGGGACAGTTTGCATTCAAACCATAATGATCATCTGTGCAAAAGAATAGGCAAGAACAACCTGCACTAATGGGAGTCAGAGCAGTGATGAGCAAAGAGCCCAGGAGGATGGTAGAGTCAACACAGCACAAAGGGCAGGAAGAGTGAATGGAGGAGAACTGAGGCTCCGAGAGAAGAGGTGTGGTTGAAGGAAGCTGGTAGAGCATTTCAACCCCACAGAGAGATGCTGATTCCATGGTGGGAAGATTATTTGGGGGAGGGACATCCTTGAGGGAACCTCAAGCTCCCAGGGTAAACACAGCAGGGTTTAGCTGGGAAAGAAGCATGGTTTGGAGACTGGAAAAGGTCCTCCTGAAGAGACTGAGTCCCAAGGGGCAGCAGTACAGGGTGGATGTGTCATTCCTGTGGGAAGATGCAAGGCCTCAAAGAACTGTCTAGATTGGTTGTTTCTGGAGATGCCAGTATTTTCAACAAGAGATCAATACTGAAAGTGAGAGAGCTCTAGAGCAAGAATCAACTATCTGGGAAATCCCAGTTTGATCATTTGCCAGTTGTGTCTGGGAACCCAAGAGATAATTTAGAGAAAGAGAGTGAACAGGAGTTGGTCCAAACTGGGAATTGTGGGAAAACACAGGTTTCTCAAAGAAAGAATGAGCCCAGTGGCAGAAAATGTGTTTCTAGAATCAAAGTCCTGGAAAGAAAGTACAAAAGTAGGCAACAGGAATATGTTTGAATAATCAGTGGCTCTAGATGTCATAAATGTGGTGAAAGACACCCAGAAAAACCCAAAGGGAGTCAGCCCAGAGTAACATTTATATATATCACAATCAAACTTTCAAAAATGTAAGACAAAAGCTTTGCCTTAAAAACAGCAATGGATGAGAACCTGAGACTTACTGAATCACCATGTAAAGACCAGTCATGTCCTCATCAGGAGCTAGGGCATCTGGGAACAATGAAACAATGAAACATCGCTCTATATATATAGCGATGATTTTGCAGTTAAAAGCACTTGCTACTCCTGAAGAGGACCCAGGTTCAGTTCCCACCACCCCACATGGTGGCTCATAAACATCTGTAACTCCAATTAGATATCCGATGGCTTCTTTTGGCCTCCTTGGGTACCTGATACATACCTGATGCACATTCATGCATATACATGAAGATAAAACACTCATACACAAATAATAAGAAAATAAAAAATCAGTTATATTTTGAGACAGATATAATATGCAACTTGACAGATATGAGACAGATATGCAACTTATAAAGATAACACCTCAAGTTCCCTCCCCCAGTTGTCTATCACATACACCAGAATTAAGAGTATGGAGTATTGACACAGTCCATGTGTATGCGTGTATGTGTGTGACTGTGTGTGCACATATTTATGCATGTGTTGGTAGCCATGAGAATATAGATTCATATAAATTCGACCACAGTCAAGATGCTGAAGTGTTCCATAACAACATGGGATCCCTCATGTTACCCCTTTATAGTCATGCCCACTTCCCCTCTAGTCTCTAGCCCCTTGCAAACCATTCTGCTTCTATCTCTACACTTTTGTAATGTTACATTTTTTTTTTTTTTGGAAATGGAATGGTATGATATATGACCCTTTGAGACCGACTCTCCTTGCTCACTAGAATGCCCTATAGACTCACACATTTTATACCTCTTAGAACATGGTTCCCTTTCATTACTGAACAGTATTTCTTCTGGTTAGCTGTAACTGTCAACTTGACACAACCTAAAATGGCCAGAGAAAATAATCTCTATTAAGAAATTGCCTAGATCAAATTAGACTGTGTGTGGTATGTCTGTGGGAGATATTTTGAATTGTTCTTGTTCGTTGATGTAGGAAGGCTAGTCCATTGTGGGTGGCACCAATCCCTGGGGAGGTGGTCCTGAGTTATGTAAGAAAACTAGCAGAAATATTCTGCTAGCCAGCTAACAAGCAGCATCTTCCACAATTCCTACCACATTTTCAGCTGTGAGGTAGGTAAGTTTGGTTGTAGGTATTGCTGTGTGAAGAGAGCAGACTTCTCTTCAAGTTCCTGCCTTGCCTTCTTTCACTGATGGAGTGTGATCTACAATTGTAAGCTGAAAGAAACCCTTTTTGCCCCCTATGTTGTCTTTTGTCAGTGTTATTGGTTACACCAGAGAAACAAAGGCAGAGCAGTATTCCATGGTATAGCTATACCACATTGTCTAATCATCTCACTGTGGTAGAACACTGGGTATTTCTAGATTTCAATTATTACATATAAAATGTCTATATAAGCTTTTGTGTGCTTATGTTTCCATTTTTTTCTGGAGTAAATGCCCAAGGATAAAATTGCTAGGCCATGTGAAAGGTATATTTTTAATGTGACAATCTGAATGTTCATGCCCCCCTGCCCTTAAATTCCTGTATTGAACCCCAATCTTTTGTATGATGGAGTTAGAAGATGAGGACTTAGAAAGTGATGGTCAGGAGGCAGAATGACTGCAGCTTTATTTAAAAGGCCCGGAAGTCGCCTGGCCTCATGCACCACAGGAGACCATGGTGGGAAGGTACTATATACAAGCCATGAAATCCACAAATATGAGAGCCAGATACTCAAAATACCAGCAATTTGATCTGGTTCTCAGAATTGTGGGAATGAGTGTCATTTGTTTCATCAACTCTGCTTGAACTATCCTGTTACAGTATCCTGAAAAGACTAAGATGCTAGGTTCTGGAACTCACTCTGTAGACCAGGCTGGTCTCAAACTCAGATATCCACCTGCCTCTGCCTCCCAAGTGCTGGGATCAATGGTAAGCCCCACGATGTTCAGCTCAGACATTGAGTCTTTAAGAAGCTACCCAGCTGTCCTTCGGAGTGCTGCGAGGTCTACATTCCTACTGACTGTATTTGTATTTGTTTAGTTCTTAGCCTCTAGCCCAGCATTTGATGTTGTCTGTTTTTCAGTTTTCATCTGAGCTGCTCTCATAGACCTGTGGTGACACAGTGATGTCCTTAAATTTCCATCTCCTTGAGAGGTGGTGCAGCTGTTTACATTTTTTCCCCGTACATGCATTCCCTTTGTGTCTTTTGTACAATTTTTAATTGGATTGTTTAGTTTTCCACTGATAAGGTCTGCTAGTTCTTCACCAATGAGATTATATTAGATATTTGAAAGATATTCATCTTAATCTACAAATTCTCATATTCTTAAAGTCAAATGCAAATGTTTTCAATTCTTGTAAACTCCTGTTTATCAATTATTGTTTTATGGAGCATGTGTTTGGCCTCAAATCTAGTCTACCCCTACTAAACCCTAGATATTTTCTTCTGTTATTTTTAAAATAATACTTTTATAGTCTTACATCAATCTGTGATCCATTCTTAGTTCTTCAAAAAGAATGTGTCTATGTGTGTGATTTAGAGTTTGTTATGGCTATATCAATCTGACTTTGTAAATTAGAGATCGTTTTGATGAATCCTTTTGATACACCTATTCTCTCTCTCTCTGTGTGTGTTGTGTGTTGTGTGTGTGTGTGGTTTGTGTGTTCACGTCTGTGCAGATGCACACAGAGGCCAGAGGAAGATGCCACAACTCCTCCTTCCCATCACTGCTTTACTGCCTGAGTAGGGTCCTTCGCTGTGTTTGAGCTAGGCTGATGACCAGCAAGCCCCAGCATTCCTCCTCCTCTCTCGGCCTTCCATACTGCTGGGGTCACAGGCAGGAGCGGCTTCACTGGCTTTGAATAACCTTGCCTTGTTTGTGATCATAGGAGGAAGAGATCAAGCTTTTTACTATTAAGTGTGATATTCACTGTAAGTTTACAACATATATTTATAAAAAAAACATACATATTTCTTTTTTTAAAGCATACATTTCATTTTAATTATGTATATACAGGGCGTGTGTTTGTGTGTGTGTGTGTGTGTGTGTGTGTGTGTGTGTGTGTGTGTGTGTACGCGCACACACATGAATGCAGATGCCCACAGGGGCCTGAGGAATTGGATCCCTTGAAGCTCTAGTTGACAGTCAGTTGGCAGCTGTGTGATGTGAGCTCTTGAAAAGTAGTATGTGCTTCTAACCACAGAGCCATCTCTCTAGCACTTCTATCTCGATTTCTTTTTGCTTTCTTTTTAAGACAGTGTTTCTCTGTGGAGCCCTGGCTGTCCTGGCTCTGTAGACCAGGCTAGACTTGAATTCGGAGATCCTCCTGCTTCTGCCTCCCCAGTGCTGGGATTAAAGTCCTGATGCACATGGAGACCAGAACAGAATGTCAAATTCCCTGGAACTGGACGTACAGATGACTGTGAGTCATCATATGGATGTTGGGAGCTGGACCAGGTCCTCTGCCAGAGCAGCCAGTGCTCGTGTCGTCTGAGCCATCTCTGTAGTCCTAAATTTGTTTCTATAATATTTTCCCCTTCTTGTTGCACTGGGCTTACTTTACTCTGCCTTTTCTAGTTTCTTAAGAACTTAGTTATTTATTTAGACAAGTATCTGATTTCTAGGGTAAGCATTAGCAGTGTCAATGTCACCTTCCATGCTGTGCTAGTGTGTCCCGCACATTTTGACGTGTTACATTTTCATTTGATTAATTTGGTTTTATTCCCTTCAATGTTTACTCTTTGGATCGAGTGTTATTTATGGTGTGTTGTTCAGTTTCAAAGTGTTTGAGAATACCCCTGCTGCATGCCAGTGTCTGATGTCCAGTAGCATTTGATGGTGGTCAGAGGAAACTTTTTGCTCAATTTCAATTCTTTTGCTGTGCTGAGGTTTGTTTTATTACCCAACATATGATGTGCCCATGGACCATGGAACATATATGTGAAAAGAACGGATTTCTGATGGTTTGGAATGGCTCTGGATGACAGTGGGTGAAACTGGCCGTTTATGTGAGGCTTGAAGGATAGACAGACTTGTGTTACAGGTTTTCTCTGCCAATGATATAAGCCAATTCAAGCCAAATTAAATGTATAAAAGAAGGTTTATTTGGGGACAGTTCTTGGACAGGTTCTCTGGTCTCAGAAAACAAGGCCAGGGAGATGGAGGAGGTGGCAAAGATAGTGAGATAGAGGTTGGGGGGGGTAGAGGGAGAGAGAGAAAGAGAGAGAGAGAAAGAGAGAGAGAGAGAGAGATCTGGGGGTGGCTGGAGGAACTTTTTATCTGCAGCACATACCTGGTGCACCTGGCAGGGGCAGGTGCTGATGTAAGCAGTTGCTAGGTCCCTGAGAGTAGACCAAGTGGAATTGCCTGTATATAAACACGGTTAATGTCAGGGGTCCTGAGTTTGAGGCCTAACGTCATGATCCCCACTTCTCTGAAGTGACAGGCCGAAGGTGACCATATCTTACATGGACAGTTATAGTGGTGCTGAGATGTCTTGAGAAAAGTGGGACACTGGGCTAATAGGGTGTTAGCAGGGCCAGGGGTAAGGAGGTGCCAGACTCTTAAGACTTGCCATTCTGAGAGGCCCCCAAACTTAAGCCTGACAGCCATGGAACTCAAACACGGAGCTTAGCAGAATGCTGGGTTGGTACCTGATGTCAAGACTGACTTCAGCACATTCGCCATACCTACACAGTGTTCTGTCCCTGGGTAGTCAGACAGGAGGAAGCTTAGGCACCGAGGTAGGAGGCCGCCTTGAGGCTTCACCCTTCCAGATGCTCCATTAGCATTTTAATAGGGACTTTCTGAGCTTCATCCCCAGGGGTCACAGTGCCCCAGGCTGCAGCAGAGCAGGTGCTTCCAGCCGGGAGATCCCCAGCTAGTATCCCTGCAGAGAGGCTTCCTGCTGCCTCCGGTTGGAAGTGAGTGTGAGAAGGAGGCGGACAGCCTCCGAGGAATCGAGGGAGATAGACCGGGCGCTGGGAAAACGGAAACAGGTTAATTCATTCTCCTTCCTGGATGAATAACCATATCAGCCCAGAAACAGAGCAAGTTCCTGGGGTGTGACTGTGTTAATTACCAGCCTGGCAGGGATGAGGAAGGACAAGACAAGGGATGAGGATACTAGGTGAAGGAGAGTGGTTTCGAGCCCGGGCTTTCTGCGTGAGAAGAATGTGATAGGGCAGTTATGGCCTCCAGGTTAGAATGATACGGAGAGGGCTCTTCTCCCTGCTCAAACCTCAAAGCCACACCTGAAACCCAGCATTGTGCTACCTCACACGCCTTGAGGCTCTTGGGATTCTCTTCCTGGCCCTCTCGCTTATCTCTATGCAGACTTGCTCCTGGCCTGTGAGGAGCCCTGTCTTTGTCTCACCGTTGCCAACGGCACTTTCCCTACGCCTGCTATTAGACAGTCTGCCTCCCAGCACTTCCCGTGGTTAGGGCTTGCTCCCTGACCATGGAATCCCGGTCCTACGGTGTGCCCACGTCGTCCCTGTTTGCACACTCTGTAGGTCTTCCAGCTGCTGCAGCCCAGGCTATAGAAGAGGCGGCGCTGAAGAGAATCCCTCTCCCCAACTCCTCCCCTGCACTCCCTCATAACCCCCGTAACCCCAGCACCTTCCCAGCTCCTGAGGGCACTTCCCCTTCCTTTCTCCTCTGTCCTCAGATGACCTCATCCTCCTTAGCAAGAAAGGTGCTCTCTGCAGCCTCGGCCCTGTTCAGGGCTCCACATAATCTGCATAACCGACCTCCCCTGGTTTCCTGCAAAACCTAGATTCTAGATCACTTCTGCCTCCTAAGCCTCCCCAGTGTGCAGTCAGCCCCTCTCAGAAAAGGTATGGTTCTCCAGAGGAAAGAAAAGTTCCCAAAAGCCATGTTTGGAAGTGACCCTGTTTAAAAAACAAAGGCAACCCAGGATGCTAAAAAAATCACTTTTCTGAAGCCAAATCCTGCAGGCTACCAAATCCCAACTTCTCTGTCCTGCCTATTCTCAAGATGCACAATAGAATGATTTAGCAAATTTCTGTTCAGGATTCTTTCTTTTCTCTGGCTAGGCCTTAGGATTTAGCTAGTAGAACTATTTCATTTGGGGGATTCTCTACCCTGCATTTTTTTTTTTAAATCAGATATTTGGCATGTGGTTCCCATTTCCAGAGCCTACTTCTCTTCCGTTGTCATATATAAAGGTTTTGACAATTCACGAGGCTTTTCCAACTTTAACCTCAGCTTTGCAGGAAAGATGGCTTTGTCCAGCCAGGGCCATCTAACACCAGGCTGTATCAAATCTGGTTCCCTGAGAGGTTTGGCAGCCAGCCAACTCAACTGTTTTTTTCTGCAGTGTTAATTTTCACATATTCATGACACTTTCCCTAATGACAAAAATCCCAAAGTGGGAGCCCTGTCTTTCAAATTACAATTGACAGTAAATGCAATTGAGGAAAACCCGCGGCTAGTGCACACATGCAAGGGCACACACACACACACACACACACACACACACACATACACACACACACTAATAATTTCGTGCACTCAGGAAGTCCTTCACTCACTAAATAAAGACACCCTCATAGATTGACATGGGCTGGAAGACTGATAGCAGGGTGGCTAGTGAAAACACACCTAACACAGGCGAGTGAAATGAAACTGATTGTAAGGTAGAAAACCACCCAGGGGGAAATCTGAGGGCTTGTGGGAAGCAGAGGACAAACATGATGAATGTTGTTAAAGTAATTAACCCAAACAACTTTTGGGTAAATTCCAGGGAGTCCTCACCAGGGAAACTGATCCTTTAGCAAATTGGTTTCCAGTAAATTCTTTTCAAGCTGAGTGGCTTCAGTGGAATGAATGGTGAAGGGGAAATTCGTTGGCAGACTCACCCGTTTCTTTAACTTTTTCTTGTTTCTTGGGTCTTTCCCCCTAGGGAGCAACAGGTACCAGGGTTGCTAAGCACACACTCCTTCCTCCTATAGTCAGATGGGTTGGTCCTCATCACAGTCAAGTGGAAATGGACACTCGGCCACCCCTCTGCTTACCCGATTTCTTTCCTATTGTAACTCTGTGGCTTTTGGATCTAGACTCTTGTCCTTAATTAAAGACTCTTTGTCCTGGACTCTGGACCTCTCAATTTTGCTGTGATGTCTCCTAGATGTCCAGAGTTCATCATGTTCAACACTGAACTTGCCTTTGTCTCCTAAATGTGTGCCCACTGCCAAAATCAAGAAACCATTTTAAAACCTCTTTTCTGTGACCACTAAATGCACTAAATGCAGCTCCTCTCCGCTGCCTCTACAGGCTGCTCCATCCTTCTTCCTGGTAGTTCCTGCTGGAGCCTGAGGACTCTGTACTTTTGGGTAAGATCATTGCTTTAAGCTATTCCCAACACAGCTTCCAGGCAGGAAGTTCTGTGCTTCCTTCCCCAAGAGTTTGTGCTCAGCTAGCTGGATCCTCATGGTACTGTGGTCACAGACTGGTTATCTGAGAGCTCCTGGAAGACAGGCCAAACCTAACCTGGCTTTATTGGTCCCAAGTCTAGTACATGGTGAGCATTTGTCAAAGAACCCCTGAGCTCATGGCATCCCATTGTTGATCCTAACAGTGAGAAACAGAGCTAGAAAGCCGCACAGGAAGCACCCAGGGGAGACACAATGGGACAAGACAACTTTGGAAGGCTAAGGTAAACCATACAGTGTTTCCCCTTAGCTAGATTCACTTTGATTCTTTTGCTTCCCCATGACTGTATTCCAGAGTGCAGTCAACCTGACCTGCTGTGTTTGGACAGAATGAAGGTGCCACACATATGGGCAGATTGTGCGTACAAATTGAGTTCACTTCCTCCTCAGGCTGGAGGACCATTTTGGGTGCCTAGTTCTCTCCTCCTGCCTCATCACAGTTCAATTGTAGAAACTCTGACCCTGGCTTGGGTACTCTTCACAGCACTAAGAAGCTAGGCATGTGACATGGTGGCACTTGGAAAGGTCACATGATTCAGAGCCTTGTTGGGTCAAGCCTGCAGGCCTTGAGGAGCCTCCATGCTGAGCCACTCCTTCAACAACAGTGATCTATGTCCAAAGACACGTCCTGGCTGGTCATACTCCTTTGCAGCCCATTGTCTACTGGGTACTCCAGGTATAGGTGATGTCACTAAGAGGGCAGCCAAGCAGGAGGTGGCATCTGGTGCCCAAGTCCAGGCCAGCAGGCCAATTCTTGTTGGCAAGAGCGATGAATGGCTAACTGACCATGACAGGACCAAGCCCTTGCCAAGTGCTCTCTGAGAAAGGAGAAAACTATTTGAAACTAAAATTAAGCAGCCTCTATAAAGCACAGCATGCCCAGCCTCAGTGCTTAGTGGGAATGAGCTTGCAACCGTCTATGAACGATAACTTGTGGGCCAGGGAGACAGCTTAGACCATAAAGAACTTGCCTGGTAAGCACAAGGACCTGAGTTTGATGCATGGGATTCATATGACAGGCATAGGCTTGGAGAGATAGGCCATAGATAAAGTACTTACCACATAAGTGTAAAGACAGGAGCTTTGATGCCCAGAACCCATGCAAAAGCTACCTGTAATCCTGAACTCAGGAGGCATGCCTAGCTACACTAGCTGGAACTATGAGCTCCAGGTTCAGATTCCGATTCAATAAATAGGCTGGAGAACGATTTAGGGAGAAATCTGGTGGCAACTTTGGGTTTTCACATGCACTCAGATACATGTGCTCCCACATGCAAGCGTGGCTCTTTCTCTTTGTTTCTTTATCTCTCTCTCTCTCTCTCTCTCTCTCTCTCTCTCTTTTTTTTTTTTTTTTTTTTTTTGTAGAGGGTTTCTCTGTGTATCCCTCGCTGTCCTGGAACTCCCTCTGTAGACCAGGCTGGCCTCGAACTCAGAAATCTGCCTGCCTCTACCTCCCAAGTGCTGGGATTAAAGGCGTGCGCCACCACTACCCGGCTATCTCTGTCTCTTACACACACACACACACTTAAAAAAAAAAGACAAAGGTGCTGTTATGTGCCCAGTGCTAGGGAGGTGGAGACAGGCAGCTCCCTGGGGCTCACTGGCCGGTTCGCCTAGCCTACTTGGAGAATTTCAGGCTAGTGTCTCAAGAAGAAAGTGAACAGTGTCTGAAGAACAACATTGGAGGTAACCTCTGGCCTCTGCGCCTACATACACTTATGCCAACACAGAAACGTGAGTGGTGCATGCACACATGCATGCATGCATACACACACACATACTTGTGCATGCTTTCACATACATGTACAGAAACAAAGGGAAAGATGCCAGAATGCTTAGCTGGCATAGCACCATGGTGACATAACTGGTCTGTGGGAAATTGTTCATGTGTATCTTAGTCATCTAACTAAATTATCAATTAGCCAAGCATAGTGGAGCATGCCTTTAATACCAGCACTAGGGAGGCAGAGGCAGGAAGATTCCTATGAATTCAAGTTCAGCCTGATCTACATATTGAGTTCTAGAATAGCCAAACTTACATGAGGAGATTCTGTCTCAGGAAAAAAAAAGCATGTGTTTGTGCGGGGGGACTGAAGATATTAGTCATATTTGGGCTTTGTAATGAGTGTTTTCATGCCAATTCCAAACTGGGCCTATGGATATGGTAAAAGTGTCATCATTGTCCATCGCTCCTGACAATACACACGTTATACTCTCCCACGGAGGACAGTTTATTATGGTGTGCCAGGAACTGCAAAAGGGCTCACAACCTTCTGTACAAAGAAACTAATGCAGAATGTAGAGGAAGGGCTCACTGGAGTACTCAGTGCCCTTTCAGTTGGCTGGTATAGTGTCCAGGTGTGGTTCATTATAAAGGTTATGATTATTGTTCATTTAGTGATCTGCATCAACAGTGCACAAAATTGTTTGTGTATAATGATGGCGCGTGAGTGAAGCAACTTTCACAGAAAAGGGAGCCCTGTGGATGGGTGCAGCTAAGTCCTGCACAAAGTCCTAGGCATGCGAAGGGGAAACTTTCTTCCCATTCAAGCAGATGTTGTTTGCTTGCTTGTTTGTTTATTTTTAAATGTAGCCCGATCTGATACGACAATAAAATAGTTCTTGAGATTTGAGGTTCTAGGTAAAGATAAAAAGGATGGGTGACAATACACCTCCATGAGGAGATGGGACTTTGCTTTGGTTTGGACAGAGCCAGGGTGGAGGCTGGGCACAGAGTAAGAGGCCCTGGCTGCCCAGTGTTTTCTCACACAAAAGGAGCATGAAAAGAACAGCTAATCTACATTGGGAAAACTTTGGGAGGCCTCCCTGGGAAGGCTTCTGGCTCCTAAATGAGTAATATCTGAATGAATTTGTCAAGGGACCACAAAGACCATCCTTACCCACTCCCTCTACATGCTACCCGCCACCAAGATGGTCATGACATTATGTCTGAAGAGGCACCAAGACCTTTGAAAGAAAAGAAACCCAGGACTCCAGGAGGGCATAGCTCTGAAGACCTTGGTGCTGAAGAAGGGCTTGTAGTTCTCCATTGGGTGGAAGGTTAGGGCACAGCTTTGGGGATGTCCTCAGGGTCCTCAGAGCACAGGCTAGAGTTGAAAAACTCACTGGGGCAGGTATTCAGGGCATACAAAGAATCTAGAACATCAGTGCTTAGTTCTGTGTAGTAAGAACTGAACAATTGGGTGGATGGATGAATTCAAGGCCTCATACCAAGCATTCATGGCAGCGATAGGATTTCTGTCGGATCGGGCATTATCCAGTCATCACTCTGGGTTGGCAAGTCACTGCCACTAACCTAGAAACATTCATAATCACATCTTTGGATACATTTACTATTGATGAACTTGATGGTTATACTGTCAGAGAGAGGAGCCACCTTGTGTGTGCCAAGAGGCCTAAGCCCTCTAGAGTTCTGATTTACAGCAGGCAGCCCATCACCTCTCACCACACATATGTCCTCCTTCTTGGGTTTTTAGTAATCTGTTAGGGCCAACAATATGAAATCAGGGACAACAGGTTTGTACTGAGCGCATGAGGCCAAGAGAGAAGAGTCAATATACCATGTGAGAAACAGTTCTGGATGTAAACCAATAAATAGCATGTAAGGTTAAGTACAGAAAAGAAAATGTGGGGAAACCAGTGGGCCCTCCCCATGCCTGGGGTTTGCTTACATTTGCACTGGGATGAAGGAGCACACACAGGGATTATGTGCCAACGAGCAAAGAGGAACCTAAACCACTTTGATCACACGTCCCCATTTTAATCAGTTCTGTATATTTATTACTGGAAATTAAGATAAATACCTACAAACTGGGAAATTCGATTATGTAATTATTTACCTTCTAACCAGATTACCCCCTAAATTCTGTTTATATTCTTTCACATTCTGTACTTCATCTCAGACTCGAAGCTTCTGAAGCTCGTGGAATATTTAAATTCACTCATACTTCTTTGGGATAAATTAAAACACAAAGATCTAATGAAGTCATTCATGTGCATTAAAACTTTACATATCCTGTATCACTAGGGTCAAGTTTGGAAGACGTACCCCAGCATCAGAAAAACGGAAGAATGGAAATGCACTACAGATCTCAGGTATAGATCAGTCAAATATTGCAGCAAACAAATCAAAATATATCACAGAACTTGTACATAGACAATTCAAAGTAATTGCAAAAGAACTGAAATAAATCACAAAATCCTTGCATAGATCATTCAAAATGATAGCTGTGCAGTTTCATCTCAAAACAAAGAAACAAACAAACAAATAAAAAAACCCAGCTTTTACATTGGTATTATCAGCAGTAAAGGACAGCGTACAATTTCGGCCTAAATTGGCTATCCTACTTTCTTCCCAGGGTAGCATTCTCAGAAGATCCATCTATGATACAGGCAGAAAGAGCAGATGTATATGAATGGTCCACTATTTTCTTCAAACTGGTTTCCCTGAAGTCCTCTATCCAATCCATACGATCTGTTTATCTCTGCTACAGTGTCATTCTGCACCGACAGTAATGTCTGGACCCTTCTCCTGGGAAAGGCACTTTGAACCTTCCTCACGGTTCTTCACTTCTGTTCTCCACACATTCTTTCTCTGTCATGGAGGTGATGTTCTCTTCTGCTAAGGAGAAGGAAGCTTCCTGGCTCCATGCTTGAAGGTCAGCTTTCTTAGATCTTTTGCTAACACTTCTGGCTATGGGAGTGCTGAGTCATTGGAGGATACTTACTTGTAGGACGTCTGAGGAGATCCCGGGTTCAAACTTGGGTCAAACATCTTTGATGCCTCAAAAAGTTAGCTCCAAACAGAAATGCCTAGTCCGGGGAAAGACCGAAATCCAAATGCAATTGACGGTGTAGAGAGGTGCTGACAAATGAGCGTTTTCGCCATCTTAGAAGAGAAACTGAATGACTAAGGACGATGATCTTCCTGACAGATTGCCATCTTGGTCAGCCTGGCTCTGCTGAGTCACTGCTAAATAGTTCCCCTCAAGCGGCCCAGCTGCCACCTGCCCGCAGAGGCGCCAAGGGCCAGCTGATCTCAACCACAACCTCAGCTCTCACTACTTGGGTTGTTTCTGCTGCTGTATTTGTTTTGTTCTTAAGTTAAAAGCATAGTATGTATACAAAATTATGTATTGGGCAAATGTTCATATTTAACTTCATGTCAAAATTAAAATTAGCATGACCATAGAATCGTCTGGTTTAACCACACCTTCTTCTAAGCAACTACTTATTCTATTTTATAGAGTGTTTCTTGTAGAATGTTCAAGAAAAAAAGGAAGTTACAGAATAATAGGTAGCATTCTCTCTCTCTCTCTCTCTCTCTCTCTCTCTCTCTCTCTCTGAGTAACTAACAAACCACCAAGAGCTGTCTTTATGAGGCTACTCATATGAGAAATCTTTTTTCTGAAGATTTAGCTTCATGTTTACTTACATGTCTGCATGTGGGTATGAGCATGTTAGTACAGGTGCCTGGGAGGCCAGGAGAAGGGTCGAGTCCCAGAGCTGGAGTTACAGGTGTTGTCAGTTACCTGACATGTGTCAAGAACTCAACTCATCTGGAAGAGCAGCGAGTGCTCTTAGCCACTCAGCCTCCTCTCCCAGAAGAATCTAATTTTTATTTATTTTTTCTTTTCTCTAGTGAGCGATCGTTTTATTGTATGTTTATATTACTTTTGCAATCAAAACGTCAAATTTTACAGATGACTAGGCACCAGGGCAGTGTAAGACTGGGAGATTCTTCCAGTGATAAACCATCTCCCTAACTAAGCTATACTCTCGTTCACGGCGATTTATTCTCACTTCCTGCTTGTCTTGAGCTCACTCTGTAGATGAGGGAAGTGTTGAGCCTCTGCTCTGAGCTGAGAAGAGTATGAATATGTTTCCATGTCACTGTGAAAATATCCAAATATAAAACCCAGCAAGAAAGCATAGCATTCTTATCATGAGTACCCATAACTATCCACTTTCTGCCCCTGGTCAGTAGCTACAGCCTAGATGAGGAGCCTGCCTTGATTGATGTGGGAAGACTCACTGCCCTGCCCCTCCCCCACAGGCATTTCGGGTGGCAGCTTCTTCAGGGAGCAGTCCAGATAAGAAAAGGAGGGAAGACCATCCCGCCTTCTGCTGTCTTGGCCTCCCCCATGCCTCTGAGTTCATTTGCCCCTGTGCTGCTGCTCCTGCTGCCCCTGGTGATTCCTTTGCCTGTAGCAGAACCAAGTTCTCAGATTTGGGACCAGCAGCTCGCCGCAAACCTGAAGCACCCAGCCTTGTAGACTTAGCAACTACCACATTTTTACTCCTATAAATCACTTTTTGCCCATGCTTTTGTAAGCAACTCTAATTAAACTTACTGGGACACAGAAGATGAGAAGGAGGATGAAGTAGAGGAGGAAGAAAAAGAGAAGGAGGAAGAAGAGGGGGAGGAGGAGGAGGAGGAAGAAGAAGGAGACCATGAAAGTAGAAGGGAAAAGTTGTTTGGAAAGAGAGGATCAGTGGAGTTGGGGGGACAAGAGAGAGCAATGGGTGAATATGATCAAAACATTATATACGTGTCTGAACGCTCACAATCAAATCCATTGTTATATATAATTAATACACACTAAAAAGTTAGCTTTGTGTATGTAATATATAATAAATGTAAATATGTAGTAAGCACTTGTCGTATGAGGAAACTGAACAAAAGTGAACGAGAAAAGCAACAGGTGGTAACAATGGTCTGTCATTAGTGTGAGATGTGCTGAGGACCGTTGTAAAATTGAATATATTCTTTTAAATTAAAATTTTCTTGCATTTCTTTGTTCTGCGTACATGTATGAATGTGTGTGGGCACACAAGTGCCACTCTGCACATGTAGAGGCCATTCCACAGTGTGCCTGAGTTGGTTCTTTCCTTCTATTATGTGCGGTTGGGACCCAACTCAGGTCATAAGCTTGGCAGTAAGCTGTGGGGCAGTGGACTGTGCTACCAGACAGAAGAACTGGTAAGGTAGAACATTCAGAATCCGGATAAAACTCATAACTGTGAACGGCGGGAGTTTGAACTAGATTCTGACCAGATTCCTGTCCTGGAGCAAGTGACCATGACACCCCAACAAGAGGACCCTGACAACCAGTCCTGTAGCACACAGCCTAGAGTTCTCCATGTTAATGAGGTATCAGGGCCCCGAGTGTTTAGCCAATGAGATCCCTTCCTAGGCATCTCTTCCTGCAAAAGGTGGTTTACCCCGAGTAAGTCATATTTATCCCCATCTGCCATGAATAAAGCAGTTTGGACAAACATGGACCTTCTCCTTCATCAAGGACCACTGGGGGAGTGAGTGGGACGCCTTCGTCATACAAAGCCACGCCTAACTCTCCTATAGAAAGCCCTCTTCTAGCCTCTGCATTCCTGGCACACACTCCGAGCTAAGATGGATTCCCCTGCCCTGGGCTCATTGGAGGCCAGCGCCCTGTTCCCAACTCCTCAAGGTCCCCAGTGGTGTCCAGGTACACAGGAGTGGGAGTCCCCATTCTCAACTCTTCACAGTTCCCAGCGGTCTCAGGGTGAACAGAAGGTTGAGAACCACAGCCTCTGTCCCAGCCCCCTGCTGTTTCTCACCGGGAGAAACACGGGCTGGGACCCTTATCTTGAACTGCGTTTTGCCTGCCCTGAGCAGCATGTTGGCATCCCTTGAGCACGGCACCCCAGTGGTTAGGAAATGCAGCATAGCAGCCCTGCGTTTAGCCTCTCTGAGCAGCATAGTGGCAACGTTCTGGCACCCCAGCAGTGCAGACCCACATTTAGCACCTTCACCCAACTGAGCCACCTCCCAGGCCTGGGAACATTAGATTCTTGAAAAAAAAAAAAAAAAAAAAAGACAAAAATCATGAACGTCTAAGTAAAGGAATAAAAACATAATGTAAAAATTAGAAAATTAAAGAATATAATAACTAAAATGAAAACTCAATAGATGGACTAAGTTTGCAGACAAAAAAATAAATAAATAAATCAGAGGCAAAGTTAGATCATTAGGAACTCTGGAGACTAGGGAGTGACCTGCCTGAGAGATCTGTGTTCGGAAGATCAGAGTCCCAGCAGCGAGCAGAGAAAGAAAGGAGCAGGGGAAAGCATCTGATCATTGCAAACTTTTGGCAACAGGCATAAAACTACTATTTCTAAACAGAAATGGTAACACAAATCCCCAAGAGAGAAAGAAGCCTAGGGTAACCCACACTGAGAGAGATCACAGTCACACTTCTGAAAATTGAAAGACAAATTCATGAGAGTAGGTAGAGATAAACAATACATAACTCATACAGGTGAAGCCAGGAGGAGGTGGGCAGCTTTCCCCAAGTACTGACAGGAAAAAAAAAGTTTCCTTTCCAAATTCCATGCCTGGTAACACTGTTCTTCCTCTCTCAATTGGATTCTGCCTGTCTTTTCCTTCAGTGTACCTTGTGACTTCTTCTTGATAAGAGCATGAGGTCTGAAATAAAGGGGCTGCAGTAAATAGGTCTTTAGTGCTATGGTGGGACATGTGTGGGCCTGATATTTATGATTCAGTCTTTCTGATCCTGCAGCTGTCACTATGAACTACACAATACAGGTCCACTCATGAAACGGGAGATACTTAGAATCTGGTGCTCTGTCCGGCCTGTTTCCGTGCAGCCACTGTTTTCCCTGCTGCTCTGGCTTTGGACCTTGGCTCTGGCTATCTAGAAATACTGGCCCTGGCATCCATGAGACGCCAGCGTGATAGCTGGCTCTGCCAATCCACCATGCTGTCCACAATGCTTGAATGAGCCCAGACCATTCCCACTATGCCTGTGGTACCCAGTAGAATGAAGACTCTTAATTCTTAAAGATTATCCAATAGATTTATATATTTAGAAATACTCAATTAACAAGATGCCCACACAATTAGAGTTCTTACCCAATATCTAACCTTTTAATAGAAGTTCGTACCCAGGACAGCTTTCGACCCGTCCGTGGTTCTCCATGATTGCCCCCTCTCTCCTCCCGACTCCCCTTCCTCTCCTCTTCTCCTAACTCCTCACTCCGCCTACCTTTCATATTGCCCAATCACCAAGCTTTACTGCAAATTGTATGTGGGGGAATATCTCTCTACACATTTATAATTTGTTTATCTTTTTATTAGTGTGTGTGTGTGTGTGTGTGTGTGTGTGTGTGTGTGTGTGACACTCCAGTGCACATAGAAGCATGCATGTGAGCCCATACCATTACATGTGTGTGGAGGTCAGAGGACAACTCTCAAGAGTCAGTTCTTTCCTTCTACTATGTTTGTTCAATCTTTAAAACCCATTCAATATAAGCCATGATATAAGTAGCAAAATTAAGAACCTTGTGGCCATTTTAATAGATGCATGAAACAGACATTTAACAAAACCTAACATCCTTTCTTGGTTAAAATGATTAGAGACCAGGTCTAGAAGACTATGTGCTTGTCCCATTTAAGAGCAACTGTGAAAATATCCAAACTTTGTATTTTTCATGATAAAAGACAGAATTTCCTCATGTTGAGACAGAAACCAGGGGAACCACCTCTAATCAGCCTGGTGCCAAGAATGCTAGCCCACACAATAAGTCATGAAAAAGAAATGAAAATTTTGCACTGTGGACAGTCCTTCTCTCTAAAAATCCTTAGGAATGTGGAAGTAAAATACCAGACCTCAGAAGTGAATTTAGCAATGCCCCAAGACACAATTTCTAAATAATATCAGATATTAAAATCTGACTTATTCATAGTGGCAGCAACATATGCAGTACTTATGAATAAATCTGGCAAACATGTGTTGGGTAGCTGTTTCCTCCACACAGAAACATTCCCTCCGGGATGGGGCAGAGGAGGCTTTCAGAACTCACAAGAAAATACTGAGAATGTGCATCGTTCACTTTTTCAGAATGAAGTCTGGAACTATAAATCTTTAAAGATAAAAGAGATAAAAATGTGGAAGGCCTGCAGAGACAGCTCAGTGGTACGAGTTTGCTGACTTTATATCCCCAAAGCCAGGCATGGCTGTGTGTGTGCCTGTAGTCCCATCACCAGAGAGCAATGACCAATAGACCTGCAGGCTAGTTGCCTGGACTGTCTGGCTGAAACAGTAAGCCTCCCATTCAGTGACAGACTCTGTCTCAAGGCAAGAAGGCAGAAAGTAATGGAGAAAGACACCCAATGTCTTCCTTTGACCTTCGCATGTGTGTGCACGGGCACACACGTGCCCACAAGTTTAAACTCAGGCAATGTATATGCTCACACGTGCGCGCACACAGACACAGGCACAGACAGAGAGACACACACACACACAGACACACATTTTGATTTTAAATTAGGCAAAGAGTTTTAAGATATGACCCCCCAACACAAATCTAAAAATACATATAATTAAAAATACATATAATACAATTAGACCTTGTCAAATGTAAAACTTTTGATCTTTGAGAAGTTTTAAATTGATAGAAAATAATTCATAGACTGGGAGAAATAAATGTCATACAAATATTTTTACATCTCTAAATTGTTTAACTTTTATTTTATGCATATGGGTGTTTTGCGTGTGTGTGTGTGTGTGTGTGTGTGTGTGTGTGTGTGTGTGTGTGTG
>JANHMN010000002.1:191446296-191473491 GCA_030674055.1 Rhabdomys pumilio | reverse complement strand
AAGAAGAAGAAGAAGAAGAAGAAGAAGAAGAAGATTTAAGCTCTTGATTTAAGTCAACCTGCTTTTTGACAAGCTGCCATTGATGCTAATCCTTGGAACAGGCCCGGCTGGATAGACAGCCGTTTTCCATTCCAGGGAGCTCTATGCAATCACCAACAGAATGTTGTAACATGGACAAGTTATGGACACAGACAGGGTGTTCACAGTAGAATCACAAACGGAAAGGAAGTACCAAATTCACACACAGCGATTCATCTTGAATCTCTGACAAAGGAGCTGAGGTTTTGGATTGCCTGGTTGTACCTCTGGTAAGCCCATGGCTGCCCCCAGGGCTCCAGCACTCACCTTTCCACATGAGTGATACCTCAGAGAAAATGGCTCTTCTTTGGTTACTTAGAATCTAAAGCAAAGAAACAGCATGTTACACATTAGGAAATGTGTGATAGTCACTAGCCACACAGATGTTAAATCCCCACTCTGCTCGAGCTGAACTGAGGTTTCGAAGTTGACTAAAATTAACTAAAGAGTCTTGTCACTTTCTGTGATTTCTACCTGGAAGGCATTTGTCTCTTGGCACTGCACATGTAGCCAACCCACTGCTGGACGAGCCTTGTCACTTCCTGATTCAGCCTCTGCAGTGGTTGCAGGTCAAGGCCACACTGAAGGGATTGTGGTGGGCAGCATGCCTGGCCTCAGCTCTGCCTCCCTTGCCTTCCCCATGGCTAGTCTATTGTGTGTAATGTTTAGGCTGTATTTGGACTCTGTCTTAAGTTTTAAAACAAAAATCAAAAAATGAAGCCCCCCCATCTGTATGCATCTGCATGTATGCATGTATTTTTATGCATATGTTTTCATATGTGTGCATTTTGATGCTAGGAGGTCATCCTGAGCTGTCACCTCTCATTTTTTTCTTTTGAAGCAAAGTTCACTGGGACATGGGGCTTGTCAAGTATCGGAGTTTAGCCAGTGTGCCCAAAGACTCCATCTGTCTCTACCTTCTCTGGATGGGAGTGACAAGTGGGTGCCACTACACCTGACTTTGCTACATGGGGTTTGAGTATCACACTTAGACCCTAGTGCTTATAAGAAAATCACTTACTAACTTTACTAACTGAGCCATCTTCTCGGCTCTTCTATTTTTAAAAGGTGTTTATAATAACTGCAGAAATTCCTTTTTGCCCTCACTTGAATTTAGAAAGATTCTGTGTGTGTGTGTGTGTGTGTGTTGAAGTTGTCTCCACTGAATTGAGAAGGGAGCTAGATCCTAGAGAGTGGGTGGAAAAAGGCTCTGGCTTTTATCATCCCAGGGAGGGTTGCACCCTCCAGCCCCACCCCCAATGAAGACCTTCCTACTGGACTGTGAGATGCCTTGAGCTGGGGGGCTGGTAGAGCAAATCTGATCACAGTCATCATTGCCTCTACCTGGTAAGGAAGGTAAACTGAGGCAGTGGGTAGCTAAGGTGTGACCATTATTAAAAGCACAAGACCCAGGATTTAAAACCCAACAGTGGGTGTCAACGCCCACAGTGACGATCACTCTGGCAGGCTACTTCTATTCAGAGTCCCCAAGAAAGTCCACACAGGTGCACATGCACAGTCTGACCTGTAGGAAGGGAAGATCAAGGCCTAGGGATCTGCATTTTAATTCCCTGGGTAAATTAGTGTGTCAGGACCGTAGAGCACCCACCTTCTCTCAGATGAAAACCAAATTAGAATTTGTGTATAGCCTGACCCAACTTCCCTTCTGGACACAGCTATCCTGAGAAGAAGCTGCATCCAGAAACTGGACTGCAGAGACCAGGAGAGTCAGTTCTGGGAGGGAACCCAACAGCAGCTGCCGACAGATTCTAAAATTTCCCCAACCAGGCATCTTCCTCTCAAAGCACACAGCTCTCCTATCTCGCACACTCAAATGAAGTCCTTTCCCTGGACCATGCAAACTAAATGAATCTCAGTTCTCCATGCCAGAGATACATCTCTGTTTAGTCTTGCCCAATGCATGGCACTGCTGACAGGGCATTGATAACAGCGAGTTAAGTGACCCTGCCAACTCTTGTATAAAATGCCTGGTTTGTCTCACACAGAAGCAGCCATGACCATCACTCTTCATGAAGGGACTCAGCCAACCCTGGCTCTCTTTACACACTCAGTGGACCTCAGGGGGTCAAAGCCAGTACCCTCATATGTCAGGGTGAAAGTGAAGAGTAAACATAGATGAGAAACAGTCTGAAGGCCATGGGGATGTCATAACATTGATGCCACAATATTTGGTGACAATTTATTAAGAACAAAAATGCCATAATTTATCCTTATTAACACAACAAATATTTGGACACTGTTATTACCCAGGATGAGTATAGGGAGATTTCCCATCCCAAATGCTTTTCTCAATTTTCTAATGATCTGCTTGTCCCTTGAATCCAGGCACAACTATGACACAAGTGACATTCAATGACACCTGAGGCCAGGTCATGAAGGAAGTACAACATCCTTCTAATCTGACAGCCACATTCACACATGACCCTTCCCATTCAAGGCCAGGAACTATGCCAGCCAGCATCCCCATCCTAGATCCTACATGTCAGCACTGGCTACCATCCTGTTAGTGACAATTGTTTGGTGACTATAGACTAGACACCTTCCAACTGTAACTGAACTAGAGATCCTTGAAGGACAACAGCCCTCTTCTAGCTATGATTACTAGTGCACTTTAGCCTAGCAGAAGACAGGAACCTAGAGGCTAAAATGAGGTGACCAGCTCACTCCATTTTCCCACTGCTCCGCAGCAGCTATAGAATGTAACCATTTCCAATCTACTCTATGGGATTAGGAAGAAAAGCAGATGTGGGGTCTCTGTTGTTTTTGCTGAGCAAGAGGGAGAGGCTGACTAGTGAGAAAATATATATTTTAGCCTTGTTCAGGTTCTTTTATTTTTTTTTTAAATAAAAATGGAATACACAGGGCATAAAAAAGGTGTGTGTGTATGTGTGTGTATGAATGTAATTGTGTTCATATAGTATTTACTTTTAGTGGTCAAAGCTTTCAATAAATGAGGAAGAAGGAACACACACACACACACACACACACACACACACACACACACACACACTTATTAGGATCTGCAGGACCAATTGAGGCCTTGGGTTTTGCTGTGTTTTTGATGTTCACTTTTGAGACCAGATTTCAGGGGCTCATGTTGTCCAGGTTGGCCTTAAACTTGCTATGTAGGCAAGAATGACCTTGATCCTTTATCTTTACCTCTCCAGTGCAGGGATTACAGGCAAGCACCCAGCTCACACAGTGTTAGGACGCGAGCACGTGGTCCCGTGGGCGCTAGACAAGCACTCTACTATAGGTGTGTGCTCTGGGAATGTCAAGAGACTATTCTGTCAGCAGACTCCCTCTGACTATTCTCACCATCGTTCTGCTCCCGCCCTAATTGTTGACTTGAAGTCCTCTGCCCTCTCTAGCTGACAAGGCCGAGTTAGCAGCATTGCCCGGCGCTGAGCAGTAAGGTGTATATAAGAAGGCTCTAGGTTCTGTGCAGAATCCTCTTCCTCCCTTTCTCACCAGCACTTGCCTTCACTTCCTGTTATTTCCCCTGCTTCCTTCTTTAGCCCTTTCTCCATCTCTGCTTGGAAGGAATTCTTAACAGGACTGTCTCAAGAATCTGCCCCCAATCATGGCTCCAGTGTGGCCCCAGGGAAAGCTGTGCTTTCTTCTCTACACAGCTCAGCAAAGCAGCCCACAGGCCTGAAGGAAGGCTCTGTCCAGTTCTCTTCTTTCCATCTAGACAAGATACCCAGAAAGGCCTGTATTCAGTGGAATACACAATGGTCTGGAGAACCTGGCAGCTATCCTGGGGCCTCAACCTTGACCTGAAACCACCCAGAGTCCTTGACAGAGCCCCAGACTGCCTGGGTCACTTGCTTTGGTGGAGCACTGGGGAAGAGCTTCAGTCAAAGCAGTGGTTGGAGTAGGGCACTTAAGCAAGGAGTTAGGGTTACAGAAGGACTGTGATGAACTATTAGGTCCCACAGTCACACAGTGCCACCCATGATGGTCTAGATTTTACAGAAGAGCAAACTGGAAGCAAATGGTTATTTGTCCCATCACATCACTGATGGAGAGAGGACAGAACTCATGCCTGTCCTAGCCTAGGCTCATTCCTCTACATCATACACACCTGGCACATGGCAGGTGTCTCACAAACATGGTTGAAAAAGACAAATGGATGAATCCATGAAAGGAAGAATGAAGCTGGGCGGTGGTAGCACACGCCTTTAATCCCAGCACTTGGGAGGCAGAGGCAGGCGGATTTCTGAGTTCGAGGCCAGCCTGGTCTACAGAGTTAGTTCCAGGACAGCCCAGGGCTACACAGAGAAACCCTGTCTCGAAAAACAAAACAAAACAAAACAAAAAAAACCCAAAAACAAACAAACAAACAAAAACAAAAAAAAAAAAAAGAAAGGAAGGAAGGAAGGAAGAAAGGAAGAATGAGCCCACCAGCCACAGGTTCTAGAGCCAGTACTTAGGATAAGCTGCCGAAGAATGCCAAGATGTGTGTCCAGCTGGGCCAGAGGGATGAGCTCCTGGCTGGAGAGAAAAGGCCAGGACAGAGGGTAGGAAGATGCCTCATCGTAGGAGAACTGTGCCCAGAAGAGGTGGCTGCAGTGGGAACCTGGGTCTTCTGCAGCAAGCCTATGTATGGGTGGTCTTCTAGGCTGTGGCTGTACGGGGTGGGAGGATGTGGGACTGGATTGATGAAGAGCAACTCCTACTTACTGAGCATTCTGATACAGGTAAAAAGCTTCTTCCATGATGGCCCTGCAAGCAGGGAGGCTTTCACTTCTAAGAGGCTAAGAATCGTGTGACTCATTAATAACCTTTTGGGACACGACAGTTCATTTTCTTTTCTGTGTGTGGCATGCATGCATAGGTATGTGTGTGTTCATGTGTGTGGGGTTGCATTTGTGTGGTGATGTGTATGGACGTTCAAAGTTGATGTTAGGTATCTTTCTTGATCACTCTCTACTTTCTTCATTGAGTGAGAGTCTCTTATTTGAACTCAGAGCTGGTTGCTATGACTAGTCTGGCCAGCTTGCTCCAGGAATCCTGTCTCCACCTTCTAAAAGCTGGAATTGTAAGTGGGCTGCTTTGTCCATTTAGCAACTATATAGTGGTTGGTAGGTTTTTGTCAACTTGACACAGACAGGCAATTCTAGGAAGAAGGAAGCTCAATTGAGGAATTGCTTCCTTCAGAATGGCATGTGGGAAAGCCTGTGGTACATTTTCTTGACAGATGGTTGCTGTGGGAGAGCACAGATCACTGTGGGTGGTGCCATACCTGGCCAGAGGTCCCGGGTTTCATAAAACAAACAAACAAACAAACAAACAAAAAACCCCACAAGCTGACCAAGCATGAGGAGTGTAAAATGAATTATTTTAAAATATAAATGTAAATAGTAAATTAATCTGGTTGCTGTATTTCTTTACCTTTGCTAGTCCCCAGTTAACCACATAGACAAACCAAGATTTATTTTGAGCTGCATTTCAATATTTGGGTGGTTAAATGTTCTATCTTAACCTTCTATGTTAATCTGGCTATCTCTGAGCCACAATACCAAATACTTACTATTAGGGCTTCAGATGTTTCTTTCCATGGTGTCTTCTCAGATCCTGTCCTAGTGACTCCAATTCCAACTCCCACCTCTCCCTTCCTCCTTGCTGGCAGAAGCCCCTCCCTGTTCTCTCTTCTGCCCAGACATTGAGTGATCAGCATTTATTGAGAAAACAGAGAATAAATAGTAAGAACCGTTTTTACAAACTGGAGACAGGATTCTAGACAATGTTGAGTAGGTTGAAACAAGAAATGGTGGCAGAGAAATCAGCATTTGAATAACACAAAGATAATCTTTATACGGTGCACAAAAACATTATGCCTACAGAGACAGAGGAGCAAGCCAGGAAGCAGAGATCCTCTTTGGTTCTGCTTTTGTTCCTGCCTCTGGGTTCCTGCCTCTAAGTTCCTGCCTCAGTTTCTGCCCTGACTTCCCCTGATGCTGGGCTGTGATCTGTTAGGTGAAATAAACCCTGGGTTGTTTATAGTTAGTGTTTTATCACAGCAATAGAAGCAAACTCTAACAAAGATACATGGATTCCGGGATCCAAACTTCAGTCCTCATGCATGCTGCTTGTACAGCAAGCATTTTAACTATTGAACTGTCTCCCTGGCCTCTTAGTTAATTTAGCCAGATACTGGAAGCTAAATACTCTATAAAGAAAGGAAGTTTATTTAGTTCACAGGTTTGGAGGCTAAACTTGAAGGTCTAAACTTGATTGAATGCTTCCATCCATTCTGTCTCTGGCAAGGCTGTATGGCTGCATCTCAGCAAAACAGATGGCATGTGGAACAATTGTGTGTGTGTGTGTGTGTGTGTGTGTGTGTGTGTGTGTGTGTGTGTGAGAGAGAGAGAGAGAGACAGAGAGAGAGAGACAGAGAGAGACAGAGAGAGACAGAGAGAGACAGAGAGAGACAGAGAGAGACAGAGAGATACAGAGACAGAGAGACACAGAGAGACAGAGACACAGAGAGACAAAGAGACAGAGACAGAAAGAGACAGACAGAGACAGAGACAGAGATATTCAGGGGCTTGCTTTGTAGCAGTTTGTTTTGTGTGAAGTACCCAGAGTCCTGAGAACTACATTAATCCCATCCAAGGACATTATCCCCAGTAATTTATCTGACTCTCACTAAGTTCTCCCTCATAAAGGCCTATCTTAGTTAGGGTTTTACTGCAGTGAACAGACACCACAACCAGGCAACTTGTATAAGGACAGCATTTAATTTGGGATGGCTTACAAGTTCAGATGTTCAGTCCATTATCATTAAGATGAGAACATAACAGCATCCAGGCAGGCTTGGTACAGAGGAAGCTAAGAGTTCTACATCTTCATCTGATGGCTGCTAAGAGAATATTGGCTTCCAGGCAGCTAGGATGAGGGTCTTAAAGCCCACACCCA
This sequence comes from Rhabdomys pumilio, assembly GCA_030674055.1. Classification (NCBI taxonomy): domain Eukaryota; kingdom Metazoa; phylum Chordata; class Mammalia; order Rodentia; family Muridae; genus Rhabdomys; species Rhabdomys pumilio. The sequence goes on along the minus strand of JANHMN010000002.1, from coordinate 191,466,468 downwards.
TAGTGTCATACCTACTCTAATAGGGCTACACCCTCTAATAGTGCCACTCCCTGGGCCGAGCATATACAAACCACCATAAGGCCCATCACCATCAGCATTGCCACACGAAAGCTTCACCTTCTAGTATAATAGTCCTTAGAGGACATGTTCAAAGCATCTGCAACTCGCAGAGGGACTGTCAGTCATTGGCCTTACCCCCACGAACATTGCCATAATCATTCCCAGCTTTGTCACTGCTGTCAATCTTGCATTCCATTTTACTCTTCACAGTAAAGCAGAGGGACTGTGGTCCCTTGGAAGACTTGTGGGTTGCTAGCTTAGGTCATCACTCCATGGGTGGGAGCTTGAGGACATTTTAATGCAAGCCTCATAGTCATCATATATTGTAGGAGGAGCTAAGGTGGGAGGAGTAAGGAGAGGAAGAGGAAAAGGAAGAGGAGGAGCTAGAGAGGGCAGAGATGTAGGAGGATGAAGAGCCATGCAGGTATGGAGAGCAGTCCTGCGTAACAACTTATATTTGGGTTAGCTAATTGGGAAACACCTCTAATTGTATGGGTATATTGTTATTGAGCATTATCAAACATATAAAGCCTTTGATTAATCTTTAAGCATTAGAGTTTCATTCATACCTGGTACCACGTTGATGGCGGGATGGTCAGGGCTCAGCCAAACCACGAGGAGACAGCATGGAAGATTGGCAGAGCCATCTCTCATGCTGGCGTCTGCAGGGCCGGTGTCTCTGGTCACCTGAGCAGATGGCATAAACTGAGCAGTGGCGATATGCCTCTATCGATAAGCCGCAGGCCTAGACTAGTCGGGAACATGGTGGTTGATTAAGAAAAGCCAGATTGAATGCCGCAGATTTAAATATCTCTCTCAACAATATATAAAATGAAATAACTCAAAAAATATAGTGGAGGAAGAAAGAGTAGTTAAAGATAAAATGGTTAAGGTTTTAGACAAAAGGGATAATGCAAAAAATCTATTGTACAGCACGATGACTTTAGCTAAAAAACAAAACAAAACAAATCAAAGACCAAAAACAAATAAATGAGGTCATACATATAATAACTAGTTTGATGTAGCCATTCCACAAGCCATGCACTTTTTAAAACACTCTGCTGTGTACAATCAATATATACATGTGTAATTCATATTTGTCAATTAAAAATAAATTAATTTTAAGATCAGGTTCCATGTATCTGTGTCCTCAATCATCTGTTAGTTCTTCACAGTGGAAACATGGATATACACGTATTAAAATATCACGTGGCTTCTGGGAGTGGTGACATAACACAGCACTCCAAAAGCAGAGGCAGGCGGAGCTCTGTGAACTCCAGGCCAGTCAGGTCTATATTTTGAGACCCTGTCTCAACAAAACAAAATAATACAAAGAAAAAGGGCAGAGTTCATGGCTCACACTTTTAATCCTAGTACTCCTGAGGCAGAGGCATGTGAATCTCTAAATTCTGAACCTACAGAGTGAGTTACAAGACAGTCAGGGCTACACAGAGAAACCCCGTTTCAACAAAACAAACAACAAAAAAGATCTCATTTATCCAGGCAGTGGTGGCACACTCCTTTAATCCCAGTACTGGGGAGACAGAGGCAGGCAGATCTCTGCGAGTTCAAGGCCAGCCTGGTCTACAAAGTGAGTTCCAGGACAGTCCTGTCTCTCAGGGAGGATGGGGGGAGGGGAGCCAACAATAAAACAAAACAAAATCCCTAAAACAACAACAACAACAAAACAACAGCAACAACAAACAAAACAAAAATTAAAGCAAAGAAAAATAAACACCCTTAAAAGTTAAAAAAAAAAATCATATTACTACCTATAAGCCTAGGTAAAATTTTTTACATTTTATGTTCAATTTTAAAAATTAAGATAAAATGAATAGAAAAAAATCGTTACTAGCAAGTGTAAAAACAAATGGTTTCTATCTTCCTACAAAAAGAAAAAGAAAAATCATACCTTTGAGACAGAGTATTATTTTATACCCCAGCCCAGCCACAAAACTCATGAGCCTCTGCCTTGTTTCCCTATGATTAATGAAAATTTTATTTTATTTTTATTTATTATTATTTATTTATTTATTTGGTTTTTTGAGACAGGGTTTCTCTGTGTAGCCCTGGGCTGTCCTAAACTCACTCTGTAGACCAGGCTGGCCTCGAACTCAGAACTCTGCCTCCCAAGTGCTAGGATTAAAGGCGTGCGCCACCACCGGCCAGAGAAAATTTTAAAAAGAAAACAATGCAAACAATGAAGTTCTAGTTCTGTGCCTGTTGTGTGTTGTCAGTGTAATTCACTGTGGCCGCTGTCTTTTCTGTCAGCAAGTGAGCCCTGTAAATGGACGTGCTGTGGGTGTGCTCCTCCCTGACTCCAGAATGCCACGGAGGAAATGAGGAGAAGCTGGAGGAAACACAGCCAGGGGAACCTGGGTATTGGCGGGAAACTCCATGAAGCTCCTCACCCCAGAACCCTGGCTCTCCCAAGGGTGGAGTCCATGCCTCTCCCTCTGGGTCAGGCTTCTGGGAAGTCGGCCAGCAACACTGCCACTTGATGGTTTGTTTGTTTGCTTCTAAAGACATAAAATCCAAGCTTATCAAACAAAGTCACACTTGGCCCTGCCATCTTGAGAGGTAAATTCCACCATTATCTATGCACTTCAACCCCTGCACAGAACACTTAGTTCCTAGGCGAGCTGGCAGCTGGCTGCAGGGTCGACCTTCACCGACTCACCCCTGCCTCGGAGGAGCCAGTCAGTCACGAGGCAGGCGTGCCAGTCACACAGACTAGGGAAATGCCCAAAGGTCCAGCCCACAAGCTGGGAGGTTTAAAAAAAACCTCTTTGAACTTCAATTTCCTCGTTTCTAGAAAAGTAGCTTGAGGACGATTGTCTCCTTACCAGCTGGCTTGTGACGAGGAGTCATGAAAAAGTGATTAAACATTGACCCCAGTGCTGGCCTTTGGGGAGGGCTCAACACAGAACAGCTTTGGCCTCACTACTCAGGAGTGGGGAGTTCCTCAGAAACCTCTTGCTGGGTGGAAGGATGGGGTGAGGTTAGGAGAGGACTGTACACCCAAAGGGGAAAACATAGAGCTTGTGGCTAAAAAGCACAGGGCAAAATGAGGTCAACTAGTGGAAACTTCATCCAAAACTTTGCCAGAGCTCTTGAGCCAAAGTCCTCAAAATCACCCACTCCTACTGTGTGTGTTAGAACCTACTGAAACGGAAAGGGGGTATCCTGGCCCGGAAGTGGGGTTCACATTCATACTGCATCTTTGCACAAATTACAAGCTGGGCCTGGGAGGGGCAAGACAGTACCCTCTCTTTGAGAACGTGCAGCCCCATAAGGGTGGAAGCCCTGCAAGGCTGGCATGCTTCTGCTCCTGGGCACTGTATAATGTTCTACTCACTGCTCCTACCTCTCCTCACCCAGCAAAGCCCACAGACCCATAGAACTCGAGAGAAAGAGACACATCGTCATTGCATTTCCAGATGAGCGCTGCTGAGAGCTGACTCATAGCTGTCCTTGTTTCTCACTCCCACCGTGGTGCTTGGCAACACTCCAGATGGTGGAGGCTCCACCAGCCTGTGTCCTCAAATAGAGACCATGGGAAAAACCATGGTGGGTGAATAATACAAGACTCTGTTCCTTTCCCAGTTCACACGTACCAATCACCGTGAGCCTTGGGGCAGTGGGGGATTGTTACCACAGTCAACCTGATTCACCCTCGGATGAGTGTGGACAAGGATGGGAACAGGAGGAAAACAAAGCCTAGGGACACCAGCAGGAGGGACAGTGTCAGGGAGTGCACGATAAGAACCCTTGGAAGAAGATGGACGGACCTGGCCAAGAGGCTGAGTGGAGTTCAGGGGGCAGAGCAGGGGATGACGGGGTTGGTGTAGGATGGGAAACAAAGGTGATCAAAAGCAACTATTTAAAGAAAGTGTCTACAGGGGTCCTGGAAGATTCTGATTTCATCCACAGACACATGAGGGAAACAAGATGAATTCAAAATCAACGCCAGGCCTTCTTGATCAGAGTTCACAAGGTCTGTGATTGGAAGGCAGCAGAAACGGGACTAGCTCTCAGCTGTCTAGTCCCAAGTCTCTTCCTCCAGGAAGACTTCCAGGACCTTCCATAGTCTCAGATAGCTTTCTCTCGCTATCAATAACTCCAGTACTGTGTTCAGTATTCTGAAGGACGCTGTGTGAGCTGTAAGAATCATGACTCATAGGTAGGTCCAACTCTGCTTTCTGTCCTTCAGTCACCATCTGGTACCCAACAGAATATGCTAGGCATCACTCTGCATCCCAAAGGAGCATCATATGAAGCAAGATGCAGGCTTTCTTGGGCCCACAGCAACATAAAAAAGAGCAAAACAGACATGCAAAGAAATCGATTTTTAACATTTGAGACAGATGTGCGACTGAGGAAAACAATCAGATGACGCCAGCCAGTATAAATATATTTTGAAAATATGTATTTTATTTTAAAATACATGTACATTTGTTCTCATCAAAAATAAAAATCAAATCAAATTTCAAAGAGATTTAAAACACAAAGAACAATCAATTTTAAGTTGTACAATTAGAAATAAAGAGACTAGATTTGAGGTAAAGAATATAAAAGGGGCTTACTTTAGATAAAGCTGGTTAATGATGATCACTTTGGACAGATAGCATTTGAAACAGAGGAAGACAATAAGGAAAAAGAGCGCATGTGAAGAGTGGGGAAGGCTATTCAGGGCGAGACAAGCTGTATTCCCAGGATCTTCAAGTAGGAAGACTTTAGGACCTGAGAGAGTTTCTGGGACAATATCTTGAGCAAAGCATGGACAAAAGGGCCATGCCCTCCAGGTCACCATAGGATATAGATTTCAGATGATGTGAGAAGATGCCAGAGAAAGGCTTGAGAAAGCTGGGGAGGGCGCCCTGTCAGCTTACTGGGATGACAACTGCTGTAGGGAACACACTGCTGGGGAAAACTGAATCCAGTGTGTCAATTATAGGATGACAGGGGTCTCTGTGGAGGAAACAGTGTAAGGCTGTAGCCTCTACAGATCCATTGGAAGGAAGTTCAAAGAAGCTCAGGATGGACCTGGAGTCACTGGTCCATTGAGAACGGTGTTCGAATCCATCCACAGTCTGATGGAAACCACCTGGGATAGGAAGACAAGAGCTCCAGGAGCCCAGGGAGCACTCACACTCAGGAGTCTGAAAATAGGGAGGTAGGTGAGCTGGGAGAGTCTGTTGACAGATGCTCAGAGTGTATCCAGACTCAGGATAAAGTCCAAGAGCCAGCCAGAGCCAGACGGGTTGCTGGCTGGCAACCTTGACCGAGATCTCCAGGGAAAAGCGTTGGGAGCTGCGCCAGGCTGCCTTGAGCCCAGGACTGCAAAGGAGTTAAGAAAATAGACACAATGTGAACAAATCCGATTATTTTGAAAGCTGTGACTCTGAAGGCAGAGAGAGGAGCTCAGAGGTTTCTGTGCCAGAGAGGCTGGAAGCCAGGGGACCAAGGAAACACTGCTGGATGCTGGTTGGAATTGTCCAAAACCAGAAGGGCACTGTGCAAGAGGCTAGAGACACCCAGGGAGTGGGATGGCTGACTCCAGAGCCCAGCTGGGAGGCCTCTGGCTGTCCCTGTAGGGAGGAGAGAGACCCAGCCTAGATGAGATGGTCAGTTTGATGTCCGGAAGATGAAAGTTGGATTAAGAGGGGTGGAGATCACTTGGAAGGAGAGTGCAGAGGTCCATGGAGCAGAATGAAGGTCAGATGCAGAGACAGGAGAGCACGTGGCTCCTTTGGGCACAGGACACAAGATGACTGGAAAGAATAATGGAATCCATAGCCTAGCCTGGATTGAGAGTGTTGAGAGTCCTGCAGGCTCAGCTGAGTCAAGAGTCCAGTGCAAAAGCACTCAGTCAGATTGTGTGATTCTTTCTCCATTTAAACAGTCACAAGTCGTGCGTGGTGCAGGCATAGAGAGGTGGAAGGGAGGGCTCTCTGGGATTGGGATTTTGCCAAGTAGCTATAACAAAGACCCACTTGCTGAGGGAATTCCTGTTACAAAGATTCTGAGGACTAGAAGCCAGACAGAAAAGAGGAGAAGTCAGGAAGAAGGCCCGAGAGAGAAGCAGAACAAAACAGAGGGCCGCAAGCATCTTTCAGGGAGGTCAGGAGGGCAGAGGTGTTGGGGATCTGGGTCAAGGGTGAGACTCAATGGCTGTAGGAAATATGACATCTGAGGAGAGGGGGTCTCCAGAGAAGAGTGGGCTACAAGATGTACAGTCCACTGCACAGGACATAGCTGTCCCCAAGGACAAGGGAGTAAGACACCATGAGGGAGGTGGAGTCCATGCAGATGATGCCTCTGATTAGTCTATGAGCCACGCCCTTACCAGGTCCCATCACTTTCTAGTTGTGCAGTTTCTTTCTCTGCAGTTCACTGTCTTCTTTGTAAAAGTGGGGACATGGATTGGTACCTACATCTTAATACTTATGTGAGCACAAAGGGAGATAATTCAGGTAAAACACTGAAAACAACACACACACAGGGCCAAATAGCGGCCTTTAGGGTGAGCTGCATTAAGTCAGGGCATTGGAGCAACTGGCTAAGGCAACCCCAGGAAATGAATGTCTTCCTCACCTGCCTGACCCTCAGCCCCCTCAGCTTTGGAGACTGATTTGGGCTCTAAAGATCGAAGTGTGTACAAGTGTCAGGTGCACAGGGGTCGGTAGATCTGGTGGCCAGCTGTGGGTCATCTTCACTCTTGACTGGGTTTAGAATCACATAGGAGATACACCCCTGAGTTTGTTCGTATGGGTGTTTCCGAAGCTGAGGAGGAAAAAGCCACCCTGAGTATTAGCAGCACCATCCCATGGCCTGGGGGAACCTGAACTGAATAAAAAGGCAATAAATAAATAAAAAGAAGGAACTGGTTCTCAGTATTCATTAACACTGCAGATGTGATGGGTCGGTTGCGGCACACCTAGGCACCGGGACTTCCACAGGATAGACTCAAACCGAGCCCAAAGAAAGCCTCCCTTGCTTTAACTGCTTTTTCTGGTATTTTGTAAACCGAGTAACAACACAGTGTCCTTTTGACCTCTATCGCTGGCTTCTGCAGGCATGAGCCTCTTGTGCATGTGGCTTTGCTCCATTGTACACTTCGTTAGGTGTATGGTACACTGAACCCGAGATTCCTAAAGGTACATTGCCACTAGTGGCCAGAGACAGCTAGCATAGGTCTGTGCAAACACATACATGAAATACGGATAAGACGGATGTCATATGTGATAATGGTCAGGAAGATGGGAACCACACCATTGCCAGACTGGGTATCTGCGAGGACCATACAACAGGAGGAGTTCTGTCTGCTGCGCTCAGGTCAACCCAAGGCCCTAAATGAACCCAGAAGAGGTTGGGCCTAGCCACCAGAGGTGGGGACTGTCCTAGCCTCCCTAATGGCTGAACTCAGTCATTAGAACTGCCGCATAGAGAGCAGCCCCGGGTGCTTAGAAGTTATCTGGAGGCAGTTCCATCACTCAGTACTCAACGAAAGGTCCGTGCCTTTTCTGTCTCAGATGCTGGGTTAGGACAGCTTCAGTCTGTCCTGGTCCTCTTCCTGAGTGTCTCTCCCATTACAATGTCAAATGACAAGGGCTCTCAGCATTTAGAAACACGAACAAAGAATTCTCACTCTTTGAACATGGAGTTTCATTTGACTTTTTTTTTTTCTTTTTTGGAAAGAAAACATTTAGCTTGCTTTATATAAACCTACAGTTCTTTAAAGTCAGACAGAAAACCCATAAATTACACAAAACAAGACTGTGCTTAGAACTGTTGTTATTTCCTCTCTTGGCTCTCTAAGATTGACTTGTGGTCTTTGAAAGTAGTATTTGTGGACAGAGGGGAAACAGATTCAGTCCGACAGGGAGCATGGCATTGTCCCTGGCTGGTGCATTATTTCGTCATGGAGGTGCTGTCTATACATGTTGACATCATGACTCAGGGGGACAAAGTCCTTCAGGTTTCACATTTGCCTCTCAGGAGTTTTTGCTTTTGGAAAAGGGGGGTTGTCAGTACGGCTGTGCTCAGCTGTCTGATAACAAGATCTCCCCAGCTTCAGACACCTGGTTTTAACTTTTACCTCAGGGACAGGCCCCCCACCCCCACTTTCTTTTAATGGTCCATAAATAATCAGTAATACTGATCTCCTGTGGGATTTTAGTCACAGGAGCAACAAGTGTATTTCTTCACATGTCTGTCTGTCTGTCTGTCTGTCTGTCTGTCTGTCTGCATGTCTGAACTTTAAAGCCCCGACAGGAACCAGGAAGGTCAGTCCCATGTTTTGAAACCAAGTGGAGGGAATAAAGTTGTGACCCATGAGGTCACCAGCTGGCTCTTTTTGATGCTCCAAGAAGAGCTTCCAGAGGTCTCTGTCCAGACACCATCAGATAAGAGACATGGTGTCCCAAGGCTGCCTTGGCCTTTTGGTGTACGAGGATTTGAAGCCAAATTTCCTGTGAAAGAGAGTTCAAAGAAACATGGTCTCAGCGCTTCCCTATGCCATTGCCCTGGGGCCAGGGCTCTACCCTCCCCCATCCCCTGCCCCAGGCTAGGGCTGTGTTGTGAAAGGCCCTGCAGCAGACAGTCCCAGGAAGAATAGTACTGGAGGCATGGAGGGAACTGGGAAGGATGCTCTTTTTCCCTTCCGAAGTTGTGTTTGCTCACCGTGTTCATGGAGCTGCCATTATCTCTCCCTGAACAAAGAACTCTGTCGTCCTCAAAAGTACTGGAGATACAAAAAAAGGGGACCCACTCTCTCCCAGAGCACTAGAACCCTGTGTCTGAGTCCTCCTTGACAGTCCCCCAGTCACTGCAAGCTCACTAGAGTGTGCCCCTGGGTGTGCACAAGACCTGCAGGCCAGAGGACCCAGCTTGAAGGTATATGGTGGTCAGGGAACTGCTGGAAACTGACTCCTCCTCTGACTGTCTGGGACAAGGCTCCCTGAGAGAGCAAGGGCACCCGGTGGGAGTGAACTGGGCATTCAGGAAAGTAGTCTGTGGCATGTTCCAGGAAGGAGTCCTGCTTACTGGGATTCATTTCCCCAAGTGTCATTTTCGGATGATACATGGACACTGCTGCTTTAGAGTGGCCACCAGGTTCAGATAGCAACTTATCTGAAAGAAGAGATCTATGTGCAAACCATTACCAACCGTTCTCCCTGGGGAGTCTGCGCATCGAATCCTGCCTCTGTGGAGCTCTGGCAAAGACTCTCACAGGGAGTTCAGAGGACACACAGTGGTCCCAGAGCCCAGCGTTCTTACTCCTTAAAAACAAAATGATTACATTTATTTGTGTGTACGGTGTATGTACACACGTCCAAGCGTTTCACAGCGTGCACAGTTGTGGCAGTGCGAGAACCTCTGTGAGAGTCAGTTTTCTCCTTTCCCTATTGTACTCAGGTCCTCGGGCTGGGCATAGCATCTTTACCTCCTGGGGATCTTGCTGGCTATGAACTTTTTTTTTTTTTTTTTAAAGATGCCTATAGTGAAGGTCAAGAAGCTAAGAGGGGATCCAGCTTACATGAGGAGAATTTACCTCAGTCCTAACCAGGCATGGAAATGCCTCTCAGCCCCCTAGCAGATGATGTGCTGAGTGCCTACAACTCAATTGGTACCCTCAGGTCCTGCCAAGTGGGGAGGGGGCTGAGCCTCAGTTCAGAGGACAACTTCAAATATTAGGTACATGCACCTACAAGTCAACAGATCATCTTAGGACAATCTAAACGGCCTGAGGAACACCTGAGCTGAGCCAAGCCCCACATGGGAGAGAGTCTGGTCTGGGATAGTTAGCTGTCACAAAAAGCCATCTCTGGATGGGCCTATGAGACACTGTTAGAAATAACTGGAAATCCCCTTCTTAAAGACTTTCTCTCCTACTGGGGCCAGTGTAGGTAGGTTGGACCTCAGTACAAAGAACCACTTTCCTCTCTCTGCATAGCTGGTAGGGAGTCTCAGAGCCTTTTGTACATCCTCCAGACTTTGTCCCTAAGGAGGCAATGATGCCTTCCTTGTGCCAAGACCCTCTGTGACATCAAACCCCACTGAGCAGGATATCAAGCCCACAACGAACCATACTATCATACTTGTTGGCCGTGAGAATCCGTCTCTTCTGCCTCCCAGGGCACACTCATGGCTCCTCCTTCTCTCTGACCTCACCTAGCCCTTTAGGTTTGTCAACAGCAGGCTCTGACTCACCTGATGACTGGGCTCTCCCTGGGCACACAGCTTGGGGCTGCTTCACCTGCTCCCTCCATAGCCTTGGCCCTGGGCCCTCCAACCCACTCTGTCCTCCCACTCACCCTGCCTTTGGCAGGCGCCATGGGTGCCTGGGCCAGGGCAAATTGGCAGAGGGAAGTAGAGATGAGAATTGAACATTTTGCAATTACAACTAATTTAAACAAACAGCAAGCACCTGTCCTTGAAAGTGTTTATCCTGTGTGTTTCCATTAATCCAGCTACAGAGCTGGCTCCCCAGATTCTGGAACCATCCATGAGGGGGAATTTGGGGGAAGCTCTGATCCAGAGGCTATGGGGCCCAGACACACCTTGCAGTCACTTTCATAGTAGAGCCTCTGGAAAATTTGGGGAGATGGGCTCCTACCCCTGGTATTTTGTATACCAAAACAAACAAACAAAACCCGCTGGGCTGGAGGATGCCCCATTTCTTTACCATCTGGCCTGTGTGCAGCCAATGCTCCTATGGGATGAAGACTGGCCACTGGGTCCGCCACTCATCTATAACATCAACAGCAACAAATCTGTTTGGGGGCCTGGGAGCATGGCTCAGTCAGTCAAATGCTTACCTTACAAGTATGAGGATCTGAGTCTGGATTCCCCAGCAACCACATAAAAAGCCAGTATATACACACAGTAGTATATACAAGCAAGCCCAGCACAGGGGAGGCTGAGATATGAAGATCCCAAAGACTTGCTAGCCATCGAGTCCAGGTGAATGAGAGAGTAATGGCGTTCACTCTAAAATGAGGTGGGGAGTGACTGAGGAAGACAGCTGATATTGGCCTCTGTCCTTCTCACACGTGCATACACGTGTGCACCAATGCGGACTGGAACACACACACACACGAGTTGCTGTTTGGGGCGTTTGGTTATGAGAGTGTCTCGCTATAATGCATGCCTAAATACATAATGTTACCCTGTTGAGGCTTCCATCTACATTCCTCACATTTTTCCTTTGAAGTAAATTGACAGCATTTTGTTTTTTTAACTTTGAGTATTTCAGAGAAAAGCACAAAACAAGAGGAGAAGATTTGTACCCAGAGTCTCCCTCAGATCCCTCAGGTATTAGTATACCACTTCCTTACATTTCCTTTTTCCTTTGTCCTCCCTCCCACCAAACACCAACCCACTCCTGAGACACCTGTAAGCACATTTCCCCCACCCCTAAACATTTGAGAGATGGTGTTCCTCATCTCTGAATACTTGAATGTACTTCTAAAAATAAAGATCTCTTTAGTTTATTTTCTGTTGCTGTAACAAAATGCCCAAGGCTGAGTAATTTACAAAGAAGAGTTTATTTGGCTAGTGGTTCTATAGCCTGGGAAGCTCAAGAGCTTGGTTCTAGCATGTGCCTAAGATCTGGCTAGAGTGTTCTTCCTGCGTCATAACTTGGTAAAAGTCACAAATTGATACAGAACAAGCATGCTAGCTAGGGGTTCTTCCTACAAAGTTACTAATGGAGTTATGAGTCTTCCCCCGTGGTGGTTTGAATGAGAAGTGTCTCCCACAGGCTCAGGTATAAGAACACTGATTCCTGTTGGTGGTGCTGTTAAATAAGGTTATGGAACCTTTAGGAGGTGGAGTCTCACTGGAGGAAGTATGTCACAGGGAGGAGGGGACAGGCTTTGAGGGTGTCTAGCCTTGCCCCATTTCCAGTGAGCTCTCTCTGCTTCCTGTTTGTGGTGGAAGATGTGATCTCTCAGTTTTCTGCTCCAGCCACTTACTGCCATGATTCCCCGAATCCCTCTGGGACTGCAAGCCATACACAAAGTCTTCTACAAGTTGCTTTTGGTCATGGTATTTATCACAGCATAGAAAAGTAATCAATGTACTACCCGTGTGACCCACATAATCCTAATCCCCCCTTAAAGGTTCCAATATAGAATACAGCATCATTTGACTCTGGGAAAAGTTTCCAACACCTGAATTTCTTGGTGACACATTTAACCCACAACAGTGACAGTCTCTAAATGATAAATCAATATTATCAGACTTTTTTTATTTGTATGTTTTCATCATTTGTCTCCCAAATGTCCTGTTAATAAGCAGTAGAAAACCCCAGGTCATGGATGGCTTTCAGTCATTATGGAAGCTCATTCTCTTTTAATCTGGTGTTTGAAAGGGATCTCCCTAAACAATTTCTAGCAGCTGCTGGTACTCTTTGAAAAGAGCCTTCCCTTACCCACCAAAATTGGAGCTAACTCTGTTTTGGACACGTTCTCCTGGCCTTCAGCCAGTGTGCTCCTCACACCCATGCCTGCACCATTTCCCGTTTGTTACAGCCGTACCAGCCTGCCTTCTGATTGCCCAGGATTACCGTGTTTATAATCTGTCAGTTTGGACTATACTTCTCTGGCTGCTTCTTGCTCATTCTGGGGTCATGGAGGACAGCCTGTGTTGGCTGAGTCCCCTTTGCAGAGCTATGCCACCACACTGGGCCTTGTTTGCTTTTTCACACATTCACCAGACAATGGAGAGAGAGTTCACTTGTTCACCTGCTTGTTGTCTTACAACCCTTCTGAAGATAAGCTCCTACGGTGCAGGCGTCTTGTCTGTAGTGATTCTTAGATGCTTGGAATGGTGCATGCCTGACAGGTGATAGGCACTCAACCAACATTTGTAGGAAGAACAGATGCACAAATAAATAGAAGTCTTTTCAGATGACTGGGTTAGAGACAAGAGAACCCTTTCACCTTCACCTAAACAGGATCAATACTTGGCAGGAACCAACAGAAGAGAAACTTCTTTCTGTCCCTTCCCTCCCCCAACCCCCAGGTCCCTTTCAAAATGTCATTCGATGATTTAGAAGGCTTTGGTTCACGATCTCCTTTTGATAGTCTCCAGATCTGAAGGCAATAGAATTGTCTTACTTTTAAAGAAGATATGACAGCACTTCTACATTTCAGGCTTTGTGTGTTAGGCTTCTTAGCAGAAAGAAGGAAACGTATTGAAATGAGGTCAGGGTTGAGAGACACCAAAAAGTGACTGGTTGGAATTTACCAGGGGCTAAAATGGCCCCTTTTCTGTCTCAAAGGCCTTGGGTAGCTCTTGGCATCCTGGAAAACCTACTCGTGCTGGAATGATCATCTTCTATTAAACTATCAGCTTGGGGTGAGCCAGGGGTGAGCCAGGGGTGAGCCAGGTCACGGGCAGGCAAGATGAGCTGTTCTCATCTACACTGGAAAGGTTCTGCCTTTGCTGTGGAGATGAACCCCTGTCTGGAGACACGTCTAAAAGCTCTTGAGCAAATCAAACCTAGACCCTGCGCTATATGCACGTGGACCTTAACTCATTTTCTGTACAGACATGTACAGTGCATGTCTCCAGATGAGCAGCAGTGGCTGAGAATGGCCTGCCAGAATCCCTGGGGGTGCTCACATCCAGCTGTGAGGCTCTCTGCTTTCACGCTTGAGTAGGACACACCAGCCTCCCACCATGCCCAATTCACTCTCCTTTGGGATCCAGGGACATGTAAGACAAGCAAAAAAAGGACAACTCTGTCAACCAGGGCTGTGGCTTCAGTGCTCCAAGCCTGCCTGGCAGGTGCTGTAGTGATACTGAATCTTAGGGAATCTCTGGGTTCAAAAAACTTCCCTGTTCTAGGTCTAAAGTGAAAGCATTTGTAAGACCAGACATAAAAGAAGTGGATGAGCTTGAATTCAAAGTAAGACTTTTCCCACCTTACCTGGGAGGACTATATCCATGGTTCTTCTGAACATATTTCTCCATTACCCTGACACTCTGATACCCTGTTGAAATAAATATGAACAAGTTTTCTGGGAAGTTATTCTCAATGGTGGAAAGCCCGTGTTGAATCAGCTGAACCACACCTTCCTACAGACAGAATTGTTGAGACAAGCCAAATGTCAGTGGGACTTGAGACTAGGTCAAAAACTGTGGGAAGTGCAGTATTAGAAGGTACAGAACTAAACAGGAAACATTGAGAGTAGACAGGAAAGATCGAACAGGAAGTCTGAAAGGTGAGCCACTTAGGCACAGTTGAAGCACCCTTGGAGACTTAAACCCACAGACGAGTTTGGACCAAGCTCCAGACTCATGAGTCCCAATGATGGCTGGAACTACTCTTCAGAAGGTTTTCTTCAGGAACCCTGTTGAAGGCAGACCCTGGCTGCTTCATCCTCCTGTTCCATCTCTGTTGGGCCAAAAAAAGAAAAGAAAATGGTCATACATGTATGCTCAGGCAGAGCCACAGGCCTCAGTTCATCCTGGCTTTGCCACTGACCAGCTCAGGGACCTCTGTGACAGGGTCTAGACTGTATAACAGTCTCCCCATCTGATGGTAGTTACGTGAACGGAGTTCTGAGGCAACAATGAGATGCTTTGAGGCTTGTCTCCTAGGTAACGGTATCCAAAGATTAGAGATCATTATAGGGTCATTATAGCAGGCCCTGGAGGCCAGGAGGGAAGAAGAGAGATACCCCATAGAGTCTTAGGCCAATCACACAAAGCAGCCTTCTGCCTGGAAATTTCACCTCTGACTTCCTGTGGTCCTTCCTCACCCTCCCTGGCATGTCCTAGCTTTAAGCCCTTTTCATTCTTTTCTGTGCTAGACATATAGTAGGGCCTCTAAACTTAAATAAATTTTTTTTTTTAGGAAAATGGCCATCTAAATTAGTTTTTAAATTAATGTCTAGAGTATCTTAAAATTATTGCTGTGTGTGTGTGTGTGTGTGTGTGTGTGTGTGTGTGTGTGTGTTTGCATGCAGGTCATGTTGTATATGTGGAGGTCATAGGGCAACTGTAGAGTTCTGTCACCTTCTACCATGGCTTGAATTAGGTCATCAGTCTTGGCAGCAAGTGCCTTTACCTACTGAGCCATCGTGTACTTTCCAAAGACACTGGCTCAAGTTTGCTCTTTAGACACAAGAAAGGATATTAAAAGAGTTAATTCACCCCAAGCTTGCTTTGAGGAGGTGAAGCCAAGCAGTTATCAAAATCTTGCTTCCCAGAGTCCCTTTCAGCAGTACCTGTAATGAAGTGATAACGTGTGGGAAAGCGGCGGCCTGTGACAGTTGAAACAGCTCCGCCTTGGCGATATGAGTGAGGATTTCAGGCTTGCTTCAGAAAAGAGTTGGCAGGAGAAAAAGACCAAGTGTAAATTCCCCAGAGATAGACACCCTTGTCATACCTTGCAACTCCTAACAGCCCTGTTCTTGTTGGTGTTGCCCCACAGGACATTTTACCCTCAGCTTGTTGCCCTGTACCCTCTGAATTCATACTGTTGTAGAGAACTACTTGCAACCCTTTTATAAAGCCCTCCTGACAGGTAGGAATGAGTCAGCAGTTCAGTTGCCAACAACAGAGGCCAACTTCAGCTAATTGAGCACAAAGAGAACTCGCTGGAGGGGCGGGCACCTGCCCCACCGACTAAGAGGAAACTGTTGCTGATGGCTAGGTAGCGAAGCATCATAGCCAAGTAAGGGGCAGCAGGCCTCTGGCAGCCTTTCGGGTGCTGCCCTCCAGACTGTACTTGTCCCAGATGCTAAGTGCTGGGAAAGAGCATTGGATTGGCTCTGAGCCTGTCCTCAGCTGCACCATGGGCAGGGGAGACTTTCACAGGCAGAAGCGACACTGGGTACCAGGCACATAAAGAGCTGTACAGAGCCAGATGCCAGATGATGCATATCCCACCCTTTAAATAAGCCAAGACACTTGGAGGTGTTAAAGAAAATCTATGTGTACTGAATTAGCCAGCGTTTCTCAAATCTTTTCCATTTGTGATCATTTGACGTCGGAGAAATATTTACACAATCCAGGGTGTACAAGTGCATAATATACACGCACAAATCATTTATTGGCAATAAATCATAGAAACTTAAAGCAATCTTTGATGAAGTGGCAGTAATGCTCCTGTTTTGATAGGTCCATGGGTGACAGCTGTTCCCCTAGTAGAACCTTAACAAACACATGCTTAAAAACATGTGTGCTTTTTCTTAACATTTATTTTTATTCGTGTGTGTGTGTGTGTCTCTGTGTGTGTGTATGTATGTATGTATGTATGTGTGTGTGTGTGTGTGTGTGTGTGTGTGTGTGTGTGCAGGGAGGAGATCTGAGGCCAGAAAAGAACATTTGATCCCTTATAAATAGATTTCTAGATGATTGTGATCCGCTGGTCATGGGTGCTGGGAAATAAACTTGGGTCCTCTGTGAGAACAGAGAACATTGCACTATTTCCTCAGTCCCAAATCTGTGCTTTATTGTATGTAAATTTTTGTTTGTTTGTTTGTTTGTTTTTTGAAACAGGGTTTCTGTGTAGTCCTGGCTGTCCTGGAACTCAACTCTGTAGACCAGGCTGGCCTCGAACTCAGAAATCTGCCTGCCTCTGCCTCCCAAGTGCTGGGATTAAAGGTATGCGCCACCACTGCCCGGCTGTTCATAAATTTTATCCTTAATGATAATTAAAAAAAAAAAGAATGGCATGTATGCTGAATTTAGGAAGGAGTTAACTGATGACTCTAACTTTGAAATATGCAAAAAGAAAAAAACCTGTCAGTAGATGCTTGCATTTCGCCATAGAAAAACATTTAACGTAAGAGCTAGGACGTCATGTGGCTGCTGCCAAATCCTGTGGACTTTCTCATGTGCGTGGACTTTTTCACAACAGAATGTAGGAAGAAGCAACAAACTGAAGGATCATTATGCAATAACAAGTTGATTATCGATAGGAAAATGTGAAACAAGTGGCTAAAAATAAGTCTGCTCCCTTCAGACAAAATGACAGTGCCAATAGGGCCTGGTGTCATGGGAGCTGTGAACAGGTCGGTCTAATTTAAATCAGGAGGGCCAACGCCTCCTCACACACCAGGCAAGTGCGAGCATGTCACTGACAGAGCTTCCTCAGAGGGTGAGGGAGTACTCTGGTGACTGCTGCTGCTGAGCCAGGCCAGAGTACTGTCTCAGTGTTGGATGCAATAGTCGGGATGAAGTGGAATCATTCTAGAAAGATCTATGACCTGTTGCTAGGTAAAGGATGTAGTTACAGCATTTATGCAAAACGCCTAGGTGAGCATACATGCCCACGCCCACACTGTGGGAAAAGGGTTCTAGAAAAAAATGTAGACTTTTTGGATGAGGACTGGGGATGGTAGCCTGAACAATTCCTTTGCAACAAGTTGATGAATTTTACAAAGCCCCATTTTGTGCTGCTTAATCAACAGCATGAATAGATGCCTGGTTTAAAACTGCCCAGCATTCTTCCCAGCAACAATTTCAGACCCAAACAGTCAAATCCTGTACTCATTCACATGGACCTTACAACTTGTATTCCCTCAACAGTGCCTCAGTGTCTCTTCACTCCTAATTTAGGCTACAACCAGAGATTAGCAGTCCTTCTGCAGGCTGACCAGAGAACAGTCCTCTCCCAACCTACCTCTTCCTCCCAACATCTTTCCACCCAAGTATTGAGTCATGGCTGACTCCGTGGGCAGGGCGTTTTGTCATCTGCTTCAAAGCTATTCAGCATGTTTTGCTTTTAACTATATATACCCCACAGACTCATTACCAAGCAAGAAGTTACAAGATCTACATGCAGTTAATGTGCTCTGATATTAGGCAGGGTGTGTATCTACACGTACCCCCAGTTGTCAGCCATTTTGAAGAACACAAATCCAAACAGTTCATGAAAGCTAGACGCAAGTTTTATTTATATAAAATTCATTAAGAACATAAAAGATTGAGTTTCTTAAAAAAATCTGCAGTTATTTACAGCAGTATTGCACAGGTACAGTGGCAATTACCCTGTCAAAATTCATCAGTGCAAAACATAAAGGAAGCCAGGGAACTGCAATACAAATGCTACACACGCTGGGTTCTGACGTTAGTGACGGGGTACTATACAGACATCAGTGCTGTTCACTAAAGGATACCTGACAGGTCTGGACACAGAAACCAGTGGTCACAGAACCTAGACAACAAAACACATTTGAAAGAGATCAAGTACTTCGATGGGAACTTGATGCTTTGCGCAACGCAATGCTGTTTGAGAGGGATTCCCCGCTGATTTAGCGTCACGTGTGGACATGACCTGCACAGACATACTGCGCGCATGGACACACACAGGCACCAGGCTAAATCAGCAGGGAGGACAAAACCATTTACATGATGTCACATGGCTCTAGAGCTTCAGTGAGCTTTTCCATCTTGACACCAGTGAGGACTTGAACCTTGGTTTGAGGGAAGCACGTACAGGTGGCCTAATGCAGCACACAGGGGGAGGGGGCCGAATGGCATAGGTAAGTTCAGTCTACAGACCTCAAAACATAGGGAGCACACAGCAGGTGGGGGCAGTAGCCAGTGAGTGTCCTGGTGACACAAGTGGCCTTGGAAAAGCTGTAGAAACAGGTCCCACCGGCCCTTCTCTTACCCAGGGCAGTACCTCAAGAAGATCAGGATTATATTTCTCTCAACACTGAGTTGTCAAAGATACTCTTTCAATTAAAGAAAAAAAAATATCTTCCCCATTTGTTGCTAATACTTCTCTAAGGATATGGCCAACTTATTGGTAAATCTGCTTTTCTCAGAAGCCAGCTGCTTTATAAATGGGCTTGATGTGTATTTTCTTAGAGTCCAATCTTCCAGGCTCCTGCATCTAGGGTATCTCACCGGCAGTAAAACACTCATTTCACCAGAAAGGTGGCAGGATCCAAGCACTGAAAGCCAAGCAGAAGCCACCTTGGGGGGACAGAATCAGTCACTGCCCCCTTTATCAGGAGCTGAAGCAATTCATGGTATGGCAGGGGTGTCAGGGTTAGGGATGTCAACACTTTCAAGAACTTAAGACATTAAATAAGCGGAAAATAAATATACAACGTCTCTACAAGTTACAGCATTATGAAACAGTAGGGCACATTACACAGAAGAACCTACACTATGTACAATCCTTAAGTAAGAGAAGTTTGAAAAAAAAAAACAGTGATTTTTTTTTTACTCATTTATCCTGTACAATATTTTACAAAGGAAGGTAAAGGGATACAATTGCACACAGACATTTGGCTCAGTTGACGAGTGAAACATGACTTCCTAATCTAATAAATAGTCAAAATATATACAACACTGGAAGGAAACAGGAGAAGCAACATTACCCATTACAGACAGATAAAGAGAGACTTTAAACTGATTTCAGATTCCCCCCTCCCCAAATTCATCAACTTTTTTCTGGGAAGAAAATTTGAAGAATGACTCAGGACGCCATTTTGTATGTTTATTCCAACTTGAGGTGAAGTCACAGGACGCTATTTACAAACCTCACATGGGGAGGCTATCAAGGCACAAAACCCGCATTATGTTCACAGACACACACAGACACACAGACACACACACACACACACACACACACACACACACACACACACACGTGGGGGAAGGAGATCTAGTTTCTGTCCTACCAAAAAAGAGACAGAATAATAAAATAAAAATTAAGTACAAAGGCCTCCCCACAGTAAGCAAGGAGACTCTCTGTAGGAGACATTTGCATTTTAAGAAACAGATACAGTACAGGGACATCCAGTCATGTTTAAGTTCTGAGTGCCACATCCTGCTCTTGAATACTTCTACAATTCATAGAATCTCTTATTTCCCTAGGAGCTGCTTCAGTGGCCAGCCCCAGGCTGGAGTAAGCATGCTTTAGGGGACACACATGCCATTGGCACCTGGCTCTGGGAGCCTCCTGCACCTGCCCAGGCAGTACCACAGAGCCACGGGGCTGACACAGTAAAGTGCTCCAGTCAGGGAGACTGGCACATGGGAATGGAGGTCTTGGGAGGGAGATGGCCCAGAACCAAGCACGTCTTTGGTGTGTGTGTGTGTGTGTGTGTGTGTGTGTGTGTGTGTGTGTGT
>JANHMN010000002.1:191395597-191446286 GCA_030674055.1 Rhabdomys pumilio | reverse complement strand
TTCCAGTGCTGCCTGCTCTTGAAATAACTGACCAATGTATGGGCTGCTGGGACATGTAGTCCTAAGGGGCAGGTACCAAGAAAGAGCACCCCACCCCAGACACAGGTAGCCCCACAAGATCAAAGTGTTAAGAAAATGGAGAGAGCAAAGCAGGCAGACATCTTGTGGAAGACAAATGCTTTACTTGGTATAATGGGGGTTTCCTATGTATGGAAACTGATGAAGTAGAGCCAGCCCCTAACTCAAGGGAATGGAGATGAAATCCAGGACTCACAGGCCAAGAAGGATGAGCAGGGCTACATACCAAGAAGCATGGAAAGAAATCACCTGAGCTCCTTGCTCTTGAAATGACCTGGCCAATCCCCAGGAAAGCGTGGGCTCCAGCTCATCTGGTAACACACAGCAAAGCAGAGCCTATGGCACAGCAAAGCCAGCAAGCGGAGGAGCTAACAGCTTTAACAAGTGGTGTGTAAGCCCACGTTCTCTCAGGATAAAAGAGACAAACAAACCCACCAC
Source organism: Rhabdomys pumilio (assembly GCA_030674055.1). Lineage (NCBI taxonomy): Eukaryota > Metazoa > Chordata > Mammalia > Rodentia > Muridae > Rhabdomys > Rhabdomys pumilio. The sequence goes on along the minus strand of JANHMN010000002.1, from coordinate 191,445,770 downwards.
AGCAAAGTGAAGTGCACAAGAGCCCTTCCCAGGAGTCAGCGTGATTGATGGAGCTGGGAACAATCCCGGCAGCCCCTAGCCCTTGCTGACACACATACATTTGAAAACACCCTGGGCTGAACCCGTGCATCAGTGTGGAGACAGACCGAGGGCTCTGAGGAGTTAAGGGAAAGCACAAAAAGTGTGAATTTCTGCCACAGGGGCAACTGAGCTAAGGAGGTAAATATTTACAAAATGGAAGTGGCGTACCAGAACAGAGCCTCTGCCGCTTGACATCATTCCATTTCATAAGAACTGTCTTGGTAGTAACAATTCAAGAGGAAACTCAAGGAGGCCATGGCAGAGGAGAGAGGGCAACACCATCCTCTTCCTGTTTAAAAAAGTCTGTACAGTAATCTCTAAAAATAAACTAAGGCAGCCTTATAAATCAGCTGGCTCAGTTCCCACTGCAGGGTTACTTAATCCTCTGAGTAGGTAACGGGTTAAAAATTTGAGTATAAAAATCATCCATAAATTGGCTAAAAAGTTTTCCTTTCTGAAACAAAACAAGACAAAAAAAAAAAAAAACCAAAACCAAAAACAAAAAACAAAACAAAACAAACAAACAAAAAAAAACCAGTTATCAAAGAAAGTGGGTTTAAAAAAATTAACATACCACATGTAAACACCTCTCTTGCATATTTCTCTGTTCTTAGGATCTGTACATTAAAAAGAGAAAACCCCTCCCTTGTTTACATTCACAACAAATATTTACTGAAAATTCAGCCATGTGGTGATGAACAGAGGCTCCGTTCAAATCGACACAGTGCAGAGCGCTGTCCATGCTCAGCACACCTCTCTGGGATAGAACCACTGGGCGTACTGTTGCAGCACCAAGAGATGGAAGTGCTGGGGTTCTCCTGGTCTGAACAAGAGCAATGTCCGCCATTTATCCTAGCTGCATGAAGATCCTTCTCCATACCAGACGGAAGATGAAACGTAACAGTTGTAAGATAACCATTTGAGGGTCTGCAGCCTCTTGGTAGTCATTTACAAACATCTGCAACAACAGAAGCAAAGGTCTTAGTTACTCCCCAGTAACCTGGAGAAGGCACACGTAAGGCAAGAGACACATCCCATCTGAATTGCAGGGAAACTCAAATTCCATCTGACCTGCCAGGGAGAAGGATGTGACATCATAGAGCAGAAGGATACCGAATGAACTCTCCATCACTGGGAAAACAGGGTGAATAGAAGACCAAACTATTCCAAAGACAACCCTCAACTGTAAACCTTCACGTGGGTGCTGGGCAAGAGCCACGCCAGGTCACTGATGTTGGTGTCTCAGGAGAAGTGGCTGAGGGTGTGGAGGGAGCAGAGGAAAAGAAAGAACAAACTTGGGCTCCTTAACTACCAACCACAAGTCACTGGTATTTCACACGTTAAGACTCCCTCAGAGGTGGATTCTAGTCACTGTGATTGACTTAAGGAAGCAGTGATTTGGGGGTAATGTGCCCCAAGAAGCTAAATAAAGTGGCAGTGTTGTGCCTCTGGCTACAAAGGATAAACACTGATCCTGGAGGGGCTGCGACAAGGGGCTGAGTCAACCCCACACTCCCACATCAGACCCAGGAAGGAAAGGCAATTAAGAACAATGCGTCATTACTTGTGACATATGTAGGTTTGTTACAGTCTGAAGACTGTTCAGAAGGAAACCTTGGATCCATTTGAAGACTTCAGAGCCCCTTTGCACACTTTCAGAGTGCTCATATCTAAGTTCTAACTCATCTCGTTGGACAATGAAAGGCAAGGGAAATCCATTTGCCTCAATGCTATCGGCCACAACCTGGGTCAAAGTCAAGGCTGAAGTCAGCCCTAGTTGGTTCCTGAATGACTAACCCACAAACAGGACCTGGCTGTCCCAGTCCCCGACAGTCCCCCCTTCATTTTGGTGGGAAAGGCTCCTAAGGACTGTCTGGGAATGACCATGAATCAGACTCCAAAGGTCCTCACAGACGCCAGCTGTGAGGGGAGCTCTCCTCACCCCACTGTTTACACAGCTCTCAGGCTCAAGGGGCCAGGGCATTTCCCCTTCTCTTTCCATAACAAGATGGGAGGAAATCAGCTTTATGTCAGCGATTCCTGTGGAGGTGCTCCCGTGACCACAGGCTGCGATTTTATCGGTTCCACACACACAAGATTGCTTTGTTTTGATTTAACTTTCAAAATTACTTTGCTCCTTTTGTGTGAGACTAACTCAGGGGAAAGTTCATTTTGGTGAAGATGAATATTAATAGGCCAAAACAGGCTTATTCAAAATAGAACCACAATTCACTAAAACAAAAAAAGCATGCACTATGACTGACCAAGCCATCAATCCAAGGTGGGAAGACCTGGACCGACCTAGGTCACCGCTGCCCTCTGCATAACCAGAGTCAGCTGGGGCTGACTGGGTGATGACAGAATGGGTCACCCAAGTGAGGGACCTCAACTGCTTACATTTGATAAGCTTCAAATTCTAGCCCTGGCTACATCTGGGGAGACAGCGACAATGTGAGGTTGACAGGTGGACAATGGTGACTGCAGTCAAGGTTAATGAGAAGACATGGACAAAGGACATATAAGCTCATGCCAGGCAGCACTGACATGGGAATGCAGGAAATTTTGGCAAAGGGAAGACCCAGTCCTTGGAGCGGGAGTGAGGTGGGGGAGGTGCCGCCCTCTCAGCCGGTGTGACAGCACGGCACGTGCCTCTAACAAGCGAACAATTGCTTTTGGACAACATTCAATGGAGGAAGCCATTAGTACTGATTCAGAGTACAGTGCCAGTCCAGAAATCCCTTGACAGCTGGCACGGCGGCTGGAGCTGCTCCTCTGGCCCAGCACATGTGGCCCACACAACAGAAAACAGCTGGAGGATGGGCGGCTCTAGCTTACGTCAGATTCGGCAATGAGGCTACTGCAGGTGCACCTCAGTCTGAGCCTGGTGTAGGGCAGCAGGAGACTTGAAAGCTGAAGCAGAATAAAGCCAGGAAGCCAGGGTTGAATACTCAGGACCAGGGAGAGAGAGAGAGAGAGAGAGAGAGAGAGAGAGAGAGAGAGAGAGAGAGAGAGAGAGAGCGCAAGCGTTCCTTGACACCTATATGGGGACCCAAGGCTGGGCTTAACCTTCAGTTTTCAGTTGGTTTAAGGGTCAGGAGAATTGAAAGGATCATGCAAAGCCCCTCACAACCACCACTGTGCACGCGTACACACACGCACACACGCGCGCGCGCACGAGAGAGAGAGAGAGAGAGAGAGAGAGAGAGAGAGAGAGAGAGAGAGAGGAGAGAGAGGTTGAAGGAAGCACAGGCTCCTGGGTGCTCTGGCCAGGACAACATATCAAGCCTGAAAATGACCATCTGCAGTGGGGGTGGGGGTAGTGGGTATCATCAGTTAAATGTCAGTGTCCAGGGGAAAAGCCACCCATGTGCTGCAAGGTCCCTCACAGCATATGTGAAACTAGAGAAACAACAACAGAAAACACAAAAGAGTAAGGGCAACAGCTCTTTCTCCCTGGGCCTGCAGCTCTTGGCAGAGCCACCTTTTGGCCTGTGTCCAGCGGGTGGGTCTGCATCAGTAACTCACACTCAGGCACTCCCAGAGGCATCTGTGTACTGGGGGTACAGTTCAGTACCACACCTATGCCGCCTGGTACAAAACAGACCGCTCCTCCTGATTAAAGCCTCTTGAAGCAGAAAATAAAGTACAATAAGGTCTCCCTCCTGGCAACCCCTCTACATGGGCCACAGTGTCCCCCAAATTCTCAAGTATCGCTGTCCTTCAGCAAGATGGTTAAGATGAACTCACTGGCTGGGGCAGGGCAAGGTGTGACTATAACTACTGAAAGGCACAGCACAAACAAGTCAAAGAGGCATCTGTGAAGACATCACTGCTGCTGAGACTGATGTTGGATGTGTGGGCCATAGAACTGCAGAGAAATTAACTACTGAATCATAAAGATACTTGGGAGATCTACTATCCTGATGTAGTTGGAAGAAGGGTTTTTTTTAAAGGGCATTAGAGACAAGAAGTACCTGAAAAGACATTCTAGTGCTTTTAGGACTGTGTGTCTAAGAATCACCCCCTACAACTGCTAACTGAGAAAACCTAATTACCGGCTTTTTTTTTTTTTTTTTTTTTTTTTTTTTTTGGTTTTTCGAGATAGGGTTTCTCTGTGTGGTCCTGGCTGTCCTGGAACTCACTCTGTAGACCAGGCTGGCCTCGAACTCAGAAATCCGCCTGCCTCTGCCTCCCAAGTGCTCGGATTAACGGTGCGCCACCACTGCCCGGCGAATTGCTGGCTTTTAAGCCTTTAAAACAATCTCACAGGGCCAGTGTGGCTGTCCCACATTGCAAATGGCTGGAGTTGGCAGGACAAGAGGTGGCAGGGCTAGGACAGGTTTCCTGGATCCCACTCACAGAATGTGACACCTAGGACCTCATACTCAGGCTCCCAGAATGGAGTAATGATGTGGACAGAGGCGACTTTGGAGTCAGCACAGCGCTGCCTCCAAGGGCCTCTCATTGTTCAAGGAGGTTGCAGACTGGGTCTGTAGAGTGGGAAGTGAGGCCCTGCAAGTGAGTCCAGCAACTCAGCTGAGACTTCTGCTACAGTAGAGTACAAATGCCAGCCTCCAATATAGAGCCCTCACCCAACACAACACCATGCAGACAGCTGACCCGAGCAAGGGGGCTTGAAATGACAACCACATCACAGTAAAATGTAAAGGTTGAGAGAGATTTCAAATCACATCAAGGAGGAGACCTAGGGACGAGATCTGTGGCAACATGACCAGACCTCAAGTTGTGTTTCCTGGCAGTCAAGGTAACGGGGTCAAAATGGTGGCGTTGGGCTGGAAAAACAGCTTAACGGTTCTGAGCACGCACTGCTCTTCTTGTGTACCTGGGTTCTTTGCACCTTCAAGTGGTTCATAACTGCCTGTACATCCAGTTTCAGGGGCTCCAATGCCCTCTGTCCAGAAAACAACCTGCACGCACATGATGCACACATACATAAACAAAAGATGAATAAATAAATCCTTTTTAAAGACTGACAATATCCTATCCCAAGTCCTTAGAGACAAAAAAGCATCTGAGGACAGGCACACCCTCAGTTGGAAGTGTGTTTTACATACAATGTCTACACTGCAGAGTCTTACACTTCTAAGAGGTTTACATGTAGGCAGTAACTCATAGGAAACTCAATTTTGGACTATGATACCACGAAGGACTCCGGTAGAGAATCTCCGCTGCAGGTTCTGGTTCCAAGAATGCAATGTAATGGTCTACCTGGATGGTGCGCCAGCCTCCATTCTTGCCACTCAGAGTGAGTCATCCAGGAGGCTGAGGGGTTCCCACAACACAGCTATACTGCCTCTATGGGATCCTATAGTAGCCACGAGGCCTTGTCCCTCTCCACCTTCAGACAGAAAATTTACTGAGATTTCCATGCTGGTTCAATGCCCATGGCTGCCTTGAGGCCAGGTGACTGCTGCCCAGAGGCTGCATTCACTTCCCATTTGCCACAAAGAGAACACGTGCATCTAAATAGCCTAGGTCTCATACCTTAGCGAACATGACGGCTGGAGACAGTGCACAAGAGATATGATGTAATGCCTCTGAACATCAGAGGAACAAACATGTTCCTACTCCACCCCCAAGCACAGCGAGTAAGCAGAGCTGTGTCCCTGATCTACCAGGGCCACACTGGCTTGAAAGTTACATATAGGCTGCAAACATTCTCAAGGACAAACTTGTATCCTATCTCCTATGCATCATACAACAGTAACTGTTAAAATTGAATGCCTTTTACAGGGACACGGAAGCCACTTCACAACTTTACTCACAGCGGGGGCTATCTCTTGAGCCATCCTGGTGGTATGACACACAGTTCTACTTGATGGGGATCCTGCCAGGCAGGCCTGAGAACCAGAACTGGGTCTTGCTCTATGGCCAGCCAGCAAGGGTTCAAGATTAGTAGTCTGTCTCCTGTGGGAGACACGAGGGACAAAATACTCCGCTCGGGGCAGGAACACGCTGTTCTCAAATGCTAAGTGGGATGTAACATACTTTAACCACAACTAAAACCTCTTGCTTTGGTTCAGCGAGGTGAAGTCTAGGCAAGGGGATGATGCAACCACCTTATTATTTTTATGTGTTTGCAGAAGGGCCAAACCGTCCTTTCTTTGCATCTTCATTTCCTCCTCCAGAGATTAAAAAAAAAATCACCCTGACAACCTGCCTCAAGTTCCCCTCCAGGCACCTGCACCTCCTCTCGGTTACATGTTCATGGCTCCTTATCCCACAACTGCCGGGTAGTCCTGCAGGTGTAGCAGCTGCCAGGCTGACAGCACCCTCACACGTGTGTAGATCAACACAGAGGTGTCTAGCCCAACACCCCTCCAGCTATTCGAACACACCCCAGTGCTTCAGTCTCCTCTCATATTTGCCTACACCCAGACAGATGCAGCCTGCGCCTGAAGGGTCCAACGCATTTGCTTCAAAAGCACGTCCAAAGCATCTAAAGGCAGCCAAGTGGACAGAGTTCCTGGCAACACTCAACGTGACAGAGAACAGAGTGATCATGGCACCCAGATTCTCGAGCATGTAACATTCAACCTCCAACACTAGAGTAGACCCATGCTTCTTGATGGGGTGCATTTACTGACAAGCCAAGCTGCCCCTAGCAGCTACAGAGAACCCTCATTCAGAAAAGCAGCTCAATGCTATGGAGGGAACAGCATAGCTTTTCCCACTTGCCTCATGAAAGAAACTGAAGCACTCACCACCTCTTGTCATTGACCAGAGATGGCTTGTGTGGTCCAGGTCAGGTGTGAACAAAGCCTAAAACCAAAATGCCAAAAAACCGCACCCTCCAACTGCAAGGGAAACACACACAATTGTGTCACAGACAAGAGCAGATACCAGTTCACCTCACTGCCTAGTGACTGAGTTTGCTACGAGAGACCTGCTCATCTATAAATCCCTGAGACTGCTGTGTGAAATGACCCATCCTTCTGTGAGTCAGGTCTAGTGTGGATTTTACACTGATATTCACGCCTTTAATGGCAACAGTTTAAGAAAGCAACTTATCTTATTAAACTCCAGCTTTCAATTAATGAAGGCCTCTGGAGACCATGGCCTGAGGCCACACATCTCTTGTTGGTTTCATCCAAGCTATAATTTAGGCCCCTCCCTGGCTAATGATTTATAGGAACCACCTCATCACTAAAAGCACGAAGTTAGATAGCACAGTGGGCTTTCTTAGGACGGCGAGACACAGAGGCTTCAATACATGAATGCTCCTGTGCGTATCGCTCGAGTAAAACTTGTTTTCTATCAAAGCTGATCTGTGTGGACCCCTGTTTCGGCTCCACTCTATCTGGTGCAGGGTTCTCCTGTTGTCTACGCACACTCCAATCAATTCATGCCCGTACATGTCCTGGACAGAGGAGGAAGTAAGCAGTGTAAAGCAAAGGTGTTTCTTGTGATCAAAGAAGGGTTTCCATTCACGTGTCCCATTTGCAGGGATCTGTCTTAGCTTCAGGCTGGCCACTTCGAGGACATCCCCTGAACAGCTACCTGAAGGGTTGACAGGCCTTTCCCAGCAACCCAGCTCACAACCAAAATGCCCACGAGTGGACATCTTTTAGAATTAGTGCCTACAGGTCTTGAGGACTATGTGACACGCACTTGATGTCACCTGGCCCAGGTACAGGTGTAAGAGCAGCAGTTAAGCCATGCTGACAGCCCTGATGAGAGCTACTGGAGATGAATGTGAATCGGGTTGTCAGACATTGATGCATCCCTGCATGAGGATGAAGAGGCTTCAAACATAGGCTGCAAGACACAAATAACCCTTCAGCACTCAGCTAAACGCCGACTGCTTGCTTTCTCCATGACTTCCAGACAACCAGCTCCTCTGAGCTTCTCTCTGGACCCACTGACCTTCCTAAACTGTTCAGATCCCCTCAATGCCTCTGCCATCCTCCCAAGTCTTCCAGATGGGTACCACACTGCAGAGTAGACACCAAGGTTTAGAATGGTTGGTACAGCGCCCGGGTATAGCAATCAGGAAACATCTTTCAGGAGGCACAGCATCTTTCTAGTGTGGCTTCATCTCCTCTGTCTTAAGCTCGAGTCCATTAGAGGGAGAAGTGCTAATTCTCCAGTGAAGACAGCACTTTGGCTCTACACTGTCAGCAGCAGCCACCACACACCTCTAGTTGGAAGGGACAAGGACAGCTTGCCTCTGCAGCATTTCTACAGTATAAAACCTAACTCTCTACCTGTGGAAGCACTAGGTAAAAGAAATTCAGGAGTCCTGAATCCTCCACAAGTGTCACCTCTCCAAAGATAGAGGAGTTACCGGGCCAAAGTGCACCTTAATGCAATGCATGAGTTTATGGTGGGTCTTGAATCACTTTTCCCCTCCCCCAACTTCCTGCTAAAAGGGACATTTCAGGACAGAGAAGAAGTTTAAGTATGCAGTCCCAAGACAGCAGGGGGACACTATTCATTTGCTGATTAAGACTGTTACATGTTGTAACATATACATATGAGAAGATGTTCATTCTCTCAGGAAGCATACACTGCAGAACTAATAAGGGACGAGGGTCTCCTGAGAGTCCCCCATGCACGCGTGCGTGTCAGGCGCGTTGTCCTTGCTCATATCTTGCTTAGGTGACCATACTGAGACTTCCCGGATGCAGCTTCCCTGTTCTATATAGATGACACAATCTCACAGCAAATGTTCCTGTGGTTGCTCCCCCTTCCCTGCCACGTTTCCTGATCATCTTGTGAATACTTGAAACAGCTATAAAGAGAACATGAGATTGGGTGAGTAGGGAGGTGGTGGAGGGGGAGGAATAAGATCAAAACACTGTATGGAAGTCTCAAAGAATTAATAAAAGCATTTTTAAGAATAAGCTAAGGTGGGGCATGGAGAAAACAACCCACATGTTGAAAGCGCATGTAACAAACATATTGGGGGTGCCAAGGCGATATGTTAACAAAGTTCTCTGACGGCTTCTTGAAGTTTTTCAAAATGAAAAGCTCCCCCAAATTCCCATGATATAGAGCATATGCGCTCCTAGCGATAGCTGCCTGTGGTGCGGTTCTGGGAGTCTAGCAGTCAGTGGGCTACAGGCCTGGACACTCACTCCTGACCTCCTGTCTCTGCCTCTATCTACAGCTCCGTCTCATGCTGACCCACTGTTTTTAAATGGACTAAATATACAACTACAAAATAGTGTCTGTAATTCCCTAACTGGTAACTTGGGAGGATACCCTGTCAGGCTGTGAGGTTAGCAATACAAACTAACAACCGTTTCTCTGTATAGCCCTGGCTGTCCTGGAACTCACTCTGTAGACCAGGCTGGCCTCGAACTCAGAAATCCGCCTGCCTCTGCCTCCCAATTGCTGGGATCAAAGGTGTGCGCCACCACTGTCCGGCTGTCAGACATTAAATCTTTTAGAGGTTTCGGTGAATCCTGTCAAGTAGGCGAAGGATGGGCAGCAGCTCAGCAGACAGCTATCTGAAGTCATTATTCTCCCACTTCCTGCCCAGCTTCCTGTCCCCAGTGTTCAACAATGGACTATTGGTGTGATGACAGACAATGGCTGCTCTTCTAACTAGCTAGGCTGGTGGTTGTGGCTTTAGGGGGTTCACTGTGCTGTGTTTCAGAATCTGGTATCTTGAACTGGCAGCTGATACCTACCATCTGGAGAATATCTGCCTTCATTTTAGAGGAATTCAGGCCTAGCCTTATTAGGCTTTCCCCAGCCTACTAAGAAAGCTAAAGTCCTTTATTAGTGACCAAATTTCAGCAATGGGTTAAGATATGCTAAGGCTTGGCAAGATGACTCAGCTAGTAAAAGCATCCTGACCCAGGAGCTTCATAGTCTTGAGTTAGACCCCCGAGACCCACACAAGAGCACTGGATGTGGCGGTGTGTGCATCTGTAATCCCAGGGCTGGTGAAACAGGAGGCAAAGGACCGAGAATTGCAAGAAGTTTGCAGGTCTGCTAGTTGGAAAGAGAACTAACTCCCACAAGTTATCCTCAGACCTCTAAACATGCACAGTAGCCTGCAAACACACACACACACACACACACACACACACACACACACACACACACAGAGAGAGAGAGACAGAGACAGACAGAGACAGAGAGACAGAGAGACAGAGAAATAAAAATATATACAAAGTAAAATATAAAATCTTGCAAAATAGTACAACAATGTTTATTTACATTTATTGTATTAAAAGGATGGGAAATAACACTGTCGATTCTTATTTAAAAAAAATAAAACCAAACAACTGATGTGACCATTACAAAATGCATATGTAAACACAAAACCGTAGAATAACATTGGGAAGAAAGCAGGAGGCAGACCACATACAGGCATAGACTCACCCTCTAAAGGCAAGCCAAGTTAATGAAGAACTTGGAACAGTCCATATTGCATCTGCACAGAACTTGAACCATTCATCACCCAGATACCCTGAGGGCCCAGCCATAGAATGTGCCTACACTCTTACTAGCCATTCCTCACCTTGACCCGGTCATCGCAAACCCCTCACAGTCCCCAGGGAGCTCCATCAACCATCACTCTATCGGGGAAGGCCTCCTAATCCTCTGTCCTAACCTTATGGTTTAAAATGAAACTTGTACAAAATATCCATCAACATGCCTGGTTCTGCAGACAAAGGCTTTGATACAACTCGAGTGGGGTGTTGCGCCAGCCAGCTCATCTCAGTGTACAAGTCCCAGCAGTACAAAGACCTGCCCACAGCCGCGTCCCTCCTGAGGCATACCCACCCACCAGGTCTAGCCCCGAGGGCATACAGTGTTCTAAGACAGATGCAGCACCACAGCCAGTTCATAACTAAATTTATGTGTCTTCGTGTTCATCAAAAATGGAATATTCTCCAGAACTCTGGCCTCAAGTCCAGCCCAAGACACAAATGTAGCCCCTTACTTTCTTCAACAGGCTCATGTCCCCTAACCCTCCCCTCAACAGAAGGACCAGGTTCACACACATACCATGGCCTCATACAGTCAACCAGCCGGGTCACCAACACAAACAGTAAAATCTCTTTAAAGAAAACAAGGTAGATGGATTGGTGGATGTAACTTTAGTGTGAATTATAAAAATCAACCCATCTCCCCAAAAAGACTGCCACTTTGGACCTAAGCTAAGAAGGAATTTATATTCTGTGACGGGATCCATGTCAGGGGGAATGATGCCAAGCCTGTGCCAGCTACACTGCTTCATGAAACATTCCTCAGTCCATTCATCAACACGACAGTTCCCATTTATGACAGAAGTGTGACTACAGCACATACACATAGACCCGACATGCCCCATAGAAAAGCAGGAAGGGGAATTGAGACTATTCTCGAGATCCAGGACTCCCTGACAGATTTGCTACTTAAAAGGAACAAGACTCCTCAAGCAGTTCACGGGGAACACCCACTTACTTTGGACTGGTGGCTACACTGGATATGTAAAGACAGAAACATCTCAGGGTCCCTTGACTGGTATCCCTCCAGAGAGAAGACAGATTATATTTGAATGACTTTGAAAAGGAGCCAAAGTAACCTCCAGACTCTTTATTAACTGGTTACCCACTCACAGCAGTCCTGTACTTCAGAGTCAAAGCCTACACCCCCAAAAGTGCACCCCACAGGAAACAGGACCTGAACCGGACAAATGTCTTCATTCCATCATGAAGGCCTCAAAATTGTTTTTAAACACACTGCTTCTGAAGATGCTGGACTCCATTGTCGTCATCATTATTAATTAAATCAAGAACACGCCTGAGAAATCCACAGGCCAGCCAGCTACCCTTCCCTAGCCTTCACTGGGTTCACATCATAGGCTATGGATGACTGGTCTCCTAATACAGTTCAATAACCAAATGGGAAAAGCTAGAAGCAGGGCCGAGGACAAGGCTTCCTTGCTGCGAGCCCTGGGTGAGTGACTATAGAAGCTAACGGCTCTGCCTGCGTGGAGAAGCACCTTACATGAACTGAAGACCATGTGCCCATATTTACTCGGAACTATTTCATGCGTATAAATCCTTTTAAAATCCTTTTAAAAGGATTTTAAGCAGTAATATGTTGAGGTCTCTTACACATAAAATACCTCTTGCAACTTCACACTGTATGTTAATCAAAGCCAAACCCTTAGATGCATCAGGAGCAGAAAGTTAGGAGAGAAATAATGTAAGGTTTAGAAGTAGGCCACATCTCCTCAGTCTTGTTTTCTATGGGGATGGGAAGAGGTCCTTACCCTCCTTGTGTAAGTTTCGTTGAACTCGTCTCCGATCCGTCGCAGCTCCTGTGCAATCCGTATCTCTGGGCGCGTGTCTTCAGGTTCCTCCTGAGACTGCCTTATGGAAGCTGTGTGGGAACAAAGAAACCAGAAATCACGCCGAGGTCCACAGCACTTAGAACATCACACAAGAGTTTCCAGGAACAAACCAACCTCACACACTCTTGTCTTCTGGAAGCTCTCTGGCCTCAGAGACTCTCAACCCTGTGTTAAGAACTGTGAAAGTAGTATCATTTTAGGCAATGCCGTAGTTAGCTATGTCCTGTTGCTGTGATAAAACACTAACTGAAACCAATTTAGGGAGAAGGGGATTATTTGACTCACACGGTTGATCTTGGTCCATTATCCATGAAAAGTCAGGGAGCTGCAGGAGCAAGGAGATGCAAGAAGCAGTAAGCAGCTACACTGCTGCCTGGCTTGCTTGCCATTGCCTGCTCAGCTTGCTTTCCTATACAACCCAGGACTGCCTGCCCGAGGGTGGCCCTGCCTGCGTGGGCTCAGCCTTTCCACAGCAACCATTCACCAAGAAAATACCCCACAGATTTACCTACAGGCAACCTGATAGAGGTAATGCCTCCATTAAGATTCCCTCTCGCTAGAAGACTCTTGCTTGTGTCAAGTTGATGAGCAAAGCATAAGAGAAGAGCAGTCAGTGTGTAAGTGACAACAGTGATGTCAAGAAATGGAGACTTGAACTTACAAGAATGAAAACCACCCTAGCCTGGCCATACATATGCCTATTTCAATATATAGATACAGTTCAATGAAAATCACCAAAGAAACACAGCAGGGACTGGTGCAAAGGCTTAGTGGGTAAGAGGCTTGCTGTCAAGCCTCTCAACTTTGAGTCTGATCTCCAGAACCCACGTGGTAAAGCAGAGAACTGACTCTCACCGATTTCTTTAATTATTATCACATCATGTATGTGTGTGTGTGTGTGTGTGAGTGTGTGTTGTTTGTGTGAAGACAGTTTGCATGAGGTCCTAAGTCTCTAGAACTACACTAGAAAAATTAATACACAAAACATAACATTTGAATGTCTCAGTGAAATACCCACTTTTGGTCTTAGAACAAGGCATACATTCCTAGGAAAAATTCAAACCCGGTGAAATGTTTCCACATTTCCAATCTTTCCACAGCCGAGTAAGGAGAAATCTGAGATGCCTGGAGGGTGGATGTCTACAGGTTCAGTGGCATCAATAGCTCATCCAAATGGAAGCATAATGCAGGTTCTGACTGAATATTAACTCAGTTAACAAAGAGGGACTCAAGTCTGCAAACAACACACGCAGGGAGGAAATGTTTTGGGTTGGGGAGTAAAGGTATTTTTAAGAGAGAAAAAGATTGGATTAGGGTAGGTTGTAAGAGGTGGAGGCAGAGGCAGGCGTATCTGTGAGTCTGAGGCCAGCCTGATCTACACAGAGGCATCTGTGAGTCTAGATCAACCTGGGCTACAGAGTGAGATCCTGCCCCTCCCCCCCCCATGAAATCATCGCATTAGGAAGTTAATGTAACACTGTGAGATCGCATTGTTTAGTGACACGCCCTGGGCTTCCACACTTACCTCTCTCATTCTGAAAGCACAAGGAACTCACAACTAAACTCCCCACTCAGTAAAGTAGGAAAAGCTACTGTTCATAAAACATTAAATCTTGTTTTTTTTTTTATTTGTAAAATAACCATAAACTGCACACTCACAACTCTACAAAGATATATAGAAGTGAACACTTCAAGACTCAGCTAATTCTTTCCAAAACGCTTGTTGATCAAGAAAGAGAAAGAGAGAGAGAGAGAGAGAGAGAGAGAGAGAGAGAGAGAACAACACCAAGAGTTTAAAAGAGAAGCAGATATCTCATAAGGCCCCAGTGAGGAGCGGACCTGTGCTCCACTAACTAAGCTGCCTACTCTCAGAGTATCAGAGGGGACATTGCTACAAGAAGTATTAGTGGAGACAGGAAGTCTTATGGAGGAATTAAAATTTTAGGCTAAGGCAGACCAGGAAGTCACATTAAGTCACAAAAAATTACACTGGCTATACCTTTTTTAAAGCACAAAAATTTCTAATATTATCATTATTATTAAGTCTATTAAAACTAAAGTTTAAATAATTGTCAAAAAAAATTATCAAAGGTTGACACTATGCCAGGTGAAGCAAACCATTAGTTCCATGTCTCTTCCTGGGTTCTCAGCTTTGTAAGGTGTTGGTGTCACCTTACAAAGTGAGATGGCAAATCACCATCTCACTGCATAGCCCAGGCCTCTGTCAACCCTCCTGTCTCTCCTTCCTAAGTGCTGGGATGACAAGCATGTACCAGCTGGGTCATGACTCACTAGTCATATACAGAATGGACTGTGAAACACTCTCTTAGGGGCTCCCTTTGTTGTGTCCTCACAGGGATGCACACCCATTACCTACACAGCTGAGCAGGCCAGGGAGGTTCTACACCACCAAGACAGGTCCTGTCAGCTACCTCTCCCACCTTCACAGTTCACTCTTTCTCCACATACACACTGAGGAGAGATACCTAGCTTCAACTCTGGGGTTGGAAGCAAAGAGAAGCCAGTACTAAAAGACAATGGGTGAAAAATAGATCAAAGTTGGTGGCGGTACCCAAGTTGCTGACCAACTTACCCAGTGTTTACTGTGTGGCAAGATTCAGGGATGTACTCAAAAATGACTGCGAGCCATGTTGTTCTTAGAGGCCAAGATGAGGTCCACAGAGCTGATGTTCTTGAGGACTAATGAAGGCTACAAATTTCTCCCTCCTCCCCTCCCCCACACCTCACCTTCTCTGAGACAAGGTTTAAAATGTAGCTTAGGCTAGCCTCCTACTTGCCATGTAGCCCAGGCTGACATTGAGTCCCTGATCTTTTGCTTCCACTTTCCAAGTGCTGGGATTACAGGTGTGTGTGTCCCTGCTCTGTCTGGACTCAGATACTCACCACATGGTTCACACTTCTTGGTCTATTTACAAAAGAAAACCTTCAGTAGAGAATTGCTTTTGCTCTCAGCAACCCATTCTGAGCTCTGAGGGAGCTCGTCTTTGAGTTACCCAGTCTTTCTTGCTGGCAAGGGACATTTGGGGACAGTTCCACTCCTTTTTATTGACCGGACCTTCTTGGGGTCCAGCTTGGTCTGGAGCTATGTTGTTCTTTACGTACAGAGAGAATTACACTTTAATAAGCACCCCATCTTCTATTGTAACACAAAACCAATGCCGACTCTGACTATTGCCTCCACGCTGTAGAAGAGGAGGCCCTCTGCATCCTGGCTAACCCTTCCCTCACGTGTATGCTTCACGAGGTGGTTTAACTTGTGCTTGGCTGGGAACTCCAAACACCACTGAAGGAGTTATCCTGGGTCACAACTTGACTTATCAAACCTAGCACTTAGCAAGCACACGGACGCTGCCAGCAGCTATGGATCTCTGGTAGCCAAGCTCAACTTGATTAGAGATAAATGCCCTGTTGTTTGGGGAGATAAGCAGACAGCCTGTTTCTCCCATAAAAAACAGTTCAATGGCTGTTAGTACAAGTAGGTGCGCAAATATAAACAGATCCCCACAGCCCAGCAAGGAGGCTCAGGGTGGGAGGGATGGAAGCGCTAAGGTCCACAAACCAGATCCCGAAAAGACACAGAACAAAGGACCAGAAACAGTGGCTGAGCCTGGGGCCCTCATCTGTGTTGGTGGTGTCAGGACAGTGTATTAACCCAAGATAATGGTTAGGCTTAGCCTAAACTGTAATTGGCTGGCAATAGCTCTGGGCTACCAAGAGGCTATCAGCTGTACTTAGGTGCAATTTTAAAAAGCTGTTACAAAACAGTACTGTACAGTACAAACAGCACTTGCACAGGAGGCTGGCGTGTTTTAGATACTCTTAACATTCTGCTCAGTTCCTGGCTGAGCTGGAACTGGCTACAAAGACCAAGCTGGCCTCAAACTCAGATCTCCCTGCCCTTGCCTCCTGGGTGCTGGGATTAAAGGCATGCACATCATACTTGGCTGGTGTTTTATTTTATTTTATTTTATTTATTTATTTATTTATTTATTTTTTGTTTTTTTTTGAGACAGGGTCTCTCTGTGTAGCCCTGGCTGTCCTGGAACTCACTTGGTAAACCAGGCTGGCCTCGAACTCAGAAATCCACCTGCCTCTGCCTCCCAAGTGCTGGGATTAAAGGCGTGCGCCACCACTGCCTTTAATGTATTATACATACATACATACATACACACACACACACACACACACACACACACACACACATATCTCCTGCATGGATTTATGTGCACGACATGTGGATGCTGGGAATCAACCCAGGTCTTCTGCAAGAACAGCTGGTACTCCTAACCACTGAGGCATCTCTCTGGCCCTCTTGGTTTTTTTAGGTCCAAATACTCTTCCTCTGATCTAAACTGAAAATTAAGACTAGTGCCCACTCCACAAGGCACAAGTAATATGCACACAGTAGGTATGCACCATGCTATGCACTATGATTAGCTGTACACTTTGTAAAAAGATTGGCATATGTTTGTCTATGTGCATGAGTACATGGTTTCCTGTTGGTGTGTGTAGGATCCAGAAGAGTGATTGGAGTGCCATTCTCCATCCCTCTCTGCCTACTACATTTTAAGGCAGGGTCTCTTTCTCACCCTGGGGCTCCCATTTTCCTCCATTATGCTGGAAGTCAGCAAATCTCAGCAATCCTGTCTCTGCCTGCACTCCGAGCTGCAGTCACATGTACGTGGGCAGATGCTTGGATTGCTACTTGGGTGCTGGGATCCAGACTCTGGTTTTCATGAATTTGCAGCAAGTGCTCTTAACCACTGAACCATCCCTTTAGGCACAATATACTAAGTTTGTACAATAAAAATAGTGATAAACTTTCTTTTGAGGAACAGGGGTGGGGTGTAGGGAAGCGTTCCACTGAGCTCCCCTAACAGCCTAATGCTAGTGAGTGCCTTAACTGGTCCTGTGCCACGTGAGACAAGCAGAGCAAAGAATGGGATCCAGCTTGTGGACTCACTCTACAGAGCAGAGTGAGCTAGAAGTAAGTTTTCATTCCCAACACTACATGGTTTTGTTTCCTTTCACAGCTGTCCTAAGCATAGGCGACCACAGTAGACAGACATCCCAGTTGTCGATCTTCTGAAGGTGCACCTGGCACCTGTGGGCTGGGGACACAATGCTCTGAAGCCATGTCACCCCACCTTCCTGACTCCTGTCACTCTGTCCTGCATGCACCCACTTACTCCTACAGTCAGCCTCTCAGAAAGGTAATGCAGTCTTTAAGACGGCTAAAGAACCAACCACAAATATCTTATTCTGTTACTAGTGATGAGCCAGACAATCCTAAGAGTTGATCTGTGTTCATAAGAAAGCTGTTTACAAAAGGTTTTTCTAAGTAGGAGGGTCACACTTTTAAACCAACAAGGAAATTTTGCATACACATAAAAATTCTTCAAAGGCAAAACTCAAGTCGAGTTTTCACCATCAGAATGTAGTTTCAGTATTTAAGCAACATTTTATTCAGTGAACCTGGCATGAGAGTATGTGTGCTCGTACACACACACACACACACACACACACACACACACACACACAAGCAGATGAAGCAGAGTACTTGAAACCACAGACATACTGGGAAGCTGTGGAGCTGGAAGGCTCCAGAACCCTGCAGGCCACTAGACTGCACCATAGGAGACTACCCAGGCCCTTGTTTCTTCTTCACTTTAAACAAATGCCACTATTAAAACTTTCTTATGTGCTGGGTCAGACACATGCAGCTTTGCCAAGTGTCCTCTGCCCATTGAGTTTTTATCCAAACTTCAAAAAATAACCTTTTGAAATCCAAAACTGGTATCAGTAACATGATTTCCTGTGGCGCCATACCAATTCATTTTTCAGTGCAGAAGGAGGGGCAAGGGAAAGGAGGACATTCCTGATGCCAAAGGGCCTTAGCTATGCAAGATATGGGTCACCCACTTGGCTAACAGTTTTCCAAGTCATGAGGTAATACAAGGTATCTTCACAACTCAGTCCCTATTAATATCACCGGGAAGTGGTTGTTAGCCAGATCAAGCTGAGACTTTGTTGCAATGGGTTCAAAGCACCATGGTCACATTGTGACATTCACAACCATTCTGGCAGGTGTCCTTGCTTGCAACAGGGCAGTGAAACAACACAAGCAGCACACATCCTAACACACTGACTTGCCGTCTCAGCCTGGGAGCGAGCTAGCTCAGTCTCCATAACCAGGGGCAGCTCGCTCCCGCTACCATTGGCATTATTACAGTTCAGCAATAGCAGAAGCCATTCAGAACCTGCAGGGGAATTTCTGCTGTCTCTAGATAGTCAGTAATTCCCCAAAGATTAGATGTGATAGGAACCGGCATGAATTAAAACAAATCAATATTCAACTCAGAACAGTCAAGGGATTTCCTGATGTCCAAGTAGACACGGAATGTGTGACTTTGGAGAAACAACTGTTGATCATTTCAAACACACAACAGAACACGACGAGACAGTCAAGGGCAACCGGTCCATGGACTGAAGGAAGAAAAAAGACCTCTCTATAGCCATCTCAGGGCGGCCCATCTCTCCCCGAGGAAGCTCTGAGGGGACCACTCACGCTTATAAAGGCCCCTATAAAGAACCACTTCCTTGTGGACTCAAACCAGCTACAAAATAATTCCTCAAGAAATACTCAAGTGTGGTGGGGTTGCTGGGGAAATGTCTGCACGCAGTCACTTTGATATTCGGTGTTCGGTGGGGCAAATAAAAAATTCTGGGATGTTGGTTTAATAGAATAATCTGCTTACTTAAATATCTACAGAAACAGTCTCTATTTAGACATACCCACAGAAGGAATGAACCAGCCAGTTAGTGTGCTCAAGCAGCTTTCAAAGCCATCTTAAAGGGGCCAAGTTGTCCTGTCTCTTCCCAGTCAGCCAAAGACAAAGAGATCGCTGTTGCCACCACAGTGAGGGGGGATCACAATGTCACCAGAAGCTCTTTTTGAAAAGTGTAGTCAGGAATACCACCCAGAAACCAGTCAGTCTCCCTGCTCCCCCCCCCTTCTCATCTCCTTCCCCCAAGCTCCTTCCAGTTTTTTTTTCCCCACAGCATTTTATTTCTTGATAGACAAATCTACCAGTCCCACTGAGTCACTTGATGAAAATGAAAGCTATTAGAAATAAATATGCAGAGGTCTACAGGAAGAGGGCACCATCAGTTAAGTGGGGGCTACGCAGGTGAGGCTGAACCCCTAGCACCCAGCCCTGGGAGGTGGAGACAGGAGGATTCCCCAGGACTCACTGGCTAACCAGCCTAGTGGAATCTGTGACCTTCAGGTTCAGTGACAGATCCCTGATTCAAGGTCTAAGGTTCAGATAGATTGAGGAAAACACTCAACACCTCTGGTCTCTGCACATCTGCATATCAGTGCGCGCGCGCGCGCGCACACACACACACACACACACACACACACACACACACACTCCACAAACAGGTACACATACAAATAATGTGCAAATAAAAGTAAAAAGGAGAAAGACATAGAAAAATAAAGCAACAGCATGCAGCCTAAGGGCTCAAGTCTCCCTCAATCTGTTTTTCTCTGGAGCACATTCGTGTCAAGCCTGAGTCGTCACATGAATTCAAGCCGGCGCCTTCAAAACAGCTGCTGGAATAAAATGCTCAATAATGAAGTGCACGACCCAAAGCCAGAGCTTTCCCACTCGCTCTTCCGGCTTGTCCTCCCTGCTGCCGTCATGTAGCCCTGAGCTAATAGGTCGTAACGGGCCGCTTTCATCCATTTCCAGACGGACGGTTTGCAAAGCCCTAGTCCCGGAGGCTGATGCTGGATGGAGATGTGGAAACTAGTATTCACAAGGCCTTTTCCTCTTCACTGAGGTCTGTTTCGTGCAATAAAGTCCAAACCTGGTGGCGAGTAAGAGCCAGGGCCTTTTCACTCATTCCATTCCACGTCAGAAGGCCTCCTATCATTTCCATCTGAGGTGTCCCCAAAAACACACTAAAAGATTTACTAGACATAGGAGGTTATGTCTGGAGCCTGAGCTGCAGGGCCCATGTCCAGGGACATCTCAATCCCAGGAGAAGCATGGGTAGGAGGCAGGGCTGGGAGCCTGTTGGTGACAGGCTACCTGGTTTCTTGGCTGGTTTTGCTCACTTCCAGGGTCAGATGTCCTGTTCTCAAGGTGTACCAGGAACACTAAGCACCAGAGCTCTCTTTAGGGGAACTAAAATCCTCCTTTCTAATCTTCCACTTCAATCATGATTCTGTCCCTAGGGCTGTAAGACAGCCCATAATAATTGCTCTCAACCACCACCTCTTTTTATTATTATTTTGGATTTTACTTATTTTTATTTTATGTATATAGGTGTATATGTAAGGAACATCTGTTTGACTGTGCACCATATGCATGTGGTAGAGAAAAATGGCCATCGAACCTTCTGGAACTGCAGTTAGGTGGTGGTGAGCCACTGCATGGGTACTGGGAACTGAACTCCAGATCCTCTGCAAGAGAAGCCAGTGCCTTTAACCACTGGACTCATCTCTCCAGCATATTACCTTTTTTAAATAAACAAAGCCACCACACTTCCCAAACCTTATCTAAGCCAGTTCCTCTCATCAACACGCCCTGGGAGGTTTGAACCACCATAATGGACGGTGCCAATGGACAGTTGCCTCCTCTTATGCTGTGCTCCTAACATCACTGCTCTGAACAGCACATGTCAGCATTTCACACTCGCTGGTCCTGGCAGGACACTGGACACTCCTGTGTCTCGATCTCTTCAGTCCTGTGCCACTAAGTCTTTGAACAGCTCCATCTCTGCCCACAGTCACTGTTTATATTTAGAGGGTTACAGAGATCAAGTGCATCGTACTTGAATAAGCAAAAATAACATCAAAACTCAATACAATAGGGTCAAATGGAGACCAACCCTGTACTTGATTTAGTACAAAAACCTAAAACCAATGTTCCATCCTAGCCAGATAGCACATGTCCTGGTTTACTTCATTCATCAAAAGAACCACGAAAGGATCTTAAACAAGGGCTGCAGATGTAGCTCGGGGGAAACTCCTAATCCAGTGAGCCTAAAATCCTTGGTTCCACCCCCTGTACCCCAAGTATGGCCTGGACTTAGGACATATCTTGATGGTAGGATACCTCCCCACATGGCCTGAGGGAGGCTGGGAGCTCACACAGACAACCCCAAACACTAGGAAAGCCTGGACTACAGGGTGTATTTAAAGCCAACCTGAGCTACTTACGGAAAGTCTAATCCAAGACAAAGATCCAATCCATATACGTCAATTCACTTAAGACCCCAGAAACAAATAATGTAAAAACCTGAAGTCATTACCTTTTGGTAACTATAAATTGCTTTAGACAAAAATCGTATTGGGCTGAGGGTGAGAGGAGCTAAGAATTCACACTATAAAATAAAGACTCCTGGGTTTTCAGAGTTAACTACGGCTTCCTGTATGTAACTTAAAACCAGTGGCAGAAAACAAGCAACACTAGTTTCCCCCTAAATTCATGTAAGGTTTCAATCATGTTTTTATCCCAGTGACAACAGAGACTAAGACACCGGCCAACAACAAGGGTAAACCAGCATCTGCAAGTCGCCCCTTAGCTTTTTCCTTTTTTTTTTTTTCCTAATGAAAGCCTTAGTTACAAACTTAGCATTTATAATAGCCATATACAAACTGAAGCAGTAATTCAACACAGATGTACGGTCGTCGCGGGTAACTCTCCGTGAGGACAGAGACAACAAAAACTTCCCACTTACATACATACTGGCAGCTGCTTCCTTTATACCCAACTTGTAGGAAAAGAATAAACCCTTCTACCTCAATTCCAGACGCTGCTTTGCATAATTGCAAAGACAATCATTGTGCTTGGACAGTTAATGGTTTAAATGTCTGTCTCATTTGGGCTTTGAGACTCTTCCCCAGACAACCCCAAAAGCATATTAGACACATCCAGGCTGAAGGTGACATCTCTCCAAGAGATATAACACAGGCCAATGCCAGCCAGCCCTGTAACAAACAACAACAACAACAACAACAACAACGTAGGAAGAACTAAATGCTGTTACTAAAGAAAGCTCAGCAATTCACGTGGTGACGGAGGGAGTATAAAATTAGTCAGAGAGAAGGTGAGAGCCAAGTCCCTTCACCGCTCACCTGACAGGCCAATTTCAAGTGACACTAGGCTGAGAGAGGTTGCAGAGAAACAGTTCAAAGTGTACGAATGCAACATAACTGTGCTCCACGCCCCGCCTCCACCATCCAGGAGACTTCTCAGTTCGGAAAACACCAGACTGAAATAAAGATCAAAGTTAAGAGTGAAATTTATAGCCATGCTTAATAAGTTCATTCTGATTACAAACGCTAGCTATGGCGACTGCAGGTGCAGGAAGACATGGAAAACGGCTCTCATTGCTGTGAGTTTACGGTGACAGTGTATTCATCTGCACAAGCTCCTGACATGCCTTTCCGCTCGCCCACAAAGGCAGGGCAGACACAGCTGCTGGCAGCTCTGTTGCACAAGACTCCTGACCCAAGCAGGACAGCTTAAGGACATTCTGAAAAAAATCCCCAGTGTAATGGGACACTGGAGAGTTGCTCTCTTGTGCTCAGACCACTAGAGTGGCCCCCACACCCTCCTAAGTCAGGTAAGAGCTCCAGTTAGCTTGCATGATAATGGGACTATCTTAGTTGGAAGACCAAGACTCCACAGGAATCACAGGCTAAAACTTGACACCACTAGACTTCATCATAGGATAGGCACAGGAAGAGGGTGGACACAAAGTTAGCCCTTAGCACTTACATTGTCTGGGCAAGGCTGAGAACCCACAGAGCTAAAGCCCAGGAGCCAGTGGAAGGTGACTGCCCCGGTGCACCTCACACAGGACAGCACCGGCTCTTCCTCAATAGTCAACCTTTTCCTCAAGTTACTGAGCCGCTTCGACTGGTTCCAAATCTATGCGCTAGTTTGAATAAAACCAAGGTTTGGATTCCCATATATCCTAATGTCATATCCCTCCAAACCTCCTCGTCACTATTTAGTGCTAAGAAATGGCTCAAGGACTGAAAAGAAATCAACAAGCCTCACTGTTTGTGGGGCTGGGGATCAAATCCAGGGTCTTGGACGTGCTGACAAGTGTGATCCCACTGAGCCCCAAGAAACTCCCTTCACTTTCTCTAGCACAGTTATGCTATAGAAAAGTAACATTTAATACACCCTGTATTCTGTCAGTCATAAACATTCCCAAAGGTCAAACAGATCCTTCTCCTTTTAAAGACAGCTCAATGGTTAAGAGCACTTGCTGCTCTTATTTACAGAGGGCCCAGGTTGAGCTCCCAGCACTCACATCAGGCAGCTCACAGCTCTGTACCTGCCATTTCTGGGGACCCAATGCTCTCTTCTGGCTTCCTCACGTGTGTACACAACACACTCACTCACACACACACACACACACACACACACACACACACACACGCTAACAACAAAATATTTTAAAAGTCTCAAATTTCTCATTTATTCCTAAATTGCTTATATTAAGATGTTTTAGGAGTAAGAATGGGAAACTTCACTCTGAACCTGAAAGTATAATCTATTCTGAGAGGTGGGGGGTGGGAACTCAAGACAGTTGCCAGCTGAAAACGGTCATTGTTCAACCTGTTTCAACTTAACATGTAAACTCATCCTAAGCTGAAATGGTTCTTATTATTTTCAGTTTCGGCTTCAAACCTGCTTTCATTCCTAAAGACGCAGAGCAGAGCTAAGCCCAAGCATACCAAGTAGACTGTATTGTGCAGAGGGCCAGGCAGCAGCGTCAATGACTATAAGGCGAGGTTTCATCATTAGACAACACACTGCCAAGCTTTACATTGGGAAAAGGCAGAAAACAAAACAAACGCTTCATGCCCATACACACAAGCCATGCCTCTAACTGGCTTGCATCAACTGTGAGCCCCGGATAGCATCAACATGAGCCAGAAGGACATGGGCTCTAGGGTTGATGAGTCACCAGTGCTGCCCTCTCTTGTCCCATTGGCAATGGGCCAAGGCAACAATAGGAGGAGCCAGCATCCCTTTATCATCAACATCATGGGGGACAGGCCACAGCTCTCTGAAGAAACATGGGGCTCTGGTTTAGGGAAAAGTCAGGGTTAGAGAAAACAAAGCGGAAGTCAGGGCTTTCCACAAGACACCAGGAACTTGAAGACTCATCCTACGTAACACTCAGAGACCAAAGAGGCTTGGCCTCTTATAGACCTTGGTTCAGCTTGCCATTAAGTAGATGCTGTTTTATGCTGTGAATGCTGGACTCCCCCAGCATAGGAAAACCTCACCTGGAAGGGCTTGAAACTTCCTATGCCAACACTAAGCTAAGGATAGCTCATCACTTCGCAAGTCACAGGAGAAGGAAGCACATTTTAAAGTCTTGACTGTTCAGTCAATGGGCCTTCCAGGGACAAAGAGTGCACCCCTTGCTCTGAAAAGCTGTCAGACCACTGACCCACAGGGAAAAGTGGTTTTCCACTGCTGTCTTGAGACTGTTCTTTTCAAAATACACATTTCTGAACTCTAGTCAAATTTCTGCCACAAATGGTCCGTCTCCAGCAGGTGGCCTAGGCTCAACCCCAAGGCAGGCAGAGCTGGTGTGGGTAGGGTTTCCAGATGTCCCTCCATGGTCCAAAGATTTGCCAAAAAAGCCAAGGTTTCACTCACGGTGGTATTCAGGTCCACCAGCAGACCTGCAGCAGGTTCAAACATCCCACCCCACTCAAGCAAGTTTCTAGAAAATATTTTCCCTTTCTGCTTGTTTACTCTGAAACCAGAGGGCTTCTGAATTACACACTGTGACATTCCCACTACCACAGGCTTCCCTGTGAGTGGGTTCCGGAAGGGCTGCTCTTTTCCACAGATGTCAGTAAAGAACACTGCACATCAGCCATGCCTGTGGTCAGCTGGGACACTTCCTGGGAGGCAAGGAGAAGTGGTGAGTTCCTACTAGGTGATTCCTGTCTGCTGCGTTATTCTCAAACACCCACAGCACGTAGAGAATGCAGGTCCTCACTGGATGGACAAGGAAACTGGAACTCAAACAGACTTGCCAGATGCACTGTGGTCCTTGGGTCAGCAGAGGAGCAGCCAAGATCCCACCCAGATTTGCTATAAGGCTACAGAGAGAGGTGACCAAGGCAGGCAGCTGACAGGGTTCCACGGGCTGGAAATGTTCTATCCTGACAGGATATACAGGCAGCCCTCAAAGGCGTCAATAATGGGACAGTGTCCCTGGAAGACTTCTAATACAGGCTCCAGTATCAAGAGTGTAACACACAAGTGAAACATGCATAGCCAGTGACAGGCTGTTGCAAATGCCGGAAACAAAGGCTACAGAGCCAGATGTGCAGTAGACACTATTATATTTGTCCAGGTAATGTTTTTATTTTATTTCTTTCAGTAATAGAAAGCCACACATCTGCATCTGTACTTAAAGTTAGGCACAGTTTCTTCTTCCTTTTAGGCCTAGAAACTTCTTTAAAACCAAACTTGCTATTAACAATTCTGTCATCTTTTAAAAGAACATGCCAGGGCATGTTCTCCATGCTGTCATTGTTATTTTAGATTTATTCTCATCCTCTCCCCCTCTCTCTCTCCCCCTCTCTCTCTTCTCTCCCTCTCTCTCTGTGTGTGCATGCGTGTGTACACTGTACTAGCTGTAAGTAGATGAATAAGCGCCACCAGCACCCTGCAAACAAACTAAAACCAACCAATGCCTCTCCAGTCCATCTCTTCTATCTTAGAATCCAATCACACAAAACTATCAGACTTGGGATTCTCTTTAATAAGTACCCCAAGGGGCATTATCCATTTTAAAACTAGACCCGGTTATCCACACATACAGGAAGCAACAGAGAACAGCCTGAGGCTATGCCACTAGTCACACAAGGCTAGTAAGAATAATGACAGACAGTATAGTTATTAAGAGGATTGTAGCTAAATCTCTTAATCTCTTTCTTTTTTCTTTTTTAGGGTTTTTTTTTGGGGGGGGGGTAAGTTTTCTATGTGTACAGTCCTGGCTGTCCAAGAACTCTCTCTGTAGACCAGGATGGCCTCACACTCAGAGATCCACCTGCCTCTTCCTCCTGGGATTAAAGGTGTGTACCATCACTCTCAGCTGCTAAATCTCTAATGTTATTCCATGTAGACAACAGCAAAACGCAAACAAGAGAGGTGATTTCTAAAATCTTGAATTCTCTGTGGCTAACGCCAATCAAGGTAACCTTAGTCAGTGGGCGTTCCACAGCCACTAATGATCTGTATTAAATCATTACATGTGGGGTCTTCTGGGTGCGCTAGCTGGCTTTAGACACACCATAACCTTTTCTCTCCCAGTGATGACACCTTGGGGATGCTGCTGTTCAGCCAAGCAGCTTTCCAGACACCAAATCTACCTTGATCTTAGAGTCTCCATTTCTGGAGTTGTGAGCCACCACTGAGCCACACGCAGCCTGGAATTGTCATATCATCCTAAACAGTGTAAGACAAATGGTAAAAGACAAACAAGACTTAGGTGAAAGATACAGACCTGTCTCCCCAAGGAAGGGGCAGCTCCATAGCCAGGCTCTCCTCCTTGAACATAAGAGAGCCCTAACACTGTGTGCAAAGAACAGGAACATGGAAAGGAGGAAAGGGGGAGGCTTCTGGGCTCTCAGCACGAGACACTGGGGCAGTCATTGCCTTCACAGAGCCCGGGCAGGTTGCTCCAGAAACCTCTACTTGGGAAGCCCCAACAGGCAGAGAGAGAATTCACCAAGGGGCTCAGGAAAAGGATGACTGAACACAGAAACCGACTGTAGCAAAGGGAGCCCGCAGTTAAGGCATGGTCAATGGAGAGATATCTTCCAGCCACCCCACCCCCAACAAGCCCCTTCTCAACCAGGGAAGAGGGTACTCTGATAGCACCAGGAGACATTCTGGGCTAAGTATCAAGTCTCTGGCAGGAGTATAGTGGCACATGTCTGTAATCTCAGCATCTGAGAGATGGAGAGGAGAGGACCAGAAGATCAAGAGCATCTTTGGCTACACGAGTTCAAAGTCACCCTGGGCTACATGAGGCCCTGTTTCAAAAAAGTTCAAAACTTAACACCACTTTTTCACATTTTCTTTTGGAAATACAAGAGGGGGAATGTTTCTCAACTCATTCAGACCTTGATGTAGAAAGTGAACAGCATTAACAAACACCTTTCAAGGTGTAAAAAAATAATAAAATATTCAATACAATCCAGCATTGTACACAATTATGTTTTGCCCAAGTAGAATTTATCCTGGGCAAATAAGAGCACTTAACAGTGTTTAAACAAAGCACTACACTACACCAACAGGCCAAAAGAATCATGGTACAAACACTTCATTAAAACCTAACTCTGAAAATTCTTAAAACTTAGGAGTTTGGTTAAAATTTCTTAATCTTTATTAACAAGTATCCCCAAATGCCTACAGCTAATCTAGTTAATGAGTTTACTCTTTAGACAGAAAGCTGACAATCCTTGAGCCCACCTTTATCACTTCTATCCAACAAGATGACAACGCTCTGGTCAGTGCAATACGGCAAATAGAAGAAATGAGCCGCCCCCTATGTGCAGATGACCCGAGTATCTAGGGAGATGGCCCAAGAAATCACTTCATTTACCCATGTAAATATGTACGCATGTTCCTGTGTCTATAATAGGGGTACATACTCGGAGGTCAGAGGTCAGAGGACACTCCCCTGCTACCACAGATATGCTGGGATTAGATATGTGTTTCATATGGGATCTGAGCTCCATCCCCAACACTGTAAGAACAAAACTCAGCTCCATGGACAGGCTCACAGAGGTCCATAGGTTCCAACGTCTTCTGTTAGCCACACACTGGCATCCCCAGGAAGCTCTCAATCTAAAGCAGGGGCCAACTGCATAGGCCACTGAGGGGGCGTAAAGATGATGCAATTCTGCTATGCCAGTCCAAAGTTGAAGACATTCACAAACACCTCAGAGTCCTCACTGACAATCAATATTCATCTGCTTTGTATTTCCAAGTCACACTGACTATGCTTCAGATTGAGAATGTGTGCAAAGATCAATTGGTGTGAAAAACATATGTAGCATAAAAACGCTAGAAAAGGCAGCCAGTGGGTGTGAGGAAGGTTTTTTTTATTATGATAATCAAGAAATGGTTTGGCAAGTCAATACTCCTAGCGTATATGGAGGCTAATATTGAGTAAAACGATAGTTTCACTACACTGACTTCCAAACAGTAAACAAAATGTTCTTGCAAGATGTTTTCAAAACAATGGGATATGGAGGAAACTGTGCCCACATCTCTAATATCTGCTTGCCATGTATCTCCAATGAGACCTTTCTCATTACAATAAAGAGACAAGGACCTAGGGTTTAGCTCTGTAGAAGAATTTGCTTTAATGGGTTCAATCTCAATACATCAGTGGAGAGGAGGACATGGCTTTCCAGACACACTCTGTCTCCTACCACAGCTTGCCAGCAGAGAAGAGGAGCCCTAGACTGAGCTGGACCTCTGTGTAACCAGTGGCTCATACCGATCCTAAAGGCTCCTTTGTGAAAAACGTGTTTTGCAATAACTTATCAAAAGCACCATTGAAGATCTTAATGGTTGAGTAAAAAACATTAAACAAGTCCAAAAGAGAAAGAGATGACTTCTTAGCTGAGCCCGAGTGGTCTAGGCAGACGAAACCTGCGAGGGCAGTCAGAAAAGCAGCAGCAGTGGGCAGCAGCTCTGGGTGTATCTCATTTAATAACCTCACATCTGGCTAAGTCCTCTTATCCTGTCAGTAATTTCTGCCCCACCCCGTCCCAACACACCCTCTCCCCAAACAAATCTCTCAAGAACTTACTGTTAAAAACCTACTTTGGTGCATTAACTTGACACAAACCCCAGTCACTTGCTGTTTAAACTCATGCATTAATCTTTAAGCTAACATCATCCCCATCTACTGGAATGTAGTTAACACTTCACAGCTATGACCATTAACTCTAAGAATTCAGACCATGATCTTTTAAAGCTCTGCATCAGCCATCTCAAATCCTGGTGACTTACACTGCAATTAGCTTCCTAAATCGTACAGGACCCAAAACAAAACAATTGTGACTATTTTCACATTAGAAAATGCCCTAACTCATCCACTACTCCTAGTTAACAGGAAAAGAAAAAATATTTCCCCAGATTATCCCACCACCTGCAGAGACCATTATCTTGGCTCACAGTATTAAGACTCTAATAGCTTCCAGAGGGTTCTTAAAATGCACAGGTTTGTAAGCATTTATACCACGGAGCTTTGTTAATTCAGCACATGCTGCAGATGTATGCATACACTGTGTGTATTTCATGGTAGGACAGTGGCAAGTTCCTGTTCAGAAGCACTTCTATGAGCAATAGCTAAAGTAGTAGTACACACAAGACTTCTAGCTCCTTTCAGTTAGGAGGACTTAACAGTCCCCAGAACGGCTCATACAGGAAACATTCTTAACTGACACCATGAGCAAGTCCCTAATGTCATCTACAAGTCTGACTAGCCATACACATACCAAACATGATCGTGGATGATAAAGATCAAAACATATAGTTTCTCTTTTGGTGGAGAAGCAACATGAAGAGTCATCCCTTCCCGGGGGTGTCCCAAGGCACAAGCCAAGCGGTCTTAAGAGTCTAATCAAGTGTATAGATGTCTCGCTGTCCCTTTAACAGTGACTAAAGGATCTATACCAGTTATTAATGTTTAAAGATTGTGATATTAGACTTCAAATTCTGCTCGACTGCTTATGATGTGATATAGAAACACTTGTACTCTAAGAACTCATATCCCTCTGGACATAGTCAGGGGCAACTTCAATGCTGATGGGGTAAACACTCTCCAAATGTCACTGACCCCATCAGCGTGTCCTCATCAGTTGTACTAGGCATCACCATGGATATTTTCTGCTGCTCTTGGTTAAGATTCTCCGAGTGATCTGGGAAGTGTTAAAGGGAGAAGTTGGGGAAGGGGATGAGTTTGATCAAATGTAATTTTATGCACGAAATCTGAAAACTAAGAATATAGTTTCTAGAAGGTTCTACAACTGACTTTAGCCCTTGAAACAAAAATTTACAACCTAATCTCATCCATCCAAACGAAATCCAATCCCTTGACGCAAAAATGAGCTTAAAGGAGAACTGTGGCATAAATTCTTCTTCGGGGTTCTACATTGGTTCTGCTGATACACACTTCGTCTTTGCAGAGGCTGTCTTCAGAAATGACCAAGTTGGCCATCCCTTCCTTTACATGCCTGCTGGTTATTAAACTATTTTATATATCTGACCAGATTCCTTTCTGACATAATGACATTAACATCTAAGCTTAGTGGTTAAAACTAACTCTACCACGGTTACAAACGTTGGCTAGAAGGCTACAGATTCAAACTTTGCAGCTCAGTGAGTTGATGTTTGTACATCCATAAATTCACGACACAAACATTACAAGTTAAAAAATTTTTTTGAGCTCTCCATACATCTTATTTCCATCCATAGAATGAGTCACTTGACTGTGAGGCTTTAAATGCTCCCCACAGCCTTGAAACCAATACCCAAACAAGCACACATGAACTGCCTCTTACCCAGCTGTGGCTTACCCATTGCACTGAGATAATGGTTGAAGGCCTGGCAAGGAGGACTTGGGGTTTGTGTTGCCTTGTCACAACTCATGGGTGCCGGGCTCCTGTCTGTGTCAAAAGAGAAATACCCACTGGAGGACCGGGACAGCAGAGAAGATCTTCTCACAAAGATGAAAAGTGGGGATCTGGTAGCAAAAGGGCCAGGGCTGGCCGTTGGGGCCAGCGGGCCCTGAGGGCTGCCGTGGGGGCAGCGGTCCCCTTCGCCGTCGGGATTACCTTGCGGTTCTGTCTGTAGGGAGGTAGGGGCCCCAGGCCTGAGCTGGGGAGGCCTCTCAGCAGGCTGCAATTGTCCACCTTCTCTGTCACACTCAGAACTTACATCAGAAGGTTGCTTGGCCATTTGGTCTTTTTTTCTGCAAGGAAACAGGAGGGGGAGGGAAACAACAAAACGATTATCTTCAGCAAAGTTTTAAAATCATTTCATCCACTCGTTAAGAATTCTAGAGTCAACCTCTGATTCTTTGTTATGTTGTTTACTTTTCTGACTATCTTCCAAGTAAGACCACAAGGGCACCCAAAATAATGAAGGTGTGTTTATTTTGATGCAGGGTGAAACTAAATCAGACTACCAAACAAAACAAAGTATCAACTCCATAGCTTGAGGAGTCAGTCGGTGCGCTCTCGCACATACACAAGCACAGAAGTTTTAGGAGAAGCAGCTCGTGGGAAGTCTACATTTCGTGCTTTTCCTTCAGGACAAACTTGAATCAAGTCTGAAAATCCCAGCGGGCTCTCATTTCCCGGGCTCAGATGCGACGCTGGAGCACAGGAGCGGGCGCAGATGCAGAGATTGCAGGCGGCTGGCCGCCTTCCCTGCTCTGGCCCCATTGTTTGCCGAAAATGCTGAGGGCAGCAAGTCTGGAGAAGGTTTGGCAGCGGCCGTCAGTCGTAGTAAGTGCGTCACAATAGAGTTTGTAACTCCGAGCGCAGCTCCGCCCGGGTCGGGCGCCCTCGGCCGCAAGGTCCCTCCTGCTGCCTGCCCTGCGCGCCACCCCAAACACTAAACCACTTCTCTCGGGTGCAACCTTGCCGGAATGTGCACACTTCGGGGGCCTTAAGAGACATCCCTTTGAAAGTTCCACACCTAGCTGCGCGCTCTTGGCAATACCTAGTGCAAGGCTGACTCTTTCCCTCCCCGGGCCACCACGCCGAGACTCACGTCCGCCCCTTCCCTTCGGAGCGCGGCGTGCTGCGCCGATCGTACGACCCCTGCACGTCGCCACCGAGGAGGCAAGGGAAATAAAGCCGGGTCCTGGGTTCCAGGGCCCCGAGCCTGCCCGTCCGCCCTCCGCCACGCTCCGCCGAGGAGCCCACGGTTTCGCGCGCCGCGCCTCTGGCCCGCGCTGCACCGGCCGCCGCCGGGATCATCCTCCGCCTCCTCCCGCTCCGCCCCTCGCGCGCAGCTCCCGCCGCCGCGCGGGCACCGCCAGCCCTGCGCCCCTGGCGCCGGCTGCTAGTGCTCCCCATTGGCCCGCGCGTAGTCGCTCCTCATCGTAACCAATGGGCAGAGGCGGCGGGGGCGGCGCCTACGGGTCAGGCAGCCGAAGGCAAGGCGATTGTTGACAAACTCACCGCCCAGCGCCGCTCAGACTGTGCGGGCCGCCGCAGCTCCGACTGGAACTTAGGGGGCCCGGCTGCTTCACTTTGCGCCGCGCCCCGCCCCTGGGCCAGACCCGGACGCCGCGCGCCTTGCGGGAATTCCCGCCGCCAGGGCAGCGGGACATTAGAGACAAAGCGAGACCCGCACCTCTCGGAGATCTGCGGGGTCACGATCACACTCCAGACCACTTCGGGCAAAGGCCCTAATGGCCTCCGCAGTCCCGAGCCGAACTCAGCAACTTCACCTGCTGTGCCCCCATGTGCTACCGACAAGCACCAAATATGAACGACCATCTCGGGTCTCGGGCGTGCACATCCAGACCTCCAACCCCACTGTTCAGTTAACCTTTCACAAGCAGTGCCTGCCCCGGGGGCAAAAGGCTCGCGAGCTCAGGGGTCCGCCAGCCTATGAGACTGAGTCCCGGTGAGATCGGGTTAGATGAAGTGGACAGGGCAGTCAGCTGGCTGGGGCTCGGAACACGCGTATCCTAAGTGGTCCGAGGGGGATTACAGGGTCTCTTGTCTCCTGTAGATACGGTGCTCCTCAGTATCCACAGGACGCTCGCAAAAAGAACCGGGCCGCCAAGGACATCCGGAAAGGCGAAATTGGCCACTGTGGCCAGACTGGCTCGAATGAGTACAAGCAAAGTCTGGGCGCGTGTGATTTTAATACTCAAACCTCCGCAATGAACTCGCGCCAGCGAAGAGTTAAGTCTACCCGCCCGCCGCTTCGGCGCGGCTACTACTCCCGGGCCGCCTGGGTCGCGGCGACGCTTCCAGGTTGGACGCACTACCGGCACCACGAAGCGGGACTTCGGCTCCAAGCCGAGACCACGGGCTCTCTTGGCCCGCGAGAGATGCCTCAGCGGCCCCTTGTGCAGCATCGGGGCACAACCCAGTCTTCGGCTAAGTGCCTGCAGCTTCTGTGCCCACGACCCTTCCCCAGAAGTGCCTTGGCACGCAGGCACTTCGACCGACACCCAGCGTTCGTCTCCTGCAGCCGCGCGCCACGCGGGACAAACCAGCGCCTCCACCCGCACGTGCGACACCAGAAACAGATGAAGCCGCAGAGGTGGCTGCGGCGCCTGTCTTCTCTCCATCCCCCCCCCCCCCCCCGACCCCCCGGGAATCGCGGTGTGTTTACCTTGCGTTTCTCAGTCCGAGAATCAGAGTCAGACATTGGGTGGACGAGGGCCAGGGGAAGGGCGCCGAGGCGGTGGCGGCGGGAACAGAGGAGGTGGTGTGAATCCAAGTGGAACACAGCTCGCAGAGCGGCTGCAGGAATCCGGTGACGGCGGCGACGACGACGGCGACGGCGGCAAGGACCGCTGAGCTCCTACCAGCTGGTGACCCAGTGCCTGCGGGGAGCGAAGTGAAAGCTGCCTGCCCCAGCGACTCAGCTCCTACTGAGCCCCTGCTCCCGCGCCCAATCACCGCGGGCTCCGCCCCCGCTCAGTCCGGCCCCGGGCAAGCCGGAAGGTAAGCCCCACCCCCACGGCCCCCAGGCTGCTGGCGCGTGCAGGCTGCGACAGGTAGTGGGGAGGGTGGCCCCGCCGGCTGTCCTGCAGTTTGCGTGCGCCGCCCACCCCGGCGTGTTTACCCTAGTGTCTTGGCCTGCGGGCAGCTGCATGCACGCCCATCCTCCACTCAGATTGTACCCGCCCCTCCCCGTCCGCCCGTGGCGGCCACCTCGCAGAGCGGAACTTAGGGGGCGCTCAGGGCACGCTGCTCTGTGTCCAGCCTGGCCGCGGGCGCCAGTTGGAAGCCTCAGGAGGCGCCCCTGCGCCCTTGCTTTGCGTAGCTTCTCAGCCCGAAACCATGGAGACTAGATTGGAGCATGGATGGGCAGTGGCCTTTGACTGTCCTTTCCTAGAATTCCTGGCCTCGGGTGGGGGGGGGGGGGGGACCGAGATCAGCAAGATGCTCACCCCTCCTCGGCTGCGCCTCAAGCGGGAATCTTCATCGCCGCCTTCCCTTCTGCCTTCTGTCCTCATTTAGGTTCTCCCTGGTTCGTTCTCTCTCTCTCTCTCTCTCTCTCTCTCTCTCTCTTTCTCTCTCTCTCTCTCTTCCTCTCTCCTTCTCTGTGTGTGCTGTTGTTGTTGTTGTGTTTTATATGTTTGTTTCCCCAGTGCCCAGTTCCTTAAGAGGCAAAGTTGGTGATGAGGACAGTTGAGAGACAAAGGTAGCTTTGGGGAGCGATGGGCATGCACGACAAGCAAATAAAATGGAATGAGAAAGTTAACGGGAAAAGAATAATTAGAAAGAAAGGAGGGGGGGTTACCAAGGATATACGGTTGTGCAATAAACTGTATTGGGAACCTCAGAATTTATTGGGCTCACAGTGTACCGCCAGGAGCTGTCTGTCCATCGGCCGGCTGAAGCTGGCGACCGCGGAGCAGCGAAGTTCAGGGCGAGCTGGGAAAGCCATAAGGGGGTCGAAAAATCCCCTGACCCTCCTGAGGCCTTCGTGACCCCAACGGAAGTCTCGAAGTCAATGGTGCCATGTACATCCCCAACCCCAACTCTCTTCTCTCACCGCGGCGGCCGAGAGAAGCTGATCTGGAAATGGAACGTCCCGCACCCCACGCGTGAGGATTAAGGAAACTCGATTTAAGGGCTACCCAATCTGCATCCAGGCTGGCAGCAAGAAGGACGTAGCCTTTTCATGCAGAACAAGTCTCGCGGCCTGCCGTCCCAACGTTGGGCCATCTTGGTCATTTTGGTGTTTATAAGCGGATCTAACGTCACCGTGACACAGCACAGCCCCAGGCTAAAGTCTTGGTTCTCAGGTAAATCCTGAGAGAGATCAAAGAAGTCATTGGTTCCCAGGGAAGCTGAAGGGCTCAAGGCAAAAAGCCTTGCCCCTGCTGGAGGTGAGGGGTGATAGCTACAAGATCGCACAGGGCAGGGATGAAGATGCAGCCAAGTACACTGCCGATCCAGGTCTTTCCTGACCAAGGCTGTGAACAAGTACTGTGCCTTGACCGCTCTGCATCCCATGAAGCCCAACCTGCTGCTCCGGGAGTCCGAAGTCAGTAACAAGTCAGCCTGCTCTGCGCCCTCAGCGGGGAGCAAGGCGCCTCAGACTTGAACAAGAAAAGAACCATACGGGGGTGGGGGTGGGGCTAGGAGAAGCGCCGGTGTTTCTTTGTGGGAGCAGGCTGCTCTGGAGTATTCCGATTTTGCAACCCTGGACACGTTAAAAGAAAATATACGGGCACTGGGGAAAGCAACGGGCTGGGCGATGTGCTCTTATTTAGAGCTTAATTAGGAAGCCGGCCTGGAGGCGGAGGCTCTTGCATCACCAGGGAAGACGGCAGTCAGGGGAGCTTTCACCAAGTGCCTCAAGTCAGGTAGCCGCGGGCCTTTGGGCCCATGCAGCTTTCTCCGGCTGTGCTGAGAGAACTTCTGGGATTGGATTTAACGGCAGAGAAGAGCAGCGTGGGAAGGGCCAGTGGGTCACCCGTGCCTTCCCGAGGCTGCCAACGGATGTGGAGGGAGGGAAGCGAGACGATGGCTAGAGACGAGAACGAAACTGGGCAACACAAATGAGAAATTCATTTCCGCCTGTGTAATCTCTCCAAATTCCAAAAACACTTTATTCCAACTATTCCTCAAGCCCGCCATCCCTACCTCTCCAAGCCTCGGGAGCACCTTTCTATCGTTTAATTTGTTAAACTTTGCACATCTATGCTTTTCTGAAGGGTGGGTAACAGTTTAGTGCGGAGAACCCTTTGTTGCGCATGGTCCTGCGGTCTGGAGATCGCCTATCTGGTAACGCTAGGACGACTCTAGGCTCAAACTCTCCTCTCTCGCCTGCGCATTTCATCGCAGAGCTGGAGCAAGTCTGATTCACTAATCATCCCTCGTTGAACTTTTGCCCGAGCTTGGAGAGGGTGGAGCTTTCCTCCACCCCTTTTGCCTAAGGGTGTTTGATTTTTATGTTTTGATTTTTTTTTCACCCAGCGCCAGAGTTTTTCCGAAGTCTCTGGGAATCTGAGTCACCGCTGACAGTAGAGATCTTTGGTGGCATCGTGTGGTGGGCGAGACGATTGTCTGGGGATCCTGGACTATGGCTGGGAGAAGTCAAAGCAAGGGGCCAGGCGAGGTTATGAGACCCGGATAAGTCACTGTGCTACTGGGGCATCCGTCTAGGGCTCCCTCTCCCGGACAACTTGTCCTGTTCCTTGCCAGCCTTAGCCGGACCTCCTCTGCCTGACCAAAATCCCCAAGGTGGCTGCCCTGCACCTGCCACTTTGGCCTCTGCTCCAGCTCTGGCCAAATACTTGGAAGATGGGACACTACACTTTTCGCCTGGCTCAGAGCTTGGCCAGTTGAGAGCGCTCCTCATCCGGCACCAGCGGCTGCGTGGGCGTCGTCGTGTAGAAGGCCTCGGCAGCCCCGGTATTGGGGGTTTCTGCTATTGGTGCACCGATGGTGGTGTGTGGAATGTTGAAGGCAGAGATCACTTTCAGGGCGTCATCCTTCACGGACTCACAAAAATTCAGCAACTGCAAAACATGACACAGAGGGACAGGTCAGATGTGGGCGCGCTCACGGAGGACTTGCTGTCTGCCCCTCAGAAGTGCAGAAAATTTGGATTCCCCACTACATAGGAAGTTATTGTTTCTAAACAAGTTGTGTCTTCTTAAAAATCTCTAAGTCTCTGACCCCCTGGTCGGGCCGAAAATTAGGTCCTCCCCCCACCTTCCCGTTAAGGGATTGAGGGTAGCGGCTCTTTGCTCAGATATCTTGATAACTAGAAACTTAGGTCTGAGAACTAACGCAATCTTCTCTCCTTTCCTTCCTTCCTTCCCTCCCTTCCTCTCCACCTCTGGAGTGCCACCCTCTGGCGCACAGAGGCAACTGACAAGAACTGAACAGATGAGCCGGTGAAAAGATCTGCTTCATCTCACCAGAAGGGTGCCAACAGAGCCTGGAAGGCAGTAAGGAGGGTCCCAGAGACTGCAGTGGACCACCAAACAAACCAAGGCTCGGTGTTAGTTGCTTTCTGGCCTCTCCAACTGCGCAAAATCGACGAGTGGTCGGCCCACTCTGCTAGACAATGCAGGCACATCAGGACAGACTTCCCAGAAGGGAGGGAGGTTGCAGACCAGGGTTGTGTTTCTATTTCATTTTCTATGATTTAGATGCCAGCACCTTCCTACCCACCCACTCATCCCTACAAGGAAGCCAAAATAAAGGATTATTTTTCTAGATCTGAACGAGAGCAGGCCTGTTTTCCTTTCCCCTAAGCAACTTCATACATTTGAAGTTTGAACTCCGACATTTGAAGTCTTCGTTAGGCTATACATGTCTTTGACTGAATAGCAACAACCACCTCCAGGCTTTATAGTCTCTTTTTGTGGCTTTAAAAACCACTTTTATGGACCCCACTTTGTCCTTGTGTGCTATCCATATTTTAAGAATTATCCCCCCCCCCCACAC
This sequence comes from Rhabdomys pumilio, assembly GCA_030674055.1. Taxonomy (NCBI): domain Eukaryota; kingdom Metazoa; phylum Chordata; class Mammalia; order Rodentia; family Muridae; genus Rhabdomys; species Rhabdomys pumilio. Next base: position 191,407,593 of record JANHMN010000002.1, on the reverse strand, counting down.
TGATCATCCCCAAGACATTTCAGGTGTTCAGAAACAATGGAGACTCCCCAAAAGAAAGAGGAAGAGGAGGCAGAAGTGTGGAAGGGAGGGCAGTTCAAGGCCCTCTTCCTTCAAAGTGCACCCTATTTCCCAGTGATTTCTAATGAAAAGCTTCGCTCTTCACACACTGTGGTTAGGCACCATCAAATAAGTACTGAAATGACTTTGATCACATTTGCAAGATGTGACAAGACAGACTGTCACTAACCAGGATCTCCAAGTCTGTAATTAATACTCTTGACAAATCCCCAACTAATCTGTCAACTCTTGATGTCTTTTACCACACATTTCAAAACCACTCGATGGTATACCCAGCCCCTGAACTTGCCACGTGTACTCATGTAATTATTCAAGATAATGTTCCCTTTGGGTTTCATTAAGGCAGATAGGCCAACTCTTGTCATGTAGCCGCCAATGGGGGAAACTCACTTTGAAAGAAGGCTTGTGAAGGAACACTATGGGTTTGGTTTGTCTAGTGTGAAATATAGATTTAAAGGTTAGGTGTAGAAATTTCAGAAAGTAATTTCTATTTGCTATAAGAAAGAGTTAGGAGGGAAAAGGGAAAGGCCGAATGCTGGTGAAGAATAGTATTTCTATGCTTATCATTCTCAGGAGTGAGACCCCCCCACACCCCAACAGGTATTGAAAAAGAGGATTGAACTGGCTAGGAAAACCAAACATTGACTACCAAGATAGTTTCTAAACCTCAGGTCCTGGAATAGTCTAAAGCATCCTCCAGCTTTCCCATCCTACTTCAACAGAACCCAGAATATGTAGCTGGAAGGACAGAGAGGGGCTCCCACACTGCACATGGAGCTGGAAGGGTGGGGTTGGGCTCCCACACTGCACATGGAGCTGGAAGGGCAGGGTGGGGCTCCCACACTGCACACCCATTCATCTTTTCCTATTAAAAGCATAATCTTCAGCCTCCTTTTACTTCCAGTATGTGAACAGTCCTGTGTCAGAGACCACACTGGACTTGAAAAGCTTACATGCACAGCACACACTGTAGACAATCAAGGCCTCTTACATCAGGAAGCTACTGCAAAGTTTCAGGGGCTCTTTAAAAAATGCAGTTTGAGTAGGGAGCTGTAGATGTGGCTCGATGGTTAAGCACACTTGCTACTCTTGCAGAGGACCTGGTTACTGTCACCCGCATGGTGGCTGACAGGTGTCTCTAACTTTGGTTCCAGGGGATCAAGTTCCCTCTTCTAGCCCCTCTGGGAACCAGGAACACCTATGGTGAGCATACATTCATGTAAGCAAACACTCATACATAAAGCAAACATAAATCTTAAACACAATCTGCTTAATAAAAACAATGTACTTGAATGGGGCCTGCATAGATAGATGGCTCAGTGGTTATCAGATGTTGGTGTTCTTTCAGAGAACCAAAATTTGGTTCACAACTATCTGTAACACCAGTTCTCAGGAATCTGTCACCCTCTTCTGGCCTCTGCAGGCATATATATGTATGTTTGTATGTATGTGGTGCACATACAGCCTAGCAGACACACACACATGGACATATAAAATAACAAATACAAACCAGAAAGCAAGCAGAAGCATGGGGCACAGGAGGCCCCGAGTATGAATATATGACTCTATAACCTGGGGGAAGGGCTCTTGTCCTGTTTGACTCCTTATACCCACCTGCTTGCATATTTTCTTTCTTCTCTCCTGTTTGACTCTTCCAGCACTGCCATATCCAGTTAGGAAAAGGAGGTGGCCTAGAAGCAGCAGTCTCTAAGCTTCCCACTCCCTAAGCTTTCTTATTTCCATTCAGCAAGGCCCTGACCATGTAGGAATTTTCAGGGTGTGGTACCTAACCACTGCTTGCTCTCTGTGCATAGGTTTTCCTATTTCTGTGTGTCTTGCCTGTTTCCAGCTCCAGATACTTTTGGGGAAACCCAGCTGAAACACATGGAGAAATGAATGGCTAGTCAAGTGAGCTGCTTCTTTCCTGCTTGGACACTGTGCTAGGTTCTTTATTTCTATCCCATGTATTTGAGAGGACACGTGGCTCATGTAGCAAGTAGAAGGTGAATTCCACAGGCTAGGCCTTGAAGAGGCTCCACAGACTCTGCTCTTGTTCTCCTGTGACCCTGATACCACTTGCTGTCCCGCATCACCTGCCGGAGGATGGAAACCTATTAAAGAGCTAAGGAGCCTTGGCCAACAGCCAGCACCCACTGCCAATGCATTGCCACCTTGCCTCCCCCCACCCCAGTACTGTTGTGTCCACTTGACTGTTAACTCCAGTAATGATCACACATAAGATAACCCAAAGAACTTCAGCCTCACAGAACTGAAATTAATTACTATTAATGGTTATGCCTAGAAATGTAAAGCAAATAAACTTGCTATATCAATTGTACCCATTTTTGAAAGGAACCCAGTGGAGTTGACATCATCTCTAAAGGACTGTTTGGTATTGACTAATTTCCTGTCCATTATTTTCAGCCAACTTGATTTCTGATGAACCTGGATATTGGGAAAGAAACCAAAAATGAAGAGGAAGTGGGGCTGGGGGCGGCTCAGCAGACAAGAGTGCTTGCTGTTCTTGCAGAGGACCTGAGTTTAGTTCTCAGCACCCACATGTGGTCACAACTGGCTGTAACTTCAACTGCATGGGATCCATGTGTGCGTATGTCCACAAACACAGAGACATAAATGAAGAAGAAAAAAAATCCTTTTAAAAAGCAAGGGAATCTTCAAGGCTAGAGAGATGGCGCAGTAGTTGGAGTGCTTGCCACACACAAGAGGCCCCACACCTCTGCTAGTAAATCAGAGGCATCAAATAAACAGGTCATGCTGCCATGCCAGCCAGCTCTGGAGAGTGGAGGTGAGGATTCCTGGAAACAGAGAGGGGGAGGGGAAGGGAGGGAGAGGGAGGGGGGGGTGTGGGGGGGAGAGAGAGAGAGGCGTAGAGCTACAGAGGAAAACATTTGATATGGACACTGGCCTTCACACGTTTCACACTTACATCCAGGCAAATACATACAAAGGAGAAGGAATTTTCAAATTAATGAGAAAATGTTGTTTAATTTAACGATGTGATGGGGACAAAATTCAAGTTATTAGTGAAATGAAGTTTCTGTATTATTTTTATTTTATTTTTGATACTGGGTCACACCATGTAGCCCTGGCTAGCCTGGAACTCACTAGATCGACCAGGATGTTCTCAAACTAACAAATATCTGCCAATCTCTGCCTCTCAAGTGCTGAGATTAAAGGTGTGTACTACGACGTCTGGTTTCTGTGTTATCTGTGGCTATCAGTTAATATCTTTGTTCCTCCTGTGACGTATAAACTAGTCTTCTCACTAAACACCCAGAGGTCTTGTTCTGACTTAGTCCCTACCTACTTATCTCCCTTGAAGATAGTATCGTGACTAATTCTGATTGCCAACTTGATTGGATTAAAAAATATTGGGCTTGGTCATGGTGGTGCATGCCTTTGATCCCAGCACCTGAGCAGCAGGGACAGGGGGAATCTCTGTGAGTTCAAGGCCAGTCTGGTTTATAGAGCGAGTTCCAGGACAGGCAGGGCTACACAGAGAAAACCTATCTCTAAAACAAAACAAAACAAACAAATAAAAAAGAGATAATTCTTGATATTAATCTCTGGCCTCTACATGCATGTCCATACACATAAGTGAGCACACACATATGTGCTCATACAAATATGAAAACACTCATATGCGCGTGCACACACACACACACACACACACACACACACACGAAAATAAAAAATGGTGGTGGGGTTGCTGCTGCTGCTGGTGGTGATGATTTGTGACCCACAGGCTTGAACCCAGGATCTCATGTTTGCCCAGCCCTTCTATGATTATTATCACAGATTCTCTAGATTCTCTAGTTAGCAATAAATATTTCTTTATGCGCTGGCATTTCCTTTAGTGAGAATGCTAAATCACCATTACCTAAAACAAGAGTGCTGACACAGAGGCATCGATTTAACCACTTAATAAAAGCGTCTGACATCGATTCAAACTGCTGCTGATTCATAAGAGGAAAAGTGTCTACAGAAGTCGAGCGTGCACAGCTTTCCCTTTAGAATACAGGAAACCATATAAAAGGATCAGCAATGGAATTAAAGTAACCACAGGGCTGTGCTTGGTGGCATTTCTAACAGACAAAGGCATTTACACAAAACGAGAAAGAATATTCAATTAGGTGGTTATCACAGAGCTAGCACACCACTTTCACACCTTTTAATACCAAAGAATATGGTATCTGAATCAACTGATGGTTTAGTCTGATAAGCACATAACTGAGAGGGAGTGATTTTTCAGTAACAAAAATTTCTTCAAGGGCAGAAACCTCACAAGTGCATGAAATGCAGCACTAAATACAGTCATCCCTCTGGTGTCTCCAGGGAATGCTTCACAGACTGGGGTACCTCCTTACAGAGCTATGGGTGCTTAAATCCCTTAACTGCAATGCAGTGATATTTGCGGCCACTTCAGATCCTCTCTGTGCTTCCCACCCCTACCAGTTTAACATTCCACACAATGGAAGTGCTGGAGCAGCACCTCTTACTGCGCTTCAGGTTTCCCAGGTCTCGCTATTTCGGCTCTTCCCTTATAAGCCCACACTTCTGTTCGGCTGCATTCTAGACAGTCACTCACCCCATGTTTGAAGCATCAGGAGCTTTGGTTTATCCCCAAGGACCTCGTTTCTCTACGAAGCTACTTCATTATTTTGAGCACAGCCCTGCTTCGTAGTACGGCTTTGCTTTGTCTGGATTCCGTATCTTCTTCACATGGGAGCAAAGTTCTCTCCACTTCTTTCGCATCCTAACTAGAATTAGGAACCCTTACAAGTTGCTATTAAAAGCACTTGTGTCCATGAAGCTAAAAAGTCCAGGACACATACCTTCTTGGTAATAATGATAAATCCATACTCTAAAGTCAAATACTTAGGGCGGATCCAGTAGGATGTGGACTTAGTAGGTTTAAGTGTATGAGCCAATGTACAAGAATAATTGTGTCTACACTACATCTGGGACATGTAGTCGGGATATGTACAATTAAAATATGCCATCTAACAGCTTTAGGAGCATACAAATTAAGGCTTAACATAGTGAAGTATGCTCAAGAATTCTACAGCTAGTCAAAAAGATCTGCTGGAGAGAAATGACTGGATGGAGTGACAGGCCGTGTTCACAGAGTGTTATAGTCAGCGGGAATGTGAGTGGGAAATATACAGGCAATTCTAAAATGTATAGAGAAATTAAAAAAAAAAGGATAGACAAAATAATTTTGAAAAGAAGGAATACAATACACAGGAGATTCGTATTATCCAATATAAGATTGATTATAATATTCAAGACAAAATTAGTAAAGATAATAGACAAGCCAATGAATGGAGTAAAACACAAAATCCCCAATGGCCTCATAATCAATCATATGTTCAGTCAATTCTCCCCAGAGAAGGCAAAATACTTGAATGGGAAAAGGCAAGTTTATTAACACGTCATGATTAGATACTTGGCTAATTTTATGACAGCTCACTTCTACCTCATCCTATGCTCAGAAATTAATTTGAGATAGGAAGTAAACATCGTTGTAAAAGCAACTGCCATTTGCTTTCCATGAAAGCCTAAGGGCATATCTTTACAGCCTTCAGCTAGGCAAAAAGTTTTCAGGGAAGGCACAAGGGCACTAGTAAAGAATTAAAAACTGATGGCCTATATCCCAGCAAACTTAAAGCCTGATGCTTATCAAAAGATATTAAGAAAATGACTAGGTCACAGGATGGGAAAATTAAAAGTTCTCGTATTTACAGTGTCTAGCAAATTCCTACCACATAGCATTATGCAGTTTTTAATAGGCAGAGGACAAAAATCACATATTTCACAAAAATATTAGGACATATATCAGTGAGCAGTAAGCACTTGAAGGCTCCTCAATATCATCAGATGTCAGAGAGATGAATATTAACACAGTGAGATAGCATGCCTGTTAGTATCCATGTCTGCTACCTCTTTGGGACAATGGGACTCTGTACTCAGTGACTGTGCCTGAGGTCACCTGGAGGTGAAGGCCAGTTGCTGGAGGCTGTGACACAACAGAGTCTTAGAGCAAAAATCCTTGGAGAAGGAGAAGAGACATTGAGAGGCCAGAAAAGTCTACATAAAGAAATACTAGTCAGGGAGCAATACAGAGGAATGGACTAACACATCACAGACATACGCTGCACAGAGGGAGCCAGTCTGTCTGCTCCCCCAAGTTCTGCAGCAGGGGAGCTGAGTTACACACACAGTAGGATCTCCAGGAGACAGGGAAGGCAGGGACAGAAAGCTGGCTCCCAGAAACTTCTCCCGCAACGGACACTTTCTCCAGTGTGATTAACGTGTGTTATACAGTCTGCCTTCTGGCAAAACTCACCAAAGTATATCAAAATTTACACATTTCTGTGTATGCAAAATGAGTCCCATTTTTTCATGTTAATTTTTAATTAAAAGGTTTTAGTTGGAAGAAAAACAAAGACAAAGGCAAATTTAGAGAAAGCAATATGTGACTGCAAACTTTAAACTTTAGTTTTTGTTAAAGATAACAGAAAATAGCATCTACCATCACTATATATAAAGGGTGCATTTTGACTCCTAGAAAGTAGGATGAACATAATAATATAGTTTTACATTGTGTGTGTGTGTGTGTGTGTGTATGTGTGTGTGTGTGTGTAAATCATGCATGTGGAAGGCAGAGAACAACTTTCGGTAGTTTGGTAGTCTGTTTTCTCCTTCCATCATGTGGACCCCAGGAACTAAACTCAGGTCATTAGCCTCGGTGGCAAGTACCTTGACCAACTGAGCCTGCTCGCTGGTCCAATAATACAATTTTTTAAATGGAAAATGCAATGCATTTTGTTCTCTTCATTTTACCGTAAAAGGACAGCCCTTCCCAGAGGGATGCCCCTGTTCGGAAGTCGGCCTATATGACTGGAAAGGATGCTCTAGATTAGATGAAAGGCAATGCGTTCACAAGGTCAAAGAGTGCAGCAAGTGTAGGGATGGTTCTGATGCTAAGGTCCTGTTCCCCAACTGCTACTTGATCGATCACTGAAGATGGAACGGGCCAATTGCTGGGTAGAAGGAATAGATGGGACTTCTGGGTCCCCACAGGCAAGCAAGCAGACTTAAGGGGAGGAAAGAGTTTTTACCATGCTTTGGAGGGACAAAAGGTGACCAGCCATGTGAAATCTCGGGAGAAGTGACTACAGTCTGCTTCTCCACAGGCTGCTTCTCCAGCTGGAAGGATGGGATGTTGAGCTAGGGCTAAAGATAACTGAGCAGCTAAAGTTGAGGACAGATTAGGGTGCTGAGCTAAGAGTATTGAGGAGGGCACACTAGCCATGGAGATTAATAATGCCCAGCAATTGAGCCAATAAGGCAAGCTGAAATTGAACAACTGCGTGTGTTTGTTGTTTTTCATCCTCGGATCTAATATTCTCTGGGCAGTGTCTGGTGGCATGGTCCATTCCTGGAGCTCAGGCGGGGTAGCAAAAGCTATATGCAACAAGGAAGACTCTTTAACATGAGGCCAAGGGACTATAGATGGCTCAGGTAAAATAGGACTCCCAGAGTCAACTGATCTAAGACCTGAGGAATTCAGAAAGTTCTCTAGAAAGGACTCTGACTCGAAGAAAATGGCTCGGTGGGAGCACGCTGCTCTAGCTCACCTGAGGCTCAGTCCCAGCACACTTGTGTAAACCCTGTCCTATCTGACCACACTTTTCTTTGCATAAAATCCCATTCTGAGAAGACAGATTCCCTATTCCCTTAACCACAGTGGACAACCTAGATACTTTAGTAAAACAAACCTGAGAGGACTTGAAGGGATGAAGAGAGAAACAAATCTCTAGGGCCTGTGGGTTCCTGGGTGATTGGGATGGTATCTCTGCCAATTTGACTACGTCTGCAATGAACTACAATCCAGAAATGGAGGGCACACCTATGATCCAGACTTTGAGGTTGGAAGACACAGGATTTTGACCCAGATCTTGGCATGGGATGACATGTGCTTCCAATCTAGAGCTCGAGGAATAGTGGCCATGAAAAGCTTAGGCCCAGCCACAAACAAGGTAATACTAGTCTTTAATCCCAAGAGACAGAAACAAGCAGATCTCTGAGTACAAAGCCAGCCTGGGACAGAGCAAGTTCCAAATTCAGTACATACCTTTAATCTGAGCCACACCTCTGCTGGAGGCCTACATAGGACAATGGAAGAAGGAAGGCTCACACTTCTTTACCTGCTTGAACTTACTTGCCAGCACATATGTTAGAACACACTTCTTTAGGATTCCAGCGTATACAGAAAACCAGCTGAAACAACCAGCTTCATGGGACTGAGCATCTTGGATTTCCCACTCACAGCTGCCCATTGTTGGGTTAGTTGGAAGTCATTACAATAAATTCCCTTCATATATAGAGACATTCCGTAAGTTCTGTGACTCTATGAAACCCTGACTAATACAATGATACTGGTAATTTCCATCCTCAGCGTAGAGATACCCCAACAAATGTATGCTGTATCTCACCAGAGCACCAGGTAAGGGCAGTTTCACTACAGAGTTTTGCTATATGACTGTTCTAGTTCATCCAAGCTGCACAGAGAAAGCCGTATTCACGTTCCCAATAGCTCAATAGGCCACGTGGATAGTCTTCTATCCCAACAGGTTGTAGCAAGATCCTCATGGGATCTGTGCTTTCTACCTCCTGGCAGTGGAGAGCCCCTTTCCTCTCCCACATATGGTCAGAGAAGGCCTGGTGAGAATTTAGCAGTAACATGAAAGTGACCAGGCCACATGGGGAAAGTGATGAGATCGTCCTGTCTCTCCCTACCAGAGGAATTGGTGAGGCCAAGTTGAACCCCCTACACTCTAGAGTTTCCTTTCTGTTGCTGGGTTTGAACATTCTGACTAAAGCAACTAAGGGTAGGAAAGGATTTATTATTACACTCTCAGGTCTGGGAGGAACCAAAGTAGAAGCCTGAAGTAGCATCTGTCGAGGGACACTGTTGCCTGCTGGCTCGCTGGCTCCCTCAGTGAGCTTAGCTCGCTTTCTAACTAGTACTACTCAGCTCAGTGCTAGCTAGCTTTCTAACTAGTACTACTCAGCTTAGTGCTAGCTAGCTTTCTAACTAGTACTAACTAGCTCAGTGCTTAGCTCGTTTTCTAATACAACCCAGGAAATGGTGCTACCCACAGTGGTATGGGCCCTTCTGCATCACTTAACAATCAAGATTGTTCCCCATGCCAACCTAATCTGAGCTATCCCTCAGCTGGAATCACCTTCTCAGGTGACCCTAGACAGGCAGTTCTCAAACCTGTGGGTTGTAACCTCTTTGGAGTTCTGAGTGACTTTTTCACAGAGATCAATCACCCAAGACCATTGAAAAACACAAATATTTACAATACGATTCATAATAGTAGAGAAATTAAAGTTATGAAGTAGCAACAAAATAATTTTATGGTTGGGGGTCCCTTCAACATGAAAAATTGTTTTTAAAGGATTGCAGCATTAGGAAGGCTGCGAAACTCTGCTCCAGACTGTTGAGTTGATAGTTAAAAGCTAACTAGAACATCTATCAGCAGAGATGGAGTAGGGAACTCGGAATTTTATCTCTATTACATGGTGATGAGGTGAGATACCCCTACCATTCCCCCACAGTGCTAGAGGAAGCCAGCTTACGTTGCTTAAGCAGAGCCAGATCGTTTTGTGACATAAAGCCTCAAACATTCAGGTTTCAATCAAAAGATACTCATCATACCCAGAGTCAGGAAAATGCCAGGCTAAAAGACGACAGTGAGGCCAGTGCAGAGAGGACTTCGATAAGAGCACTAATGGGTGGAGACTTAAGTAACGTCATAAAAATGCTCCAGTGTTTGGTTATGAGCAGGCTTGCACACAAGGACCAGCATCTGCATACTGCCCAGGGTGGTGAACATAGAAAACCGCGGCACAGCAAAATGCTGTGCTCACATGCTGTGCTCAAGCTCAGAAAACAAGAACACCTGGATCACATGACTGCGGGCATGTAAAGATGCCATGTCCGATCTAGCAAGGAAGGGTGTCCAGTCCTTTAAAATATCAACATGTATCCATCATATGATCTAGCAAGAGTTCCTGGGCATTTACTCTGTAGAAATTCAAATTTATATACATACAAAATCCTGTACACCATTTTAAAACCAAGTAGTTTTAGCTTTTTTTTTTCTTAAAGTGGTTTTAACTGTTAAAAACTAGACTCATTTTTTCTCACTGTTGTATACCTACGGTGTGAAATACTACTCGGTAATTATTAAATCAGGCTCTTGATACATGAAACAGCATAGATGTCTCTCCAGAAAATGATGCAGAAGGGTAAAGCTGATTCTGAAGCATGTATACTATGTGACCCATCAATAAAAAGATAATTATGCAAATGAAGGACAGATTGGTGCATGTGGGCTGGGATTAAAGAGAGGGAGTAAAGGAAGACAGTACAACCATAAAAGAGCCACGAGAGGGTTCCCGTGGCGAAGGAAGCACACTACACCCTCCCTGTGTCCAGGTAACTGCATCCCAACCTGCATGAGATGTTCTAAAGCTTTGCAAGGTATTTCCAAACAGGGGAACTAGGTAAAGAACTGTGAAACTGCTATGCATTGTTCTTGACGGGTACATGCAAACGTAATTCTCCCCAAACAAAACATTTAATTCAGAAAGAAAACCAATGAAATCATAGCATAAATTTCAAGTTAGATTCTAACAAGAGAATTTTATATTAGGCCCCAAAGCCTCCTCTCTGATTTTTATGTCTTCTAGTTGGTATATAATGTGCACAAAGAGATCTAAGCTCAGCAGCTTGCTAAATTATGCCAGAACGAACACACTTATTTATCACATGGGTTAAGAACTAGAACATCTGCCTCCCAAAAGACTTTAAAAAAATAATCCTGTGCTCACACCTGATATTCTTATTATACTGGCTCAGCAGTAACTCATTAGCTTAACAGAATGTGTGCCTGTGGCTATGATGTGAGCAACCAGCTGCCCAGGATGCAAAAGCCTCAGCTTCCCACAGATGTACCAGCTCCCACAGGTCAAACTTGTCCCTTTTCTGTTACCCTCACATGCTATCCTCATCTGGTTACTAAGTCCCAAGCATTGTGAGTCTCCCAGAGAAGGAAAAACTTTAAGCTCTGCCCAGCAATTTTTTTTTTTTTGAAAGAGCAGGTGGGAGCAGGGGAAGGCACAGGGATGTGGCAGTAGCTAGTGCTGGAGAGATGGTTTAGTGGTTAAGAGCATTTACTTCTTTTGCAGAGGACCTGGGTTTGGTTCTCAGCACCCACATCTGGCAGCTAAGAACTGCCTGTAACTCCAGTTCCGGAGGATCTAACACCTTCTACTGGCCTCCTCAGTTATAGCATGAACATGGTGTGCATAAGCCCATGCAAGAACATATACATACATGTACATAAAAAGAAATGAATAAATATTAAAGCTAATAATTGAAGGGAATAGACAATTTACCTTCAGGAAATGAAAGGTAACCACAAGGAGATTTGCTTTTACAAGTGTTAACTTATGTCAAAATGGATACACTGAGGATTGTTTGTTTCTTTTTCAGGTGAAATCCATTACATTTTACAAGAATCATAGTAAGATCATTGTCCACAACTGTGACTGGGCTCCAGTGGGATACATCTCCTGAAAAGTCTTCTTGGTACAGCACAATCACTCTAACCATCAGATATCTGTGAATCCTGAGTTGAGAGTGTGAAACCTCAGAGAAAAGAGTCCCAATTACCCAGTATGTGAGACATCTCCCTGAGGGGCCCAGGCTGATGGCCCTGGAAGAACTCAGAGGCTAGATATCTGCAAAATAACTCTCCTCATCTGCTGCTCTTGAATGAAGGCAATAGAGCAATCCTGGTTCATTTCCCAGGTAC
>JANHMN010000002.1:191384801-191395497 GCA_030674055.1 Rhabdomys pumilio | reverse complement strand
TTTTTTTTTTTTTTTTTTTTTGGTTTTTCGAGACAGGGTTTCTCTGTATAGCCCTGGCTGTCCTGGAACTCACTCTGTAGACCAGGCTGGCCTCGAACTCAGAAATCCACCTGCCTCTGCCTCCCAAGTGCTAGGATTAAAGGCGTGTGCCACCACCGCCCGGCTCACATGTATTTTCTTAACCTCAACTCAACGACTCCAATTTATCAGTTCAAGCCAAGAAAGCCTCTGCAGAAGGTGAAATCTCCATGAACCCTTTCTGAGCTTCATGACTGTGAGTGTGGGGCATACATTCTCCAGGAAGCTAAGGGTTTTCATATCCCAACACCATTTTTTCCACTTACAGCTCTCCCCCTAATTTTTTTCTGTTGCTTTTTCTTTTCCAAATCTTTTGGCATTTGCATTTATAGTCTATGCTTAGTTCAAAATGAATGAGTAACTTGCGTGAATACAAGCACCAAATATAAATAAATAAAAACCCTGTAAAGTATAAATGTAATAAATGAACGTCACCCATCTCCTGATTCCACCAGTAGTCCAGAGACCCTTGCTTAAGGGATGCTTCTGTACATTCTTACTCTAAGCCATATTTAAGGATAAAGCCATGTGCCAGTGGTACTGGGAACTACAGGAAGGACCCATCAATCATTAATCTCAAATGCTTCTCCTTTTTAGCAATTCGACTATCTGATTGACTGAACTGAAAATTAAACTCTAAATGGAAGAGTCATTCTAGTAGGAGCAGTCAGAGCTAAGAGCCGAGGTCACACCCCATCAGCAGACTCCCAGAAGCTCTTATCCACTCTGGTGGGGAAATGAATCATCTCATCCTGAAGGGCAGACCAAGACTGCTGGGTCTGCTCTCTGCTTTGTCTCACAAGTGAAGTAAAGCAAAACATGGGCTCTGTCTGACACATCTGTGGGTGCATCAAAGAAAACATTCTCAGAGTCATGGGAGAAGAACTCGAGTGGGCTTAGCTCCAGTAGAGATGTGTTACCAACTCAAAATAGAACAGCAAAACGGAGTAGTGCAATGTGCTTGAATGTGGGGGTAGGGGTGTCAGATTTTTTTTGGACAGAGTTCTGGCTGGTATTTATCTTTTTATTTTATGAATGAGTTTTTGGTGTTTGAACACGGGGATTCTCTTTTTTGATTTCCTGTGGCCTCCGAGAGGTAGAAGGTTAGCCCCCTTACTGGCAAATCCTTTATTATCTGTGAGTCATTGACATCTATGTTTCCAAGTACAGCCGGAAACAGAACCTAATTCAACGTTTTGCTAGATATTATCTCCACCAGACTGAAGATGGCCCTCTTTTGACCTGCAGCCCATAGCGGGGTTGTTGTTCACTCAACACACACCAACTGGAATGCTTCGTTTTGGTGCTGATTTTGCTATTAGTGAGAGTAATGTAACACACTTCTGTATGGTGAAATCTGTCAGGTTTCTCCTCTGCATACTTTATGTTTTTTTAAAAGATTTATTTTATTTTCAATTAACTGTATGTTGAGTGTCTCTGTGTGGAGTATATGCACATCGAGAGCAGTACCCCAATTGGCCAGAAGAGGGCATCAATTTCCTCTGGAGCTGGAGTTACAGACCATTGTGAGCCTCCTCACATGGGGACATGCTTTTCATGGCTGAGCCATCTCTCCACCCCCAGATATTTTTACCTTTTGTCCCAATCCTATCCATTTCCCAAGATTTGTTGCTCCTTTTCTCAACGAGTGGTTAGGAGCCAAGAATGGATGCCAGGTGTGTTTGCTGATGCTTGCTAGTCCCATTTCCTAGCAAGTACATTAATAGAGAGGCTTGGAGGTGGGAAGATGCAGGTCTCTCTAACTGTGGCTGGTTCCTGTTTTATTCTGAGCCCGTTTCCTCAACAGAGAGGGAGGAAAAACAAAAGCCATCCACAGGGTTGGGTGATTGTGTGGAATGATGCCAGATAGCCTGTCTGTCCCTGAAAGTAGCTTTTGTTGTTATTGTTTCTGCTGCTGTTGTAGTGGTTTCTGTGGTTGTTGTTATTGATATTATTAATGTTGTTTTCTCACACCAATTTTTCTGCCGAATATTTATCAAAATATTTGAGAAACATCTTCAAAGCATCAGTGAGTTGACAAAACAAATAAAAGCAATTTTAAGAAAAATTAGAGAAATAAGAAAGAAAATTGCATTTTCCCTGAAGCCATGTATCATTTCCAGCAGACCTAAACTTTCTCTTTGATAGAGGGGACAGTGGCTGAGGAGAGGGCTAGAGAGGATGACAGCAAAACAACAGAGACAGCACTAGGTAAAAACCTTAATAGGAGACCTTGTCACAGCAAGCTGGATGGTAGGGAACAGGCAGGTGAAGTAATTCCTCGCCGAATTGTATGGATCTTTTGAAAAAACCTCAAGCAAGGCATTCAGCTTAAGGCTGGCCTTGTCCTTAATGTCTCTTCAGAGTGCCTTGTAAGGTGAAGTAATTCCAATCGACTTTATGAAAATCACACAGATCATTACTCAAAAACACTAAGTAGTACACACAGAAGATAACACAGCTGACACAGGAGGAAAAGGAAATAAAAGTTTAAAAACGTAAGAACCTGAAATTGTTACCTGAAGGTAATAAAATCTTCAGGGAAATAAAGGACAATGCTAAATATATTTTGGGAATAGAAACTAAAAAGTGCCTCCAGGGAAGATGACAAAGAAAGCAGGGACCTGTCCAGATAAAAAGTCTGACAGCTAGAATAAAACATGGGGGAGGGGGAGGAAGGAAGGGGAGGGAGGAGGAGGGGGAGGAGGGGGAGGGGCTAAACCCAAGGAGAATCACACCTCAGGAGCCAGGGAACTTGAAACACTAAAGGAAACACCTAGGCCACTTTCAGGGACATAGAGAATTTCTGTCTGTCTCATATAGATTTATCAGAACCCTCGTTGCTGTTCATCTTCTATTGATGAAGGATCCCAAACCTATTTGAAAAAAAAGCTAATAATTTCCTGGATTACTAGTGGTTCCTGTAAAGGGGTATGGTGGAAGTGGGAGGAGATGATGTAGGCAGGAGGTAGCAGAGGTGGAGGTGGTGGAGGAGGAGGTGATGGAAGGAAGATGATGGGTAGGGGAGATTATTGGGGGAGATGATGAAGGGAGAGGTGATGGAGGAGATGGTAGAGGTAGGAGGTGATGGAGGGGGAGATGATAGAGGTAGGAGATGATGGAGGGAAAGCTGATGGGGGAGAAAATGAAGGTGGGAGGTGAAAGGGGGGAGATGATGGGGAGGTGATAGAGGGGGAGATGATGGGGAGGTGACAGAGGGGGAGATGATGGGGAGGTGATGGAGGGAGAGACAATGGGGAGGTGAAAGAGGGGGAGATGATGGGGAGGTGATGGAGGGAGAGATGATGGAGGTAGAAGATGCTGGAGGGGGGAGATGCTGGAGGGGGAAGTGATAGAGGTGTGAGGTGATGGAAGGGGAGATGTTGGAGATGCACCAGCTTCCTCATTCTCTCCCTTTTGAGAACACTTGCATGCTCCAAGTTGGCAGCCTAGAATTCAACAAGGAGGCCTTTGAGTAACCCTATTTGCCCTTCCAGAGAAAGGTAGTTCTGAGGAGGCTGGCTCCTTCCTGCCCATCTCCCAGGATGCTGTGAGGGTCCCATGTTTGACAAGTACGGAAATCACGTTGCACTCCAAGAATACAAAAGCACTTTCGTGTCCTACATAAGAGTTGGTCTTCACTCGGCCTGTCTCTGCTACATGTTTTTTCTAATTCAATATTACTGGTGCCATAGATTCAAATATTCTCTTCTATAACACTTTTAATTGAAAGTAATTCTAGAGAACTCTGTAAATCCTGTATTCACATTATTCCACCCCTTCTCTCCCGCTCCAACTCCTCCCATGTCCCTGTACTCCCTCTCAAATTCATGACCTGTTTTTTAATTATTATTGTTACATACATGCGTGCATACACTCATGTATATGTCAAACACCTACTGAGTCAACTTAGTGTTGTTTCTATGTACATATATTTAGGGGTGGTAGCTTGATTATCTAAAGATAACCGACCGTGAGCTTGTCCCTGAAGAAACCAGATTTGCCCTCTCATCGCAGCCATTGATTGGCTAGAGCTCAGCATCTAGGGGTGGGGCCTTGTGAGACTTCCTCCATCCATGCTGACATGCCAACTGTTGTCTTTATGCAAGTCTTGTTCAGTTGACCATGTTGAGATTTCATGGGTTCAGCTTTCCTGTCTTTTCTAGAAGACATAATTGAGTAGTGTCTCAGTTCTCTGGCTCTTCATACGCCTAACTTCTCTTCTGTTTGTAATATTTTTTCAATTAAGTTCCAAGCAAGTGCTGTCTTTGAGAAATGTCCCTGTCGAAGACAGCTGCCAGCTGTTCATTGCTTCTCTTAGGGCCACTCATACTCTCAAAGTTCATGTGCCAGAGGGGCTGGTTTGACTGTTACCCTATTGGCTTTTCTTCCAGAGGATATGTATTCAATTCCCAGCACTCACAAAGGTGGTTCAGAACTGTCTGGAACTCCAGTCCCAAGGGATCCAATGCCATTTTCTGACCACCAAGGGCATTGCACTACATGTGCAAGACATATAGTCAGGCACTTATACATAGAAGATAAAAATGAGTGACATTTGCCCATCAAAATGTGAAGCACAGTCTATAGCCTTGGCAATAGCCTGTGTTGTTTGGGGTTGCATGGGACTCTTTTGGTCAATAATTCAACAAGATACAGCCCATTCCTGACACAAGATTTTACTTGGTGGCATAAGAAGTCTAGCTGAGGCATGGTCCTCCTCAATATATGGTGACTCCGTTTGGATTCCTTTCCTAATTGTATATTTTAGGAAACCTCTATAGCAGTAGGTTTCCACGTGGGTTTCAAATGGCACATAGTATTACTCATCCCTTTCAAAATTCCCTGAATAATACTCCTATTCTAGCTTCCCATAAACACGATACTCTTTCTCCTTCCTTAGGAGATCCATCATAGAAGCGTTTTCTTGCAGTAGATGGAAATTAACACAGAGACCCAGAACCAGACAATGTGTAACAAAGGAGAGACTTTGGAACACTCTGTCCTGTATGAGATTTCTTTATCAAGTTCCCCTTGAGGCTCAGGGATCTATATGGAAGAAGAGGTAGAGAGATTCTAAGAGTCAGGGGAGGTGGATGACTAAAGAACATCCTCTTCCAGACACAACAGGACTGATGCACATATGGACTCACAGAGACCGTGGTACCAAGCACAAGAACACACAGATCCAAGCCAGCAGGGTCCTAGCACTGAGAAGGGGAAGCAGCCCCACCTGAAGAAAGAAGCTACTTATAATTGGCAACTGCTGGCAAGGAGTGTCTCTTATTGAGTGTCACTGGGCATATTAGCCACACAGTCTGCGTTTCTACAAATCTGTATTGGGACTCTCACTATAATGAGCCCTTCTGAAGACTGCTAAGTCTTGGGTCTCTTTGTGCCTCTGCAGAGGAGGTGTGTCAGGAACAGGCTTCGCTACTGTCACTGTCTGCAACCTGCTGTCTGCAGTCGCTATCCCTAGAGCAGCGAACTGAGCCTCTTACCTGAGCCCTGATCCGCATGCTGGCCTTGGGAGTCAGGTATTTATGTTCTGAGTACCAGCCCTGCTCCTGGAACACCAGCTTCGTTCCATACAAGAGACAAAACTGGAGAGTGAAAGACAGGAAACAAGCAAAGGTTAGAAAAATGGAGACTGTAACAAGCCAGAGGTGACATCATATCCCATTTCCAAAAGAAAAGTCCTTAATTAAAATGGCCATGTTTTGGATACAAAGTATATGTTTTATTGTTTTAACTTTCTGATGAGCCTTGAAAGCAAATTTAAAAGTAGAATAGACAATAAAAGGGGGTCCCTGGTGTCAATTCCACTCAAGAAATCTTAACACCAATCAACCTTGGTTCACATGTAACTTCCCCATGTCCTCCTCACCCGGGTGACTTAGAATAGATTTTGAAAGACACGTGTAGTTCTGCTTGTTCCCTTCTCATTCATGAGAACTACTCTGCAGTGCTATCTTGCTCTTTTTCCATTGAGTAGCACTTGATTAAACTTTCACAAAAATAGAACTCCTCATTTTCATCTTGCCTCGGTATGTTTTCTCTGTTACATTTCTGAAAGCAAACACCCTGGGTGACATCACAGGCAGTCACCAAGTAAAAATAAACTCATTTTCCAGAGGCAGAGTGGCTCTTCATTTAACTACTCATTCCTTCACCATCTACTGTCCCTAATTTCAAATTGTGGGGGCATATTATGCAAGAGCCTTCGAGGCTACACTCAGCTTCAGCAATTAGACCTCTGGCCTTCTCGTTTCATCTCCACACCCACTCAAGTCCCCTCTGTGGTACTGTGGCACAAAGCCCAGGCCCTACCAATCCATCCACAAACACACCTCACCTTTGTATCTCAAAGATAATGGCTTCTGTGAAGATGGCCCTAGGTGGGAAGACAGCTCAGTGAAGGGTACTTGCTTTCACATGTTGGGTTCCCATCATCCCCTTAAAAGAGTAAAAGCTGGGTTTGGTAGATAATGCCTGCAATCCCAGAGCTGGGAAGTGGAGACTGGGGATTCACTGGCTGGCCAATCTAGCCAACCACTAAACTCCGGGTTCAGTGAAAGACATTGTGTCAAAACATAAGGAGAGCAATCAAAGAAGATACCCATTCTCAACCTCTGCCCTCCCATAGGCACATGCATGGGTGAGCGTATCTTCATACATGGGTGCACATACATGTGCATATATACAGTATATATGTGGGCAAGGTGTAGGAAAAGCACGAGGGATAGTGGAGTTCCTTACAGCTAGATACTCTGGCTGGGAGACTCAGATAGGAAGGTGAATAGGATGGGTAGGTGCCGCAGTCTGAAAGAACAGTGCAAATGGGTACTGTAGGGAGAGTCATGAACCTCAGCCAAGGTAACCCTCAGGAGGTCAGAAGGAGACCGGGAAATTCTATCAGTGTACTTTCCCCCTAAAGTCTGAACCAAACAGAGTTGAGAGGGCAAGGATCTTCCATGATTTGAACATGTTTCCCTCAAGCCCCTCTGCTGGAAACATAATCCCCAAGTTAATGGCACTTGGAAGTGGAGCCTCTGAAAGGAAATGGGGGTTAAATGAGGTCCTGAGGATGAGACCAACTTGACAACTTTTATAGGAAGAGAGAACAGAACTAGAATCCTCGTCCTGTGATGTTAGGATGCAGCAAGAAGCCAGTCCCTCACCGGATGTGGAGCAGATGGGAGCACCATGCTCCTGGAACTCTCCAGCCTCCCGCACAGCTGGGAGCCAAATATATTTCTATTCTTCATAAAGTATCTATTTGGGGTGTTTTGTTACAGCAACAGGGAAGAAACTAAAATAGATTGTATCCATGCATGCTAAGTGAGCCAACTTCCCAGGGATATCCAGGGTAGAGAAGAGAGGAGAACTGGAGAGAAAAGATACTCATCACAAGTCCTGGCTTTAACATCAGCCTCTCGTCCAGTCCTATCAATCCAAGTCCAAGTCCACTGGATTGTAGAAAGCTACTGGCAAGCCAGCATCTGCCTACACAATGCAGGCTTAGTTCCTCACTGCCAGCTACACCAGACTCGCAGGGCGCTCACTGGCTGGCTGCTCTTTTCTTTAGGCTCTTGGGTTACCTTCCTGCTGACACTCTGTGAACTGGCTTTCAGACTGCCTGTTTCAGGAATACAGCTTAGACTCTGCAGAGGCTGCCATCTTGGCTTGTCCCTGCAAACAGGATAGGTGCTGGCTCTCTGTGATTACCAGAATCACATTTAGGTAGAGGTACCAAGGGCCCAGACTTAGTCCCTTCTGTGTCTGGCTCTTCGGGAACTCTCAGTGCTGGAAGTCATTAATATTAGCTCTTCTTCACTGGGGATTGAAGTTATGAATGAGCTCAGAGGAGCTCTAGGAGGTACAGGGATTTCCTGCTTGGTTTTTGTCTAGGATCCAACAAAGGGACTGCCAGGGACAGTCTCCAGTGATTCGTACTATTTACTACTGACCGTGCAACTTCTGCTGCCTGAAAAACAAATCAGGAGTCTGACAACTTCTAAATACCAGACCATGACAACAGAGGCTTTCATATCTCTAGGCATTCTGTTCTCCTTTGTGCTGTGTGTGTGTGTTGTATGTGGTGTGTGTGTGTATTGTATGTGCTGTGTGTATGTGTATGTGTGCGGTGTGCATGTGTTTGTGCATGCTATGTGGTATGAATATATGTGTACATGGTGTGTGTGTGTGTGTGTGTGTGTGTGTGTGTGTGTGTGTGGTATATGTGTCCATGCATGTACTTACAGATGCTGACTGGGGGGTGGGGGAAAGAGGGTTTCTGCTCTATCACTCTCTACATTATTCTCTCAGCACCGAGTTTCTCACTGAACCTGGAGTGAGGCTGGTGGCCAGCAGGCCCAAGTGATCTGTCTGTCCACTCCCTAGGGGCTTTTCACATGGGGACTTCAACCAGGACCCTCATGTTTACATTGTAAGCATACACTGAGTCATCTCTCCATCCCCCTTTTGTCTTTTTGTATATGTATTTTTCTATCTGAAGTAGGCTGTCATTACGTAGCCCTGGCTAGCCTGGAACTCATTTACACAGACCAGGCTGGCCTCAAATTCATATAAATCTGCCCGCTTCTGCCTCTCAAGTGCGACCACCTGTTTTTTTTTTTGTTTTGTTTTGTTTTGTTTTTTTTTTTGTTGTTGTTGTTTGTTTGTTTTTAACGTAATCAGCCTTAACTGTTATTTTCCTCTTACTACATAAACTTATGGGCTTTAAAAAAAAGATTTATTTTATGTGTATGTGTGCACGCACGTGCGTGTATTTGAGTGTGTATTGTGTGTGTCTGTCACACTGTGAAGTTGCTCATAGAAAGTAGAAGAGGGTGTCAGATCCTTTAGGACTGTAAGTTACAGGTGGTTCTAGGGAGCTGCTGTGCTTGCTCGAAGTCAAACTCAGGTTCTCTGGAAAAGCAGCAAGTGCTCTTAGCTGCTAAGCCACCTCTTTTTCCTACAAGCTTAGTTTTTGTGCTTTCTTGAACCTGATG
Source organism: Rhabdomys pumilio (assembly GCA_030674055.1). Taxonomy (NCBI): domain Eukaryota; kingdom Metazoa; phylum Chordata; class Mammalia; order Rodentia; family Muridae; genus Rhabdomys; species Rhabdomys pumilio. Next base: position 191,386,405 of record JANHMN010000002.1, on the reverse strand, counting down.
GCTTCTAGATAGTCATTCCCTTTTTAAGATGCTAGAAAGGAGGAAAGGTATCCAGATGTCATCTCATCTCAGTGCTCCCCGCAGCTTCATTATGCCTTGAGTTTGGAATCTGTGCTTTTAGATGCAAAGTAAAATACAATGTACTCTCATATAGTCACATAATATTTTTAAATTAATTAATTTGAAAAGTGTCATATGCACTTGGTTTATAAAATATTTGATCATTTAATACTTACACCTACACTCTTCCTACTATGAACAGCTTTTAATCAACCCATGAAGACATAACTAGATCCTTAAGTAGATACTTACAAATTTGTTCTTTTAAAGCTGTCTCCATGATGTACCTCACCTCAAGCCCTTTGAAATCACTATGGATTTTTATTCAATCACCTGGTACAACATGCCATTCGAGTTTGTAAAGTTTTGCTTACAAACCTTTACTCTTCAGAGCTTAATGAAAGAAATGAGATAACTTTTTCTAAAAATGTATGGGTTCTAGTTTGGAGTAGGATGACCATAATGGTTAATGTTAGTTGTTAACTTCGCAGAATCTAGAGTCACCTGGGAGACAAGTCTCTGGTCAGGCTTGGAGAGAGGATTATTTTGATTGTGCCAAGAGATGTAGGAAGACCTGTCCACTGTTGGTGGCACCATTCCCTGGCTGGCATCTGGATTATGTATGTAGCAAAAGGAAGCTGAGCATTAACACGTGTAACTTATTGCTGTCTGCTTCTTGGCTGTGGATATAATTTGACCAGCGGCTTCAAGCTCCTGCAGCCTTGATATCCTGGCCAGAATGGAGCAGACCATAATCTTGAGTTGTAAGCCAGAATAAGTCTTTTTTCTCTTAAGTTACTTTGGTAAGAGTGTTCTGTCACAGCAACAGGATAGAAACTAAGAGAGTTGGGTAGGTGATTTTCCTCATTTCCTGGAAGGTATGAAGAGAGAAACAACTTGAGAATTCTGAAAAATAAATGGTGGCAACCAGATTGGGGAAGACCTGACTTCAAAGCACATGTGGCTGAACTGGTGGTAAGCTGAACCCTTTCCCCTTTAGCCTTCATGCAACTGGTCCCTCATGGCAGGTGCACAGAAGCAGGTTAACTAAGCCGTGGTTTTCTAGCTGGAAGGGGAGCCCCAGGCAAGCGGACAGTTACAGGAAGGTCGCAGATAGGATTGCCTTGGGGAAACAAACCCACAAAACTGTGAACGTCTGAGCTCAGCCACAGGTGTACGTGTATGAACCAATAATGCTAAGCACCAAAAAGACTGACAACTGAGCCTGAGGACAAAGGAGGATACAGGAACTAGCACGGCCAGTGAGTGGCAGGTAAGTAGACAGTCTGACTGGAAGGGCCATAGCAGGTTAGTACACTATGTAAAGGGAAACAAAGGAACAGCTAGCAGAAGAAACAAAAGCAGAATAAGGTGGCGGACATAGACATCAATAAGACATATGGACATAAACATCAGTAACTATAATTTGTCTAAACACACTAACCAAAGCAGGGGCATTCAACATGGTTTTTTAAAGTTTAAAAAGAATTAAATCACGTGTGTGTGTGTGTGTGTGTGTGTGTGTGTGTGTGTGTGTGTGTGTG
>JANHMN010000002.1:191328309-191384791 GCA_030674055.1 Rhabdomys pumilio | reverse complement strand
GTGTGTGTGTGTGTGTGTGTGTGTGTGTGTGTGTGTGTGTGTGTGTGATACACACAATACAGTGCCTGAGGAGGCCACCAGAAGAGCTGAGGTTATAGGTAGTTGTGAACAATCTAATATGGATGCTGGGAACTGGACTAGGGTCCTCTGCACGAGTGGTACACGTGCTTAACCCTCCATCCATCTCTCCAGTTCTCTCAAAATGAAGACTCTAATGTGAATAAAACAGTCACTTCAGATATGACGGAGGTAAACTAAAACCATGGTGATGGGCTGGGATACCCCACACAAAAGTGAATCCAAAGAAATCTTTAGTAGCTTTGTCAAATCAGCCAAATTAGACTTGAGAGCAAAGAAAATATCCAGGAGTGCAGAAGGAGTCTCATAATGAGGAGGGAGGACTGAAGACGCAGTGACAGATACGCAGCTGGACATGGGAGACAGAAACAACAGGCATTCAAGACAACGTCTTCAGACACAACTAAGGGACAAGGGGACAGACTACAGGTGTAATTGGAGGTGTCAACATTAGGCTTCTAATAATGAGAAGTTTAGAGATGCGAACGTCAGGCGAGAGACTACTGACAAACAGAGTATCAGCAAGAACACAGAACTCAACCACCTTTTAGCCAGTTGTACCTCACAGACATAATGTTCCATCCCCTATCAGCATAAGGGCACATGAACCAGTCACCAACACAGACCATACTCTGGCTCATAATAACAATTTTAACAATTAAAAATTACATACCATTTTAGTTCTGTTTGGGCTTTGTATTACATGTGTACATTATATGTGTGCCATGTGGTAAATATTATGATACATATAATATAAATGTATTATGTACATATATATTTGTTTCTATATGTCACCCTTGTTATTGGTGGTGGTGGTGGTGTGTGTGTAGTATATGTGTATTTGTGTGTGTGCTCCACCTGACTGTACAGCATGCATATGTACAGTTGTGGAAACCAGAGGGTACATTAAGTGTTTTCTCTATCAATCTTGGCCTTACTGCCTCAGGGCAGGATGTCTCGCTGAATTAGAAGAAGCTTGCTATTTTAGGCAGGATAGCAAGTGAACTCTCATGATCTGCCTGTCTCTGTCCTGTCAATGCTAAGATTTCAGGCTCCTATAGCCAGATCCATCTTTTCACGTGTGCGTTGGTTTCAACTAAGTTCCTCCTGTTTGCAGAGCAAGCTTGCTTACCCACCAAGGTATCCTCCACCTCTGCATCCTGTAGTCTTACCCCCCCCCCCCCCGCCCCGAGGTATCCTCCACCTCTGCACCCTGTAGTTTTAAATATCTGTGAGCGGATTCACATGATTGTCTTCTTTATCACTCCTTTATTGTGATGTAATTTTCTCTATTTCCAGATGTTTTCTTTGCTTTACTATCTGATTTTCCTGATATTAAAAACATTGTATATCCTGTCATTACTATAGAGCTAACCAAGTAACCAATAACAGCAACAAGAGAAACCAAGACTGTCTTTTGACACTTGGAGACTAAACGACATCCTTCTTAATAATTTATAAATAAATAAATAAATAAATCTCAAAGGCAATGAAGAAAATTAAGACAAACTATGGAAATTTTGGGGTGCTATAGAGAAAGCAGTTCTCAGAGGAGAATTCATACCAGATTTTTAGCTTAAAGAAGAAAAATCACAGGGAAGCATCTGCCTTAAGAACCTTAGAAAACCAAGAGTAAAATAAATTCAAAGCAACACAACAAAAGAAATATATATATATAATATATAATAATATCTCATATATATATATATATATATATATATATATATATATATATATAAAATGAAAATGGAAAAGCAATTGAGATAAGTGAAAAATCAACATTTGTTATTTTAAATTGTGATCAACATAATTATCACAATCTTTATGGACTTAAGAACATGAAAATAGACACACCAATTATTAAGATCATACATGACATAGCAGAAAGCTACACAGCCCCACAAAAACCAAAAGGAAAAATGGAAAACCATGGCCTTCACTCATGCAAATCTCCAAACTTAAAATAGAGCAGTTTATAGAATATTGTATGTTACCGAGAATTACATAAGAAGACTTGACTAGAATAGTCTTACAAAGGTTAAAGAAGTTGAGTCCATCCTTTTAAAGTTTTTGGAAAGCAGCCATGAAGCATGATGGTCTTGTTGGTGAATCACACCTATATCTAATAAAGAATAATACCAAGTGTATATAATGTCTTCTGGAAAATACAAGAGCAGGGAACCCTGCTGTCTTCATTATTAGAGTTTCTATTCTTGTGCTAAAGGCCATGACCAAAAGCAACTTGGGGATGAGAGGATTTATTTCTCTTACAACTCTCAGGTCACCCCAGTGCACTTACCTTGGAGGAGTGGTCCTCAATTATGAATGGGTTTTGCACTTGACAATGTATGTAGTCATTTTAGTCATTGAAACTGAGGGATTCTATTAGCATCTGTTGAGATAGAAGCCGGGGATGACTGAGACACCCTGCAGTGGGCAGGGATACTTCCCAAACCAAGCACTAAGGTTGGATGGGCAGAGTATCTATGCACATGTGAATATAACAGCTCTCTGCTACTGTAACATACCCAATTTTACCAACTCATAGAGACGTAAAGTTAATTGGAGCTCACAGTTCTGAACTCTTGAGTCCAGAGATATTACTCTTGGGCCTCTGGTGGGGAGCATATGATACAGCAAAATATGCTGAGACATAAAAAAGAAAGAAAGAGACTGGGGTCACGCCTACCCTTTCCGGGGCATGCTCATAATAATCTAAAGTCTCTCAAAGCATCTCATCTCTTACACTGCCAATGTAGGCATTAGGCTTTTAACACATGGAAGACATTTACGATTCAAAGATGCACCAGAGTTGAGCAAAGCTGTCTTAGAGAATTAAAGGCCTATATTCACATAACATCCCACATAAGAATATTTACAGAGACCAAATATTATTTTTTAATGGATGAACAGAAAGACTTGTAGATCCATATACTAGAATATGACTCAGCAACAAAAAAGAATTACCCATTGATTGTCACAACAACATGACTGAATCTCATAGTCATCATGTCAAGAGAAAGACATGAATATAAAAAGTTTAGGGCTGTGGACTTCCATTTATACATTTTCAAAAAGAGAAAACTATAGCCATAGAGACTATATCACTGTTTTTTTTGGGGGGGTTAGAAAGAAGAAATAAATTATAAAGCCATTGCAGAAGACTATTTTTAGAAATGGTTAAATTACATAAATCTTTGTCAAAATTCACAGTTCTACAAATTTCTGAACAAAATCATCAGGCTTCATAGTAACTTAAAAATACACATTTTAAAAAATGAAACTCCATGTCTGAGGTTTCAGTCTACAACAGACCGCTCATGAGCCCAGGAGAGCAGAGTGGAAGCGAAGGAGCTGAGACAGAAGGATGATCGCTAGCTCTATTCCACCCGAGCTGTATAGCAAATGCCAAGCTAGCCTGGGTATTGAGTGAGACCTTGTCTCAAGACAAAACTAAAGATCATAGTGATTTGACAACTTCCTCTCAGAGATGCAGACATTCTGACACTGCAGAGCAAAGTGCCTCTCCTGTTTATAGTGACGTTGCACGCCTGTGGTATTACCAACTGTTGAAGGGCTTAACAACACGTGACACTTGATAATAATGAATTTGTACCATGTGTGGTACTGATCTGAACACTGACTAGACCACACACCCTCTTACAGAAGCAGCTGACAGCGACACCCTTATGCCAGCCAGAGCCGCATCTCCTGTTTGCTCTATCTCTTGAGTCTGTCAGGGTCTGTAGGGTTTCTCAGACCACACCACATTGCTCAACAACGTGGAATGAGTGTGTATTATATAATCTCAGCATCTCATTTCATGCCCAAGCCCCTCTTTTTTTGAAATGGCAAACTCCAAGCTGAAATGTCCACATTCTTAGAAGTTCTCTGTATCTTAAATCTTGTCCAAGGACCCCCTCCATTAACATGGCTAATTGCCTCTTGGGGTCTCACAACTATATGTTTTTCCCCTCCATTACACAATCTGCCTGCTGGTGTAATTATCTGGGCATGTGATTCACTCCTTGATCACAACATGATCAAAACGCTCATGCATCTTGGAGGGCCCCACTGTGCCCAGGCCAGTATCCAGGCCTCATGTGCATTTTGTGAAACCAATGAGTTTGGAGAGCCTTGGTTCCCAGGAGCCCAGGCCTGCTGGGACCCCCAGCAGAAGAACTAAGGGGACTGCCTGCAATTTATGACAAGCTGGTAGCCTGCATACATAGCTGGAGCTGCATAATAAGCTGGGAGATGAAGCAAACGGGTCCAGTTGGCCTGTGGTGTCAGAGAAGATGAACAAAGCTTATTAACACAGGGGAAGAGCAGTGTGGTTACAGAACAGCTTCCCCCAGCAGCAACCCAGTTCTCTCACTGTGATGAAGTGGTCTGCCTCCAGCCTCAGCCTTTAGCCTCTTGGGATCCCTGTTGTTGCCTTGTAAAATTGATGGGCGATGGTACGATCTCTCGATTTAAGGAATTTCTGTCAGTATTAGTGAGAAAATACCAGCTATGCGATTTCTAAGGGCATCCCTTACATTAGAAAAGTGACTTAAATTGGGAAGAACTGGAGCAATGCCTACCTCTGAGCCTTCAAGTTCCCCGTTCAGTTCCCTCCAGGTCTCAGCTGTGAGCCCAGGTAAGGCAGCCTTAATCATTTTTAACTCCAAAGTAGGGAAGGCAGTGGAGTGTCCATTTTAGTGTCCTTTTATTTGACCATCTGAGGAAGTTGTTCATAATTAAAGTTAGGCTTCCAAACAATTTGGAGATGTGTCTCTAGTTAAACAACCCAACTCAGTCACAATCTTAGTGTTGCAGGAGTGGGAGGTAGGGACAGAGTTTCATGTGGCTCTTTGGCTGGTTCTGCCTTAAGCAATATGCTCTTTAGTAGAGGTGACTTCTCTTCAGGATAGGCTACATGGTGGTGTCATGGTGGATCAAGCACACAGGAGTTGACAAAAGGCAAGAACAGTCCCCAGAGCAGCCTTCTGTCTGCCTTACTGATAGGCCTGGATGCAGATGTATCCTGGTCTTCAGATGACAGAAAGTGAAAAGCACAGGAAACAAGATCAACACACACTCAGGGAGATGAGAGAAAGCTATGAAGGAGGAGACCATGGCCATCTTTTTATGAGCTAGTGAAGAGTGGGGAAATTGGGGAGACCAGAGCACTGCCTACTCTGAGCAGCAAGTGAAGATGTCTGGGAGATGGTTCTCCTGCAACCTGGTGACACACAGCTGGCTTGAGTTTGCCATATTCTGGCAAACCCACTCTCCACCTTGTAGATTTTATCATGTAGAGCAAATTCAGCAAGCTAGCTATGCATGCTAGGCTATGCCCCCATGGGGCTCCTGCATAGCTTACTGTGTAAGCTGGTTGAGACAGTCTAGCTCTTAAATGTCCCCCAAATGCCCATTTCTTAGAGGTTTTATGCCAACTTGGAACCTTTAAGAGGTAGAGCATGGTGGCACATCTTTTGGTCATTGGCACAAACCCTTGAAGGAATACTGGGAGCCAGGCTCTTCTGTCCATCCTAGCATCCTGGTTCAAAATGAGTGACTTTGCTCTACTACGAAGCTTCCCACAACAGGCAACCAAAAAAGCACAGCAACCACCAATCCTAGACCAAACAAAACCTTTGAAACCATGAGCCAAAATAGAACTTTAACCTCTTTTCTCCCTTTCATTTTGTGGTGTTGGGAATCTTACCACTGAACTACATCCCCAGCTCTTAGGATGACAGGCCTGTACCACTAAAGCCCCTAACTTTTTTCTATATAAGCTGCTTAGTCTGGGTATTTGATACAGTCATAGAAAGTTGACTCACACATTCGCAAAGAAGCATACCCCTATCGCATGCATCGAAACTGGAGACTTGGTAAGTGCTCAGCTCAGTCAGGCTCTTCTCCCTGAATTTTATTAATCTGGAATCAGACTAATCCCAACTTAACTTCCTGTCATCCCCAGTTCTCCACCATCTCTGGCTTCTCCCTTATCTTATTTTGTCTCTGAGTGCCCAGTTACTGCAGCACCATTTGTTGACGAGGCTGTCTGTCTTCTGTTGGATTTGCTGTTGCTGTTTCAACAAGCCAGGTGGCCCCGTTTGTGCACATATTTCTGCATTTCCCCGCATGGTGTGAACCATTGAGCCATGTGTGTATGTGTACCTACCAACAATGCAGTCTTGATGACTGTAATTACAACAGTTAAAACTGTTATGACTTATGCTCCCACTTCATTTTCTTCTCACGATCTTAGGCTCTTCCAGGTACTTTTCGTTACTCAAACATTTCAGAATGATTTTTGTATCCAGAAATAGGAGATTTTTAAATAGGAATTACGTTAAACTTGTATATCATGATAAAAAGAATATATATATACATATATATATATATACACACACATATATATATACACACACATATATATGCATATATATATATATATATATATATATATAGAGAGAGAGAGAGAGAGAGAGAGAGAGACTGCATATAAGCTTCTAGCTGATGAGTCTCTCCATTTATATAGATCTACTTTGATTTGCTTTGTCAGCACTTTAAATCACTCACACGTTCAAAGTCCCACACATTTTGGTAGATTTATTAATAGGTACTTGTGGGTTGTTTTTTTTTTTTTTTAATTTTTGATATTTTACATGGTATTTTAAAAAATTCAGTGTCCAGGCAACCAGTACTAGCATTTGAAAGTAATATCAATATTTTCATGTTGGCCTTGTATCTATAGCTTTGGTGGATTCTGTTTTAAGTTCCAGGAGTTAATTTCTTTCCTTTTTCTTTGCCCCCTTGTTCCTTGTTTTGAGATCCCTTACGGGTGTGTCCAACCACTTGACATCGTGACACAACATCATCTACAAAGTTTATACTTGAGAAGGGTGCAAGCAATTTGTATGTTTCTTAATAAAGTATGGAATTTCAAGTAAGTTTACTGTTCTGCATTGGGTATATTCATAGCTATCCCGGGCCACATGGAGCATGTGGCTGCCAGTTTAGCCCAAATGCTAGGGTTTTTTAAACAGATAAGCAAGTATGTCACACGTAAGTCAGTGTTTGCTTTTTCTTCTTTTTTGTCTAAGAGGATACAGCTTGTATTCTTCTGTTTTCCTGTCTTATTGCACTAGCTTCTGGAACCAATGTCAAAGGCACTCTCTTTATAGACTGCCTCCAACTCAGACCTTCTAGTAAACAGGCCTCTTCTCCTCCTCCTCTTCCTTCTTCCTCTTCCTCTTCCTCTTCTTCTTTTTCTTCTTCTTTTTCCTCCTCCTCTTCTCCATCTTCCTCCTGGTCCTCTTTTCTTCTTTTCTTTCTCCTCTTCCCCCTTATTTCTTTCCACCTCCTTCTCCTCTTCTTCCTCCTCTCCCTCCTTCTCTTCCTCCTTTTCTTTCTCATGCCGCTGTGGCAGTATATGGTAGCTTTTTCCAGTTTTTGAGTTACATATCTTTCCATTTTGTTTTCGGCAACTCTGGGATATGAAGCTTCCTGAGAATGCAGAGGACTCCATATGTGCATTCCATGCCTCTGGCCCAGGGTTCCAGTTTGTCTGTCTTCCACTATCTATTTTTAAGTGATTTCTTACATTTAACAGAGCATGACAGGGCATGAATAAGTCTGATTTTTTACATAATCTGGGTCTTTTATTTTGAAAGGCAAGCAAGGCTTGCACACATAATCGCTCCCAGTCTTAACATTTAGTGCTTTCAGCTACGTAAAAAACCCTTTCAGAATGTAATACATTAACCAGACAGCTGTAGACAGGCTATTCCTAGCTGCCCTTCACATTTGGCTAAGGCTTTAGAATACAAGTTACCTTGATCCCATTCAATCCTTGACTGTCCAGAAGAAACAGCAAAGGAAGAAAGACTTTCTCAAAGTTGGAAAGATTACAGCAGGAGACTTTTTTTTTTTTTAAAGGACAGCAATTGCTTAGCTGGTACCTTCATGTGAACTACTTCCCCCCTGATACTTTAGTCTAAACATAATCCATTTTTGATGGATGGTGGTGGTGTACACCTTTAATCCCAAAACTCAGGAGGTAGAAGCAGGCAGATCTCTGTGTGTTCCAGGCCATGCAAGTTGCAGAACAACCACAACTATATACAAAGAAACCTTGCCTTATGGGAGGTGGAGATTAAAATAAAATATAAATCCACTTTCTTTCCTTCCTGTGTCCCTCCCTCCCTCCCTTCCTCCCTCCCTCCCTTCCTCTTATTTTTTCTCTTTGCTGCCTGCCTAGATTCTGGCAGAAGAAAGCATGAGACTTAGCAAGCCCTTCACCCTCCCCACCACATTCTAGAGCTGATATCCTGGTGGTTTTTTTTTTTTTAATGGAAATTTAAACATTATAAAACCAACCAAATTTAAGCAACTACAATTTAGTAAGGACAAAAGAAAGAGTTCATCAGGCGTAAAGAGCAGAAGTCATGAACTCTCAAATAATTCCTGTTATTACTCAGGGTGCAGATGTGATTGGTGGTGAGCTGCCTCCTGCAGATGCCGGGTTTACCACCTTGTCAGCCACCCAGTGTGACTTTTTCCCATAATGGTAGCACCAGTGTCCCCTTAGCTGTCTTCTGGGAAGACAGCTGTGTTCTTCTAGACACAGGACAGCTGTGTGACTGTCTTCTAGGCTGGATCCACAGTACTGGTAAAATGGCCAGGGTCTGCCGGGCTCTCTTCCCTCAGTACACTAACTACCCAGTCTCTTAGAGCCAAATGCTGCTCTCAGCTTCCAGTATGTGGTTCCCACCAAACGCCTCTTATTTTTTTGTTCCAAGTGATTGCCTTCTTCTTGCCCTGTCTTCTAGAGTTGCAGCTTGAAAGGAAATCCACTCTGTGCATCTGTGCACGGAGGAAATGGGGGACAGAGTATGCCAGGAGGCCTAATCGTCATAGGCCCTGTGCCTGGTATGGGCAGGTCCCCAGAGAGCTGAGCCTGCCATGCTTGGAGGAGCAGCTTGCTGCATTTTCAAACCTGAGGATTCCTGCCACCTAAATGCTTTTCTGCTTAGCTATTGATTTAGATGTTTAACAATCTAACAAGGGCTGGTTAGATGTCTGCACAACTTTGCAACCGCTGCCATCTGGGTGTGTGTCCCCTGTGTGACAAAGGACATGGTCAGCCTGATGATGTTCATACAGAATGACATCGGCCCCTTTCTCCTAAGCAGAGAGCTTTGCAAGGAGTCGGTTGGAGTGTAGAATCCCTCAGCAGAGCAGATTCCTTGTTATAAGACAAGACCCTTCCGCCTTTCTCCCCAGAGTGCTCAGGCCCCTCCCTCTCTTCCCCTGGCTTCTGGCTTAGAGGCTTCACTCTCAGAACAGTTCTAGGGTGACCATTCATGGTAGCTTTTGTTAGATTCTCTCCCAGAACACACCTCACTATCCACTCAATAAAACCATTTTTTTTTTCCTGGCCAAGGAAAGAACACTAAATGCTATCTAAAGTCACCTCTGGGTCAGGTGGGGAAATGTGCAGATTAGAACAGAATATTCAGGACTCCCTCCTCCAGGGAGGCAGTTGTAAGGATGCCTGTTGTGCATCAGCTTTCAAGGCACACATAGGTGCACTTAAACTACTACTCTATAAATGGAAACCTCAGAACGTACCTTGTCACATTAACAACACTGGAATATACACAGTCAGCTAAATTTAATTTCCTGCAGACATACAGAGACTTCGGTCCAATGCCACCTCCTCAGAGGAGTCCTCCCTAAATCCAAGTTGACTTGGAGTCTAACTGAGTGCTCCCTTATGGTCAACTATCCTCCCCAGGGCTTCGTGTATTCCAGGGTGTTTGCATATTTGGGTGCTGTGATGTCTCTAACTATTCACCTAGGTTTATACAAAAGTAGCCGATGTCTTATTGACATTTGCACCTTCAGGGCCTAGCACATAGCTTGACATATAACAGGCACCCAAAGATGCTTTAGAAGTGGAATTGTAGCAAATACGTGCAACAGCTAGGGAAATAATTCTTCTGCCTGCTCATCTCTGGGCCCGGTAGTCCACCAATATTTCTTGAGTTTAAAAGTCCTGCAAGCTGAAACGTTAGTTCTCCATACCAGAGATTACTTCCAGAATTAAAAATTACACTGCAATAAGATTTGCAGATCCCTGCAGAATTTTGTCACACTCACTTGTAAGAAGCCCTCCAGTGTGATGAAGGGGAGCCTTCCAGTATCATAGAGAAACAAGAAGGAGAGAAAAGCATTTCCTTCTGGGAGTCAAGGTTTGTCATTGAGTTTTATATCACCAGTATCTGTTTCCCTTCTGATGTACATAAGCATGGAGACAAAATTTGTAAAGGAGCCAGACATCAAGCTTTACCAGCCACACAATAGGAACCCAATCAACTTCTGTTACATAACATTTCTTAGGATTGTTGTAGTCATTCACGCATTCTTCTCTGTGTGGCTCTTGGTTGTAAGGAATAGAAAAGATCATGGGAACAGAACAGTGGCTGAAGGCTGGCTTCCACCATCAGAGTCCCTGATCAGTCATGGCGTGAACAGGACTCCGAACCGGACGGGTACTCTTCATCCTGGACTGGATTTGGATAGGCAGTCAAGCTTCAGAAGAGAGCCCATTTCTTCCTGTGTGGGAGGTTCAATCCCATGACTAGCCCCAGACGACTGACTGACTGACTGGTGTTTTGGGCATGTGTGGGGCATGCAGCCTGTACAACAGCCCCTAAAGGGTCCTGGCTTGAGAGGCAAGGGGAAATTTGCTGTCCGGAGCCTAGGGATGGCATCTTTGGGCCTGAAAAGGGCCACCTGCAGAAGAAAGGGTATCATATTTGGCCCAGCGCTTGAGGAGAGGTGTTTGCAATTAACCATTGGTTGCTAGGTTTGGTTCTTAAACTGGCTACCTCCTACACACACTGAGAAAAGGAAGAAAGAGCAGTTAGAGAGCAGGAAAGAGGGAAAAACCCACCTCGCCCACTTGACAGGCACAAATTGCTGCTTGCCAGAAGCCTGTCAGGGTGGGACAGTCCCCTCTGAAAGCTCTGCTCAGAGACTTAGTTGCCTTGGTGAGTACCCTTTGGGAACCAAAGGTCTCTTCTAAGCACAAAGGGACACAAAGGGCACCTGTGTAGAGGCTCAGCACAGAGCCCCACACTGGATGCTGAATGACTCAGGCACTCCTCTTTGGCCAGGCAGTGCTGGGGGATGGGGGACTTTGAGAGAAGTGAAGCAGAAAGAATCTTTGTGACAATGACAATTTAAGAGACACTAGACAACCAGCTTGCTGTGTGCTTCTGAACTTTCTGGAGGGGGGCAGAGCAGTGGAGCCGTCATGTGGAAAATTTCCTTTCTCCTCAGCAGGGCCCTTTCCAAGTGAAAGCACAGGCATTGTTCCTGGTAAAAGCCCTTATTCCTGACAGGATTCCTCCAGGCTAGGAGAAAGTCCCTGCTTCTGGAAAAGGTTGACTTGGTAAATATGAAAGGCTGGAGGGCTGGGTTGTGTCTGCTACTAGGAGAGTTCCAGTTTGAAGAAAGGCTCTGGTGTCTCTGGTCTCAAACACTGGTAGGTGGAAAAACAGTTGCATCTGGCCGGACTTGGTGGCAGGAGAACGTGTGAGAGGGAGGCCCTCTTTCCATATCTGCAGGTTCCTCTTTGCACCTGGGGCAGCACTGATGCTTTGTGGGTGGTATGGTGCTAAAGAAGCCTCCAGGAGCATTTGGCCCTGCAAACTCACCATGATCTCTGTGGGTTTGCTCAGCCCAGGCATCACACCTGACATCTATGTCCACCATCCTCAGTGGGCCCCGCATAGGCTGCCAGGTGGATGGGAAGCAGGAGAGATGTTCATCATGTCTCCTTAAAATATAGTATCACCATCCCACCACGAAACAGCTCAGCTCCCCTTTCAGCCAGCACTCCAACGAACAGGCCAGCACACTGTGGTTGCTGGTTCCTAGGCAGCCCTACCAAAGGCCTGCAGTTTGGGAGCAGAGGTGGAAGGCTATGTCATAAGCCGGCCCAGCTGGCTACCTGTTGGTTTGTTTATCTACTTATTTTCACAGGCAGCTTCATTCTTTTTACTGTTTCCTGTGGGCCATGTGCCATGATGTCAGGTTCTACCTCCAGAAAGGTCTATCTTCACCCTCACAAGATATCCTAGCCTAAGGCAAGGAAACTGAGCCAGGCCCAAGTTGGAGGCTTTATTCTGGGAGCTCACTGGCTAGGGAGTGCCTTGCTACTACTGTCTTGCTTCAGGGATGGCATAAGCCAAGTATCCTTCAGCACTTGCTCTTGTCACCTGAGCTGAGGAGCAGTGGCAGCTCCTGAGTAGGGCCACTGTCCCACGAGCATGCTACTTACTTTTCTAGCTTATCCAAGAGAGGCCAGAAGCCTGGAAGGTAAAAGCCTTGAGACATTTTAGTCCAAAGGAGGCTCCTGACTACCCAGATGGAGAACAAATGCTGCCTATTAGACATGTCAGAGCAAGAGCTGCAGGAGCAAAGTCAGGAGGGCTGACTGTCAGATTAGAAGATGACAGTCCAAATGCAGTGTCACCTAGATACTGACCATTGGTAGTCTGTCACCCTCCAAAGACAAACCTGGTGGGAATGGGGATTGAAGAGTCTTCACGAGTCCTGAGAGAGAAACTGGGGAGGCAAGGTAGGACTATTTGATTGAGAGAGGGTATTAATTACTTACACAAAGCCATAACTGAAATACCCAACAGAAACAATTTAAGAGAGAAAAGGCTTATGCCTTGTGGTTTCCAGAGGTTTCAGTTCCTTGTGGTTCAGAAAGCATGGCAGCATTCATGGCGGTGTGAGACGTAGTGGGTCTTGTGACTCCATCAAAGCCTGGTTTCCTGTATGTGCTCTTAAGGTGCTGGGGAGGAAGAGGTGTTGGAAGCAGGGCTTCTCTGTCAGTCCTCTTACCCTAGTGGTTGCACTAGGGAGGGGCTAATTCTTGCTAATTCTGATCTAGACAAAAGCTTTGGCTTCTACCATCGTGAGTTCTGCTGCTTCTGTTTCCAGATGTGTGTGAATTTGGTGTAGCTGTTTGCTTCTCTCTGCTCCTCTCTTCTGTCTTCTTGGAGGCCCACGGATGGAACACCTTTACAGGTTAGACTAAAGCACCTATGCTCTGGTTTCAGTACTGTTTGACACAGTAGGAATCCACAATATGCATGGAAATATAGTATTATATGTGTGTGTTGAAAATGTACTCCTCCGTTACATAAATTATAAATCAAGTTTCCCAAGAAGGGTCAGTACATTCCAAGTGCTGTGAGTGAGCATTGTCCTGAGAACATCACTTCTTGGTCATGCTCTACCCTTGACAAGTATGTTTTACTTGTTGTTGTTTGGATCCCAAGAAATTATTATAAGGAGAAATCAAAAATTGAAATTTATAAAAGAGAATAATGCATAGGGAGTGTTAAATTGGGGTGGAAGAAGAGAGATCAGGGTAGAGGAGAGAATATAGGAAAGGATAAATGACACCAGGGACCTTTCAAAAAATTGTGTATGTGTGTGTGTATTCACACTCATAAAATGAGTTAAAATAGGGTTAATTTAAAACAGGTTGACAATGTCTCTATTAGACACATAATCTAATAAATTAAAGCCCAATGCCAAGAATGAGGTTTTTTTTTTTTGAGTTGTTGACCCATGAGGTCCCACAGACCTCAGATATTATAGGCTCTAGCCAGTACTCTTGGTCATATTCCAGAAGCTACAGTAAGACACTATTGTTGAAGATGCCAACCACATTTGTGAAAGTGAGCACGAAAAAATCAAACTGGCACTAGCCTGGATGTTTCATCCCTACTGGCCAGATTTCATCATTCTGAAAAAGTTTTATATATACTAGTAGAGGAGAGAAATAGTCACCAATGTTATCTAGTTGTGAATTTTGTGAGCTACAGTAATGATTAGTTTGGCAAGACATGCAACAGTAGCAGGGACATCATGTAAGTAACCAACAACTTTCTCATTGGATTTAAGCCCTTCTCCATTTGTTGGAACTCATACTTGGCCTGATAATGGGCCAAGAGCCTATGACCACACAGACCACAGGTACTAGATGAGAATCTGCTATTATTATTCTCTAAGTGGACATAGTATTAAACTGTATTAAACTGACTCCCAATGACTTATCATTAAACATGAATGAATCTGCAATGAATCTGCCAATGAATCTGCAGCCTTCATCAGAGAAGTTTCTATTTCACAAAAGATGGTGATTAACATAGAGACCCACAATTGGCCAAAGTGCAGAGAATTAGAGACTTTGAAATGCTCAGTCCTGAATGGAACACTTCCTCCTTTCAAGGCTCAGAGATCATTGTGGCAGAGGTTATATGAAGATTGTAAGAGCCAGAAAGTAGATGACTACACCCAAACAGTGTCTTCAGGACAGCAGCACAGCTGGACATATGAACTACATTTGTTGTGACAGCATGCAAAAGATTCCTGCAAACTCAGACCAAATCCCAGCGTGGGAAGGAGTTGGGCACGAAGCCCTATCCCTAGAGAAAAAGCTATTGGCAATTGACAGCTTCTGGGAAGGGGGATGGATCTTGGAGGAGTTGGGAGAGGGAGATGAATATGATCAAAATACATTGTTGAAATAACTACACACACACACACACACAGGTGCACGCATGTATGCACATGCACAATAAAGAAACTTACTATATAAACTCCAAGTATCCTAAAGTGAGCATAGAATGGTCAGCTGGTTAAGAGTGTTCAAAATGATCTAGTGTTCTCCTACGTTCTTTTATACATATCCACAGAAAATCCTACACATTCCTGTCACGCCCACATGGTGGCCTCTCATAGGTGACATGAAAGAAACCTCAATCTCTTGAAAAAAAAATTACAAAGTAGTTTTGGTAGATATGAGCAAAGCACACATTTTTGTTCAGTGAAACTTCTTTGATGAGGCCTGCTCAAATATCTCGAAGATACTGTAAAAACACCCACAGACAACTCTCTCAGTTACTGTGGTCATACAGTCTGAAGAAGCATCAGAAAAAACACAAAATACTGAGAGGTACACACATTCCAGAGCATCTTGGGAAAGCTTGATCGTCTCCCAAGTCCAAATGTTTGTTTCTAACCAAGAGAACCAAAGGAGCTATCTCTCCTGGTGCGGCCATGAGAGGCAACAGGCAGCAGCTTGGGAGGAGGGGCCTTCAGATAGCTTCTGTTTTCACCTACTTGTCATAGATCAGAAGAAATCAAGAGAGGGACTCGGACACAGAACCACAGAGCAACTATAAGTAGCAGGGTGGTGTGGGCTCCTGAGCTTAGTGGCTCTGTTCTCTGAAAAACATTGCCTCTGAGATGCCCACATAAGCTTCAGTGAGGCTTGCTTGCTGGACGGCGTGGAAACCAGGAGTCTCTCCCCGTGAGCAGGGGTCTGGGTGATCAGGAGAAGAGAAAGAAGATGAGAGACATAATGCGAAAGAAGAGGACAAAGGCTCTGTGTCTTGAACTGTGAATGAGTGGTGGATAAAAGGTGAATGTCTGTGACCCAAGACTGCTTCAGGGTCACAAGTAACTGGTCAGTACTTGGAAGGACTGGCTGAGGAAATGGAACTCAGAGCAAGGAATGAAAACCAGTGTGGGAGACCTCAGACTACCAAGAGATCTCATGTGCTTGAATTGCTCAGGCCAAGTCAATGCCTTACGCAAGCTGGACTTAGATGAACTGGGTTTCCCAGATCAACTCAACACTTGGAATCAGCAGACCTTCCTTATTATAAAATAAACATCATTGAAAGTTAAAACAAAAAACAAAAAATAGACAGACCAAAAATATCACACCTTAGGCAAATGAGTTGAAAATCCCTTAGAGTGACATCCTATTTTTTTTCCCACCCATTTCTCAAGTCAGAAGACACCTGGTAAAGAGACTGTATTTAGGTAAAGAAGTGCAACTCCTGGTATATACATGGTTTCCTGAAGGCACAGGATGGAAATGACATCATGGAAACACTGGTGTTCAGGGTCGGTGTGTACATTTCTAGGTGAAAACAGGAGGCTTAGTCATCAGTGGAAATGTGCGTGTCTCTACACTTGCGAGCTGCTTTTTTTTTTTTTTTTGCCTTCAGACACAGCTTTTATTAAGATCTCACAGGCTGTTTGCCTGATCTTTTTTGGCTCTCCTAAATGCACACCCTAAATATAGGTTATATCGCACCTCTGTCCATGCCATCGGGGAAGAAATAAAATGGTCATTCCTGAGAAGAAAAGGAGTTTGTTTTCGATTCAAGGACAAAGAACCTAAGACATGAGTTGACTGTCTCAGCAGTTAACACAAGTGGTCTGATTTGTGTGGCATTCCCAATGGTGACGAAAGGGAGGATGGGGCCAACCGGGAAGGTGTGGGATCCTTTGTCTTAATTAAAAAGTATAGTCGGAGACATGGAATTTGGCCAAGTCTCATAAATCTGCTGGAAGAATCGAGACTGTCAGATAAGTTTAAATAAAACCAACCAGGTCCACTGAGAATCATGTAGGCTCCCTGCTAGTCTTCGACACCCACTTTCCTGTCACTTCTGTGTTCCACAGACTGTAGTTGTGCTCATTAGCCAGCCACCCTCCCGCCAGCCACTGACAAGCATTGTCCCCATGGAGCACAAAATTCAGAGATGATAAATTTACTCCTGCTTGTAAAAAAAAAGCGGGGGAGGGGGAACTCTCCTCTGGGCAATCAAAAAATGCTAGGAGGCTTTAAGGAAATAAGAATTTAGCTGATAACCTACCTTCATTAGCAAAGCCTGGTCCTCCCTGTCAGGACAGTGCCTCATGGCCAGCGTGAACTGCTCTAGTGCAACTGGAAGGGAAGAGACAGAAAGGTGAGTGGCCTCCCTGGGGACTGCCAGCACTGCCATGTGGAGGACAACCTAGTGGTTATGGCAGAAACAAATGGCATGCTGGGTGTGGTTGCTTGGGGACATGTAGAGTTCCCCGCCTGCTCACTACATGGGCTGACATCCGTGTCAGTGACTTCCCCACAGTCAGCTGGGCAGATCACAAGGCTGTTATAGCTAGCCAGCTTCCATGGGAGCCACCAGAACGTCCTGGGTTCAGCTATTGCATGAGCCACCCTGAGAAAACACACTCAGCCTCCATTCCAGTGACTGTAAAGAGGAATCCCAACAGCTTGGTACCTTTGGTATCTATCTCCAACTCCCCACTTCCACAGCCATTTCCATGGCATTAATTCACTGTGTGGTTGAAGCATGATATGGCCCCAGATGTTGACCCAAGCAAGCCCCAGACTCCCCCAGATATATTTAGTCATCTTTCCTCAACCTTCTCCAACAGAATGGTTAAGGGAAGCACAGGATGGCTTACAGAACATGTTTTAATGGGTATTTAAATTAGCCTTACTGGTTCTGGGCATGTTACCGTTTCTATAAAGTACCTTCCTCTTTTTTTTATCCAAAGCCAGTCTCTCATCAAAGACCTGCTATATGTGAGCACCAGTTTTTATCTAAGTAAGCACATAGACTTTCTTCCCTACCTTTGGTTTTGTCTTTATTATTTCATGTTTGAAGGTGTTTGCATAACATAATTCCCTGCCATCCCTGGACTTCAGTCCTCTTCTTTTGACAGGGATGGACAGACCCTTTACTGTCTAACCTGTCTGGATTGCCCTCTTCCTGCTGGACTCAGTGCTGGGTTCATACACCCGCCCTTCACCACTGTTCTTCTGGCAGTTACCCCAGTGGAGCCCTGCATACTAACACTGCAGGCTGCCTCAACCAACCGAGCATAGCGATACACTACCATAGGGTCCATTTGGACCTGAACAAACTCTGCATGGGCAGAGAGATTTAAATCTGAAATGTTTCATAGAGACCTCTGTTTGTATGCTTTGTCCCTGGTTGCTATTTTGGAAGATTCTAGAAATGTTTGGATTTGCGTCTAGCTGGTGGAGGCAGACCATTAGGGGTGGTTTTGAAGATAATTCCTGATCCTGCCTCCCCACCCTACTCTCCGATCGCTGGTCTACTGTGGTAAGAACAGCCTCTGCCACACACTCTTGCCTCCATGAACAGACCTGGCCTGCCATTTCTTTCCTGCAACCCTTTGATACAGTAGTTCCGGTGGAAAAGCTTCTTGCTCTAAAGGCTAGCTCATTGTATAGCTGTTGGACAAAGAAAATTCAGAAAAACTCCAGAGATCTGGCTATCTTCATCCCATGGTAGGAGGCAATGCCTTGGTCCTGCTCCTTATCATGACTTGCATGCTTCTTGCAAGAGGACAGAGAAGGGCAAACTGAGGTCACCTGCTCACAGCTGCCTTTGGCCATGTGCTATGGGAACTTTAGGAGCCTCCAAGACCCAGGACAAAAGCTATCTCCTTAAAACAGCTCTTATCAGAAAAAACTCAACTGTGTATCTGTGGCCTAGAATAGGTTGGCACACAATTGCATTTGTCTCAACCTGCTCAAGGCTGAAGAACAATGGCATAAGGGCAAGGCAAGCCACTGGGCACCACTGCAGCAGGGGCCTCTTTACGCAGGGAGCCACAGAGAGTTTGAACATTCATGCTATGTCATTTTGTTGATTGGCTCATTTATGATCCTCAAGTTCACAGTAAGAGCTGTTGAGAGCCATTGACACACATTCTCTGTGTGGTCCTCTTGTATACGGAAGAATATTCATATAATAATATTCATAAGTACATTAAAAATCTCTGGGGATTTCTTGAGTAGCCAGACTGCCAATTAAGAGATAGTGTTGGAGTGATTTTGAGGTATAAAACTCTGTGTGTGTGTGTGTGTGTGTGTGTGTGTGTGTGTATGTGAGAGAGAGAGAGAGAGACAGAGAGAGAGAGAGAGAGAGAGAGAAAGAGAGAGAGAGAGAGAGGAACATAATATATGTTATCTATCTATATCTTGCAAGATACCTTCATCAGTATTCAATATCCACTCTGTTGTACCTGTTCAGAGGTTTCAAATGTCAGCAGATGAAGGTAAGATATTGGTAAAAATCTCACTTTAAGGTGTGGAGAGAGAGAACAAAAGCTCATCAGTTAAACGTCCTCGCTGCTACTGTAGACAGCCCAAGTTCTGTTCCTAGCATCCATAGCTGGTGATGCACATCCACCTGTAACGCCAGCTCCAAGGGTCCGACACCTTAGAACTCCCCAGGCACCTGCACACATGAGGTACGCACTTGCACAGAAACACACCCCCACACACAAACTGAAAAACAAAAACACAAATATTCTTAAGACTTTGCTCTGAATTACCTCGTGGCTTTTCTCCCCCCATTTAACACCCTGTGCCGCTTTAGGTAAATATTAAACTGAGTTAAATTATCAAGTCCGACAACGCATGCTTCCCCTTTTCCCCTTTAGTTCTCAGGTTTCTGAGCAAAAGCCATCATCTCGCCAGTCAACAGAGCCTTGTGTTTTCTCTGCAAACAAACCTCTGTAAGTCATCAGCAGGGAGAGAGGTAAATTCACATAGAGAAGACTCAGCGCTATTTTTCCTCTTGGCATTTGGGATCTACGATAAGTTAAAAATGAAGGTTTTATCTCTGGTGATTTATCAAGCTCGAGATCTCACAAAAGATAAACAGATGTTCCAAAGAAAGGATACATCATCTTAATGTTTCATTTTGACACCTTGGGTATCTAAAAAGCACATATCTCCCAACAGCTCTCCTCTAAAAACATAATAGTTTCCATGATTTACACATTTAATATGTGTTTTAAGACACCCTGAACTGAGAATATGTCAGGAGGGGCCTCTGAAGACAATGGTCAGACTCGAAACACACAGATTATTTATAGACCAGAACTCGAGGGCTGAAAGAAAATCTGGTTGTCAACAGACAGTTGCTTTTGCAATTTTTTTTTTTCTGTGTAGTTCATTTTGGTTTTTGTGTGGGTGGCTCATGTGAACTCAAAGGTTATTTGCTAAATGTTTTGGAGACTAGAATATACTGCCCTTTAAAACTCATGTTTAAGTGTGTGTTCCTTGCAAATACTTTTAAATTTACAGTGCCCTATGGGATAATTTTTTTTTTTTTAAATATAACATCATATCCAGAATTGCCGTGGCAAGGCAAGAGTTTGTGCAACATCTATTTTTATTGATGGTGTAGAAGATCTTAATCTTTTTTTAAAAAGATTTTGAATGTATTGTGAATGCATTTGAACATACATTCGTGTGTGCCTGTGTGTGCCTATGTGTGTGTGCATGCATACATGAGTGTGTGCATGCATACATAAGTGTGTGCACGCATGTTGCAGCCAAAGGTTGATGTCTGGCGTCAACTCCTATGGATGATCATCTTATTTTTCATTCCTACACTTGGAGATCACTGATTGGGCTAGACTGGCTGGCCAAGGAACTCCAGGAATTCTGCCTGGCTTCTGAAGGTCTTACTCCTTTTTTGTAAATTACTTTTTATTTAATATTTTATTTACACTTCAGATGTTATCCCTTTTCCCCATTTCTCTCCCACCCAGAAACCCTCCCTACCCCATCTCCCCTTCTCCTGCTTCTATGATATGCCCCCGCCCACCCATTCCCACCTCCCTATCTATGAATTCCCCTACCCTGGGGCATCCAGCTTTCACAGGACCAAGGACTTCCTCTCCCACCTTTGCCCAACAAGGCCATCCTCCCCTACCTATACAGCTGGAGCCATGGGTCCCTCCCTGTGTGCTCCCAGGCTGGTGGTTTAGACCCTAGGAGCTATGGTTGGTTTGTATTGTTGCTCTCCCCATAGGGCTGCAAACCCCTTCAGATCCTTCAGTCTTCTCTCTAACCCCATGGAAACCCCATGATCAATTCAGTAGTTAGCTGTGAGCTTATATATGTATGCTCTGTATATGTCAGGCTCTGGCAGACCTCTAAGGAGACAGCTATATCAGGCTCCTGTCAGCATGCACTTCCTTGCATTCACATCACCGTCTGCATTTGGTGACTGCACATGGGATGGATACCCAGGTGAAGCAGTCTCCAGATGGCCCCTTCTCCAGTCTCTGTTCCATATTTTCTCTCCATATTTGCTCCCATGAGTATTTTGTTACTCCTTCTAAGAAGGACCGAAGCACCCACACTTTGCTCCTAGTTCCAAATCTTTAGATGTGCATGCATAGCCTGGAGTAACTGCAAAACTCAGGGAAATAAGGAGCCATTGACATGGTGGGGGCTGGAGGGAGCAAGCAACATAGAGGAGAATAGTAGAGTACATGTGATCTGATCAGGAAAATGGAAAAGGGGAGACTAATCGGGGGGAGTTGAGGAAGAAGATAACTACAAAAGGAGGGTAGAATAGCAGTAAAGATGTCTGGAAAAAGTCAAAAGAAATCATATTAACTATCTACCTAAAAATACTTGAAAATCTTCAGTCATATAAATATACATATGTAGTTCAAATGAAGATTTTTTTTTTCATCTGGGCTGACAATGTTCTCTCCAAGAGCCAAAGACCATCTAACAGAAACCATCACATCAGGCATGAAAAGCCCTCTTTTGAGCTGTTGGTCATGGTTGTCCAAGAGGGTCCCAAACATTATAGACTATTGTTATTGTCCTTGGTTGTCCCCCAGAGGTAGGAGATAAGTCTCTATTAATATAGACATAAGGCATTTCAGGACAGGGCCCAGATATCCCTGAGGTGAAACTGTTCTGAAATCTGAAATTCTCTTCCTTGAGGACTAGTTTTCATGGTACCATGAAAGCTTCCAAAGGAGGGAAGCAACTAACAACCATATCCAATTTTACCATTTACGATACATAACTACAATTAGCCCAATGTGATACCTCCAAGGGTGTAGTAGTGACAGACATGCTTCGACAGTAACGAACAGCTCTCCCATTGGACTTACGACCCACTCAACAAGAGGAAAATAATATCTGATACTGGAAGCCAGCTGACTATGTAAGGCTAGTGAAGTCATAGATCTTAGAAGAGACCTAAAACTACCACTTTACTAAACCAGCATAATCTCTAACTACATCCTAAATAGATGTCCTTATACACATAGGTAAGTGTGGTCTCCACCCTCATCAAGGAAACTTCTCTTTGCAACAGAGACCATCACAGAAAGCTACAACCAATCACAATGCAGAGTTCTTTTAAAAAGAGATTTGTGTGTGTGTGCCCATATATATCTGTGTGTCATATGTATGGAGATGACTTTGGAGGCTCAAAAAGGGCATCAGATCCCCTGGGATTAGAGTTGTAGGTAGCTGTAATTGCCAATGTGGGTGCTGGGGGCTGAACCCCAGTATTCTGGGTGAGCAGCAAGCCATCTCACCAGTCCTTAATCATGTTCTTTTTGAAGAGCACAAGGTACCTCACACTCCCATTTGAAATGAATTCTAGGTAAGGGGTTAGCCCTGGGCCTTCGTCCTCACGCCTGTCCCTGTTGAATATGTGTAGTGAGAACATGGTTCTGTTCTTTTCTATCCCATTACTACCTTCTGGGTTTTTCTGATTTCATCTGGGAGAGGCCCAGAGGCCCAGGACTTCTTGGGCTCTCATGGAACAAGTGTAACTATTCCCCCAGCCAGCCATAGTAGATTCTGTAGAATGTGGACCCTTTACAACGAGCACCTTGTGCTCACAAAATACATTCTGAGCATTCTGAGTTGAGCAAGCATCTGACTGGGAGAGAGAAGACAAAGCTAGTACATCCCTTCCCTTCCTGCCATTTCCAAACGCCCAGTTCTGCAGAGACCTGTCCGCCAATTACATCTGCCCTTTCTCAGCACCTTAGATCCCTGGCCAGTCCCATCATTCATGTGTGTGACAGGGACAGACACACAGAGAAGATAGGACCAGGTACAGCTGTACTGAGGACTCCCTCCCTCTAGCCACTTGCATCTCGTTGGTGTGATGACAAGGGTCCATTGTCAACTAGACAAAATCTAGTAGTCTCTGAGAGATGGGCCTCTTGGGATCTCCCCAAAGAATTATGTTAATAATGCCAATTGAGGTGGGAAAACCTCCCACTGTGGCTAGGATGCTGAACTGCAGAGACAAAGAGGTAGAGTGGGGTAGCAGTTTGTGCTCATTCCCTCTGCTTGACTGTGGATGTGATGTAACCAGCTGCTTCAAGCTCCCGCTGCCTTGACCTCAACACTGTGCTCCTGGACTATGAGCGAGTAGCAAACTTTCTCCATTAAGTTGTCTTTGTGAAAAGAAACTTAAGACATGCAGATCTGCACAGGCCACTGTGGAAAAGTTTGTGTTACAGGTTGGTGGGGACCAGTGGCAAGAGAAGAAACACAGCTGGCACAGGACCTCGAGTTCTCCCCTCTGACAGCACCCTCCACCCTTCAATCTGTAGTCGGAACAACACAACACTGTGCAAAACCATTATCCACACAGTAAGATAAGTTTACTTGAAACTTCCGGTTCTATCAAAGGACAAAAGTGTCTTTCGGGTGTAAGGGCTGAGGGTGGCATGGGGTGACACATTGGTAGTTGGGATGAGTGACAAGTTCCTAGACTTACACAGGATTGTTGAAGAGGGAGCATTCAGTGCTTCCATATTGGTAAAAGACATTCAAGGAGGTGGGTGAATCTACTTTCATAATTTTATAGAAAGTGGATTCAAGTGTAAACTAAGTAAGGCAAATGTAATTTGTCCAAAGACCAACCCCATTCGCAACTGGGAGGAAAGTGCTAACCCCACGAAGAATATTGGAATCAGCACTAATGGGCAAAACACAACACGCTGTTTTAAATAATGCATGCGATCATGTTTTTATTAACAAAGAAAGCCTCGTTTCAAAACACACACGTCCTTGAAAGGAATCTGAAATTAATTCTCAGTAGGCAGAACCCCACGGCATTCTGTGTTCTAATTATAATTACAACGTGCCCTTAACGCGGACATTCAAAATTATCAGGCACTTTATTAAGAAGCAGAAGAGGGGCTTCCTGCTGCATGAAGTTCACCAGCTTTGAGAAACGTCATGGATGGTTCTGCACAGAGCTGGCAGCGTGGATGATGCCATTTCTTTAATGAGTGCTTACTTTCTTTTTTTTGCCTGGAACGGGCACACCCTTAGGGGGTTCAGATACCATGAGGTTCAGTACTGCTCTTTCTAGGGCAAGATAAATATGTGCATCACAGAAAAATATCAATTTATCACTGTAATGGTTACATCCCACTCCAGAAGCCACTGGAGACTGCTTAACATTTTTATCTCAAGCCGAGTTTTCCCCAGCCTTCAGGTGACAAACTGATACTGATGCCAGGAGGCACTTTCTCCCCATTTGTTCCTAATAAAACCGGCTCGATTCTGAGTTCATTTCCATCTGGGGAAATGTTAAGGTCTGAGCTTTAGCAGACTGATTCCCTTCTCTCCTTCTGAGTGCTCTTCCTTCGAAAGCATTGCACGCAACATCTGTGTAGGTCAGCAAAGACTGTTGGACTCTTAGTAATTTTCCTTTCCCTTGGAGACCTCTGCTGGAGGGCAGCAGGACATGAAGGCAGCAACATGGGCTCCATCTACTTGACTGCCGCAGGCGGTGTGCTTTCCTGTCCTGAGGACCCGATACAGGTCTGTCTGTACAGACCTTTGCACTGCATGCCTTGTTTTTCTGTATGTAGTGTGCATGTGAACAGGTGCACACTTGTTCATGCAAAGGCCAGAGGAAGATGTGAAGTCTCCTACTTTTTCCCCTTAAGACAGGGTCTCTCATTGAACCTGGAGATAGGCTTGCAGCCTGCAAGCCCTAGTGATCCCCTGTCCCTGCCCACCAAGGTGCTTGGGTTTTAGGGACACACAGCCATACCTGGCTGCATAGATCCTCACACATGTGCAGTAAGCATTCTTACCCACAGAGACATCACCACAGCCCCTAAAGCTTTGCACTACAGAGTTTTCTATTACAAATTACTCCTGAGTTCCCTAACTACTGTCATTGAATTAATTTTCTTCTTTATATATCCAAGAACTTTGAATATGGTCTTAAACCTGAGGGTAATTTTCTGAAAACAATCACTTTTTTTTTTTTAAATTAGTCAACTGACAGTTCAAAATGGGTTGGATTTCTTTTGTGCTGAGGAGATAGCAAACCTTTGATGTTTCTTCCCAGCACACAGACCTCAAACACTCACACTTGTTTAACTTCCTCTTAAGGAACAAGATTTACTTCAGTTACAGAAACTAAGATATATGTATATGTGTATGTGTATGTGTATGTGTATGTGTATGTGTATATGTGTATATGTGTATATGTGTATATGTATATATGTATATATATATATAATATATTACATATATATATTACATATATATAAAATAGTGATTAACAGAGGTTTTCTTTGCATTCTGCAGAATGAGTGAAACAGTAAGACAAGGACTTGAGAGGCTCCTCTGGATTCATCTTTGCCATAGTCTCACAGTCTCTGTAAGTGAATCTCAGAAAGGCTGGATGTCTCTCCACAGAGCTGGTGGAAGGAGACCCAGATAACGATCCTCTCTAGCAAGTGACCTCAGACCTCACACCGAACTCAACTATACTTGTAATGTGCAGAGACATCGGAAGACCCACAGTTCTGCTTCTAAGGTGAACCATATGAGCCCCAGAGAAAAAGCTAACATCTCTTTAGAGATGTTTGAGACGTGGGAATCAAAGATAACCCGTGCCTTCACCTTAGAACTGGGTTTTGGGATGGACAGTATCTTCGGTCAACGCACAGGGTCCCAGAGGGAAGATCTCCAGTACCTGGTCTTAATACCTTCCAGAATGAGGCCAAGGAATGTTACATGCCGTGGCTAGAGGTCTGGGACATACCTGTCTTCAGCTAGGAAGTATAGGTTGGGGTGCTTTGTGTTCAATGTGTTTCAGCCTTATCAACAAACACTAACACAAACAAACAAAACCTCTGATAGAAGGGTGATTTACACAAATTTCTTAAGCAAATGAGGCTGGACCCACAGTTGGTGTAGGGACATAGGTGGCCTGTGACCTACAGGATCACTGGCAGCTGACAGAGGGTCCTCAAATCCGCAGCAGCCCTGAAAGTATGAGCTATGCAGAGGTGTGACCTGCCGGACCCCCTCAGTTACCACTTAACTCCCAGGGCATTCTGCCCATGGGAGAGATGAATTCCAGATGATCTGCAGGTGGGTTTTGACTTGACGAATAAACTAGCATTCTGGTTTATACCAGTTGTTTTTAAGTTCAGTTACTATGAGTCCCTCATAGCCAATTCATTCCAGGGCATATAGATAACATTTCTGGATCTCCAAATGAGGGAACCCAATGTGAGTGTTTTCCCCATTCTCCTTCCTGTCCGTCCCTCTCCTCGCTCCCCCTCCTTGTCCCAAGGAGCAGAAGATAGAATTCAGAATCAGGGCTGCTGATACGGTGCTGGTTATTGCAAGGTCTGGTCACTGTGTGTGAGTGTGTGAAGGCCTCTTGGGAGCCACCCGCTTCCTTTCTCCATGAAGAACCTATGTTCCTGGCACATCCTCTTCCAGCCTGTGTTCACTGGCCCTGAATTATGATGCTTGTTGCTCTAGCACACAAAGTTCCCAGAGCCAAACCTCAGAAAGAGAGAAGTAGCCATGTTCCATCTGAACTGAAAGCACTTCCTCTGGTTCAGCTCTGAGGGATGTTGGGTGTCCCTGAAGCTATGCAGTTCTTTTTGGATTATGGTGGGCAGGCCGGGAAGTTTAGTCAAATATCTTCATTCCTGGGTTGTTGGCCACAATACCTGCCCTGACTTTTAGCAGACCCACTGAAGAATTTCCTCCTTTGAGATGAGAAGCACCAGGAGCCATGCCCCCTGCAATTGTGCTGGGTGTTCAACCTGGCCCTTTTCTACGTGGCCCTCAGCAGCCCCGCTCAATGGAGGAAGCTCCACATAGCCAGCAGGCTCAGCCGTTTGCTTGCACAGTGAAATCATGTTGTGAATAAAATGATTCTCAATATTAAATCATTTCAATGACATGAATTCAAATACTTAGTGTTTCATTTTCTTGTGCTATTTTAGTCTCTTTAAAGCAAAATGAATATTCTTAGTCTCGGCGTTATTTCCATAATGGACTGTAGGGGACTAGCCTGTGACCTATAAGACAGTTAGTATTTATTTTAGCGTTTATTTTAATATTTATTTACTACCAGCCAATAATGCTGCTCCCATCAAACAATCCAAACATCTTCAAACATGGTCAAACATTTCCTTAAGGTAAAACTGTCTTTAGTTGAGAATCAGGGACTTGTGGGTTGACACAGCCACCTAATTTAAGGACTGGGTTTAATCAGCTACATAGTGCTTGGAACCCTTCAACCAGTGGCCTTTGTATCAGACTTGTGTTTTGTTTTGTGTTTTTTATTATATATAACCTCCCTCACTTATTTATTCAGAGATTCCAGATGTTGTTGGACAAAGGGCTTGGGAAGATTGATGTGTACAAACTAGCTGGCAAGTGGGTCCTGGTGGGCTTTCTGACTGTTATCTGGCTAGTTTTCTCTGTAAGCAGGGAGCTGAGTTACAACAGGCTTCAAGCCTCTTGGAATTACTTGGGGCCCTAAATCCAGCATCGAGGCTCAGACTGATGGCAAGATTCCCCTTCTACAGACTTATGTTCCCCTGTGGCATTCAGGACACTGAGCCAGGCAACCATGAACATTCAACAAGGGCCAACTCACCCCTGTGAATGTGTGCCAGAGACAATGAGATGACATGGTGCACACAGGAGTTGCAGGCGCTGAAGAAGTCCTCCTTCTCCGTCACCACCTGTCAAATGGACAGGAAAATATCCATGAATAATATTTAGAGAAAACTGAACTTGAAATTTCCCTTTTTCTTTTGTTTTCTTGTTTTTGGACTGTGTATAGTAGGGGGATTGAAACTTGGACCTCATGCATGGTAGATAAGCACTCTTTCGTGGACTGAATGACATCACTCAACACTGTTTCAACACATAAAGAGCATCACCCTGTTCTTTACGTTTTGAAGCAGATCCTCATTAAGTTATCTGTGGTGGGCTTAAACTAGTGATCCTCCTGCCCCAGCCTTCCAAGTAGCTAGGCTTACCAGCCTTTACTGACAGACCCAGTAAATATTCAAACTGTCAAGACAACACTAAGGTTGGGCATTGTAAGAGCATCTTGTGAGTGGAATGAATGTCCTGGATGGTGTCCAGGGAGTCCAGTCCCCGTGTGTGCAGGACATGCGCATGCATGCATTATATGTATATGCTGTGTGCGTGTGCGTGTGCGTGTATGTGTGTGTGTATGTATGCATGTCTCTGTGTGTGTATGTGTCTGTGTGTGTGTGTGTCTCTGTGTGTGTGTGTGTGTGTGTAGTCCTCACACAGCAGGCATGGTATCTAGTTATGCCTGATACTTAAGAGATAACATATCTTCAAGGAGTAATTTTGAGTAGGCCCTGTAATCTCAGTTGTTCAAGAGGCTGAGACAGAAGGACTGAAAGTTCACAGCTAGCCTCAGCAACTTAGAAGAACTTGTCTCCTCCCCACCTCCAGATAAATAAATGAATAAACAAAGAAAGGAAGGAAGGAAGGAAGGAAGGAAGGAAGGAAGGAAGGAAGAAAGAAGACAGGTAGTATGACCTGGTGGCGGAGCACTTGCCTGGTGTGTGTGAAGGTCAATCCTCAAAACAAAAGTAAGAGAGAAATAATTTGAGTGATCCAGGCACATACACAAACACAGTGAGACTGTTTACATGGGACTATTTACTTCCTGGAGATTTTTTTAAAAACAATATTTTAATTAATTCCTTGAGCATTTCATACGATGTATTTGGTTCATGTTCAATTCCCTCCTCCCCAATTTCTCCCTGGCCCATCCCACTTTCCTCTCTGTCCCATTTTATGTCTTTTTTTTTTTTTTTTTTAAAGATTCTTCAAGTCAAACTTGAATTGCTCAAATTCTCTTGGGTGTAGGGTCAACCTCTGGAGTGTCATCAGCCTACTAGGGATCACCCCTTAAAGAAAACTCTCCCCCTTCAGGAGCTATCAACTGCCACTAGCTCCCCAGCTGGGGTAGGATTTCTTGCCCCATCCCTCTGCATGCTGCGATCTTGCCTGGCTTGAGCGTGCACTGGTCTTGTTCATGCTCTCCCAACTAAGTGCCCTGTTCTGTACCATTGGCTTGTGGTCACCCACCATGGTTATCTCTTATAATCTCTTGTCCCCTCATCTGCCATGATCTCAAAGATTTGGTGATATAGATGCCCCATCTGAAGCTGACAATATATATATATATATAATATTTTTATGAAAATTTGAGAATTTTCATTCATGTTTTGATCTCCTAGTCCCCATCTTAGCCCCTCCAAGACTGACTGACACTTCCCCACCCCCGACTTCATGCCCCACCTTTAAATAACCCACCAAGTTCGATGTGTGTTGCTCAGATACTCCCAGGTGTGGGGACATTCACTATAGTGTGGTAAACTCACCAGGAGCCACTCCAATAAAGGAAACTGACTTTCTCCCCCCCCCAAAAAACCATTAACTGACTATAGGCGTGGGGCTCATGAGCCTCTCTCTCCTCCAGGCTGGAATGCTGCATGGCTTGACCACAGTCTGCTGCAGGCAACCATGGCTGCTGTGAGTTCACGCAGAGGTCCTGCCACAAAGATACTGTTTTGTTCCAGTCCTGCCTCACTTCTGTCCCCCACCTTTAACCACAGCGCCTGAAACTCTGTGGGGATGGGGGCGGTGATACAGATGTTCCACTTGTGGCCGAGCATTCCACACATGTTTATTCTCTGCACTATGACCAGTTGAGAGTTTCTGTGTTAAACACCAGCCACTGTATGAAGAAACGTCTGTGATGAGGTGTGACAGGTGCACTAGTATATAGGTATAGAGATATAAACTTAGTGGATAGTTTAGTACCATGTCCATTTATAAGAATAATAGTAGTAGGTTCACCCGCGGGTGCCTGAAGACAAAACTGACTATTTAGATGTAATACTTAATGTGAACTGCCCTGTCTCTCCTTGCGTCCACTATCATTCCATGCATCCTTTTGCTTTCAATGGCTCCCTGCAGGTCTGTAACATCTCACAAGTTGTTATCTAGAGGTTTCTGCATCTGACCCACGTGAGAAGTTAACAGGAGCCACTGGCTGTCTGTGTGCACTGCTGGCACTATCATGAAACATCATTCAACTGAGACCTTGTGGGTCAGATGTGCATGGAGCCTGAGGCACATCTTACCTCACCAAAGTAGAAAGTTAGTGTTGGCACTTCTGACCTTTTCTTTGCGCCTCCTTCTCTTTCTCTGTTTCAAAAGTCAA
Source organism: Rhabdomys pumilio (assembly GCA_030674055.1). Classification (NCBI taxonomy): domain Eukaryota; kingdom Metazoa; phylum Chordata; class Mammalia; order Rodentia; family Muridae; genus Rhabdomys; species Rhabdomys pumilio. The sequence continues at coordinate 191,354,441 of JANHMN010000002.1, read as the reverse complement.
ATGACTTGATATTAAACTTTGAGTGATTCTGTGTGTGTGTTCTCAAGGAACTAACTCTCAAATAGAAAGTTACACTTGAGGTCTCCACTTCCCACTTACATCACCCCCAAGCCGACAGGCCTCTTTGTTGGAAAATAACCAGCTTTGTGGTAGTTTCTTGGCCTCTGCAGGGCCTGGAGCTCTCACTATGTCAGATGCCTCCTCCAACCCTGCTTTGTGTGCTAGTGGAAAAAATGGCTCTGCAGAAAGCCTCTGCCATGTATAATTCAATATAAGGACCCGGGGCAGTGGGCATGGTCAGGAGAGCCATGCATTTCATGTGAGCCTCCAGCTCCACAGCTAACAGGGCATCTTATGGCAGTCCTGGGCAAGGACAGACAGTGTCAGTGCTGATGATTCCTGAATCAGTATCTGCCTGTACTGGTGTCACTGTTCGAATGAGAAGGCAAGGAAGAGTCTAGAGCCCAGTGTGTACTCTTAAGCACACTGTGGGATATTCACGGAAGTTACTGGAAGTTCCCAAACAAAGTCTGGCAACACTAATCATTATCTTACAGAATAATGCCAGGGCTAGGCTCTTCTGAAGATCACAGGGAGGCAGAAGGAAAGAACAAACCACTGTGCAGACAGATGCTCTAGATAGAATCCAGGCCACTATTTAAAAGCAGTATGACATGGGGTGTAAGTTTTTCACTGGCCCAATCAACAAAAACCAGGGACTGAGAACAGACTGGAAGAGCCTCTGGGGGCTTCTTTGTCTCTTCAAAGACCACAAGAAGGAGAGAAAAGGCAATTCAAGAAAGCAGCAGGTCCTGAGGCTCCCAGAGGATTCCTTAGACCCTTTCCCTAATATGTTCACCTCAGATGGGACAATGTCATTGCCCACAGTCCTAACACCCTGTCTCCAGTGCAGGGGATTTTGTGGAGTTATTTACCACATAAGCAATGTTACAAAAAATGTAAATCAACCCTCCCATCTAAAATACCTTCTGGGAGGTTATAAGCAAAAAGACTTTTTAAATGACAGTTGTCCTTTATCTTAGGCAGCAAACAGCTACTGAAAGCCTGCGTGTGTTTAAACTAGGCGAATCCAAACCGAGTCCTTAAAAGGCACCAGCCACTGCTTTTTAAGCGTTTAATTTTATTTGCTCACGTATTTAATCTCCAGGAGCCTTCAGGGTAGGTAATTACTGATATTTTTATTTCACGAGTAGAAGATGGTGACCAGAGAAGCTGACATTCTGCCTAACATTGCAGAGTGGAGTTGGAACTTGGCATGGAGACTTCAAAGCTCCTGTTTCTACCAAGGGACTACACTGATTCCCCATGGACCGAGGGTGGGGAACTACGTGAAGGTCCATCCTTCCCACCTGTGCTGCTTATATTGTCATAGGTGACCACATGTCTGTGAACAGCAGCCATCCTTCAAGTGTCCAATGAAAAGACACACTCACGAACAATCAAGATACAGAGTGGAGGATATGGAGAAAAGCCTTCCTCATGGTCAGACCTATTCCCCTTTGTTTCTAGAAACTGACCTCAAATGGAGGAGAGCAATATAGCCAGTTAGAAACATTCCTCTGGGCGGTGGTGGCACACGCCTTTAATCCCAGCACTTGGGAGGCAGAGGCAGAGGCAGGTGGATTTCTGAGTTCAAGGCCAGCCTGGTCTACAGAGTGAGTTCCAGGACAGACAGAGCTACACAGAAAAATCCTGTCTCGAAAAACAAAAACAAAAACAAAAAAACAAAAAGAAAGAAACATTCCTTATAGATGGCCATTAATAGAAGCATCCTCAGCTAGCATCATATTTAACAATAAAAGAATAAATGGTTTTTACTTACGGAAAGGAAGACAAAGCTGTCTGCCTTCATCTCTCTCCTTTGCATAGTGCTGGGGGAACTAGCCAGGGCAATAAGGCAAAAAAAAAAAAAAAGAAAGAAAGCAAGCAAGCAATAAACAAAACTGTCTATATTAAAAAATACATGATTGTCTATAAAGAAAATGCCAAGGAATATATAATAAAGATTATAGACCTTTTAAATGAATTAAGCAAAGTCACAAGGTATAATAAGATTAATATTTAAAAAGTTGACTCTGTGTTTATGTTCCAGCAGTGAACAATTAGAAATAGGAAATAAAAATTCCATTATAGGGCTGGAGAGACAGTTCAGTGGTTAAGAGGACTTTCTACTCTTTCAGGGGATCTGAATTCGGATCTCAGTACCCATACTAGCTCACAACCTTCTGTGTCTCCAGCTCTGGGAGATCTAACACCCTCTTCTGGCTTCAACAGGAAATGCACGAGTGTGGTCTACATTTACACAGACACATACATATGTAAATAAAAACAAAATATTTTTAAAAATATTATGGTGACTTCAGAAACATGAAATACTTATAAAATATGTGTAAATGTATATATAAAAACCAAAAAATATGACATACAGAAAATTTTAAACTAATTAGTTAATTATTTACACCCCAAATGCTGCCTTCCCTCCTGGTCTGCTCTCACAGAGTTCCTCCCCTCACCCCTCTCCTCTTTACCTTTAAGATGGCAGCCCCAACCCAGGTATCCCCCCACCCTGGTACTTTGAGTCTCTGAAGGATTAGGCATATCCTCTCCCACTGAGGCCAGACAAGGCAGTCCTCTGCTAATATGTGCCTGGGGTCTTGGACCAGCCTGTGTATGGTCTTTGGTTGGTGGCTCAGTCTCTGGGAGGTCTCAGGGGTCTAGGTTAGTTGACATTGTTGGTCTTCCTGTGGGGTTGTTGTATCCTTGGCATAGAGAAATTTACAAAGACCCCTAAATGAAAGGAAATTCCACTGTGTTCCCAGATGGGAAAGCTTGATATTGCTACAATGTCACTTGTCATCCTGATGTGCAGAGTCAACACATGCCCATCAAAACTCCATCCAGCCTTCAGCTTTGTTAGAAACTTGTGAGAGGGCTACAGAAGCTGTAAGGAAAAAACAAAGGACCTAGAATAGGCAAAGGCGATTTTGAGAAAGGAAAACCTTGAAAGAGTCACATGATCTGATAAAGCTACAGTTAGCACAGTGGTATGTAATTGGGATAAGGATAGAAATATAGAGGAATGGAACAATCAGGGAGCCCAGAAACACAGCCACACATCTGCAGTCATTAAGGTAACTGAAGATGAGAAAGTGATGTTCTGAACGAATAGTACCAGGATAAATGCACAAACACAAGCAAACCCAAACAACCTCGGCCGGTGCTGAACACTTTGGGCAAAAGTGATTTGATGACCTAAATGTTAGAGCTACACTTACAGAAATTTAGAAGCCACAGGAGGAAAATCTTAGCCATACTGGGTTGGACAAAAGGTTCATGAGCTTTATGGAAAGCTTTATTTTAATAAATCCTTTACTCTTGCAACACATTGCTATAAAAGGTAACAAATTAGTGGAAATGTTTGCCAACTATATATATATGATAGACTTTTACAAAGCTACCATATATATGGCATATATATAAGGGCAGCAATACAGATGAGTGGAAAGGAATAACACATAAAAATACACCATGAAAGGGAAACCCACTTAAACACATGGGCAAAACCTTTAAACAGACACTTCGGACATCTGTATCTGAAATGGAAAATAAACACAGAGAGGGTTTTAGAAATGCAAATCGAGACCACAGTGGGAAGCCATTTCACACCCACCTTGGTGACAGTAAGACTGGCAATCCGAGCATAAGCAAGAATGGTCAGCTGTCAGAGACCACATCAGTGGTAGGGATACAAGGTGCTGTGGTCACTTTGGAAACAGTCTGATAGTTCCTTTTAAAAATTCAGTATGTAGCCACCAGAGAAGTTAGTCATTCCACTCTGAAGTATTTGCACAGATGAAATGAAACAGTTGTCAATGTAAAGATTTGCAAGAAAATGTTCCATTCATGATCACCAAAGCTTCATTCATAATCACCAAACAGGTATCAATCTAGCAATCGGTTACTGGGCAAACAGGTTGTATAGACCTTGTAAAGAAATTCTACCCTGTATTGAAAAGGAGCATCCACATACACACAGCTACAGCTGCACGATCTCAGAAGCACTTCGTAAAGTAACAGAAGCCAGAAACAAAAGGCTTACTATTCAGTTTACAATAAATTATGCAAAATGAACATGAAAGAAACAGCTCCGTGAATCTATAGTGAAGAAAACTTTAGAGTTGCACAGGAACCATATTTGGAAGGAGAGACTGACAGATGACAAAGTGGCTTGAAGGGATCTTTTGGAGTGATGGGTGTATTCTGTCTAGACTTGGTGAGAGCTATTCACCACATGCATTTGTTTAACTCAGTGATCAAATAATGGAGATCAGTAAGTTTAAAATTATACAATATATAAATTCTGTATGTGCGTATATGCATACTTGTGTATAGAAAATGATTTTCTACAAAATTCTTCTGTTACTAGGGCTACACGTGCAGCCTCCTACCAGAGAGACCAGACAATTGTCTGCAGAATACTCTGTGGAAGCCACCACTTTCCTGAAAAAGACTCCACCCAGGCTGGCATGTGCTTTTTTGTTTTCTGTTCTTTCCACATCTACAAGCCAGCCACCACACAGCTGTGAGAGCAGCAGAACCTGTGATACAGGGTTTCCTGTCTTCTGGAAGCTGCTGTACGAAATGACCACAGTCTTGGGGACCTGAGACAACAGAGGTGGATGTTCTCATGATTCTAGACATTGGGCCTGAAACCAAGGTGTCAGCAGACCCTACTCCATCCTAAGACGCTGTCTTCCCTCAGCCTCAGGTGATGGCAGTCTCTGGTCTACCTTGTCTTGCCACTGTGTGGCTTTAATCTTGGTGGCCACTCCCACAACTTCCTTCCTTGCATCTGCTTCTGTGTATCTCCCCTCTTCTTACAAGGGCACTTGGCATATTAGAATAAGTCCATGTACCCCAGAATGACTTCCTTGCTTATAACTTGGTTATAGCTACAATTGGCCCTTTTTCCAATTAAGTTTGGCATTCACGGGTCATGAAGATTAGGATTTGAACATACCCTTCTGTTGGGAACAGTTCACCTCACAGTATGGGAGCAGAGAGGAAGGATAGCAAGAGTCTGGCCAGGCTTTGCTCACAGAGCCACAGCAGAGCCCTGGCTGCCAGCCTCTGTTTTCTGTTCTGAGAGAATGAAAGCACATTTAGATAAACCTCTGCGGGCCAGCAGTATGGCTGACATTCTCCCTCTTCTGGGTGTTTAAGGGACACCTGGGTCTCTTCCTGACCTAAACAGTGGAATGTGGGCACTTTAACTCCAGCACTGTGCCTGGCCCAAGGGAACAGTGAGCTGAATGTGTTGATAGGCTTGGTTCCTCCTTGCCAAGGTCACCTGACCCAAATACCCCCCTTTTACAATATCAGCCCTGGACTTTCCCTTGGCATCTCCAAAGTCATGGGGTATTTTCTGCCTTTCTTATCCCCCAGAAACCCACTTTAAGGCTCCTACAGTGGCTTCCCTAACAAGGCTGCAGCAAGTGCCTAGCTCAAGTCTTCTCGTAACCCCTGTGCTCTGTACCCACCATGTTCTTCAGGCAGATAAGCTCATCCTTCCTCTTGTCAGTTCCTCCAGATCTGTTCTGGCTGGGTCCTTGTGAGGCTCAACACTTGCTCACTGTCTGCTGGTCTCTCTCTGTATAAAGCATCTAGCTTCTTGGGCTTATAGCTAACGATTCTCAGCTTACAAAGTTCTCCAGCCAGCAAAACTCTCTGAGAATGTAAGTCAATGCAATAAATCCTCTCATTTAATCATATATATATTTTATAAAATTTTCTTGGTTCTGTTCCTCTGGAGAATCCTATTGGGGTTGCTTTGTTTTTTTGTTTTCTTTTTTTTGTTGTTGTTGTTGGTTTTCGGGGTTTTTTGGTGGAGAGGAGGAGTCATTTCTGAGGGGAGCAGTTCTCTCCCTTTCACTGTGTGGATTTCTGGGGCTCAAACTCAGATCTTCACAGTAGGCAGCACATACCCTTATCCATTAAGCTGTCTGTCACACTGGCCATAGCAGAGTTCTACTACATGGACTCGATGCCCCAGACTAGATGCTCCTGGCTCCAGAATGCAACCTCCTGGTTGGATTCTGAAACCTCAGGAGATGAAGTCACCAGAGCAGATTTTCATCTTAGGGCACTCTGTTCTGCCACCCTGCTCTTTCCTCCCTGTGCGCAGACAAATGCCTGTCCCTGGCTCTGTGCCAGCTTCTATTGTACCAGAATCCTCCTTCTCCAGAATATGGTAATCTTGCCTGGGGGTTGTGTCCTGAGGTGCAGAATTTTAAGTCCCAGTACATGTTCTGGAGAAACATAGAGTAGATATCACAATGGTAGGAAGGGCCTGGCATCTAAAACATACTATGCACATTGCATGTGCCAAGCACAAGTGTGTGCTCAATAAATGTGGACTCATATCTGTACATGGTGTCTCACACGTGTAATTTCAGCTGAAGCAGCAGGAAGAAAGATTGCTGCAAGTTCGAGGACAGCCTTGGCCACACAATGGGTTCTAGGCCAGCCTGACTACTGAGTGAAACAGTAACAAAACAGGCAAACTTAGATGCCTGCTCACTCACTCACTCACTCACTCACTCACTCACTCACTCACTCACTCCGAGATCTGGGTCTAGTTCTATGACATATATTCCCTCTCTTCTTTAGATAGGGTCTCTTGTATCTAAGGTCAACTTCAAGCTTGCTATGAAACCCAGGATGGCTTTGAGTTTCTGATTCTCTCTTCCACCTCCAGAATGCTGGGGTTATTACAAGCGTGCAGCACCACACTTGGTCCGTGCAGCACTGGGAATGGCCCAGCACCTTGTAAATGCTAGATTAGCACTCTACCAAATGACCTTCCACGCCCAACCCTTGTCTGTAGGGCGTGGTTCCGAGGCTAAGGTCCTGTTCCCCACTTGGTTCTTGATCAATCAATAAAGGTGCCAGGGGCTACTTGCTGGGCAGAAGGAAGGAGGCAGGACTTCCAGGTCCCCACAGGTAAGCTAAGAGATGCAGGAAGAGGAAGGGAGATTTCACCATGCTTCAGAGGGAGAAAAGGTGACCGGCCATGTGAGATCTCAGGAAAAGTGGCCATAACCCGCTTCCCTAGGCAAGAGATTAGAAATGCAACTAAGCGAAGGGCAGGTTAAGTAAGGGGCGCTGAGCCAAGAGTATTGGAAAGGGCACACTAGCCACAGGAGAATTAAAACACCCAGCAATCGAACCAATAAGGCAGGTTGAAAGTAAGTTAATGTATGTGTGTGTGTGTGTTTCATACATGGATCTGAGGGAACCTGGGTGGGGATGGTAGCATGGTCCACACGCAGCTTAAAGCAGGGTAGCAAAAAACTAAATGCTACATTGTCCCCAACACACAATTCTCTCTACCAGAAAGTCTTCTTTCTCTGATCCCTCCTCTTAGCTTCAAGAATTCCACCTCCTTCTAGAAGCTCCCCAGTATCTTTTCTCAGTATTTTGGTGTTCTTTTCTACCCTCCCACCCAGCTGGCACAGCCCTTCTGGAAAGTCTCTGATGCTGGAGCATGAATGAGTCCTGCTCTGGCTGGCCACATGACCTCAGCACCTAGCACATGTCTGAGTGTCTGGCCAGGGCTAATGGCTACATGAAAGGATTGGCCATTGTAGATGGGTGCTGAGATCAGAGGAAGGCACATAAGAAGGAAGCAGAGAAATAGAGTGGGTTCAGTAGAGGGGGCCAGCTTCTCCCATCATGGCAGTGATGGTCATGCTAGGGCTTTTACAGCCCACAGTCTCTCCCACAACCAGAATGAACATGTCCCAAAGAGAAGATGGAGCTGCACATCCCTAGTGGAGACATCATCACTTCCACTCACCTCCAGAGTCCAAGCAGTGGGAACATGCATGCCTCAGATGTGATCAGCGTCAAAGGTGTTCCCATGGAGACTTAACTGAAGTTGTCAGAACATGAAAGCAATACAGTCTTGGCAAAGGGCTTCTACAATTGAATATATTGCTTCCTAATTTCCCCTGCTTTCATGTCCAGTGAAGAGTCTGCTTTTCATTACCTACCCATCAGGGATAGAAAATGATTATGGGCGATACATTCTCCTTGGTCATTTAGAGCATTTTTTTTTTTGAAAGCTCAACTCCTGGAATGGATCTTGATAATTCTCACTAACAGATTTGTAAATAAATGTTTGCTGCCTGCTCCCTTTCCTAACAGGATCCTCGTTTTCAGAGTCCCCCTTAGCTGCTGCATCGGGGAAAGAAGTGGAAGAATACAATTACAGGGTTCTGAATACACTGCACAGGCACCGATGAGAGCATCTGGAGTCCAGTCAGCAGACTGTGTTTCAACAGCCTGCACTTCCAGCTGAAGACTGTGTCATGGGACCTGATTGCCTTCAGTGACAGCTCCAAGTCCACAGAAGCCAGGAAATTGTACATTTACTATGGTAAAGAAATTGTGCCTTGGGATCTTTTTTCTATACCTGCATCAGTTTGCTGGAGAAGGGCCTGGGTGGCAGGTAGAGGAATGGACAGATGAGCACGAGGTGAGGACAGCGTGCAGAAAACAGGGGTCGGGGATGAATTCGGAGAGGAGGCATCTGGAACAGAATCACTAGCCCACCATGATTTGGGACTTCTTAGGGGTCTTTCTTCTTTGATGATGCCATCCTGGAAACAGGGTGTAAGCTGGAGCCCCAGTGTACCTTTGCTCTTGTCAAATGACCCAAAGCTCCATCAACCACACTTTGGCTTCTCTGCTGCTGTCTCAGCTGAGACTCACTTGTCTGAGCTACAGGTGACTGTGGCCATTACACAGGTCACCCTTGCAGCACTGATGGGAGGAGAATCTTCATAGGACACCTGTGTCACAGTCATCTCTTAAAGGGAATGTAGAAGATCCTCAGTGCCATGTGCAGGATGCCCACGGCAGTGGTCCACCAACATCCCTGTCACCTCCCTTACTGGTTTCTCTAGCTTGTGCCCTCTGACCTCTTTTAGAGTCCTAAACTCTCACAGTGCCTGGTATATGTGAGTTCCTATAAACAACATTTTTTTTTCAAGCAAGAACATAGTTAAAATAAAAATAAAAATACCTACAGCTCTTTCTTGCCCAGCCTTTCTTACTTAAACATACATCCTAAGTTTTTGACTAAGCATTTATGTATCTTTCACAGGACTAAGGAACTTACTTTCTTTTTCTTTTCATGTTGCCCAGGTTAGCTCAGAATCCCTAAATACTGGTCTCATATGGTGCTGGAGATTGACCCCAGGGCCTCAGGCATGTTAGGCAAGCAGTTTACCTACTAATCACCCCTCCCTCAACACACATGCATAGGAACCAGTGCTACCAGCCTAAGATGCTAGTAAGCAGAGGAGGGAGAGCAGCAGGAATCTCAGCAGGTCCACAAGAGCTATCTACCATAAAGGATTCTAAGTCAGCAAGGGGCCTCTCAGCCTCTAGAACAGAAGAGTGAATCTGGAGTTAGCATTGTCTTCGAGTGAGCAGGTCAACCGACCGTGTGCCCTTGCGTGGACACAGTTTGATTCTATTCTCTGAACTTAGGCTGTGTACCAATGCTACATGTCACCCTGTGTTTAGTCTTAAATGCTTTGTGACACTGGCTGCTTCAATTGGGCTAGTGGAGTCAGAAGTTTTCCTGCTCAATTGTGGTTTAACTGACATCCCTGCAGGCAGGAAAGTTGTTACCCCACTGACCCAGCATCAAACCAGTGAGGGCATGTGCAAGGATTACTTTATGGGTTCAATTCATCTAGTCCAAGCTCACAGTGGTAGGAGCATCAGCGAGGACTGTGACCTCAGCTGACCACAGGGATCTTTCTACTGCTTTGGAGAGGGTACTCTGAAGCAGAGTGGCAAGAACATTCTTGCATGACCCAGTTTATCTCTCCCTGTGCCAACCTTGGTCTGGGAGATTTCCAAGGAGTTGTATAGGTTTATCAGTTCTGCCCCATCCTCACCAGATCACCCAAACTCTGTTTCCTGAGGTCCCAGCAGAATGTCTAGGCTCTTTGGGCTTGTCTGTCTGCTGTCCCGGCTGGCCCTCCACCACACATCTCTTGCAGTCTGACCTGTTACCAGTCTGACTGTCTATGTTGCTGGGTGGCCTGGGGACCCATTACTATTTTTCTAACTAATTTTCTAAATGTCTAACACAGAGTTCAGCACAGGACAGACCCTAGTGAATCCTCATTGATGACATTAGTCATTGATTCTTTTTCTCACATGGTGGGACAAGTAAGGCTGCCTGTTGGACATCAATGTTTCTAACTTATGTAGAAAAATTTAATGACTTTCATGTATACATCTAAGCTGCTGGGACGTCTTGTTTGAGTGAAACTTTTAAATCCTGTCATTGAGATATACCACATGCACAGTTAAATGTGGAACATGTATCAACCTTAAGTTTGTAGCTCACCGATTTTTAAAGTGTTTGGAGGAGGTGCATGTATGTATATGTGTTCATATGAATGTATGTGGGGCAGGGGTTCAAAGTCAGTATCTTCCTCAATTGCCCTCCATTTTGTTTTTTTGAAACAGACCCCTTTGTTGAACCTGGAGCTCCCCACTTTGGAAAGACTAGCTGGCCAGAATGACCCAAAGATCCTCATTTCTGCCTCCCTAGCTCTGAGACTGCAGGTGTGTGATACATTAGGTGCTGGGACTTGAACTCGGGTCCTCATGGTTGCATGGTGGGCACTTTAATGACTAAGTCATTTCTCAAAACAAAACAATCAACACTCATCAATGACTTCTTTCATATGTGTAGGTACCCACTGGAACCATGTCAATCAATCGAGAGACAGTGTTCCCCAGATAACGTCTGAGCTTCCCCATGCAGCACCACCCTGTCCCTCTCTGATTGTGACTACTGCACTATGTCACTCTCAGCTGGTTTTCCTCTGCCCCGACTGTGGCCTACATGGGTATGTGGTATACACTCTTTCACATCACTAAGCATGCCTGTAGAACTCACACATGCTGCGTCACATGATTCATTATGTGAAATCAACCACAGTTTACTCGTCTAGTTTCATATCTATAAACATTCAGTTTCCAGTTTCCAACTTGGGGTTATTAATAGAGCTGTTAGGAACACTCCTGTATAAGGCTGTTTATGAACCATGTAGTGTCATTTCTTGGTCATATCTCTAGGGACAGAATTTCTGGATCACAGAATAAGTGTTCATTTAACATTATAAGAGTCTCCCAAACTAGTGTGTGTGTGTGTGTGTGTGTGTGTGTGAGAGAGAGAGAGAGAGAGAGAGAGAGAGAGAGAGAGAGAGAGAGGTTGAACCCAGGGCCTTGTGTGTATCCTCAGCTACCTACTATGTTTCCATTTAGAATATCTTAGTTATGAGACCCAGGGTTGCCCTGCGTTACCTCTGGGGCTGAGTGCCATCAAGCATTTCAGTTGCTATGCGTCAGTGGGTGGGTGTTGGTTCTTCTTTGTGGTTTTGATTTCTAGCTCTCTATGACTAATAAGATTAGGCAAAGTTTCACGCGCTCATTAACTCCTCTTTTATCTTCTTTTATGAGGTGTCTTTTCAAGTCATTTGTGAAACTTTTTTTAGATCATATCTTTTTCATTATTTCATCCTGAGGGTTCTTCACACACTCAGGATAAAAGCTTTTGCCAGACACAGACACTGCAAGTAACTCCCCCCAGGTTTAGTGTTTGCCTCTTTCCTGATGGGTGTCTTTCAGACAATAGCAATTTATCAATAGCAAATGGAAACAATTGTTGCTTTCTGTGTTTTCCTAAGAAATCTTTGTTTACTATGGCTCTAGTAAATATTGATGATGCTTTCCTGTTTTCTTTGGAAATTTTACAGTTTCCCTGATTATATTCAAGTCTATGCTGGTCTTTAATGAACATTTGGGAATGGAGTAGGAACCAGACTACAGCTCATTTCTTTGCAATTCAGAATCTACTTTTCCTCGTTATTTAAAAAAGAAATCCCCCTCATTGTTTAATTTATTTCATGTCAGAATTTGAGTGGACAAATATGTGTGGCTAAGTGGGCCTGGCGGTGCTCTGCTGGTCTGCCTAACTTCCTGCCAACCATCTCAGGCCTGGACGAGGACAGTCTCAGGACAAGCTTTGAAATCAGTTGGCATCAGCCCTCAGTGACTTCCACTTTTTTCAAAGTTCTGTGGGCTGTTTTACATCATTTGCATTTCCATATAAACTGTCAAGTGAGCTTGTAAGTTTACAAACATTCTTTCCAAGATTTTGACTGAAGTGGAGCTGACTCTGGGGGGAGTGGGACATCTCATGGCAATGTTAAGTCTCATACACTAAAGTGATATGTGCCTCGCAATTATTTAGAATATTTCTTGACTTACTCTGTGGATATTTTGTAGTATTCTGTGGACTTGTCTTTTATGCTTTAAAATTTTTACTGCTGAATATATGTATAAGATGCTCATGTTTGTGAGTGTACTATAAATTGACTTTTATTTTCCAGTTACCTACTGAGGGGATGTACAAACAAGCTTTGTTTTGAATATTGAATTTTGCATCTTATAATGATACACTGCTCTTTTAATTCTGTAGAGGTCTGTTTGGTAAGTTCTTTCAGATCTTTTTTTCATATTCTTAGTTTCTTGACTACTGTGGGGTGTGTGTGTGTGTGTGTGTGTGTGTGTGTGTGTGTGCACGCGCGTGCCTGCTGCAGGGACATGCCACAGCATGCATATAGTGGTCCAAGAACAGCTTTGTGAAATTGGTTCCCCCATCTACCTTTACAGAGTTCCGGGGATTGAACTCAGGCCTCCAGGTTTGTGGGTAAGCTTCTTTATCCACTCACCACTCAGCCACATTGCTAACCCCCCTTTAAATCTTCTACCAGAAAAAAAAGGTTTATTTCACCCAAGAGTTAAGGCAGCTTTATTTCTTGCTACAATCTTATGTCTCCTTACATTTTTCTCTCTTCCCTTCTCTCTTCTCCCCTTTATCTCCCTCTCTCCCTTTCCCTCTGTCCCTGACTCCCCACCTCCTCCTGCCAGTTATACTGACAGAACTCTGAAATACATATAGATATGCCCTTCTCAAATTGAGGAAAATTCTTTTCTGTTCCTACAAAGATTTTCTTTTTTAGATCAGGAGTTGGGTAGATGTTTTCATGGCCAGGCATGGTGGTGCTCACCGTTAACCCCAGCACTCAGTGAGCAAAAGCCTGGGAATTTCGTTGATTTCTAGGTCATTCTGGTCTACACTGCGAGCTGCCTGTCTCAAAAACAACAACAACAAAAATTCTGTTCACATTATATTATCGTACACATCATCTCCTTTGGAGGTTTATTGGTTTTTGTTTTTGTATTATATCTTTCATTGACTGATGTTTATATTAGTGGTTAATACTTAACATCAAATCTATCTTACAATTCTGGAATAGATACTTCTCAGTTATAATGTAATTTGTTTCAAAAATATATTATTACTGTCAGTCACTATGTTGCTGATAATACATTTATGAAGAATGCTCACCTGTCATTTTCTTTGTTCTACACACACTGATACAGTCTTTTGCTGTTTTTAAAAGCACGCTGGCACTGTGGTTGGGTCCTGTGGAAGGTATGATCCCGAGTTTGGGGTATAATTTTTGGGAGGGGGTAACTTTTAGAGGTGGAAGAAGCAGGCCACTGGAGTGTGTGTTGAGTGGTGTGTTGTCTGTGGCCTCTCCTTTCTCTTCCTTCGGCTTCCTGGCTGCTGAGGGTGAGCACCACGCCCTTTACCACAGAGTTCTGACTCACCCCAGGCTTGGAAGAGAATGCCAGTCATCGTGGTCTGAGTCCTCAGAAACTGTGGGCCAAGATCAACCTTCTCCCTGCTACATTGTGTGTGTTTGTGCCACAGTAACAAAACACTAACCAGCAGAAATGGCACTGTTTAGTTTAAAATGAATGACACAAACCTGCCGCTTTTCTTTTATAGGAATGTTTTGTTAAAACCCAAATTAATTTAATAAATACTTTTAGATCATTTTTTGTTAGCATTTGTTTGCTTGCTTTCTTTTAAGAGGGTCTTACGATGTAGTAGCCCTGGGTATCCTGGATCTGCTCTATAGACCAGGCTGGCTTCAAATTCAGAGATCCACCTGCCTCTGTCTCCCACCTGCTGAGATTAAAGGTGTGAACCATCATTCCTGGTTCCTTTCATTCAGTCCTCAGCGCAGAAAAAAAAATTAATGCAAAATATCAAAATCTTGTTGAGAACAGTGGACGTGGTAGGAGCAGAAAACACCAGAAAAGTTGTAGCGGTCCTCACACAGCAAACATTTCTCATGCACACACATGTAACATGGAGATAACATGCTACTCACCAAACCAAAGAAAAGGAGAGCACGAGAGCTGATTCTGTCCCGTGGATAAGATTATGAGGAAGCAGACGCAGCTGACGTCACCCTCTCCCTCTGAGCAGAGTTTCAGAAATTATGAAATCATAAGTGGGAAATCAAATGTGTAAGACAGGCTTAGTGAGCTGAATTGCAACCACAAAGCAGAGGCTCTGCAGCCCCAGAGGAAAGATGTAAGTCTATATAGGCTGCCCTTCATATAAGAAAAAGGCGTTATGAGCATGCACACATGAACACTCACTGTGGGAAAGAAATACACGTACCAGCTAAGCAAAGGGAGAAAGGAAGAGGTGGAAACAAAGTAGTGAGGATGGGAAAGGTGAGTGTCCAAGCTTTCCCTCATCAGAAGACAATACCTGCAGCAAACAAGGGTCTGTTGTTTCTGGGTCACGGTGAAACAGAACGTCACGGGGCATGCTCACTCCATGATGAGTAGAGAGAAGAGGGAGGGAGAGGGAGAGGGACAGGGACAGAGAGAGAGAGAGAGAGAGAGAGAGAGAGAGAGAGAGAGAGAGAGAGAGAAGCAGAGAGACAGAGAGACAGAGACAGAGACAGAGAGACAGAGAGACAGAGACAGAGAGAGCCTTCAAGTATACAACCCCAGTCACCCAGTTTCTCCAAATAAGAGCTACCTTCTAGTTTCCATCACTGATCAACAATACCATCAAACTATGAATCCATCAGTGGATTGCTCTACTGATCAGGTCTGAACCCTCAGTCACCTCTCAGGAGCTGCTAGCTAGAAGTCAGGTCTTCAACACTTCAGAGTGGGTAGGGGTATTTCATTTTCAAACCACACCGTAAAAAAAAAAAAAAAATGTCAAAGAGGTGTGGTTTTCTGTATAGCAATGAAGCCAGGGAACTTCTCATAGAGACCCTAAAAATAATAAGAATTTTAAAAGGAAAGAGAACAGGGAAATCAGGCAGTGTATGGGGGAATTGAAAGAAGACTTCACATTGGAATGAGTCAGTTCGCTCCACATGGATAGAGAGCCATGCAGAAGAGTGGGAATGACCTAGTTAAAGAAATGTTGGAAATACTGTTTGGAATTGATGATGTAGGGCTATGTTACAGAGAAAAATAAATACTATATTCCAGTTAGTAAACATATTCCTCACCAGGAGCAGCTCTGCTAAGTTCTTGACATATTCCCTGGGAACATAAACACAAGCAAGAAGCAACATATGGAAGAGAGACTTCGAAATGAGCCGTATTGTTCATACTGAAGTCAGAGCCATCATCAAAAACTCATGGTTTCTAACACACATGACTAAATATATGTTCACATTTATATTTATTCTACGGCTTTGGAGAGGAGGCAGAGGGAACCCAAGGAGAAGACACTGGATTTTAAATACAATTATCGACAAAGCAGCCTGGGCTCCTGATCTTGAGTTGCCAGTAACAAAGAAAGATAAGCCACGAAGTAAGAAAATGCTCAAAAAGAAAGAAAGGAAAAAGAAAGAATAAACGGAAGCAGTGTCAGGGTGTGCACGAAAGGGCATGAAGACCAAACTAAACAAGCAGCTCACCGAGGCCGAACCGGTGAGCATTTTTCTTGATCAAATCAAGAAAATAATCAACAGTATTGGATTACAGTTCAAAGCATAAAATAATTATCGAAGAATCCATTCTGATATAATAGGATTTCACTGAATGAATAACTTAGGGAGACCCTTTTGTTTCTAAGTAATACATGTAGAAACAAGGGAAGCAGAAGCTCCTTCCTAGCTAAGAAGTCAGCACAGTACTTCTGGCTGCAAGGAGCAGCCCCTGGCTGTCTTCACGGTCCTATCTCTGGACTTTCCTCGGTCCCCTGTTGCCACTGGTGACCAACACCATTTAGAAACTATGGACTGTCTTGACCCAGGCTGACAGCCAGTAACAAATGGGCCTGATCACATGATCTCAAAGACTCCTCCAAGCTCCCACCCTCCACCGGAATGGACACAACTCCCATGTCATTATCAGGAGTAAAATTTCCTTTCCTCTTCTTTATTTCAACTTCTTCTTTACCTTCCCAGCCCCTTCTCAGAAAGATAGTTTAGGGCTCTGGGTATGAGCAAATGAGAATAACATGTGACTATTTTCTTCAAATGGAAGCACTCCTTCCTGGAGGGAGGCTCAAAGGCACAGGCAGCAAGCACAACAAGTTGCAGGAAGTTTCTAAAACTTACAGTTCACAAGGTCTCTCCACAGGTTATTTAAGCTAGAGCAATTGCTACAGAGAGGAAGCTTTCCCATGTAAGTGTGCAGGGAACTCCCGAAGTCATGGCCGCTTCTGAGGTAGGCTTTACAGTGACAACCTGCCTATAAGTCACTCACGCCTTTGAGTCACTCCTCACCTATTGTGCCGTATGTACCCCTCCCCCCAAATCACACTGAGTCACTAGGCTAGACTTGGATGGAATCATTTCTTTGGTCTATCATGGTGTCTTGTCTGGACAGGACACTTGCTAATGTCTTTCTAACAAAAGTCATGCGCAGAAAGGGTTGGAAGTGAGGAAGAAGAAGAAAGTGTGAGTCTTAATGTTAAGGAGTTTCTGGGCTCCTGTGGGTGGAGAAGGGAGCGAGAGAGAAAAAGGCCAAGTAACAGGATACTTTTCATGACATGTGTTTTAGTCAGGGTTTGCTAGAGGAACAGAAACAAAGGGATGAATGGATATGAATGTGTGTGTATATGCACGTGTGTGTGTGCATATGTGTGTGTATATGCATGTGTGTGCATGCATATGTGTGTGTATGTATGTGTGTGTATATGCATGTGTGTGTGTATGTATGTGTGTGTGTGTGTATGTGTCAAGAATTATTAAGGGGGCTTTACAATAGTAATGATGGCCATGACAAGGAGGGAAGAGCTAAGCAAATGCTTAGGAGTACTGAAAGCAGGGAGGTGAGTACAGCCCACCTTGGGGCTTCCTGACTTTCTGTTCCCAGAACTCTGTAAACCACTGCCTAACCCTTCCTGGGCGAGTCATCCCTTCCTGGGTGTGTTACTCCTTCCCGGGCCATGTCACCCCTTCCTGGGTGTGTCATCCCTTCCTGGGCCATGTCACCTCTTATCTGTCTCAGGCCTTTTAGTATTTAAACCCTGAGCAACAGAATCTGTTTTACATTCCAGAATTTTTAAGCACTAAACAGCGGAGAGGAAGTTGCAGTTTTGTACAAAGCGGCCCTTGCAGAGACAGCCACCATGCTCCAAAGACACAGGAAGTTCCCTCCATCAGGTCATCTTCCCAGCCCAGCTAGACCTCGAGGAGAACGAAAATGCATCAAGTTCAACATAAACTATGAATTTGGGACATGTGACCTCTCACAGCATCTTCTGTCTTGAATGATCTGTGTCTGGAGCAAAGCTCTTGATGTTTCTGTACCAAGAGACTTTTAGGGAAGTACCTGCTCATTAAGGTCACCATACTGCTTTTTATGTGTTTTTAAAAGATTTTATTTTTACTGTTAATTATGTGTGTGGGGTGTAAGCATGTGAGCACAGTGTCTGTGGAGGCCAGAAAAGGACATTAAGTTCCTTGGAGCTTGAGTTGCAGGCTGTTGTGAGCCATCTGACATGGGTACTGGGGATGGAATCCAGGAACAGTATGAGATATGCTTTTAACCATTGAGCTGTGTCTTTAGCCTGTTTGTTCTAAAACTTGACAAGTATGGACTGGAAAGATGGCTCAGCAGTTGCCAGCATGTGCTGCTCTTGTAGAGGAAGAGGACCCTTTAGTAGTCCCCAGCACCGGTAACTCCAGCTCCAGGGTTGTTGCCTTTGGCTTCCACAGGTACCTGTGGTCACTTGCACTTAACCCCCTACCCACACAAGCATGCGTTGACTGAAAATAATAATAAAAATAAACCTTTTACATTTATCAGACTGCAGACTACCATTCTGTCCTATCTGTACCCTCAAATGGATACAGTCAGCACTGGAGTCTTTGTCTGGGCTGACTGACAATAATGTTTTCCTAGGTCCATCAGCTACCATACCACCTAACCAACGTTTTTGAAGATCCTTGACTGAGAGACGTTCTGAGTGTCCTTCACCCAGGCACGTGCC
The DNA here is from genome assembly GCA_030674055.1 of Rhabdomys pumilio. Lineage (NCBI taxonomy): Eukaryota > Metazoa > Chordata > Mammalia > Rodentia > Muridae > Rhabdomys > Rhabdomys pumilio. The sequence continues at coordinate 191,335,987 of JANHMN010000002.1, read as the reverse complement.
ACTCATGGGACATCCAGTCACTGATACCGGCACTTCGCCTTTTCTACAGATAAGAGCTTAGATGAGATCCCCAACCCAACTGTTGGACCTAAACAAAGGTACTGTCAGGTCTAAACTTGTAACAAACAGAACAGCTGCCATTGTTTGCACAAGTTCTGTGGTATTGTTACAATTTAAAGATCCACATTTAAAGTCGCAGACAGTCAGAACAGTCAGGTTGTGCATTGACAACAATGAAAACTGGAGTAACAGTAGTTGTCTAAATAGGAAGTGCTACATAGTTATGCTTTTTGCTATCTTATTTCTAGACTTCCATGATTCTCCATCTACATCTCCTAAAGAAACTGCTAAAGAAAATTAGCAGTTTAGTGACTTGGATTCGATGGTAATACCTAATGCTTATTTGAATACTTCTCTTCCCTTTTAACGATGCCTAGTGGTATGGCAGACATCAATCTGTATGAACTTTCTTAAATCAGTCTTTCCCAGCAGACTCCTATACCCTCTACAGTAGAGGCACTGTCTCAGTTAGGGTTTCTATTGCTGCTATGAAACACCATACCAAAAAGCAAGTTGGAGAGGAAAGGGTTTATTTGGCTTGCATGTCCAGATCATAGTCCATTATTGGAGGAAGTCAGAACAGGAGCTCAAGCAGGGCTGGAACCTAGAGGCAGGAGCTGATGCAGAGGCCATAAAGGGCTGCTGCTAACTGGCTTCTTTCCCATAGCTTACTCAGCCTGTTTCTTATAGAACCCAGGACTACCAGCCCAGGGGTGGTACCACTAATTAAGAAAATGACCTACAGCTGGGTCTCATGGAGACATTTCTTCAACTAAGGCTCCTTCCTCTCTGATGACTCTAGCTTGTGTTAAGTTGACACAAAAACAGCCAGTAGGGCACATACTGTAAACTTAACCAACTACCTGTGTCTGGGGGTTACAGATCCCAGACAAGAACTTAGTATTGCCATCTTCCTAAATCAATAAAGCTTTTAACTGTATTCTAAATAATTACACCCACAGATAAGTGTTGCTCTTTCCCTGGTGGTGCTCTGAATAAGAATGGCCTTTGTAGGCTCATATGTTTGAATGCTTGGTCCCCAGATGGTAGTACTGTTTGGAAAAAATTGGGAGGTATGACCTTGTTGGAGGAGGTGAGCTTGTGACACTGGAGGTGAGCTTTGAGGTTTCAAAGGGCCCACTCCATTCTCACGTATTTCCCTCCTCTCTAAGCCTCCTACTTGCAGATGAAAATGTAGGCTCTCAGCTACTGCTCCAGTGCCACACCTCTCTGCCTGCTGCCATGTTCTCTACCATGACTCCAGTGCCACACCTCTCTGCCTGCTACCATGTTCTCTCTCTATCATGATGCTTATGAGTGCTAACCCTTCCGATAATAAGCCCTAAGTTAAACATTTATTTTATAAGTTGCCTTGGTCATGGTGTTTCTTCATGGCAATAGGAAAGGTAACTAAGACACCACCCTTCATCAAAGGCTCTTCTTTTTAAAACAAATGGAGGTTACTACAGTGGTCCACAACTGGTCAGAATGCAGAGGATACACCATCAGGGGATGCTCAGCCCACTTAGTCCACATATAACACAACCTACACAACCAGGACTACTGAGAGACAGTATATTCTAGACTTGACAGGGCTGCTGCATGCACGAAATCTCAGCAATATGGTGGCCTAAACAAGACCTGCATAACAAGAGGAATGGGGAAAATTTTCCACTCCTGGATGAAGAGCTCCAGGCATTCAATAGCTTGAGAGGGGGTGGGGGAGAATATCCATTTTTTCCAGGACTCATCATCTGATGAGTTATCTGATCCAAGCCCTAAACACTGAATGTATTGTTTCATCTGTGTAGCAACTGTGGTTATAGGAGAAGTCATGAGTATAAGAGGAACAGGGGAGGCTGGTGTTAGGGGGGAATGATGGATGGGAATATGGAAATACATTACATTACATTAGTGGAATTCTCAAAAACTAAAGAAACCACAAAAAATCAAGTAGAGGTACAGCTAACATGAGGGAATGCCCCGTGATGAGAGGCAGACCACCAAGTAACTCTAGACTAACTAGGCCTGGTTCACTTACCTGGAGTCTCATCTTTCTACCTACCCAGCTCCTAACATAGACATTTGCAAGTAAAGTCGTCTTTCAAACACACTGATTACGGATCATCTGGCTTCTTGTCTACAGATTTCCCCTGCACATCGCAGCTTTTCATGGTGCGACATTCTCAATATGACAAACCACTTCTCATTGGTTTATATTTTCCCCACAAGTGAGGAAATGAGGCAGCAACTATGAACAGAGTTTACAACACAAGTTTGGAAAACCAGAGAAAGGAGCCCCCAGGGAGGCCAGGGTGAGTGCTCCCTACAGCCACCAGCAAAACAGAGGCTTCTTCTGGGGGAGAGAAACACACGGTCAAATGACTGCAAAGGGCTGGTTCTGTTGTGGGTTTCATTGGTCACTGCAAGATTGGAGGCACAGTGACTGTCCAATGCTCTGAGAAAATTCGTCAACACGTCTATAATGGAATGTGCTTTTGAAAAAAATCAATCAAACAGACAAAAATACCCCTCAAAGCTTTGCCAAAAAACTAGGAAGACACATGTGTTCCTGAAGTCACCTTGGCTTTGCTTCTCTCTCTCTCTCTCTCTCTCTCTCTCTCTCTCTCTCTCTCTCCTCTCTCCCAATCTGAAAATCTGAAAGCTCTAAGCCAAATATTGCAGTTGTTTTCAGGAGAATAAGGGACTGTAGATGAACTTTCCCCCCCCTTTGACGCTAGCCAGAGACTACTGACCAGCCTCTGCTTAGGTTAGATGTTCAAACTGTGGGGAAGAATCATTTTATTACAACATGCAATTAATGTATGGAAGCAAACACAAGCTCACCTGTATCCAGCTGAGGGAAAATCCCGGGTGAAAAAAAACAAACTAAAATAATAAAAGTCCATATTCTTTCTACTAACCTTGTAGGATTCTTCTTAATTTTGCCTCAGGCAAAAACTGGATGTAGACTTTCCCCAGGGCAGGAGCCTGTTTGATAATCTTGATGGTCTTCTTTCTGATTAGCCCTAGAAACTGTCTATGCGCTATGAATATTTGATCGTATTGTCTGTAAACAGGTTACATGGGCGGTAGAGACTAATGTAATTAACATGGATGCAGGAGTTAGAGTTTCCACGGCTACTTTACATATTCAATGGTATTCTGGCTGTTCAGCACATTTGCATTGTACTCAGCCTTATTATTCCAAATTACAGAAGAGGCTCCTCAAGTGTGGCAGCTGCGAGTCTTAACCGTCAGGTTCTGACATCCTTTCCGATTTTTTCAGCACATCCTTAACCGAATGTTTATTTGATGTTTGGAAAACACTCTTGCATGTGTGAAAGTTTTCTTCTCTCAGAATCAGAGTAGACATTAATGAAAACGATTACTTCTCCTCTGGCAGAGAGCAACTGTAAATAGAAAAATGTCTCTGAATGTTTAGAAAGTCTCAGCATCCACTGAGTGGGGATAGTACAGAGGGCAGAAGAATCACCATGGAAACACACTGTGTGTGTGTGTGTGTGAGGGTATTTCAAAAATGGTCCAACTGAGAAGGAAAGATTTACCCTGAATGCAAGCAGTAGGATCCCATGGGCTGGGTCCCAGGCTAAATAGAAGAGAAGAAAGTAAACGGAGCACTCAGTGTAGATGTAATGTGACTAGCTGCCTCGAGCTCCTGCAGCCATGCCTGCACTGCTGTGTCGAACAGGATGCCTGTACTGCTGTGATGGACAGTGTGCCTGCACCACTGTGATGGACAGCATGTCTGAATTGCTGTGATGGACAGCATGCCTCCACTGCTGTGATGGACAGGATGCCTCCACTGCTGTGATGGACAGCATGCCTGCACTGCTGTGATGGACAGAATGCCTCCACTGCTGTGATGGACAGCATGCCTGCACTGCTGTGATAGACAGCATGGCATGACTGTACTACTATGATGGACAGCATTCCTGCATTGCTGTGATGGACAGCATGCTGCACTACTGTGACGGACAGCATGCCTGCACTGTTGTTATGTACAGCATTCTCACACTGTGAGGCAAGCAAACCTTCTGTAAGCTATTCTTGTCAGATATCTTGTCAGAGTAGTGAGAAAAGCAACTAGTATATGGGTACAGGCTTTCCACACGTGGACACGATGATAAAAACAAAATAAATATTTTTCCATTGTGTCTGTGATTACCACTGTGGTTCCCTTTGTTCTGGCATTTTGGGATTTCCCACTGGTTGGACTGTTAGCATTTTCCACCCATGTCTATTTTCTTCTCTTAAACTTTCATCTTCAGCTCTTTCTTCTACAGTGTTGAAAAGATGGTTCACAGGCTGCATTTTCTCCATTCTCAGTTGCTGCATCTTTGTCCTGGGTGATATCTTCCCCTCCCTGCAGCTGTCTCCATGTACAAAAAGTGTGCGTGGAGGGACTTAAATTCACCCGATGGTGTCACTGTAGCCTGACAGAGCCTCACCTCACATCTCTACCTGAAAGATGGACTGATTTGCTCATTTCCAAGCCCAGCTTCCAACAAATCCTGACGCAGTGTGGCACTGTTCCATAAGTATGAGTCTTAACTGCTTATGCATCTCCAGGACACTTCTGCATTCAGCCAGTTCCTGAGAGAATGCATGTCTCTGGATACATTGCATTCTCTTCATTACTGTCTCCTCTGTTAGATCAAGTGACATCACTGTGCCATTGATATAGAGAGGGTGGATTGAACGAGAGTTCTAGGACTCAGTTCTGTCCCTTTAGCACCTAGTTCCAGCACTGAAAGGCAGATCTCTGTATCCTGGTTCTTCAGCCCTGAGCACAGATAGAGAATGGATGAGTAAGACCCTCTGGGGTCTTGTTGATCAGTTGTCTTGGACCAAGTGATGAACCCTGTAGAGCTGGAATGTCTCCTCAAGCCAATCCACTGGCACTGTGCATGATAGCTATTCCTTCTTGGTATCTATCAATGATGGTATATTTTTTTGCATATGTGTGTATTTGTGTTGGGATATTTGTATGTGAGTATGTGTGGGTGAGTGGCTTCCTGTGCATGTGTGTACACATGTGTGTGGAGACCAGAGATCAACATTTGGTGTTTTTCTGCATCCCTTCTCATTCCCATTCTCTTGTTTTTGAGACATGGTCTCTCACTAAACAAGGAGCTTACTGACTGGCTATACAAGTTGGTTAGCAAACGCCAGGAGACTCTTGTCTCCACCTCTTTAGTACTGAGATTACAGGCAGGTGCCACCACACTCACTGTTCTCCCTCTCCCTTCCTCCCCCTCCCCCTCTCCCTCCCTTTCCCTCTTCCTCCCCCTCCCCCTCCCACTCCCACTCTCCCCTCTCTCTGTGTGGGGTGACTTAGGTCCTCATACTTGCACAGAAAGCACCTTAGGAACCGAGCCACCCCCCCCCCACTTCCTGTATTATGTTCCCACAGAAATTCATGATTTTCTTAATAAAAACAATGCAATACACCTAAGACTAGCACAATGCTAACTTTACATATGTTCAATGTACAGATTTTCTCCAGAGGACAATTTTTTTTTCATTCCCAATGAAAATCACCACATTCTGCAACTAGCATGGAGCCAAATGACACTTCCAGACAGGATTCTAGAGAGCATACGAAGGGTCAAACAGTAACATCATGCTTCTGGAGCAGGCAAGGTTGCCCTATACGACAGCCTGTAGACCCCCAGTACTTCCCCAAGTTTCTGATTGAGCAGATTAATCCCCTACTAAATTTAGCACCTTTCAGCTATGCCTTACACGTTTATCAGAAGGGAAAAAAAATAACAGCATCATTACCTTATGGTAAATTCTGAACACCAAACTCTGCTGAAGAACCCTTTCTCAAAAATTCACTGCTTTCAGCAGAAAGGCAAGATGTCCTACCATGTCAGTGTTAAACACCAGGAAACTGGAGGGAAAAAACACAGTGACCATTGTTGTTAGTTTGTCTTAAACACACACACACACACAGCTGGGTTGAAGGTGTGGGGTGGGTGGCACATGCCTTTAATCAGAGGCAGAGGTAGGCAGATCTTTGTGAATTCCAAGCCAGCCTGGTCAATGGCTGGTGAGAGCTGGAGATACAGTCCAGCAGTGGTTCAGAGCACACACTACTCCTCTAGAGCATGTGAGTTCAGTTCCCAGCACTCACATCAGGTAGCTAACAACTGCCTGTAACTCTAGCTTCAAATGAGCCAATGCCTCTGGCCTCTGTAGGCACTTGCACTCACATACACAGAGACACACAGCATATACATACAATTTACAACTATTTTTTAAAAAATAAAAGAGCCAGACAGATGTCTCAATGAGGAAAAGCACTTGACACAAATCCTTCCATCCTATAGCAGAAGAAAACCAACTCCCAGAAGCATTCTCAAACCGCCACACAGGCACTGTGGCACACGTGAACACACACACACACACACAGTAACAATGATGGTGATGATGGTGAATATGATGATGATGACGATGATGATGATGGTGATGATGATGATGATAGTAATAATTATTATTATAACAGAATATATATTTTTAAAATCCCAAATCACTTTCTTCCCATAGGAGGGCATCACGGACATGACCCAGCTCAGCTCTCACGGACATGACCCATCCCAGCTCTCATTGGCACTGCATGTGCTTCTCCTCCATACTTCCTAGTGAGTGCTTGTCTCTGGTTTATGCTACATATTTGCCCTTGTGTTATAGAAGGAATATGGCTCCCTGCTCTTTCTACAGACTATGACATCTTAAGAGTCAATATTTTCTATGTAGTTTTTTTTTAAAGATTATATTAAAGGCAGGTTTATTGGGAAGCTGTTCTCGGATGGACGAGTTCAGTGGCCCCAGGGATGAAAGGCAGGGAACTCACCATGGGGAAGGGTACAAGAAGGAGAGAACAAAAGAAGGGACAATCACACAGAGAGAAAGAGAAGAGAAAAGTATGTAGTTTTTCTTTATCGACAGTTATATCATTTCCATCAAATTTACAACAACATTCAAGACTTTTGAGTTATTTTTATCTAGTACTGAGTTACTGAGAACTACCTATATTGAGTTATTATCTAACATGCAGATACCATCATAATTAATATACTGTTTAGGAAACTGAAGCTCAGAAAGATGCAGTCACCTACTGGATGTCAAGCCGTGGGTTTTATTCTGGAGGATTCAGATGCTGGAGGGAAAGTGCCCAGAGGTCGGTAGGCAAGCACAGGGAAAACAGATTATGCTTTTCCTCAGGAGGCAGCCATTGACACCTTTCCCATTTGACAAAGGGGGAAACTGAAGTGTGGGATGTCAACACACATAAACGACAAGAGTCAAATGACTCCCACCCTGGGTTTTTTCTCACACAAGTCTAGCTTGGTGCTGATTTTGTGTTTCTTCCCCCACAAATCTCCCAACAACCTAGATCACAAGACACAGGAGTAATAGTGAGACAGTGCTGCGTATAAAGGCACTGACCATCCAGCCTGATGGCCCGAGTTCAAGTCCTAGGATCTTCATGGTGCAAAGTGTGGACACCTGTAAGTGTCCTCTGACCTCCACATGCATTCTGTCACACACACACACACACACACACACACACACACACACACACACA
>JANHMN010000002.1:191275134-191328299 GCA_030674055.1 Rhabdomys pumilio | reverse complement strand
CACACACACACACACACACACACACACACACACACACACACACATACACACGCGCGCAAATAATTAAATGCAATGTTTTAAAAGGTGTGTTTTATTAGTTTGCTTCTCTGTTGGTGTGACAAACACTGACCAAAACAACTTGGGAAGGAAAGGATTTATTTAATGTATATTTCCTGGTTATAATCTATCATTGAGGAAAGGCAGGGCAGGAACTCAAGGTAGAAACCTAAAAGCAGGAACTGAAGCAGAGGCCACAGAAAAACATTGCTGACTGACTTATTCTTCACAATTTTCTCAGCCTGCCTTTTAATATAACCTAAGGCCACATGCCTAGAGGTAGCACCACCCCCCCAGTGGGATGGGACTCCCCCAACACCAATCAATCAAGAAAATCACCCACATACTAGCCCACAGGCCAATCTGATGAAGGCTTTTTCTCAATTTGAGGTTCACTCTTCCCAGATGACCCTAGGTTATGTCAAGTTGACTAAAACCTAACCAGTCCACAGGAAGTTAATTTATAAAAAGGTTTTCCCTACATTCGGGAAAGTGAAGGTTTGTGAGAGCCAGATAACTCAGAGTCCCACTGATTAATCCTCAAAACCCCAGGAAGCTGCTGCTCATTCTAAGCAGAAGAGCACAGTCCTCATGAGCCAGAAGGGCAAAGTGCTCAGTGAGCAGCTGTCTTCCTCAGAGACAGAAGAGGGGGTGGGGTCGGAGGAGCTTACACACCAAGTCCTGGGAAATCTCAATCACGGTATATCAGTGTTCATTCTGAACCTAGATTCAGAAAGCTGAGTTCCTGACTCAGTCTAGTTCATAGAAGGGGTAAAGAACTTGCATGGTTTATTTTTTTACATGACTTAGTCATCCAGTGGCTAGTCTATGAAACCTGGAGCTGTGAATGTTTGTGTTGGAAACTGCCATTCTATCTTGGGATGTTTACCATAGCTCAGTGTATATTCCCGTTAGGCTGTGCACTGTGTGCGCAGGACCTCACCCACACATCGGAGTTCCTTGTGAGTGTAGGGAAGTCACCCGCAAGTAGAAAGCCTTGAAACTTGGACCACTGCCAGAAGGAACCTCGAATAACTGCCTGTTTTACAAGAAAGCCGCAATGACTAAAGAAGGGAAGACTTGATTAAAGGCAAATGTAGATCACCAGTCATCAGAGAAACGCAAATAAAAACCGGAGTGAAATGGCATGCTACACCCAGCAGTCTGTTCGAAATTAAATATACTGTGTCAAATGTTGCTAAGGACATGGCAGAAAAGCCAGAACACTCATATCGACCCAGGAAAGTGTCAAATGGTCAAACTGGCTCCGACACTCCCACAGTCTCTCATAAAACAAGCACATACGTTATGACTAGCAATTCCATGTCTCCTATATACCCAAGAGAAATCAAGAGCAGCGTTCATAAAAAAGCTTATATAAGACTATTCATAGCTGCCCTACTCATCAGAGCGAAAAACTAGAAACATCCCAGGTGTCTATCCGTTATAAGAGAATGGAGAACAAATCACAGAATATCCATAAAATACCACTCAGTAATAAAAAGGGGGGAAAGTAATACATATGACACCACGAATAAATCTCAAAAAGCATTATATTGAATTATTGAGGCAGCTACAAAAGAGTATAGACAGTATGTTCCATTTACATGAAACCCTAGAATGGGAAACTCTAGGCTTTGGTGGAAAAATATCAGAATAGCATGTATGCATTTGCCAAAACTCAACAAGTATACATTTAAGTTCTGTGTAGGGTATCATAAGAAGTTCTACATAAGAGGAAAAGGAATTGTCCCCACAGGTTGAACTTGAGTAAACAATACTATTTCAGAGTGTGCTAATATCTGCAGTGTACTTTAAGACGCACAAGAAGGAGACGAGCTGATGCTAGGTGACACCACAGCAGATTGCGGTTAATGATGCCTGCACTGTATAACAATCCCATAAGCTCACAATGGAGCTGAAAACTTATCATTATTGGCACCATGGCCATTATAAGATCCAACTACACAAGAGTGTGGTGTGGTGGTACACAACTTTAATCCCAGCACTTGGGAGGCAGAGGAGGGCGGATCTCTCAGTTTGAGGTTAGTCTGGCCTGCAGAGTGGGTTTCAGAACAACCAGGGCTATGAAGAGAAACACTATCTAAAGAGAAAGAGAGAAAGAAAGAAAGAAAGAAAGAAAGAAAGAAAGAAAGAAAGAAAGACAGACAGACAGGAAGGAAGAAAGAAGCTCACAACACATCACAAGACTTGTGTGTTTGTGCAGATGCTGTTGTGAACAGATTTACTGTGCTGCCTGCCAGGTCATATAAAAGTACAGCAGAAGTAAATAGGTATAAAATTTAATGCTATATAATGATAATAAGCAACTACATTACACCTTTTGCATTTACAAGGCTACAATTTATCATTATTTTAGAATATAATAAATAATTGTTAAAAATTTTTACTGTTAAACAATGTGCCATGTTTCAACAGCGGTGGGCACATAAGCCCATGGCAGTACCATGTCCTGTGATTTCACCAAGAGTCCGAACTGAACACTGATCCATACCAAGCAGTTTTGTGACATATACTCCTTGATGTTCCTACTACAAAACAGCCTGGGGACTTACTTCTCAGAATTCGTCCCTGTTGTCAAGTGACACATGATTGTTCATGTGATAGAGATTTTTAGCATGAACAGTAAGTACGTAGTATGTTCATGATAGATTTTTCATGGAAGGTGAATAAATACATGAATGTTCACCCTTAGACTCCTTCACATTTGATTACATATCTGAACATTTTCACAGTCGGATATGGATAATACCACACTGTAAGGCAGAATCTTCTCTCCCCAGTATCCAGATGACACTGTGAAGCCTTTAGACTAATATAAGCATGAGGGTAACATTGGCAGGCTCATCCACAGGATGGTGAGAGGCCGAACTTCCTGGGACAGTCAAGTACAATCTCTGCTCAGACCCTCCTCCTTCCTTGAGTCTGCCTTCCTCCCTGCCAACCGTCAGTTGTACCTCCCAGTCCAGTCTCAGGAAGCCTTTCTGAACCAGGCCTTGCTCCTCTACAGTCCAAATGAGCAATAGCCTTAGGTGACCCCATAATGGTTTTCTGCTTGGTTAAACTTTAGAGAATTGGAGAGTTCTCAGCCCTTCTTTCTGTGTGTTCTTCCACACACACTCCTGGGTTCTTCCCTTGGACATTGTCATTAAGACTTGATTCATCCTATTCAAATAGAGTAAGGGTCCCATGGGAGCAAAGTCCAGCTACTGCTGTGTCATCATACTGATGTGCAGAGCTGTGTCTGGCACATAGGTAGTACAGGAAATGTGTTGGTGGCAATAGCTCTCCTTTACAGAAAAAAACAAAGTATGGGATTTAAGTGACTAAGCATGAATGAGTAAATCCTGGCTGTCTGAGAGAGATGAAGTGCTCTAGAGTTTGTTTCAGTTTCTTTTCTACTGCATCATGTGAAGAGACATCATGACCAAGACAACTTATGGGAGAGAGAGTTTATTTGGGGTTTACAGTTTCAGGGGTTTAGAATCCCAGGACCATCATGGTGGTGAACATGGCAGGAGGCAGACAGGCATGATGCTGGAGCAGTAGCTAAAAGCCTACGTCTTGAGACACAACTACCAGGCAGAGAAAGCTAATTAAGAATGGCATGGGCTTTTGAAACCCCAAAGCCCACCCCCCAGTGACACTTCCTCCAACAAAGCCACACCTCCTAATCCTTCCCAAACAGTTCCACTAACTAGGCACCAAGCATTAACACACATAAGCCTATTGAGGCCATTCTCATTCAAACTACCACAGAGGTGAATAAATGAGATTAAAAAAAAAAAAAGTGGGCTAGCGCTTTCCAAATATTACAATTGGAATACTGCCTGGGCACATCTCAAATCTATCCTGGAAACATTGCAGGGGGATATCAATTTGCATATGTTGAGAGCTTGCTATGTTCCAGTGACAAAAACACATCTAGCTCTGCTCTCTGGAAAGGAAACAAAGAGCTAATGATTTGCAGCAGGCTGTGAACAAGGTTCCTGAGAGGATGAAACAGAAACTGCTGGGGATTGCTCTCTCCTCTCACCTCTTTGTGAGAAAAACAGTCAAACCAGTCAGCTAGAGGCTCTCTCAAATCCCCAGCGGGGTGTTCCAGCAAAAGAGAGTCCTCTCTGGTTTCCTAGAGTGCATGAGGACAAAGTGAGACATGAAAAGTAAGAGAGACTTCAGGAAAGCAGCTCAGGCTCTAAAATAAAGCACTGTTTGAATAAACAGGAAGTTATGGAGCAGAGCGAGGATGAGAAGAGGCTGTGGATCTGTGCATTTTCCTTTATCCCAATGGCTATGAGAAGTGCAATACATAATTTATTGTGTATTCTGTGTGGTTTTAGATTTATTTATTTTCTATGTATGATGTTTTGCCTATATGTATGTGTGTGCACCATGTGTGTTACGGTACCCTCAGTGGCCATAAAAAGACACTGTATTTAATAACAAACAAATAAATGATAAATAATAAGTTATATTATTTTATATAATAAACAAATAAATAAATAAATGGAGTTATGGGTGGGTAACACCCACATGGGTGCTGGGATTTGAATCCAGGTCCTCTGCAAGAGAAGCAAGTACTCTCAACCCAGAGCCACTTCTCCAGTCCTCTCCTCCATGATTTTAGTCAAGATTGTAAGGCTGCATTTTCTAATAGCTTTTTAAAAATTAATTCAACATATTTAGATTATAGAGAGCAACAGTCAGTTTCTAACTAAAAGTGATTATTTAAAAAATACTATGAGCTCTCCCAAAATAGAATTTAAAAAAATAAAACATTTATGGGCATAAAACAGAAAAGAGGTGTGTTGATTTCATTTCCTGTTGCTGTCATAAAACACCTGGACAAAAGCAACTTAAGGGAGAAAGGTTTATCCGATTTACAAGTCCATCACTTCGGGAAAGTCAAGGCACCTGGAATTAGTGTCAGGCAGCTAGTCACATGACAAGTACAGCTAACAACAAGGGCAGTCACCTGAGGCCTGCTCACTGTTCATTCAGTCCTGGGCCCAGACCATGAAATGGCACTGCCCACATTTAGGGTGAATCTTTCCACTTGAGTCAACCCATATAAGACAAATTTCTCACAGGCATAGCCACAGGTGTACCTAATCTGAATTATTCATGGTTGAGATTTCTTCTGAGGTGATTCTATATTGTGTTCAGTTGGCAAAGAAAATTAACCACCTCAGCAAGGCACATTTGAGGAGCAACAGGGGGAACAGTGGCTGTCTGAAAAACACTAGACCAGTTGAAGCTCTGAGAAGACTGAACCACAGCATTAAAGCAAAGGGATGCCACAAGAGACCAGCACAGAGGGACAAAGGGGATGTAGCTGAAGGTGGAACTTACCAGAAGTGACCCATGAAGAAAGAGCTTTAGCAGTCTGAAAGCCATTGGGTTAAATCAAAGTTTTAAATATTCTCCCAAGCTCAGATCATTTTCAAATCACTTATTGACTTCTTCCACCAAATAAAAAAGTTCTCCCCAAACAGTTAAACCATAAAACTATGATGTAAGTCTGAAGCAGAGAAGTATAAAACTAAGAACAACAATCTAGATGGTTCAATGGGTAAAAACTTGATGATCCAGGTTCTAGCCCCAAGACTCATAGGACAGAAGTCAAGAATCAACTCCTGCAAGCTTTCCTCTGACCTCTACACATGTGCTGTGGCGCGCGCGCGCACACGCACACGCGCACACACACACACACACACACACACACACACGCACACACACACACACACACACAATAAATGTAAGAAATTTTACAAAGGCATGTCAAATTAAAAGAATAAAGAAGAAATTCATTTGGTAAAATTTATAATGTGACAATAACAAATGTGCACTAAAATAATAAATTGAAATTTTTAGGAAATTGTGTCTTTCAGAAAAATCATTTTTTCTTAAATTTTTCTATACTTATTAGTGTGTTTTTGTGTGTATGTGCATGCATGTCTATGTTGCACAGATGTGTGCATGTGTGTGAGTCTCTGTGTGCATGCACATGTGTGAATGCTTATATATGCACGTGTATGTGTGCATGTGTGTATATCTACATATGGGTGTATGTGCTCATGCTGTATGTGTGTGTGTGTGTGTGTGTGTGTGTGTGTGTGTGTACTGGAGGTGAGAAAATAACTTGCTCTCTAAACATTTGCTGTGTTTACTACTTTACACATAGAGTTTAGTGACCTTCAGCACACTCTTTTATTATCAATATTGTTTAAAGATTTATTCTTATTTTTAGTTATGTGTATGTGTGTGTGGGGGTGGGGTGGGGGAATGGGTATGTGCATGTAAGTGCAGGGCCCAAGGAGGCCATAGATGGTGTCAGACTTTTCTGAGCTACAGTTATTTGTGAGCCTGATATAAAATCACAAATTTGCTTAAAACATGATGAGGTGTTTTCGTTTTTTTGGGGGGGGGGGAGTTGCTTTGTTTTGGTTTTGAGAATGAATTTTTAAACTTGACTACATGGTTTCAAGTGTGAACATTGTAGGTGACAATGTGGTCCAAAGAAGCTGAACTCTGCATGCTGCTGGTAGCAATTGTAGCATGGGAACTTTCTGGAGCCATCTACGGAAGTTAAACATTGGCATGCTCCATAAAAGAGCAATTCCACACCTATGTAACAAACCCTAGGGGAGTGATTTTTCAAACAACACATCACAAGTCAACAATAAGCCATGAAATCCGTTTAAAGGATTGAGATCAATATCCTTCAATTTTCTGTCTAACACCAGAGTACTGTGAGTTCAGCACAGGTCAGGTTAGCGCGTGGGGTGGGCTTCAGTTGCATCTGAGACGGTGAGCTCAGTCTGTGGATGTGTGTGGCATTGGAGAATGTACATGTTGCTTCAAGTTGGAAACCCCTCCCCATGTTCTTCAGAAAACATAAACAAGGTGTTTTACTATTTACATAAAATATCAAAATATTGAACACAACTCAAATATCAATCAAAGCTGAAGATTTGAATAATGCAGTCAAATTGTGGCATTTATACATGAAATGAAGCTTCCTGTCTGTTTATCTAACTTAGGTAAACCCAAGGGGAAAAAAACTCGGGTGAAAACAAAATTACATAATACATCAGATATTAAGTCTTTTCAATAGAGGTTAAAAACAATATACTAAAATAAATGTTTAAAAAAGCAATCCAGGCATAGATTCCCCAAACTGGACAGGCTGGGGTCAAATCTCACCCTTGACACTCATACATACACCATGTAACTTTGAGAAAAATACTTAAATTTTTACAGTTTCTCTACCTGTAAAATGGAAATAAGAAAGAACCTATTTCATAAAGTTTTAAGATTTAAAGTCACAAAATAAATAATAAAGAAGAAACTTGAAAGGGCGGAGTCAGAAATATTTTAGGTCTTAAGTTGGATGGCAGGCACACAGTACTAATTTTACAGTCCCTACTGCTTTTGTGCACACAGATATTAAACTTGTCAAACAAGCACAAGTTGACCTGTGTCAAGGCTCTAGAAACAGGCTCAGAGTAGACTCTAAGGAGGGAGGATGATGTCTTGGGCGGTATGTACCTGGTTCTCAGCTTGTCCGCAGCAGTTGCCGTCCAGTTCTGGATCATACCCAACAGTGGGTTTTTCTTATGCTGCTTGCTGTACTGGGCCAGCAGTTCCATGCAGGCCACAACCTGCACAGAGTTAATCATGCATTAACCAGATCTCACAAGCGCCAGACCTGCCAGTGTCCTCAAACGCCACAGCCAGTGGTTTGGGGACCATTAACAAACTCCATAGGAAGAAAGAAATCTAAGACCCCATCCTTCTGGGGGCCTCCACGTCTGTGGTAGATATGTGGCATTTACCAGGCCACTTTGATCCCTCCCCATGGCTGAATCCCAATTCTGAAGAACTTCTTTCTCTCCTGGCTTCTGTCAGCCTCTCATGTCAGCCTTGAGACCAACCATCTTGGTACATGCACCACATGAAGTCAGCTTGCTTCCATGGCCCAGACATCTCTCTTCCCTTTCTGCCTTTCCCAAGCTGTGCATAAGAACTGCAGAGGTGGACCATGCTCAAACCCCGAGAATCTCAGAGATCTGAGATGGCAGGAGTGGAGCTGCTTCCTCCCTGCCTCTGTACCTGCACTGGAGCATGTGATCATGACACTCAACTAAGGTGACCATGAGCAGTCACATAACACAGCACCTGGAATGCCTCTTCATGCTAATGAGGCATCTCAATAGCCTTAGTCTTCAGCCAGTGACCCTCTCGGATATTCTCCTACCTTCCAAATTATATAATCCCTGGTTTACCCCAATAAAGCATATGCATTCACATCCACTTCCAATAAAGAAATATGAACAAGTTATGATCACCTCATACAGCTGCTTCATTAGAGATTGCTACAGGGAAGGACTTCTCCTAAAAGAGCCACAACAGTGAGACTTCCAAAGAAGGCCTTCTCTCTTCTCCCGCCCCTCCAGTACTCTCCACTAGCTCCTGATGGGATCAGAATCCTGCTAGTCCCATACCCAGCCTTTCCCTTCCGGCTTGGTATACAGCAGTGCTCTGATGCCTCAAAGGGAAATGTGAAATGCAGACTCCCAGTCCTGAACATTGCCCAGCACCTGCTGAGCCAGTGTATTGGTGGCATCCAGACACAGCTAGTTAATAGGCAGAATACAGGACCATAGGTTAAGCCTTCGGGGAATACTATTAAAATACTCAAAGCAAACTATCAATATCCACCCCCCATAACTTTAAAATTATAATTTTGTTTCAAAACACTGAATGTGGTTGAAGATCTGCTCAAAAACATCTGTGGACCACCCACAAAAGAGGTGTAGCCAACAGTGCACAGCCAGCACTAGTTGTGTGAGTGATGTAACTTGGCCCAACCTGCTACTGACCAAGCCCTTGTAGCAAGAGTGAACACAAGCAAACCCAGCTGAACCATGAACCATGTTGCCTAAGCTCAGGCTGCCCTGCTGACAGTCACACACTAACAAATGCTTATCAGGGCACGAACCCAACAGGCGAATTCATCTTTTTTCAGCTATTAATTTTAGAACATTTCCTTCATTATTTCACAATAGCATACATGATCTCTCTCTCTCTCTCTCTCTCTCTCTCTCTCTCTCTCTCTCTCTCTCTCTCGTGTGTGTGTGTGTGTGTGTGTGTGTGTGTGTGTGTGAGCAGCTTTACTTTTTTTCATGAGCTTAGGGATCAAATATCAGTTCCTCAAGTTTATATGACAAAAACTTTACCCAATGAGCCATCTCTGCAGTTCTAAACCCAATATATAATATTTCCTTTTACTTTATTTAAAGAAAAGTCTTACTAAGTTTCTCAGGCTGGCCTCAGACCTACAATCGTCAGGGCTCAGCCTCCTGAGTACCTTGATTACAAGACTGTTCCCAGGCCCTGCATTTCTGAAATACTTGTACATGGATTGTATGCATGTGATAGATGCTGTCACTCACAACAGTATTCTAAGTGAAACTTCGATTTTCATTGGGACATAGAAATCTACTTATCTGCTTAATGTCTGTATAATATTGCTTGGACAAATCATAACTAATTAAACATTTCCACTCAGTAGGATATTTAAGTTGCTTCCAATTGTATACTGTTATAATACATTTGATATAGTTCAGTGGTGTGTGTGTGTGTGTGTGTGCACATGTTGCATAGGTACACTCTCTCATGTATGAGTGTGGAGGTCAGAAGTCAATTTCTCTCTCCACTTTTTTTTTTTCCTATGACAAGTTCCTCATTGAACGAGGAGTCCACCATTTTAGCTAGGCTGGCTGGCCAGTGAGCCCCTGGCATCTGCCTGTCTCCATTCCCCCATTGCTGGCATTAAAGATTCACACAGACTCACCTAGCTTTTACATGGGTGTTGGGGATATGAACACAGGTCCTTCATGCTTACCTAGCAGGCATTTTGCACATTGAACTGTCTCCCTAGCCCTTAATCCTTTTTTTTTTTTTTCAAGACAGAGTGTCTCTGTATAGCCCTGGCTGTCCTGGAACTCATTCTGTAGATCAGGCTGGCCTCGAACTCAGAAATCCACCTGCCTCTGTCTCCCAGGTGCTGGGATTAAAGGCGTGTGCCACCACTGCCGTATATCAACATATTTAGACAGATAGCACTTTCCTTTTTTGATCATGGAGACTAAATCCTCATGCAAATGAACACATGGGTTCTTAGAGGAAGCCATACTGCTCCTGGGAGCAGATGCAGAACAATCTCAGAGCATCCGTGGGGCAGGGTCTGGGGGAACTTTGTTAGCACTGGCATGTATAATTACCAGGTGTGAAGTGCATAGGACAAGCTCAGCCAGCAGAGGACTAGGCTACCCGCAACGTTCTACCAAAAGCCGTGTTCAAACACGGTAAGCTGTTAAGAACCCAGAATCTGATTCACTAACATCAAAGCTGTTGGGTTCTTTGGTGACAGACTCTGGAAAGGTCAAGCTGCCTGGTGAAGGACTGAAGGCAGCAGTGATTTAGGTCAGCACACAGTGACTCAGCCATTCACTCCTTTCCTAACTGAAGACACTCTGGGATGTTTCCAGCTGTAACTGGTGCTTACGCCTGGGCTGTAGTCTGCATTTGACGCTACCATAGAAATTCTGTGTAGAGATGCAGCCATTGCTATATCTTAGTGAGATTTTTATTTTGCTTATTATAAACTGACTTCAGGGCCATCAAGTTGGCTCAGTGGGTAAAGGCACTCATCACCGAGCTGCCGACCTGATTTCAGTTCCCTGCAGGGCAGAAAGAGAAAACCAGTTGTTGCCAGTTGTCCTGACCTCCAAATTTTCTTGCAGGGAGCAGAAGAAGCCCTGAGGGAGTAAAGTCTTGAATAAATGTGTGCTGTTGACCCAGGAACAACGACCTCAAAGCCTCAGGTTCATGGGAAAATGGTAAAGCCTTCCCTGCCAGGGTGCAAGTGTTGAAGGTGTGGGCAGGAAATGGCCACCATAGCTTCTCTGCCCCACCGTGTTTATGGCCTGAGGACTGGTGTCCTTGAGAGACTATTTCTATTGAGATTAGACAAATCTGCCTCCTCCGTCCAGCTGTGTACTATCCATCCAGACTCCTTGATTATCTGTATGCAATAACCCTGCCTCCCTGCTCAACTCTATATGATAGACACACTGAGTTTCCGGGGTGCAGTTTCTCCAGCAGACAGCCCAGTCCACCCAAACCCAGGATGTCTGTCCGTGTGTCTGTTACTTCTTTATTCATCCATAGCTCCTCATCAGGCCAAGTCCCTGGAGCTGTGCAAAGATGTGACATTTTTGTTTGGTTCCTTGAAGTGTTGTCTTAGAACTTTAAATTTATATCTTTAGAGGCTGGAGAGATGGCTCAGCAGTTAAGAGCACTGGCTACTCTTCCAAAGGACACAGGCTGATTCTCAGCACCCACGTGGCAGATTCACAACCTTTTGTCACTCCAGTTCCAGGGCACTTGACACCCTCTTTTGGTTTCCTTGGATGTGGCACAAACATGGTACACAGACATACACGCAAATAAAACACCCATATACATAAAATAAAAACAAATAAATATTAAAAAATAAAGTCATGTCTTTAGATGGACCACATGGCCCAAGGTTTTATCTTAGGGTTGTGGGGCGGGGGTGAAACAGTATAGAGCACCAGTGTGTTAACTCCAATGGGCTTGGGATCACTGTAAGATGGGGTCAAGTGGCACAAACGTTTTCACGACAGTTACAGCTATATAAAGTAAGTGTGAAAATCAAACACTGCCAACAGTAAGGGAAGCAACTCTAACCAGAGGTAAAATTAAAATGGCCCCACAGGCAAGCTCGGTTTCCTCAATGTATATCAAGATGAATATCTACAGTTTTGTAAATCTATTTAAGTTATGATTGTTCCAACTCAAGTCTCCCTCTAGCTCCAAAACCAGCAATATTGCACCTGTTAAGCAAGTGCTGTTTCTGATTCCCACCAACTGCACTCCTCCCTGGGTTTATGGTCACCTCAGCACGGAGTCCATGCTGGCTGCTCTGTGGTCTCCCCACCGCAGGGAACATAACTAACAGAAGAGCAGATATGTTTGTTGTTCACCAGCAGACAAGGAACAACAGACTGGGGAGTCGAGGAGTCATTGTCCTGAATGAGGGAAGGAGCAAGGTCTGTTCCTGTCTTCATTCCCTTCTCCAGTGCCTTGGTGACATCCTCCAACTGGCACTGCTTATGCCTTCCTGATTTAAGCAACTTAAATTGAGAATATTAAGTCACCCTAATTAGAATAAGATTAGAACGATATAATAATCAACTTCTCCCTGCTAAATTTAAGAGAGATGAGAGAAACTGCCCCCTGGATAGCGCCACAGAAGCAGGTAACCCACTTGGGATCTCCGCTCCTTTTCTAGGTCATGACAAATCCTCATGCTTTTCAAATGGGTTATTTTGGGCTGCTCTTGCCTCCCTGGCAAAAGAGTCCAGGTGTTGGAAGACTTTCTTGTTCCTGTGGCAAACAGCCAACAAAACAACATAATGGGAGGATTTGTTGGGCTCACAGTTTCATAGCATGGGGGGCATAGGAGGGTAGAGCCACAGGCATCATGGTGACTAGAAAGCAGAGGCTGGAAGTATGTCACCAGCTGGCTTTCTCCTTTCTTTCAGTCAGTCCATCCAGTACATTCAAGGGTCCTCATGCTTAGCTAATCCTCACAGCCACGCCCAGATGTGTTTTGATAATCTTCCAGATGCTTCTAAATCCAATGGAGTAGGCAGTCAAGACTGATCCTCGGGTTCGTGATAGAAGCTCTCAGCCACTGAGATTTGGGGCCTACAATATCTAGATCTCTGTTACTTTACCAGACAAAATAACAGAGGCAGTCAAGATAGGGCAGATGCCTTAGCTAAGCGTGCAGCTAAGTAGGCTTTTCCACCTGTGAGATACATTCCTGATTATAATATACCATGTTTTATATTTTCATCACATTAGTGTGATTTCCTGCTTTAAAACCATTGCTGACTCACAAGAAGTTACAAAAGTGAAATAGGAAAGAGCTTCTCTCACCATCACTTCCGCCCCCTGGATGGACCTCAGGTATAGGACAAGTGCATCTCAAACCCAGAAAATTCTACAACATAGTTATTCACCAGGATTTTCCTTATAGTAGAGATTTCACTATTTAAAATATATCCTTTTATAACCATGATTTTTAAAAATACAAGTGTTACACCTTTACCCAAGTCTGGCGTTGTCCTTATACCAAATCTCCTTAAGGGAGGTTGTGATACAGTTTGTGTCTGAGGACTGTGTCTGTGGCTATTTATACAAATCTCTGGTTCTACATGTGAGGACCCTATTTTCTTGCGTGCCTACCCAAGAGTCCGGTTTTAGAACTTGGGAGTGCCTGCATAGTCAGCAAAGATATCATTTTTTTTCCTTAAAAAACAAAAAACCCAAACAACAACAATGAAAACCAGGACCCATCTACAGGAGGGATTAAGCTAATCTGCAGCCAACGTTGAGGACTATGGGTGTGAGGCGCTGTACGAAAACTACGGGTGTGAGGCACTGTACAGAAACACATATCAGAAACACACACTTACCATAAATATCCAGTGCACCCTGGAATACAGATTGTGTAACATCAATAAAAGGGTTTTGGGTTTTGCTTTTTTAGGTCAAATCACTTTTCAAGGCATATGTGAATCAACTTTGCATTTCCACATGCTAAAGATTTCACTGATTCTTGCCAGGTACAGTGAACTTGGAGTAAAAAGTCTAACTGGGAAGGTTTGCTGCCAAGACAGAAACATTTGAGCCAATTAGAATATAAAGAAATGAGTCCAAGGAGAAACTTCTAGATAACCTCTTAGGGAGAAGGGAGGGACAGGCAGGCGGTGGGGCAGCACTTGGGTCTGCACTGTGTCTGGTGATGGAGTCAAGCAAGGCGAAGTGCTTATAGCTTCAGAGGCCCACAACGTGCTGCAAGAGCAAACTAAAAAGGAGTGGCGTCCTTTACTAACTCCTGATGGTGAGGAGAGAACAGAAAGCCAAGTGGGGGCCTTCTGCACATGGCCCCGTGCTACTGCCTAGCTGTCACCTCTAAAGGCTGGACCTGGTCTTGAAACTTTCAGTTGGGATTGCCATGGAGAATGCAAGATACCTTGTTAACACAGACACCCAAACACTTCATGGCACATTTGCTAAAATGTCATTTGTTCTTACTCAATATGCACATGGAACTAAATGCCCCGCATTCTCCTCTGCAGGAGCAGCAATACCGGGCTCCTAAAGGTCAGCTCAGGGGTCACTGGGCTCCTAAAGGTCAGCTCAGGGGTCACTTCGGTACATGAAGATCAACAAAAGGCAAGTAGGTGTTATTCTCCATCAGATGCCTTAACAGTTTACTTCTCTTAGATGCCAGATAACCCACCCAGGCAAGGCTTCTTGAGGAGAATGTTCAGAATTCTCTGGTGAGAAGAGAAAAGGTGGAGAGAGGGAAACACAGTAAGAGGGAGAGTAGGAGTAAAGGATCCAAGAAGGGAGCTAAGTTGTTAAAGTTATTTGAAGTTAACGTGTAAACCAACCGGTGTGACATTCTGAGTAACTCCTAGCCTTTAAGCAGGTACTTGACTTTTTAAGCAGAGGAAGGTGAATGTTTATAGGTCACATTTCAAAAGAATGAGAGTGATGTGATTTTTGCTATTTTTAGCCAAGTCTAAGCCCAATTTAACTTATATTCCCTGCCTCATCCAGATTAAATGAGTAGCATCTTAATGGTGTTCTCCCTTCAGCCCACCATATTTATAAAGCACCTACTATGTGCATAATACATACTGCCTATGTTTAATAATGGCTATACAGATGAATGAGGCACACATGTATCTCTTGGGAGCTTCCTTGTGAACTTGAGAGGTCAGCATGTGCACACTGGACTGGTGACACCAGCAAGGTCATAACACACCAGCAAGGACATGACAGTCCCAGAAGCTCAAGGAGTGGAGAAGTAGAACCTTTCACTGTAAGGAGTAGGGGAGGGAGAGTTGGTCTGAACTCGAAAGATCAGAAAACTAATGAGCCTACCTTCCTTCCTTCCTTCCTTCCTTCCTTCCTTCCTTCCTTCCTTCCATTCCTTCCTTAAATTACTTATGCTACACTTATAATGGCAACAGCCTTTTGCTCTGAGTACCTTCCGTGGGCTTTGTCCTAAACTCTTTAAATAGAAAACCCATTTAATGGGTATTGATTGTCTAGATAAAACAACTCAAGCAGGCTCTAGGGTCTCAGAGCCAGGAAGTACAAGGGCTAGAACTTAAAACCAGAGTTCATGTTCTAATAATTCTATACCCAGCAGTGCCTACTATGGGACAGACATAGAGGCAGGGACAGAATACACAGAGACAGGTTCATACAGAATACAGGATCAGGTGACTACTAGGCAGATGACAGAGACATCTCTACAGTAGGCATGGAAGTGACAGGTGACCTCACAGCAATACAGACATAGAGACGCAGCACCACTCACACTTGGTACCATCAGGACAGAGAGGGAAATGTGACTTCCAGGGTGGTGGGAAGAACACTTCAGAGGGCAGAGAGGCTGCTGGGAACATCCCTTTGCTGTTTCCCATTGGGGCTTCTAAAGCAGACTTTCTAAGTGTACCATGGCAGTTATGATTTGGCACCCCTTGTGTGCAGGTTTGTGGGAAGTGCTCTGTGGCAGTAGAGGACAGACAGACAGACAAGCCCTTTTCTCCTTAGTGTTCTCCTTCCTTCCCCTTTTCCCTTTTCAGTTTCTCACATACTTGGGCTGTACAGTCTGAGTTCCACCACAGCATGCAGTTCTTATCTTTGACTATTACAGTAGGGCCACACACAACATCCCTTAATGGGGCTTGCTCAGACTGTTCCTTGCAACTAATGACTGGTGACAAACCCAGCTCACTGTATAGAAACCAAAGCTATCTTTGGTATGGTGCGGGGGGACAGACATGGAGCTTATATGTGCAGGATGGCCACAATACAATATAATTACATTCATGCTATGCACCTAGGAGTCTATGGCAACACAGAATGCAATATACACACGTACAATCCTATGTGTATTATAGTTAATGCCCCTAGGCAAAGGCCAAGCCAGAGATTTCACAATGTGAATAAAACAGAGCCCGGCTGTCTATCCTAGGTGAGCATCATCCCTCCAGTACCCCGACCTCCACTCCCCATTCTGCAGCTTCTTATAGTTACATACAATTCAGGAACCTGTGGTCACTAGAGGCCATGGATTTAAGGACAGTAACTTTTGAAGCTCAGTCCTGGTCCTTTGCCTTCCCCAAGGAACTATCAACCTTTTCCATGAGTACCCAAAGCTAGTGTTCAGAATAGAAACGTCCAAAAGAACTGTTTGGGAGCCAAGGGCCTGTGCCTAATATGTGGTGGCTCTCAGCCCTCCTGGTAGATAGGCTTGGTTTGATATCATCATGCCAGCCATTCCACATTAAAAATACTATGCTTACCATTTGAAAAACTGGAAATTCTGGAAAGTCTGAACCCACATTCCCCAGGACAGCTACCAGTGAGAGCTAAGTAGCAGCTGTAGGCCTGGTGAAGAGGAAAAGGGACCTCAGATTATCTAAATCGTTATCACACTCTGAGTTCCCTGGGCCTACTGCAGTTATTAAAGGACCCACCTGGCCCTGAAGGTAGAGATCACTGCTTAGTTATCTTCCAATGACTCACAGAATCTAGTAAGAGGAATGGGGAGTGTGGTCCTGCCTCCAGTTCTGTCAGATCCATTATTACCCGAAAGAACCACTTTGTGTGTCCGGCCAGTTCGCCTGTGTCATAGAGTCCAGCTTAGGAGCAGGTCTGCTCTGCAAACAGCTGATGCAATGTCTCCACACCCCACAGATTTTTATTTTTGGTCCAAACCTTTCCTGTTGAGAGGCAGAAAATGTTCATCCGTATCCCCAGTCTTCTGCAAAGCCAAATCTCCAAGTTCAGATGTGTGTATTATGACAGGCCAAAGGGACCACAGAGAAGCCCAGCTGGAGGATTCATGGAGGGTTGGGGTCGCAGTGCTTCCTAAGGCACTGTCCTTCTCCAGATTTGAGGTGGCTGCTTTGAGACCCAGGAACAATGACAGGGTCAGCTCAGTGAAGCTGACTTCTGGGAAGAGAGTCAGGCCTTGCGAGCAGATGGGCTGCAGAGCTGGCCTGACATCACCATGGAGAATGACAGGTGTTCTGATGGTTTAGCCACATTACCAAGAACAATGTACTGACCGATAGTCCCACTAACAACTGATTAAGACTAAACTCCCCAAAACAAATGAGAGCCCCTCCCAAACTACAGTTTCCCTATCCTCACCCCACCACATCTCAAATGTCCCCTGTGGGCCTTTCCCCCCCTTTCACCAGGTTCCTGTGTTCATGTCCATGAGCAAATGTCAGTTCCCTCCTCAGACCCAGGGCCTGGCCGTGACCACAGCTCCAACATTACATGTGTATAATTTTTATTACTGAAAATGAAAAGCAAACAAGACTTAAAATCTGTGACAAAATAAATAAACAAGCGCCAGGGAGGTTGCTGAGAACAAGTCCTTTCAAGTTTTCTTCGATTTGAGTAATGTGGAAACCTTTCTGAAGGGGGAAAAATCCCTTGCAATGTTGACTTAGCTTGTTTCAAATTATGTTACTTAAACGTGCTCAAATATAAAACTAGATATAAACACCTTATGTTTATAGGTCTGTCCAACTCTAAACGATAAAATTAAATACAAGCCACATTACAAGCACCAATGAATCTCACATCAGCGGCCTCAATACAAAGGCATAGAATGCATTGTGACAGGAACTTGGCCCTCCTAGATGTGGCAGAACCCCATACAGTTTGCTGTTGGCTCTGCTGGCTGGGGAAGAGGCTTCTCTCCTCACCCTTCCTGAAGCAGCCATGCACCCCACCTCCCTTGGCTTTTGCTCAACACAAACACTTTTTATTTCACTTACACTGAGCCTACAGCTTTTCTCCCCTCACTTGGTTCTAGTGTCCAAATTTGGGGCTTGGTACAGAGAATTTACAAATCCTCCGGTCCTCCCTTATTCACAGGGGCACTGTCCAAGGTCTCAATTACCCATGGTTAAATCTGCAGAAAATATTAAGTCAAAAATTCCAGAGACAATCATAAGTTTTGATAATAACGTTTACAGTATATCATTACCATTGTGCTATTACTATTTTTTAGCTGAACGTAATGTATAAATGAAATCTCATCATAGATGTGTATGTCCAGGAACAAACAGCATAGCCAAGGTTTGGTACCCCCTGTACTACCCATAACTTTTTAGTCATTGACTAAATGCCTCAAGATGTTCACCCCACGGATCAGGGGAGGTCTCATGAATGGGAGGAAACTGCTATACAAAGACAAAGGCTGGATGCTCATGTGAGTTCTTAGTTGTATGGTTGTTATTCCAACAGTTGACATACCCTATTTAGACTATTCTGTTTATATTATCATCAACATTAAAATATACAATTAACACATTCTTGTCAAAGACCCACTGGCATCACTTGTACAACAATGCTAAAATCAACTTCATTGTGAAACTGTTACAGTTTGTGCAGAAAATGAAGGGATTTCTCTGGAGAACAGAGAAGCAAAGATAAAAGAGTGGCTTGCATTTGGAAGGCTAGGTAGCCAAGAGTGCACACATGGAGTCCTTGAAGGGAGCTTTAAATATTTAGATGATGAAACATCTGGTTTTGAAAACTGAGTGCCAGTTTTGTGCATGGGTCAACGGACTTGGAAAGAGAAAAACAATGCTTATTCAAACTACCTTGGTCAGCTTTTTAAAAATTGCTCCAAAGTCTCTCCACTTTCCAGGGAGGATGATCACATTTGGAATTGCTTGGGATCAATCCTAGCCCTAAATAGATCTTGGAGATATCCTTCTATGTGTCCATGCTACTACCTTAGCTTGGGCTCCTTCATTGTTTTGAAGTGTATAGCTTGGTCCCAGGCACAGTTTTAGCTGCCCTATTCCATCTTGGCCCTCACCACCTCCGTTAACTAGCTGTGTGATCTCACTTCACATACCCCTTATTCCATACCTCTTATCTACTCCTAAGTTTCTGTTGTTATTACGTTATGTGTAACCCTATGATGTCTTCCATTTGTAGGTTTTAGGAAGGCTCTTGAACTATCTCCCTACCCTACCCCCAGCTCTGTGGGTCAAGCAGACCCTTGGCTTTCCAGGAGGCAAGCAGCTGATCTTCCAGGAAAACAGGAGTTATAACCCACAACAGTGGCCACCTGACCCAGATCCTGTTGACAACTGGATCTCACCCTTTCAGATAGACTATGTAATTGATCTGATCCCACCTTCACTTCTAATTTTGGGGACATGCTTGCCCTGATGTTGGGTCCCTCAACATCACCTGCTAGCCACTTGGACTCAACCAAAGCCAAAGGACCAGGGTCTGTGAGATTGCTTTCTGGTTCATTACAGTGTCCTCTCTAGAACAGAGGAGAACTCAAAAACTTCAGACCAAAGTAAACCTTTACTGTCACTCCAGGATGGCCCCAAGGATCTTATTCCAGTTCACTATATATTATTTACCTGAGGAAATTTTCAATTTCTTTCTGTTATGGGAGAAGAGTGAGGCTAAAAGATAGATAGATAGATAGATAGATAGATAGATAGATAGATAGATAGATAGATAGATAGATAGACAGACAGATAGATGACAGATATTTAGATAGAGATAGATAGCTGATATATAGGTAAGAGACAGAGACATGATAGAAGACAGATAAGTAAGTAAATAGGTGAGAGATGATAGATAAGAGATAGG
This sequence comes from Rhabdomys pumilio, assembly GCA_030674055.1. NCBI lineage: Eukaryota > Metazoa > Chordata > Mammalia > Rodentia > Muridae > Rhabdomys > Rhabdomys pumilio. Next base: position 191,308,391 of record JANHMN010000002.1, on the reverse strand, counting down.
TGATAGATGATAGATAATAAATAAATGGTAGAATATATATATATACACATACATACATATACATACATACATATACATACATACATGGTAGATGATATAGATAAACTTGTTCTCTTGAAAAGAACTTCTCATCTGTCACTCCTTATTCCTTCTCTTTCCTTCTCTACACTTTATGCTTTAAAGGGGAACTATATATCTTTAATTTTTTCCTTTATTTTTGAGAATATATTTTTGAAATATATCTACCCCTTCATCTCCATCTCCAATTCCTCCATGTTTCCCCTGACATGTGCCTTACCAACTTCATGTCTTTGTTTCCTGGATTTGTTTGTGTGTGTGTGTGTGTGTGTGTGTGTGTGTGTGTGTGTGTGTGTGCATGTTTTTGTTTTTGTTTTTTGATAACCCACTAAGTCCAGTTAGTACCGCACATATGTGCATGAAAGTGGGGCCATCCATTGGAGCATGGGAAACTACTGGTAGCCACGCCCTCAAAAAAGAATGATTCTTGCTCCGCAGACACCATTCATAGCCAGAAATAGCCCCTCCATTAGGTGCGGGGCTTGAGATCATTTGTCTCATCTATGCTGAAGTTTTAGCTGGCTCAATCTTGAGTAGGTTTTGCACAGGCCTTATGTAGGCAAGCACAGCCACTGTGAGTTCCTGACCATGAGAGTCGTGTCGTGTCCAGAGAGAGAGTCTAGTTCAAGTACACTTGATTCTTAAAACTCATAATCACATAAAATAAACTAAAAGTGTTATGTAAAAATGCTTTGCCTCCAATGCTTTGCCTCTAATGTCTCGCTCCAGAAATGACAATTCTTTAATAGTTTTTGTCAAACCAGTAGAAGCATCTAGGTGTTAAAGTCAAATAGATTCTTGTGTGCTCTTGAGTGTGTTTCATTGCAGCCTATTTGTCCTGGTGTCCCAATGTCCTCTCTCCCTCTCCTCCTCCCCCTCCTCCTCTTCCTCCTCTTCTTCCTTCTTCCTCTCTCTCTCTCTCATACACACACACACACACATACACACACACACACACACCACACACACCACACACTTTGTTTAAGAAGAAGCATATGTTTTCCCCATGACATTGCTATTGCTAAGGTCTTCCTGCTTCTTACTCATGCTCTTTGTTAAACAAAAACCACTTCCTGTTTGAAGCCATCCTTTCAATCCCATGGCTCTCCTGTGCTCTCTAGGATTAGATGTGTCCGGGCCTTGCTGCATTACTGCTGTCCGGGAAGTTCTTTACAGAGCCTCTTGGGCTGGCTCCAGAAAGCCATTGTCTTATAAGTGCTCCATTCCTATGTGCCCAGCTACCTACTTTCCTCTTTTACCTAAGAGGCTGTTGTGTTTTCTGTCACCTTGTGGTGTCTCTGTCAGTTGCAGATGGCTGGATTTATTTCTGGTTTTCTACCTTCTTCCCCTAGCTTTCTACATGTACCACACTATTGTGTTACTTATGAAATTAGGTGTAGTGATAGATACATTGTGCTCAAGATTTCTTGCTCATTAACAATACTAATTATTCTAGGACACCAGCAGGACCATTCTTTCTATATCTTCTTCATTTTCATTCATCGGTGCCAAGCAATTTCTATGGTAAAAGTCTTTCTTTGGTTCAATTTTCTTCCTGTGCACTTTATTTTTATGTTTTTGGCTATTTCATAGGTCTGCTTTCATGATTTCTTTCTTAGAAATCTTGTCATTTGTACATTGAACATATAAAATGCTAGAGTTTTGCATGCTGGTTTTATATAATGCACCTTTACTGAGTTTATCAGTCCTGATGCACCATTGACAGTGCCCTTGGGCTTTTCTGTACAAGGAACATCACCTACAAACTAGAATAGGGTGGCCCTGTCTCCCTCCCACACAAAAATCAACACAAACTGCATCAAAGATTTAAATGTAAGCCTCTGAAGCTATGAAGGTACAGAATAAAATATAAGGGGAATACTCTAGAATTGATAAAATAGAAGGGGGCACTCTAAAATAGCATTCCAGACTAGGTATACTATAACAGGACACTCTAGAATAGATACATTATAAGGGGATGTTGACAACCGCTCTGTCAATGTTGGAACCCCCACTGCCAAAAGCCTTGGGGGCTAAATTGTTAGAGCCCGTACTGCCCCAAGCTGCTCTGGTCCACGGGTCGGAGTTCAGCAAGAGAGAGAGAGAGAGTGAGGACAGACACGAAGAATGGAGACCAGATAGAATGTGATTCAATCCCATTTATTCTTCATTCTCTCTTCCTAGTCCAAGTCCCAAGTCTTGAGTTCCTAGTCCCTAGTTCCTAGTCCCTAGTGCCTCCAAGTTCCAAGTTACTTCTTCCAAGTGCCTAATTCCTATTGCCTAATAACTAACTCCAAGTTGTTCCTCCAAGTGCCAAGCGCCTAATACCTAATACCTAATACCTAATAACTAACTCTGTTCCAAGTTGTACTGTACTCTTCTGTCTAATACTCTCTAACTTCTTCTGTCTGCCTCTCACCTTTTATATGTCTTACTTCTAAGCCATGCCTTAAGTCATGCCTTTAAGTTATGCCCTTAGGCCTTGTCTCTAAATCTGATCTCTAACTCATGCCCTTAAATCTCAGCTCTAAATCACACCTTTAAGTCTCACACACCCAAGGGAAAATCCTGGGTATCTAATGCAAGATGTTATCAGAGTGTGCTCAGCTGTTGTAGACTAATGTAATCAAGTCTCTTGTTAGGGTATATGGCTCAAGATGGCTGCAAGGATGATAGCCACCTTCTGTTGGCTCCCCACAAGGGGACACTCTCAAATAGATGAAATATAAGGGGGGCACTCTAAAATACATAAAATATAAGGGGACACTATAAAATAGCAGTGTAGGCAATGATTATGACCTCAGAAACACAGTAAAGTATAAAAGATGGGTTATATTAAACTAAACTCTCTACACTGCAAAAGGAGCAACCACCAGCATAACAGACAGCCCACAGAATGGGAGGGGACATTTGCCAGTGGACAAAGGGTTAGCATCTAGACTGTATAAGAAACTCACAGGACAAACCAACAACTCAACTTTAAAACAGACACTTCTTAGAAGAAGTAGTAGCAGCCAACAAATTTGTGAAAACAGTATCACTGGCCATCGGGATAGACAAATAAACTATAGTGTGGTATAATCTCACCATTCAGAGTAGCTGATAGTAAAACAAAACAGAAAAAAATCCTGGTGGATGGTAATGGAAAAAAAAAAACATTTCACACAGCCATTATGGAGACCACAAGGCTCTTCAAAAAGCGAAAAAAAAGAATGATCATATGATCTAACTATCCCCTTTCTGGGTAGCTATCCAATAATGAAGCCAGCATACCAAAGTAACACTGTATGCCCATGTTTACTGCAGTGTCATTCATAATAGCCAACTATGGAATCAGTCTCTGTGTCCATCAATAGACAAGCAGAAAAGAAAATGGGCTTTATGTATACAATGGAGTTCAGCTATAAAAGAAAATAAAACCCTGATATTTATAGCATGGACCACTTAAGCCAGGGAAAAATTGCTGCCCCTAGCCAGTGCAGCAAAAGCCTGGCCCCAATTCTGTCCTGAATGAATCTAAAATCTAGTATCTAGAGGAATAATCTATAGGAAAGCAGTCCTGAGCTACAGCAAGCCACTTTTCTCTTGCTTGGAGAAATATTTGTTCTTGTGGATCACAGGACTCAAAGTGGGCACTGCCAGGCTTCTCATCTATGAACAGACAGCTTTCTAATCAGCAGTTCTTATGCAGAGTCTCTAGAACACAAGTTACTCTCCAGCCAGGTAGTACCAGAATGCCACCCTCCTCCTTCAGTCCATCCCACCCCAGCTTGGTCGTTAAGCAAGTTCCCTGGGGCTCATTTGCATGTTTTGCATTTTTGCACTTCAGGGTAATAAACAATATATGCAAAGTCTCTGGATGCCATTATTTAGGAAATCTGCCAGGGTGGATTAGGCTAGGATCTGTCTCAGTGTATATCTAATGAGGCAAAAGGAAGTTCTAATGGGATTTCATGGATTCAGATCATAATTGGATTTGGTGGAGGGTGTAATTAAATTTCATCAAGAGCCTAAAACCTCTGCCCTAGAAAATAACGGAAGGGTCAGAAAACCTACCATCTTGCTCAAAGGGAAATGGAAAATGCTGCAGAAACGGAAGCACATCTTAGCTTAGATGACAGCCACCCGACATCTGTAGAACTGGGAGTTTCATCTTTAGGTAAGTGAGCAATACCAGATTTATGATGCTGGGGAGGGGTCAGCCAGCCAGCTTGCATCAGTGAAAATACCCCAGAAAGACACCTGCAGCATGCCCTGCTGTGTGCCAGAGTTTCCAAGCTGCACAGTCTCCAGAGGCCATCCCTAGATAATGACTGGGGAGGTGGTGCTAGCTGCACTGGCCAAAGCACAGTTCTTTTAGAATGTGAGAATTGGCCAGTTGTGAGGCAAATGCTATTCTGTCCACTGAGTCCTACTCTGACGCTCCTAACTGAAATAGGGAAAATTCAGTAAACTGGGGAACAGAAATAACTCCCCTGGAAATCAATCAGGGACAGGCAATGGATGGCGAGAACATAGTTTCATTTTGTCCATTTTTTTTAAATGAATTATACTTTTGATGTCAAGTCTATGACTTTTTCCATTGTTAGAGGACTTATGAATTTTCCCATTTGGTTTTCTTTTGTGTTGAGACAAGTCCCTTGTGGCTTAGGTTGGCCTCTAACTTACTACTTAAAAAGCTAAGGATGACTTTGAACTTCTGACCCTCCTGTCTCCATGTCTCTCCTAAGCTCTGAGATGTACATACCGTGCCCATGCCCATGAGATTCCAGATGTTCACACTGTGCCCATGATATTCCAGGTGTTCACACTGTGCCCATGCCCATGAGATTTCAGGTATACACGCTATGCCTGTGCCCATAAGATTCCAGGTGTACACACTGTGCCCATGAGATTCCAGGTGTACACACTGTGCCCATGAGATTCCAGGTATACACACTGTGCCCATGCCCGTGAGATTCCAGGTGTACACACTGTCCCCATGAGATTCCAGGTGTTCAGACTCTACCCATGCTAGGATTAACTCTAGAGCTTCAAGCATACCAGATGAAAACTCTACCAACTAAGCTACATTTCCAGTCATTAGTTTTCTTTTAAAACGCTTCTATTTTTATCATTTATATTTATCTAGGTCTTCTTGGATATCTTTTGGGAAAACGTGATTTTGAGCATGTAAACTTTATGTATGTTTTCCTAGATTTATATCAAGATACTACATTTTCCTTTTAAAAACTACAAATGCTATGTTTTAAATTTGAGTTTCTAGCTTGTTTATTATTATTATTATTATGTAGAAGGACAATTAGTTTTTCTATGTTCTGAGATATTACTAAACTCAGCAAGTTATAGTAGACTTTCTGTATTGTTTACAACCTGTAATCTACAGAGACAGGCTTTGTCTACTCCTTTAAGCCTCTGTGTCTTCATTTTTCTTGTCTTATTGCATTGCCTATGGTTTCCTATGATACAGTGATGTTCTGTGTCACAGTGACAGAGGATGTTCTTGTCTTTCTCCTTGATCTTGATTCATCATTCACCATTTCACCATTAATCATGTCTGGTATATTTGTAGATTCTCTGTATTACATTTAAAACACCCCCCTTTTCCAGTTTGCTGAAGTTTTATTACAAAAGGCAGTTGGATATTGTCAAGTGCTTTTCCTATGTAAACTAATATGATCGTATGACTTTTCTGTTTTAATCCACTGATAAAGAGAACTTCGCTGATCTCACTCTTGAGTTTTGAAACATCTTTGCACACCAGGAACAAATCTCACTAGGCCGCAGTGTGTACTTCATTTTACACATTGCTAGATTTAATTTATTAACATTTTGCTGAGACCTTTGCTGTCTAAGTTGATGAGCGGCATTAGTCTATGGTTTTGACTCCTTTATACTATTGTCTGTTGGGCATCAGGTTATTTGTATCCTCCTAAAATAAGTTGTGGAAATAAGAATCCTCTCGTTTTCCAGAAGAAATTTTGTAAAATTCCCTAATTGACTATTGGAGTTTCTAACCAAGCTCAGGCCTACAAATTGTTCTTCAGGGGTTTTTAATCATTACTAAAATTTTAATTTCTGTAACATTATAGAACGACTTGAGTACTCTATTTTAACTTTTATACATTTGAACAGTTGGTGGCTTTTGAAGAATTGATCCTTTCCTCCTGAGCTGTCAGATTCACAGAGTTTCTTCCTCATTGATCTTTCAATGGCTGCAAAATCCCTGATGACACATCCTCTGTCATTCTTGGTGCTCGTGACTTGGGTCCTGATTTCCTGTCTTTGTTTTTTATCTTAGCTTGTTTCCTGCTGCCATGATAAACATCATTAACAAAAACAATTTGGGGAGGAAAGGGTTGATTTTTTCTTCTTTATAGCTTATAGTCCACCATGAAGGGAAGTAAGTCAGGGCAGGACTTAGAGTCAGAAACTGATGCAGAGACCATGAAGGAACATTGCTTAAAGGCTCGCTCCTCTTGGCTTGCCCCGCCTGCTTTCTTAATATAACTCAAGACCATCTGCTCAGAGGCGGCCCCGCCCACAGTGGTCTGTGTGCATTTCAAGAAAATGCCCCAGGGACTTGCCCCATTTCCCTCGTGGGGTCGCTCTATCTGTGCTTCACGTGTTTTGATGTGTTTTCTGTTATCACCGCCACTCAGTCCTACATATTTTTTAAGTTCTTTTGAGATTTGATGTTTGATCTAAGTATGTCACAGTACACAATAATATAGTATTTAGCCATATGTAAGAATTAAATTTTTTTTTTTGGTTAGGAAAATGGGTTATGTTGTTTGCCAAGATTAGATGGGCACATAACGGTAAGAATTCTATATTTTCTCTCAAATGTAAAAACTACATTCTATTGATCAGCCACCAAGTTCACTGATTCCACGCTGTCTTCACATATTACAGAGATTATTCTGTAATTCTGTTATTTCAGTTACTGTTATTTTTAGTTCTATAATTTATATTTAATTCTTTAAGTTCTTTTATTTCTTTTCTGGGATTCTTTTTCCTTTGTTTTTGCTTGGAAGACATGTTTTATTATCACAGAAACATTTTTAGTGATGGTTTCTTTTAAATCCTTGTCATAAAATTCAGCATCTGATTCTTTTCCTTCATCATCTGTTGATATTTCTAATTTCCTTCATTATTTTCCTGGCCTGTCATAGGATGAGTGAGGTCTTGTTTCTTACTTGTATCCAGGGTATTTGGATGTTACGATGAGATCCTGTTTCAGTTTGAGTTTCCAAAGATTCCTGTATAAGTATATTCCTCTTTCCTCTGTATTTGTTCAATATTGTCCTAACAAAAATGGGCCACGTGAGCATGGGAAGAAGGAGGCAGAATACCAAGTTGTCTGGTTTTCAGCCACCTTATTAAGTCTCTTATTGATGCTGAGTGAAGATAGGGGCTTAGCCTCTCCACTTCTCACCAAAGCCAGGGAAGGAGAAAATTGTGTACTGCTTCACAACATGTCCCTCTTTTGAGACCAAGTGATGTTGGGGCTCAACTTCCCATCAACTGCTCTGGGGGACAAGAGGGATGAGGACTGTGGTTTGAATCTAAAAATACTATTGGAGGACATGTGCTAAAGGCTTGTTTGCCACTTGAGGGGCTTTGGAAGTGATTGGTTCACAAAGACTCTGAACTAATCAATGGATTAGTTCATTGATGGGTTTATAATTTGATAGGCTATTGGAGATAAAGTGAAATCTAATGGAAAGGAGTAGATCCTTGGAGCCTATGTCTTGTACGCTGCATGAGGCTAAGAGTCCATGATTTATAAAACCTCTGACTCTGTGGGTCAATATAAATCCTTCCTACTTTACATTATGTTTCTTGGGAATTTTGTCATGGTGATGGAAAGCTAAGAGATGACCATGGTGTCTCCTAGCTCTTACTCCCACAGCTGACACCAGGGTGGGTATCATTTTACATCACCTGGTTGGTAGATATAGAAGCTCCATACATAATAGGCTCCAATAACACTACTTGGAATGAAGATCTAGAACATTCTCTGCTTCCATTGAGAGGAATATAGATTAATTTCCTGTATGACACAGGGTAGGTATATTTTATGCTGCCTACTCCCTTGGGCTATGGGACATATACATCAGCTCTCTGCTAGAACCCACTGAAAGGATTGGTGAGTGGAGTTAGAAGATAGATTAGTGTGGTGGTTTGAACATGCTTGGCCAGGGAATGGTACTATTTGGAGGTGTGGCCTTGTTGGAGGAAATGTGTCACTGTGGGCTTTGAGATCTTCCTCTTAGCTACCTGAGGTCAGTCTGCTCCTAGCTTCCTTTGGATTAAGATGTAGAACTCTCAGTTTCTCCAGTGCCATGTGTGCCTGGACACTGCCATGTTCCTACCTTGATGATAATGGACTGAACCTCTGAACTTGTAAGCCAGCCCCAATTAAATGTTGTGCTTATAAGAGTGGCCTTGGTCATGGTGTCTGTTCACAGCAGTAAAATCCTAACTATGACAGAAGTTGGGACCAGGGCCTGGGTTATTTCTGTGTTAGGCCTGACCACACTTTGGTTTGGAGGAATGTGAATTTGGGGGCTTTCGAAAGCAGTGGAATGCTTTAAGTAGGGCTTAATGGGCCATCCTAGTAGAAGCATGGAAGACGGTGTTCCTGGCGGGTGTCTTGAACTGTAGGGACCTAGCTCAAGAGGTTTTAGGGGAGAAGATTTTAGTCTGTGGCCGAGAGGCTGTTTTGTGATGTTTTGGTGAAGACTGGCTGATTTTTGCCCTTGTCCGAAGACTCTGCCTGAAGCTAAAGTGAAGAGATTTAGATTACTTGCCTTGACAAGGAAAATCTCTAAATAACCTGATATTATTTCTATTGTGTGGTTACTAAAGCTCATTTTTAATAAGAGCATCATTTAATGAAGAGTGTCAAGTTGCAAATGGAAAAAAAATACAATTTATGGTTCAAAGAGTAAAGGGGCACCAGAAAGTGGAATGAAGCTAAATCTTGTGTTCAGAGACATTACATGGAATTAAGGGAGTGGTGACTGGGGCAAGATCCCACCCAACTAAACTTATGCTTCTGCAGTTGAAGAAGGGATAGTTATATCTAAGCATTATTATGACCTGGTTACTGTTTTCATTTGGACTTTTAATTGAAATGAACTACAATCCAGAAATGGAGAGCACAACTGTGATCCAGATCTCGAGGCTGGAAGACACAGGCTTTTGATCTAGATCTGAGGAATAGAGGAATAGTGGCCACGAAAAGCTTAGGCCTAGACATGGTGGTACACACTTTTAATCCCAGGAGACAGAGGGAAGCAGATCTCTGAATTCAAGGCCAGCCTGGTACAGAGCAAGTTCAAAGTAGAGAAAAGCTTAGGTCTAGGCATCGTGGTACATCCCTCTAATCCCAGAACTCAGGAGACTCAGGAGAACTGCTGATCTTTGAGTCAGTTTACAGAGCAAGTTCCAGCCAAGCTTAGGCGGTGAAGGAGTTGGCAAACAGAAAGCTGGTGATAATGTAACAGAACAAGAGGCCATGTTCCAGCTCCAGTCAGAGGCTTTGACTCTGACTTTAGAGTCAAGAATAGAAGTGATTACTGAGACAAGTAATGCTGGTTAACTGGAGCTAAGAAATTAGTGGTGATTAAGAAGAGACCAGCATCACTGAGGTGAAATCTGGGAAGTGTTTTCTGAAAGCATAAAGAAGCTGTGTTCCAGAGATAGCCAAGGTTCTACCCTGTGGTACAGCTGGATTTGGTAACATGTGAGAGTCACACAGGTGGTGGTTTTGAAGACACAAAGATGTCATGGAGAGCAGCTGAAGCTTGAGACTGTGAGAAGCCAGGGAAGGCCATTGGTGAAGGTGCAGCCTCAGTTGCAATTGATGGCCTAGGACTGAAGGGCTCATGCAAAGAAGTTGAGTCTTGGCACCATGGAGGGGGCTTATGAGATGCTATTGGTGAAGCCTAGTTGCAGCAGAAGACCCCAGTGTATAGGAGATGCCAGTACCATAGGATGACCACCAAGAACACCAGCAGCAGTGAAATTGAGTCAACCAGAGCCTAGAGTGCTAGAGAGGGCAGAGCTGGAGAAGTGACCCAAGCCCTTTTGAGAAGCCTAGAAGATTCTGTGTGGATCCTAGACATTGGAACAAGAAGCTGAAGTTGTCTTGGAGGCCCCAAGATGTTAAAGATACCAGAGCCATGGAATATCTGCCAAGGAAAGCTGCTAACAGAGAGTGGAAGCAGCCCAGGAGAAAGAAGTCTGTTGTAGACAACAATGCTGAAAGGATTTGGAGATTTGAGGAGTGCTTTAACCTCAGACATGGAGATACAGAATTTGGAATTTCTCAGCTTGTTTTCTATCTTCCTTTGGTCCAGTATTTATTCACTGTGTCATTTTGGAATGATAATATATATCCTGTGATATTGGAAGTATGTGATCTACTTTTTAATTTTGATTTCTTGAGGGATTACAGTTAAGAAATTGCATGAATTTCAGAAGAGACATTGAACTTTGGACTTTTAACATTGTAGAGACTGTGATAGAGACTTCTGAAGTTGGACTAAATGTATGATTGCAGTATGCTATGCCTAGGTATGGTGTCCATATATACATGTGTTTGAACAAGCCTATGGGAGCCTGGGATGGCTTGAATATGCTTGGCCCAAGGGAGTGGCATTGTTAGGAAATGTATCTTTGTTGAAGGAGGTGTGTCACTGTGGGAGTGGGTTTTGAGACTCTCCTCTTAGCTGCCTAAGGACAGTCTGTTCCTGGCTTCCTTTGGATCAAGATGTAGAACTCTCAGCTCCTCCAGCACCACACCTGCCTGGATGCTGCCATGCTCCCAAATGATGATAACAGATTGAACCTCTGAACCTGTAAGCCAGCCCCAATTAAATGCTGTCCTTATAAGAGCTGCTTTGATCATGGTGTCTGTCCTTAGCAGTAAAACCCAAACTAATATAGTTAGGGTCTCATTTCCTTGTGCCTAACTGATTCAAGGTAGACACTGTCAAGTTTTTCCACTGTTAGGCCACTGTGTTTCTGGTTCTTCAGCCTTCATTTTGGAATGTACTTCTTCCATATTTCTTAGAACCCGGAACAAGTAATTGCCTTTTTACTTCTGAAATTCCCAGGGCCCTAGGAGGCTAGTGTCTTTATTACCCCTTTCAGTCCACAAGTCCCCACTACTCATCCGCTGGTTTTGTTCCTTTTGTTTTGTTGGAGATGTATGATGTGTAAGTGAACATGTGCATGAGCAGGTGAAGGCCAGAGGTTGACATCTGGTATCTTTTTTTATTGCTCTCCACTGTCTATATTGAGGCCAGTTCTGTCACCGAATCCAGAGCTCTCCCTTTTGTCTAGTTTAGCCAGCCTGCTTGGCCCATGGAGGCTGGATCTGTCTCCTATGTGCTGGGATTACAGGCAGCTGTCACAACTGCCCAGCTTTTTACATGGTTTGGGGGCTCTGAATCTGAGTGACCATGATCATGTAGCAAGCACTTTATGCCCTGAGTAGTCCAGCCTCCGTTATTCTCTTAAAAACACAGCAATTATATCTTGTGTGCAATTTTATATCATTTTACTTACCATAAGTTTTACATTTCTGTTAAAAGCAGAACTGCTTACAAGTACATTTTTAGAGGTGATATATAATTCCCCACTGAGTGGTCAGAGTACGATTTACATAATCATTTGCTATTGATATTTATTGCTATAATAAATTATGTAGTGGTGAGAATGTATTGCTTTGGTGTTTTTTTATTCCACATGTATGATTATTAGGGTAGAGTCCTGGGGTAGAATTGCACATAGTCCCATAGCAGCACATAAAACCTCTTCTACCTTCGCCAACCGTGAGACCTCAGCATGCTTTCAGACACAGCTAACGTCACAGAGAAAGGAGAACATTGTCCCAATTTGTTCTAATATGTTAATTGTGTTGACCATCCCATACTTTGGAATTTAGCATTCTGTTTTCTCAGAATTCATATCTTCAGGGCCTGCATGCTCTATTGGAATAGCCTTGCTAGTATAAAAATCTGACTCCGTACATGCAAACGGTTTTCTGAAACTACAAAGACATATTTCAACATCAAAGATGACCTAAAAGACAAATACCCCAGTCCCCTGTTCAACTGCCTAACAGGAAAACACCTGCCAATTAAACGAAGGTATCAGATAAAGATAAAACATACAAAACACTTCAGATTTTTTTTGGATAACTCTTGGTCATGAAAAGCATGCTGTTTAAAATGAATAACCGTGTCTTAACCCTTACCTGAAGCATGACCACGTTGTCACCTTCAAAGGTTACAAACACATCTGTGTCACATTTCAGGCCTGAGATTTGATTTTCCATTATGTAACCCTGTTGCAGAGGAAGAGGATGGGAGAAGGGAGAGGAAGAAAATAATATTTTAAGTTGCAATGATATCATTATATGGGAAAGTTAGTTTTCTTAAATTAAAAGCATGGATCAATGGGGAGAAAAAATAAGCATGTATCTCTTACTCAGAACAATTTCAATGTATCACATTAGCTTTGAGGTCACAAAGACAATTTTGGGTATTATCATCATTGTTGGTAAAACATTTACAAATGATCATTTCATATTTAACCAAAAAATTTAAACTAATCACACCAGTATTCTTTGTTTTCAAACTCTTTTGTATTCTACTAATGGCTTACTCCTACTGTGTCCAAGAGAACAATGCCTTCCTCCACCCTGAAACACCCTTTTTAAACACTGAAGATTATTGGAAGGCAGGTTAAAAATCTCATTGACATTCCACATCTTAGTATTAACTGCTCTGCTTTGTAAACTCACACTTTGACTAGCTTCTTCCTTTTGTCTTCTCCCTGCCCCCTTTCTTTTCTTCCTTTTCCTCCTCCTCTTCTTCTTCCTCCTTTTCACTTCTTGAATCCTATTTCTAAGGTAGCATCTCACAATTTCCTAAGTGCTGTCTGTCTCCTTCCATAAAGAATTGGCTGGTCAGGAGAATGTAGGTTCGGGTCCAGGCAAATGTGAGGGAGTGTGGCTTATCTCTGGCCTGGGAGCTTTTCCCCTGCCAGGGCCTCTCCCTCTCCTCTGTTCTGCTTCCCATTTTCGTCTGGCGTGTTTTCTTTCTCACACTTCTCACTTCCTCATCTGATTTTCCCATTCTTCCATTTCAGATTTCTGACTTTTCTGGATTCCCCCTTATATATCTTACATCCCCACTTCCCCTTTCCCACGCGCCATACCAGCCATACCGGGCTGTACAGGACGCCCCTTCTCAGTTCTCAGTTCTCACTTCCCATTTCACACAGCTCACACTTGGGTTCTTTGCCACCCCCATATGCTTTACATTTCTCACTTCCCTTTTCCCACCCGCCCTACCCGGCATGCTGCTGTACCAAATGTTCCCCTTCCTTGTTTCTCAGTTCTCACTTCCCATTTCCCACAGCTCACACCTGGCATCCCCATATGCTTTACATTTCTCACTTCCTTTTTCCCACCCGCCTTACCCGGCATGCTGCTGTGCCAAATGTCCTCCTTCCTCATTTCTCAGTTCTCACTTCCCATTTCCCACAGCTCACACTTGGGTTCCTTGCCATCCCCGTATGCTTTACATTTCTCACTTCCTCTTTCCCGCCTGCCGCACCCCGCCTTAACTGTTGTACCAAATTTCCCTTTTTCAGTTCTCACTTCCCTTTTCCCACCAGCCTACCCGCTATACTGGCAATACAGGATTTTCCGCCCTTTCTTATTTCTCAGGTCTCACTTCCCTTTTCCCACGTCTCATGCCCGGATTTCTTTCTACCCCCAGATGCTTTACATTTCTCACTTCCTTTATGTAGTTTCACTGGTTTTATATAAGTCAAAGTTTCCACTTGTCTGGATTCCCCTATCTGTTCATTTACTTTACAACGCTACAGCACACGCCCTCTATGGTTTCCTCTTTCCATTTACTTCAAGAGTCTCGTTTCCTGTTTTTCTCCTTTTCTCACCTCTCTTATCCAATTTCCCCTTTCCTTCCTTTCTTACTTCCTTCTCTCTCTCTCTCTCTCTCTCTCTCTCTCTCTCTCTCTCTCTTTTTTGTTTTTCTTATTTCAATTTCCTTCCTTTTAAAAGCTGTTTGGTGTGTGTGTGTGTGTGTGTGTGTGTGTGTGTGTGTATACACACCACAGCAGGTGCCCAGAAGCCAGAAGAGGAGACTAAATCCCACGGAGCTGGAGTTGCAGGTAGTTGTGAGGCACCCAATATGGGCATTGAGAATCAAGTTGTATCCTTCACAAGAAAGTGTGCCGAGCATTCCCACCTGCCCTAGCGGATGTTCCAAATCCCCCCTTTCTTGTTTCTTGTTTCTTGGTTCTCACTTCCCTTTTTCCACACGATGTACCGCTATACCCTCTGCAGCCGCTGTGCCTGCTGTACCCACTGTACCACATCTCCCCCTTTCTTCTTTCTTATTTTAGGGCCACCACCCCAGCCGTAAAAACAATTAACCAAACAACAACCCCCTACTCTCAGTGATACTTCATCCTTTCTTTCATTTATTTTTATTTAATATATATGACTGTTTAGCCTGAATGTTCACACGTACATCATTTGCATGCCTGGTACCCAATGAAGCCAGAAGAGGGCATTGTATCCCCTTGAACTGGAGTTATAAGCCACCATGTGAGTGCTGGGAACCAAAATCCAGCCCTCTACAAGAGAAGTAAATGTCTTAACCACTAAGCCATCCCTCCAGTCCCTTAAACACACTTTTCAAATCGGCAGATAGCATATGATTTTATCATGTCCAACATATTCTTAAGTATGTACACACAGTGAAACAACAATGCTAATTAACAAAGACACCACCTCACATGGTTATTACTCCTGTGGTAAAAACACATAACACCCATACTCTTTATATTTTTGAAGAATACAATATATCATTATTAACTAATCTCTTAAAAATTCATTTCCTTTTTCTAGCTGTAATTCTATACCTTTGGCCTATGTTGTGGCTCAGTGGGTCAGCAGGTCTGTGGGTTTGGCTAGGGGGAGGAGGGTTATATAGGAGGAGGAGTTCAGTGTTATAGCTCTTTTAGACAGTATTTAGTGAAACAGCTTGCATGCATATTTTACTCGGAGTGAACAAGGGCTATATAAACCTTGGAGAGTGGAAAGAAATTTTCAAGGTGAGTGTGCATTGGCTGAGGCTTAAGGTACTGGGAACTCTCTGTGGTGGTTTGAATATGCTTGGCCCAGGGACTGGCACTATTTGGAGGTGTGGCCTTGTTGGAGTAGGTGTGGCCTTGTTGGAGGAAGTGTGTCACTGTGAATGTGGGTTTAATATCCTCATCCTAGCTGCCTGGAAGCCAGTCTTCTAGCAGCCTTCAGATGAAGATGTAGAACTCTCAGCTTCTTCTGCAGCATATCTGCCTGGATGCTGCCATGCTCCTGGCTTTGATGATAATAGACTGAACCTCTGAACCTGTAAGCCAGCCTCAATTAAATGTTGTACTTTATAAGAGTTGCCTTGGTCACGCTGTCTGTTTACAGAGGTAAAACCCTAACTAAGACATCCTCATTTGCATGGAGAGGCATTCCAGGTGCTTGCCAGGCAGGTTCTCAAGAGAAAATAAGTTGAACCTGTAATTTCACCAAAGACTATGTGACATTCCTAAGGTAGCAGATGTGGGGATCATGCTCCCCAGGTAAGGTCAGGCAGGGGGGAGAAATTCCCGATGGGAAAAAGAGTCCTCTGTTTTGGGTGGAGCTCAGGAAACTGTCCAGTCATGGTAGAGTATGACCTTAATATCAGGGTTTCCCAACAAATGTCTTGCTACTACATCCCCATTAACTCTCCCCAGGCTCCAGTAGGTACCATTCTATCTTCCACTTCCATACTACGAACTTCTTAGATTCTACATGAGTGAGAACATGCAGTGTTTATCTTTCTGTACCTGGATCATTCTAATTAACATGATGTCCTACAGGCTTATCTACAGTGTCATAAAATATCAGGATTTCATTCATTCTATGGCCACACACAAAGAAAATGCAGTATATGTGTGTGTATATATGTGTACATATATGTACACACAAAGATAAATGTTTAAATGATAAATGTCCCCCATAGGCTTATATATGGGAACGCTTGGTCCCAGTTGGTGGCATTTTGGGGAAGATTATAAAACATTTAGGTCCTAAAGTTTAGGAGGTGAGGTGGTCACTGGAGGTGGGCTTTGAAGTATGACTATTATAAAAAATTATAAAATTATTAAAAATTGACATTATCACTAGATGTGATCCGAGAGTACCTCTTGGTCCCTTTTCTATTTCAACAATAGAATATCTGAGACTGAGTAATTTATGTGTAATCTTATATATGCACGCATATATACAATCACACTTCATTCATTCATTGATGAATATATAGATCAACTGTATACCTTGACTGTTACAAATAGTGCCATAATGAACATGGAGTGCAGACATACCTCAAAATAGTGGTTTTATTTATTTTGGGCACATGCACAGTAGTGGGATTCCTAGATGACATTACGACACCATTTTTAGCTTTTTGAGGAACCTCTACTGTTTTCCACAATGACTGCCCTCATTTACTTACTTTCCCAGCAACAACATACAAGGGCCCCCCCATCCCACATCCTAACCAACTCTTGTCATCTTCAAGCATTTTTTGTAATAGCCATTCTTCAAAGCCCACTCCCAGTGACCACCTCACCTCCTAAACTTTAGGACATAATGGTTCTGTAATCTTCCCAAACAGTGCCACCAACTGGGACCAAGTGTTCTCGTATATAAGCCTATGGGGGATATTTATTGTTTAAACAGCAGCATCTAGCTGGCCAGCTTGTTGCAGTGATTCTGCTGTTCCTGCCTCCTAGGTCCTGGGATTATAGGTGGCCAGGGCAACTGCCTGGCTTTCAAATGAGTTCTGAGGATGCCAATTCCAGACTTCTTGCTTGTGTGCCAAGTGCTTCATCCAGTGAGCCATCTTCCAGCCCTCATTTGCTATGTTTAATTAGGGTTATTGTTTATGTATTTATGTATTTATTGCTATTTAGCCAAGCACTGGACATCTTTTCTCCTTGTGAAAACGTACTTCTTAAATATTTCCCCCATTCCATGGGTTATCTCTCTGCTGTTTCCTCTGCCACACATTCCCTAATTTGACATGGTCAATTTGGCCTGCATTTGGTTGGGAGCGTTATCTGAGACATCCTTGCTTAGATGAATACCTTTTGTTTTCTTCTATATGGTTTTATTGTTTGGGGTCTCACTTTTAAGCTCTTTGTCAATTTTGACCTAAGTTTTGTGTATAGTTTAAAATGAGGATCTAATTTGTGTGTGTGTGTGTGTGTGTGTGTGTGTGTGTGTGTGTGTGTGTTCCCTTGGCTGAGGAAGCTGCCCTCTCTCCCATGGGTCCTTCACACATTTGTCACCAAGCACTTGGGTGTAAGTACATAAGTCTATTTCTGGGCTCCACTACGTTCTGTTGTCTCTGTCTGGTTTGATGTGAGAATCTTGCTCTTTGGTTACTATGGATTTGGAGTCATATAGTGAGGACTCATTGAGCTGTTAGTAATTTTGGCCAAGGTTGCTTTGACTATTCAGATCTTCTTTTTATGCCATATGAATTGTGGTAGTGTTCGTTGCATTTCTGCAAAGAACAGGATTAAAATTTGGGCCTCACACTCTGGGTCCTGTGGACATTTTAACAATATTAATGATATCAATTATTCCAATTTAAGAGCATGAGCTTCATTTCCAGCTTTCTGTCTTCTTCAATTGCTTCTGCCAATGTTCTGTTGTTTTGTTTTGTTGTAGAGCTTTTTACTACTTTAGTTGAATATATTCCTAGTCGTTTTTGGTAGCTATTATATTTGAAAAGGGCTTCTTTACTTTTCAGATAGCTTTGCATCAATGTGTAGAAATGCTGCTGCTGTTGTGTGTTGATTTTATGTCCTGGGGCTCTAGTAAATTCATCTGCAACTCTGTGAAATATTTATTAAGTATTCCATTGCAGGTTTTTTATATAAACCTGTCATTCGCAAACAAGATCAGTTTAACGTCCTTTTCCCGATCTGCATGGCCCTCTACTTCTTTTTCTTGTTTAATTGTTCAAGTTAAGTCTTTTATGCTATGCTGGCTAAAAGTGGTGAAACTGGGGTGCCTTCTTCTATTCCAGATCATAGAGGAAAATCCTTTTAATTCTCCCCTTTACAGCACATTAACTATGAGTCTGCCACCTTGACTTCATTGAGTTGAAGTAATTTTTCTTCTATGCTTAAATTTGTTTTTTGATCTTGAAGGGATGTTGAATTTTGGCAAGCACTGTCTTCTGTATCTATGACAATGACCTATGTTGTCGCTGTGTATTCTGGTGGTGTGATATCGCATTTATTGATTGGCATACATCCCACTAGTCTTGCATCCTTGTAATGGTGAAATGAATATCTCTTGGTCATGGTGTATGATCTTTGATGTACTGTTTGGTTCGGTTTATTCTGTAGAGAATTTTTTCATCTATAAATGTATCATACATAACCCCATGTATCCACACATATACAAATCTCACGAATACATATTGGTGTTTGTAATTTATATCTATACATCAATAACATGAGTGTGAATCAGTCTTTTGGAGTCTGAAGAATTTCTACTCTAAGACATTCAACAGCGTTTTAGGGCTTTATTATAGAGCAAACTTTCTCTTCCTTCTATTTGGGCATCTCAAGTGAGGCATTTGTTTCTATATTCCTGGTGGAGTTTATAGGGGGAATGGGAAAGAAAAAGGGAATAGGGGAAAGAAAAAGTCATCCCCCAAAAGTGAGTAATATTTTCCATTAGCTGACTTCACTCTTAATAAAACAACAGTGAATGAAGGGAAGAAATGTGGACTGAACCCATGCTCCAAAAGCCAACAGAATCCTCAGTGGGTAACACAGCCCAGAATCTCATCTGTGAGAAAAGAGAACATGTTGGGTGGATGTGCTACCCTCTGTGGGCCCTCTGGGTTACACTGAGCCACTCAGCAGCTAATTGTGAATGCCACTGGGATTATGTCCCATTTCAGAAAGAACCCATGAAACAGATTTTATGATTCAAGCTCTGCATTTTGAAAGTTTAATATTTTCCTGCTGTTCTCAACATCTCTGAATTTTTTTTCCTGGATGATTACATTTAATAAATGTATCAGAACAAATTAGAAACAGGCTTTTGTTCCTCTTTTTAAACAAACTGAGGGTAAATTTTGTTAATTTAAAGAAGAAACAGATGCAATCAATCTTATCTTATTCATTAAGAGAGGGCCAATGAAACACACAAAGGAGTAGATCCTCCCAGCCAGGGGGGCTGTCTTAGAACTATGTTAATATTGTTTCTGCATGTCTCCATCATTCACTCTTAGTCAAGAAGAAAGATTATGGAGACTGACCATAACTCTTCTAGAGACAGCCACATCTGGGCTGAGTCTTCTGACTCTAGAGCTCTGGGTCTAAGAGCTGATGATGAGCTGGCCCACTCTGCCCTCCATGTTTTGAGCCCCCTTGTTAATGAATTGCATTCTCAGAACTTAGGAACTGGCAAGGGTCAGAGGATATTCCTTCTTGAGTCCTGTCCCCAAATGTCTGCTTTCTGTTGTGGACACCAGGCTATCCATAATGAATCAGACTTGGACCTGGCCTCAAGAGAGACAGAAATCAGGGGTAGATCAGTAAAATAAAATTGATCATTAAAAATCTGTGGTAATGGGACTGGGGAGACAGACAGCTCAGTCTGTAAAGTGATTGCTGTGCATGTGTTTGGACCCAGGTTAGATCCCTAGGACCCACAGAAACAAACAAAATAGCAGGGTGAGTTTGTAATCCCCACACTGGGGAAGCAGGAATGGGTGGATCCTTGGCCTACTTGTCAAATGCCAGGCAAGTGAGAGATGCTATGTTAATAGGGCAAAGGCAGACAGTGCCTGAGGAACAACAATTGAGGATGTTCTCTGGCCTCTTTCACACACATAGGCACATACAGATACACACACACACACACACACACACACACACACATAAAGAGAGAGAAGGACGGGGAGAGAGAGAAAGAGAGAGAGAGAGAGAGAGAGAGAGAGAGAGAGAGAGAGCTATCATAGAAGTTCTGGTGTGAATCAGGGGACAGTGGCATGTACCTAGAGTCTTAACTACTCAACAGAGAGAAGCAGGAGGAAACTTGAGCCTAGGAATTCAAAAACAGCCTAAGCACCACAACAAGGCCTAGTCTTTTTTAAGGAGGGGATATCTTGTTTAACTTAGAACCTCACAGGAATGAATTCAACCAAGCTAGGACTAGGAGATACTCACACAGGCCAAGGGGTGGGGGGCAGAGAGAGCACCCAGAGATCACACAAAGCATATGGAGATGGAGGATGGCTTACAGTCAAGGCTCAGAAGAAGGCAGACCAGGATCAAGTCAGTCAGGAGCTCAGGAGCCACCTCTGGCATTTCTTTTCTGGTTGCTTAGAAGCAAAGTTAAAAATAAATGCTAAGGTTTGGAGCAAGATCACTTGATTTTATTCTAAAAGATGACTTTAGCTATTGAGTGGAATACAGACCATAGGAAGCAAGAGGAAAGGAGAGACTTGGACCAGCTAGTGGTGAAAAGACAGGAGGCCCAGGTGGAATGGAGAGGTACTGTGGAGGGCTGGGGCGAAGATGGACAGGTGCAGAGGGAAGCTGCTTCTTTGCAAGTCCACAGAGGGCTTTCCTGAGAAGAATGGTGGGAGAAAGGGGTGGGTTCCCAAGTCAGATAAGGGACAGAGTGTTGTCCATATCCCTGACATCTCTCAGAGAGCATAGCAGGAGTGGGACTGCTCTCTACCCAAATCAGTCTTGGGCCTAGTCAACTCCATAGAGATAAAGACCCTGTCATGATAAAGCCACTTAAACTACTGTTTCTCCACCAGAGAACTGGCTTCTGGGAAATCTTGTGACTGGCAGTCTGCTAATATAGTTAATATGTTTGGAATCCCCCTGCCCCCACTGCAGAACTTTCTTCCTTGTCTTTTCTCCTCCCCTTCCCCCAGACTCAAAAGCTGTCCTCTAAAACAGTCTCCTTGCTCCCCTGCTCCTCTGCACCCTGAGACCACCAGTGTGCAGTGGCCAACCATGGATAGGGGACCCACAAAGGAACACATTTGTATTCAAGTGAGAGTCAGTGTGACTTCCCAGTGGACTGGTTTCAATGGCCATGGGACAGAGGGAATCTAGAGATGTGAAAAGTCTGGGACGAAAACAGTCCTCATCCCAGGGAAGTATTTAAAACTCCACAAAGAAGTGGAATCTAAGGGGACTGAGCACAGAGAAAAGAAAGAGTCCAAGCAACCTCAAGAGGTTAGACAGAAGGAGACTGGCAGAGGAGACAACAGGACAGAGAGAAACTGGCTGTGCAGCACAGAATGCAGAGAGAAAGGGTCTCTACCATCAAGAATGCTATGATGGGCTGGAGTAGGTAAGGAGCCTTTGAACTGAGTCCCTGGGAATACATGGTGACTTAGATGAAACAAGCCAGGGGTAGAGAGGAAGGCAGATTTGCTTTGGATGGTCATCTCTGCCAAAGCAGCTGCATAGACATTGCTGTCAAAATCATTCTAGTAGAAATCATCACAAATATGCTTGAGAAATGTCTTCAAAAAGAGTATGGTCAGCAATACTCTGAGAGTCAACAGAGGACAGACCTGACTTCAGAGAGGACAGCAGGTGCTGAGGCCAAGCAATGGGTTCAAAAGAGTCAACTGGAATGAGCTAGCCTTCTGAGGACCACCACGTATGATGATAAACAACCCCCCCATCCATGCCCATCCAAGACAATGGGGTATTTGTTAGTTGCACTCCGCCATGGGTGGAGTGGAGTGTGCTCTCTGAAATTCCAAACCACAGCTCTAGGGCCCGAACCATACTCCTACCTTATGGCACATTATGGATGAAGGGAGCCACTATCTACAAATCAAAGATGTAATTCACCAGGAAGACAAGGCAAGCCTAACTGTGCGATCATCTAATAACACAACTTCAATGTGATCAAAATCTGAGGTCAACACAGTTACTGAAACCATTAGTCAGCAAGCTTGGGCTGTTGATCACCTTGGAGACTGCACCAGATAATAGAATACATGCTTTTGAGATAAACCTGGAAACTGACCACACTCAACCCCACAGTGTAAGTTATGGCAGTTTTTGAATGTCTGTGCTGTACTGACTGTGTTCTCTCACTGCGGTGGAATTAAACAGAAAAATCAAATAAAGAATAATTGGTATAGCAACAAGAGGAGTCACTGAGACAATGGCTGTGCAGTGGTTAGTCCTGAGCTGAACGGTATGGATTTGAACCTGAGACCTGTCGACTCAGCTGCTCTGTGGTGCTGGGGAAACTGCTGAAATGCCCAGTGCCCCATGTTTCACGTACACAATACTGGGGTCATACTAGCTCTACCTTGTATGGCTGTTGTCGGAATTAATGTAAGGAATTCCAAGTGCAAAGATGACTCATAACACAAAATAAAGATTTAATAACAGTCAAACATTTCTTACCATTTTAAGTATTAGCCATCAGGAAATTAAAAAACAGTCAAGAAGCATGTAGGTCAGTAAGCCATAGTGGAAGTTAAAATATACTTAGAATTAATAAAGTTTTCTACGTTAAACTACAATTAATAATGTCAATGCAGTATTTCAAATGGGGGAGTTATAGCATTAAATGTTTATAATAAGAGAGACATTAAGGAAATTAATAACCCTTAAATTAAGACACGAAAAGAGGGCTGGGAAGTAACTCAGTGGGTGATGGGAACCAGGATTCGGATCCCCAGAGCCACACTGCATACCAGCTCGCCTTTAACCGGCTGTAGTCCAAACCCTGGACTACAGGTGAGCCGGCATGCCTTTATGTGGGCTCTTGGAATCATGAAGAGACAGGGAACCTCCAAACAAACTGCCTCGCCAGACTAGCTGAAACAGTGAGCCCTGTCTGTCTTGGGCCTCCACATGCATGTACACATGTGTGCCCACACACTTGAGAACACACAGCCATGCCTATACACACCGCACATACACACACAAAAAAGCTTAATTACAAAAAGTTTTAGAAAGATACTATAAGTAGAAAAATAAACTCCAAGAAGATGGAAGGAAATACAATAATTTAAAAAGATCTACAAAACAGGAAAACCAGATGCAATGAAGAGAACAGAGAGAAGATTATGGCCTAAATAATAAATGCAAAATCCGTACAGAGGAAAGATGGATGAGAAGAACAAATGTCAACAGGAATGACAGGGGAGTCACAACTACAGATACATCAGGATTTAAAAGGAGAAGAGGGGCTTTGTGAATGTTCTGCCAAGAAAAAGATAAAGCTAAAAAGAAATGGAAAAATTAGAGAAAAACAGAAATTACCAAAACAGACCTTCAAAAAGAAAGTAGCTTATAGATATGCAAGAAGCAAAGCCGTGTTCTAACATGTTCTTAGAAAGAACCCACAAGAACCAACCCTACAATCCTTAGCTGCTGAGCCAGATAGTCAAGGGATGGGTCACTCTACTCAATTCCATGCAAAGTTGTCCAGATAACAGGAGAAAACGAGCAACACTCAAGTAAATCAGTGAGGGTGGCATGATATTTTTTTCATGTGTACATGTTTGTACACAAACATGTGCATAAGTATATTGGTGCATGTTTTAGGGAAAGGGATGTGTGCATGAGTGTCTGTGTGTGAGCACGTGTATGTGTGTGTGTGTGCGTGTGTGTCTGTGTGTCTGTGTGTCTGTGTATGTCTGTGTGTGTGTCTGTGTGTGTCTGTGTGTGTGTCTGTGTGGTGTGTGTGTAGTCCAAAGATGACATCAGGTGTCTTCCTCAGTTTTTCTCAATCTTATATCTTGGGGCAGCGTCTCTCACTTGAGCCCAGAGCTCATTGATTTGGCTTGTCTATGGGATCTCCTGTGCCTGTCTCCTGAGATCTAGGGCTAAAGTTGGCATTATATTTACCTGGTTTTTATACGGGTCTTAGTGATCTGAACTCATGGACCAGAGGATCAGAGCCTCATGCTTGCCCAATGTTTGCCCTCTTCGTCATCTCCCTATCCCTGAGAGCAGTATTCAGTTTGATATCCAATCAAGATAAGAGTAGTTCCAGAAAAGAACAAACACAAGCTAACCTCACTCAGTTGAGGATAGAAAACCCTAAACAAGTATTATCGAGCCAACAGCATACTTAATACATGTGAGCAGGACAGCTAAGCTGTTTTACAGCCACAAGCTTAAGGTTTGGTGATATTAAGAAACTATACTAATATAATCCACCAAGTTACAGATTCCAAAGAGAAAAGAATATCATCACAAAAATGCAGATAAATAATTTCATATGCCCGAATTTAAAAACTAACCTATAATACAAACCCACATATATATGCATAAACCAGGGGTAAAACAGATTATGAGCTTATTTCCTATGCTGTGATAAAATGCTGTAACAAAAAGTAACTTACGGGAGATAGGATTTGTTTCTGATTTCAGCTCCAGAGGGATAGAGCCCTTCCTGATGGGAAACATATGGTGGCAGGTGCAGAAAGCTGGCTACACACATTGCATCAACACACAGGGAGCAGTGAGAATAGCAAGTGGGGCCATAAAGGTCTGTATTTTCCCAAAGAGCACCAACAGCTAGGGAGTAAGTGTTCAAACAGATGAATCAATGGGGAACGTTCCATACTCCGACTATAACACAGAGCTTTCTTAGAATAGTCTGTGAAAATCCCCACACCAATGCATTGAGCACATCCTCCTTACAGACAAGAATAAAACATGGATGTGGGTACTTAACCTTTGACTATCACACAGGAAATCCTTACCACTTCCATGGTAAGAGACAAAGGAATAAAAACGAAAATTGTAAAGGAAGAAGCAAAGCTATCATTTCTCACAGGTGACACAGTCATAATCCTAGACAAAGCCGGAAAACTATAAACCAATTATGTATGTGTGGACTCTCTATCCTTCCTGGCTCTTCTCATGAGACCAGAATTTCTGCCCTTCCTCCCCACCTCCCCTCTGCCCTCCTTCTCACCCTCCCTGCTTCTGCTCTTTTTCCCACCCCTCCTAAGATGTATTCTTCCTTCTGGCTTGAGGAAGCTGGTAATGAGCCTCACTTACTTCCACCCATTAGAAGCTTAGCTTATATGATCACTGCTCAGAAGTCAGTTATGAGGCTATATTGTTCCACCCCATTTGGTTCTGCCTTGATGTGTGTGTGTGTGTGTGTGTGTGTGTGTGTGTGTGTGTGTGTGTCCTTTTAGAGAATTATCTCACAAGAGGAAAAGGAATGAGAAAGACAACTACACAACAGATTCTGAATCTGGCAAAGCAGCTCAGGTTCCATGCCAGACTCGTCCTTTATCCACCGTGGGTCTGGCTGCTCTCCACTCTGTATGACATTTATAATCAACTTACTTTCTTCCCTAAGAAGTTTGGGCAGAGATTTTTAGAGGCACGTTGCCAATGAAATTAATTATCCTTGGATCACTGTAGCAATTTCTCTTTCCTTTATCAGTGACAAGGGTCAGTTTTACTGCCTGTTACTGCACACTCTAATTTGCCTAACAAGATGGGACCCAGTAACACAAGACTGTCCAGAGATAACATGGAAGCTATCACATAGAGGGATGATATTTCTCCTCAGTGATTTCAAAACTCACAGCAAAATACAAACAGGCTTGTTTAAAAAAACATGTAATATGCTAAATAGGAATGAAATATGAAACACTAATTAATACAAAACCCAGAGGCCAAGACACAAAGTTCCATGGCCTCCCTACATACACACTCAAAAAGGCAAAATCCTAAATCAGGGACAAGACCCTTGGGTTTGGAAGGTCTCATATTTATTTTTAAACTTAAAAACACACTAACTTATGTGTTTGTTTATTTTGTTCATTTTATCCTACTGAGCCCACCCCTGCATAAAGTCCTCCTTCCTGGGAACTCATATGCCCACATGCAAGGGCCCATCCTAAGAAATTGGCCCTACCTATGAGACACTCTGCCATACACATACACCTACACATACATAAACTACGTATACGCAAACACATATACATACACAAACACATGCACATATACACAAACACACAAATACATACACACATAAACACATATACATACACGTACACAAGCACATACACAAACATATAAACACACACACACAAGACAGGTTCACTGTGTAGCCCAGAATACTAGCTTTGGACTCATGGATCTTCCTACCTTTGTTTCTTGAACCAGGATTACAGGTGTGTGTCACCATTCCTGGTTTGAGGCGAAGGTCTCGTTTAGAACGCCTGCCTCCTTTCACTAGATCTGAGGAAATGGCATCTTAAAACCTTGTTGCTCCAGCCATAACTAAGTCACAGAATAACTAAGTCGCTGAAGCTTGGACAGTTACTTGATCTTTTAGGGTCTCAGAAAACTTAAAGCAGGCTAAAATGAAAACTTCTGGGCCAATGAGATGGTTCGGCAGATAAAAGAGCCTGGGGCAGACTTGAACCTACGTTCCATCCCCAGATCCCAGAGTGAAAGAACAGAACTGACCCCAGAGCGTTGTCCTGGGGCCTCCACACACATGGTACTTGTGCCTACACTCATATAGTGTGTGTGCACACATATATTATTAGTAACTGCACTCAAAAATTAAAACTTCTTTTGAAAAACAAGAGTTGATTCCTCTCATCTTGGAATAATGCTGAAAGACCATTTAAACCATAAGGAGATTTTTTATTGTGTTGTCTTTATAGTATCACAACAGGTAAACTAGTTATTATCTGTGTAATTCTCAGAGTTGCAGTACAGCATCTACAAAGAGGCCTGCCTAGGCTTTACAGAGCTCTAGTATAATGGGACTCTCCTGGAAGAACCTCAGTACTTAGAGAGGGGGTGTCTGATCGATAACCTGAGGGCAGACAGTTGGTCAGCAATCGTGATGAATTCCACAAGAGTAGGAAAGATGCCAAGTGAACTGTGGCTGACAAAGGTATAAGTGGCAACCAGATAATGTCAACTCTTGACCCCTAA
Source organism: Rhabdomys pumilio (assembly GCA_030674055.1). Taxonomy (NCBI): domain Eukaryota; kingdom Metazoa; phylum Chordata; class Mammalia; order Rodentia; family Muridae; genus Rhabdomys; species Rhabdomys pumilio. The sequence goes on along the minus strand of JANHMN010000002.1, from coordinate 191,281,211 downwards.
ACAAACCTTCTCTGGATATTTGACATTTCCCCACTGAACCCTGAATAAGGAACTTCTTCCACCTACCTCCCGGTTACCTGAATTATGGTGAATTCTAGCATACCTTACTCCAACTATATCAGACCCCAACCCTGTAGCAGACCCTAACCCTACTACAGTAGACCCTAATACTGCACCAGACCCCAACCCTGCAGCAGACTCCAACCCTAGTATAGCAGACTCTAACTCTGCAGCAGACCCTAACCCTGCAGTAGGCTCTAACCCTACACAGAAATGCAGTTCCAGCCAGCCTGACTTTGAGAGCCAGAATCCTTCAGCAGCACCACTCACAGCACATGACCCAGGCAACAGCCAGAATTGTTCTTGGCCCCGTTTCTTCTCCACAATTTGGTCAGGAAGCCAAACAGCCTCTGTCTTCACAGATCTGACTCAAACTGACCTACTTGTCTTTTTTGAGAGGTGCATATGCTTCAGATTGCTGTGAAAGATAAGGATTTAAATAAATGCTATCCTATAAATAATGCATCTATAGTGCCTGAAAGAATGGGTGACCATCAAGCAATTGTCTCTCCCTGTGCTAGCTTGGTTGCCTACACAGAGCTTGCACTGCTGGGTGACAGGGTGACCTCTGTGTTCTTGGTAAGCTTAGACTCCTTCTCAGGGCTGTCCAGAGGTTCTCTATATTCTTGGATTTTTTTAAACTCTAGTTTTTGAAATCTCCTGAGGCACTAGCGGGTACTCCTGGGTGCTCCTAGCCACCTGTACTCAAAGAGCCTCGATCCTCTGCAGAGTACCTGAACTCTGAGCCAAGTGCCAACACGAAAGACCTGTTCACAGCAGAAACTGGCCAGGTTCCTTCAGGAGTGGAGTAGGGTTTACACTCCAGAGTCTGGGCTTCTAGACATCTCTGGGCTTCCCAGAGATCTGTTCTGTTTGTGTTAGGCCTTGACTCTGTTCCAAGGTTAGTTGATGCCAGATAAATGAGGTGGTGTTGAATGTCCCTGAGGAGTTAGCCTTAGGATGAAGTCTACTGAATAAGCAGGAGTCATGTACCACACTCCTCTCTCTGTCTTTTTTTTTTCTTCCGTTTACAAGCATCATCTCAGTGTTTTGTTATGCAATCACTGAATGTAATCACTCAGGCTTCATCCAGCTGCCTTGTATCCCTGAACAGCAAACAGCAGCTCCATGTGAGACATAAAAGGCAGGGTCAAGGCCTGTTTTCTGATAACCTCATCATGATGCTGGATCGCACATCTCCTCAGAGACTTTGGCTTGCTCAGTTTTATTCTCTTATTTCTTTATTCTGCTTTTGCCTGTTCTATGTGGGATTCTGGAACATGCAGAGGAGAAATGGAACAGTGAGGGGCAGAATAAACAGGCTCTATGGGTGGAGGTAGGGCATAAATCCTGCTGGGAAGACTAGTCTCAAAGGCAACATAGGATCAGTACCTTCTGGGGCCAAGACAAAGGCATGAGATATGACTATGGGTATGTTTAGAGTTACCACCCAAGGGCTCTGACCTTGTAAGGAGACAGCAAGACCCAAGAGTTGTGTCCAAATTTCAAGCTTGTTTCTGTAGACCCTGAGGCTCAACCTCCATAGTCCAAAACCTTATCCTGAGAACCCCAGCCAGGTGGCTCCCACTTGTGTCCAGTAAGTTGTGATGAAGAACAGAAGAAAGAAAGGAAAAAGTTGGGGTTCATCTGTTATATCATCCCATAAGAAGGAAAGAAGGGAGAATCAAGCACAGCTGTTGCTTGATGTCTATAGAGGATTAGATCCAGAATCTACTGCAGGTACCCAAATCTTGGATGTTCAAGCCCTTTATATAAAATTGAACCTTTGCACATACCCCAAATATGTTAAATCATTTCAAGATTACTTCTCATATCTAATGCTATGTAGATGTTTATTATATGATATTGATTAGGGAGTCACAATAAGAAAAAGAAGAATCCAAACATGTTTAGTTCAGGCATAATTACTTTCTGAATATGTCCAGTCTGCAGCTGGTTAAAGTCAAGGACACATATATGGGTACAGAGGACTGGCTGCATTTAATAAATAGTCCTGGGATCTATGAGTTGAGAAACTGAGGTCCTAAGTGGGAAGAGCCATGTAGAACCTTGACCATGGTGTTCCAAAGACAATGGTACCTCTGCCGTGACAAGATACCTCTTCCATATATCCACAAAGGCAGACATGTAAAACCAAAGCCATTTCCCCACTGCTTTCTTGCATGAGTTTAAAGAACTAGTCTAGAATTACTCAAACTGGGTAAGTATAGTTCCATAGCAACAGTCCTGAGAACTGGAGTGACCCCATTAATCCATAAGGGAAGAATGTGGGTGACAAAGAGAAGCAAGCTAGGGGCTCTGGCTGTGTGACCTCCTGGAGGCTGGAGAGGAAAGCTTTCGATGACCAGCTCCCCACAGAGCCAGGTGGAAGACTTTCATCACATCCCAACAAGGCTACTTCAGGTTTCCACTTACATACCAAAAGTAGAAACCTAAACTTTGTGCACCAAAAGCAGCTTTGACCTTGGCAACTCCAGTTCCAGCCCTCTCTGACTTACAGAAGAGGTCTGGGGTAGGTAACAACATACCTTAGCTCTTTCTGAAGGAAACTTCAGGAAGCTGACTCAAAAGGACTAATAAAAGATAAAGAAGGGCTGGTCCAGTGGACGGGTTTTCCCTGCTGTGGTCCAGTAGATGGGTTTTCACTGCTGTGGTCGACAGACTTCCTGGAAACAGGCTCAAGCAGGTGAGGGGCTCTCCCAAGCTCATATCATTGCAAAGCAACAGATTAGATTAAAATTGCTCCCCCATTAGGGAGGGAGGGCTCCACTATTTTGTAAAGTGGAGGGTGAGCCACCACAACCTAATTTGCATATGAACCAGGGATATAAAGGGGAGGAGACTTTGCTTTTAAGCCAGGCAGGGCCACCATTTAGAGCTTAAATTTGGGCAAGTTTTTTACCATCTGTGGCTCAGTTTTCTTACTGCTTCCCCACCTTTCTGATTACTTTGGTATTGTTCAAATTCCATTTTAATCGTATGCTAGTTATAAATCTTATTCTGGCAGAGATCTCAGGGCTCATGGTATAAAAATGGGAAATCCCAAATGCTGTAAAATCTGGAAAGGTTTCGGATTCCAAAGTGCTTCAGCATTCCAACCCAGTCATGTCTATGAAAATATTCCCCAATCCAGAAACTCTCCTCAAAGTTGAAACACTTCTGATCCTAAACGTTCCAAACAAGGAAAACTCAGCGTTCATCTTTAGCTGTTCCCAATATACTTTCAAGTGCAGTTACATGGCCCTGTGTGTGTGTGCAGCCTGAGACCTCTCAATAGTAGCCTTCTTTTCTTCTCTCCAGGCCTTTGTTCTACTCAAAGTCTTATGTCACACTTGATTTCAGCCAAAAGCCTGGGGATGGAAGCACTGCATTCACAGCTTAACCTCAGGCTACAAGGTTATCACTTTCGCTTAAGTAATCTTTGTCAAAGATACTTCAGCTGGGCAGAGAGGTGCACACCTGTGATCCCAGTGCTTGGAGGATCCAGAGACCAGTCGGGGCTGCACAGTGAGACCCTGTTTCCAAAATGCAGGTGTGTGTACGATTTAAATACTGAGAAAACTCGCCATTTGTTTGTCCATGCAATTACTAATTTTATTCTTTTCACTCTGAGATCCTTCTCATTCTACCCAAGAACTACTCTTACTACTTCCTACGGCCAAAGCCTGTCAGAGACTAAGTATCTCAGTTTTTGCAATTGTGATACATCTTTACCACACCTTTGTTTTTGAAACATAATTTTGTTGGATGTGCAAGTTTAGGTTGCCTTTGTCCCATTCAGAACTTTGAAATGATTTTCTACTTCCTCTGACTTGCCTTGCTCCCAGTGAGAAACCTGCTGTCAATTTTACAGGTAATTCTTTTATACGGAGCATTTCTCTTTAAAGATGGAGAAAACAATCACTCCCAATGGCCTCTGTCCACTGAATGCTGGTCCTCTGATGCTTCTGAGAGAGTCTTTGCTCAGCTTTGAGGCATACCCTCACACTTGGAAGGAGCTAAACTGCCACTATCTTCCAGAGATCAGTGGAGAGCTGTCCCTATCAGGCCTGAAGGCTGTTAACATTCCCTCAGAGAAGGAGATTGTGGGAAAGGCCACTGGACTCTCCTCTAGACATCCTGGCTGTTTGCATGCAGTTTTGTCCTCATTGGATGTGGCCTGGGGCAGAACACTGGAGTGTGTAGATGGGGCTCTTCACATGTGTGATCGTCTTCCATACTGGATGGAGAGTTTTCCCTGTGGTTACTTTGGAGCTACATGCTCCTGACAGTAACCTCCAGTTCTATAAGTAATCCCAATGCACACTGTTCCCAGGGGGAACTGTGAGAAAAATCATACTCAGGCTTGTTGTTAGGGCCTTAGGAGGAGTGGCAGATGTGGTCCATTTCCGGGGGAGGAATTTTAGTAACACACACACAGGCATTCAAGGGGTGTTAGTGACTCTTTACAGGACGCTGCTGTAGATCTGAGTTCTTGCTTGGTCCACTCGTCAGCCCTGTGAATTCACATGCTTTTGTCTCCTTGGACTTTGGTCTCCACATTCTGAATACAAGGAGTTCACTGGGCTCTGCTTTGGTTTCTCCTCCTTAGGCACAGCCTAGAAAGATTCTGGAGGCAGTGAACTGGGACAGTTGTAAGGCTTGTATGGGTCAAAGGTCACCGACTCTTTCTTGCCTGATGTCCAGTGACTTGCAAACAACTCGGTACATATATATTGACCTTTTGTTGCTGTTTAGGTCATGAAGGTAAATCTATTGCCTTCTAGAAATTCCCTAATGACCCTGGGACTAAAGTCTCTCGGTCTCCTAATGCCACGCTCAGTGCACAGAACCTGTTTCATATCACCTTCTGGACAAAAATACGTGCCCTCATGTTACCACCTAACAGAGTGAGAGTGTCTTTACTTCACAATCATACTTAGTCATTAGGGTTAGGATGTGCCCACGTGAACTTGAACTATGACAGTTCCAAATAGCATAGACTAAAAAATAGACTTGGGAAACATTTCCATCTTTGTATGAAAGCCGTACTCCTGGGTTCTGCAGACAAAAAGTGACCAATAGTGTTGCAAAGGTGAAGCTAGTCAGGGAAATGAGAGCCTGGAAGCAAAGGGTTAGAAATGACGTCATTTCCAAGTTCCACTTCTGCCTACACCCTGCATTCATCAACTTCATTGAGAAGGTTCTTAAAGCAGCAAAATATTACTCTTCCAAGATGTAGCTTGTCACCACCCTCCCCAGAAAAGCAAGAACTAACAAAACACTATAAAAACAACTGGTGGGTCTATGACTTTCTCACTAATGTCTAACACAGAATGGTTACACAATTAAAGCAACCCACTGCAAGTTAAGGATATATCCATTTGTAGACAAAAGGAGTCAGGATTTCAAGGCTCCCACAGGAATACTCAAAAGCAGCAGAGGTGAGATACTTTATCCAGACAGGTGGAGAGAAATGGTTACTATGTTGTCTTGGCTCTCAAGAGAGAATTGGGGCCCTCATTCTTCCTGACCTTCAAATACAAAATCTTAAGTACCAAGGGATGAAATTAGAAGCCTTCCAGTCACTGAAGGCATCCCACAGCCTGGACTAGACAATGTATCCTTCAACACTGAAGCTTCCTGGATACACTTTGTGATGAAGCCCCAGCTAGAGTAAGACTCTAGAGTTTCATCAGTGAGCCTGGCTGTGTTGTGCAAACAGCAAGCTGTGACACACCAGCAGGTCATGATGTCAAAGTAGTGCATGGTGACCTGCTTTTCTTAAAATGAAAAGAAATTACTAGAACACATCAGGATGGGAAAGCCAGTGTTATTACATGCAAATTTCTATTTTTTTCAATTTTTATATATGTATTGTGGAATCTGAATTATAATGAAAATTGTATTTTATTTGGGGTCACGATCAAGAGAACTTGAAAGCCACTAGTCTAGAAAATATTCAGCTTTGGTGTTTGATTGCTGATAGGAGAAGAAATAGGTATAACCTTTGTTCA
>JANHMN010000002.1:191175861-191275124 GCA_030674055.1 Rhabdomys pumilio | reverse complement strand
TGGAAGCAAGGTGATTGGAAGATCACAGGTGGGTGAGGAGATCTTGGGTTTGAGGGATCTCTCACAGCGACACTGTCTGAGTCAGCTGAGACTCCAGCTGTGCCTGACCATCCCCTCCTGAACAGCCTCCCACCACTGCCTGATCCCTTCAGATCCCACCTCCAACCTGTTCACCCAGCCTTAGTCTAGAATCTCGAGTTCTGTTCCCAGATGCTGCCATTCTCCTATCTGAAAGGACAGCAAGCTCCAATAACTTCTAGGGGAAAGAAGTCTTTTGGTTTGTTGGGTCTCTAAGGGAAGTCAGAACAAGCCACTGCCCTGGCTACCTTGGAGGATCTGCACAGGTGTACTTCAATGTCAGAGGTCACTGCTCTTCATTCACCCTTTCCCAGGGGTCTCCCACAAAACATTCTGTAGGGAGGATACATATGTATCTTCTGGCACTCTCACCATACTGGGTAGACCTCTACTTAGCCACTCTGGCTTTCTGATGAGCCAGCAAACAGTTCACGGGAGAAGCCCCTCAGCTCTGCCAGAAGCTCTGTCCTCTTCCACTTATCTCTCTGCAGGGTTCCCCAGCTCCAGGGAACAGCCTTTCAAACATCCTTCCCCTTTGATTTTCTAGAACAGTCCTTGAATTTCTTTTCACCTTTTCTTTATTAAAGATAAAAAGTTTCTTCCTTTTTTTTTTTTTTTTTTTAAGATACAAGTATTTTAGGCGATATTCAATACACTCAGCATCAAATTTAGATCAGAGGACCAATAAGGGCTTGTATTTTTTTGTCCATCTTTTCTGGAAAGTGTCCTTTGGGAGCTGCAGGAGCTATTGAATTCAGACTGTGTGTGGCTGAAATGTTATATTTCTAGGTGTTATCAGTGTAAAGCTTTGCCGAATTCTCCTTATTCAGCCAAACTCTAGGACACAGAGAAATCCTTAGACACGGGCATTAAAGTCAAGGGGGGACAATGTGCTAAGTGTAGAACAGTCTTAGTATCTAAAACTCACTGGAAATTTCTGGACTCGCACTTTGAAGTATGATCACATGGCATCCCTATCCAGTTTGGGATGTTAATCAATGTTGTCTTTATTCATTAACTTTTAAAAGGGGGACATTTTATATGCTCTGAAGAGAAACCAGATATCCACGATTAACTTTTAAACAATGTTCTAGTTTGCTTTCTACTGCTGGGATAAACACCATGACCAAAAGTAACTTGGGGAAGAAAGGGTTTACTTGGCTAACACTTCCAGATAACAATCCATCACTGAGTGAGTCAGAGCAGGAATACCAAGCAGGAACGTAGAGCAGAAAAACCATGGAGGAAGCTGTGTACTGGCGCTCACCTGCCACTGCTCGGCCACTTTTCTTATGTAATGCAGAAGAGGCTGCCCAGGGAGTGATGCTGCCCACAGTGGGCTGAGCCCTTCCACATTAGTCATCACAGTGCCTCACAGGGCAGTCTGAGCTAGGCAATTAACCAGCACACACTACATTATTTTTAGTGATTGTTCTAGGACTTAAAATATGTGTTTTGACTATCATACTTCCCTCAAATAACGCTGTGTCACTGTGTAGGTGATGCGGGAATGTTTTCCTTATAGAGCACCCCCATTTCCTTTCCCCATCCATGGAGGAATCCTTACTGCTTGTATATGAAGAGAGTCAGGAATAACACATACAGAGAGGTAGATCTTCTACACATGTTATAAGCTTCATTACTGGTTTCATCTTAAAGCTTTTCTCTTATCAACATTATTGGGGAATAATTTAGTATTCATTCAAAACGAGCCTTTCACACAGATCTGATGGTTGTATATTCTCACAAGACTGTCAAGCCACAAAACACTTTCAATAGCATCCCAAAATTACCTACACATTTCTGCAGTCCATCCCTCCCACCAGCCCCATTCCAAGGTCACTGTGGACATGCTCTTTGCCATTCATGATAGACATAGTAGGACTGTACCACATGTGACATGCCTTCGTTATTCCAATTAGTGCTTTGCTTTTTTTTTTTTTTTTTTTGAGATTCATCCTTGTTACAACGCTAACTAGTCACTGCTGTTCTTCCCTGACAATTGGTGTTTCGTTTTATGTAGCGCATACACTGCCCTTCAGTTGTATATCTGCTTACTGATGAACGCTGCATTTATCTCCTATTTAGAAATATCACAGATAAAATGGCTGCGAAATTTTATGTGTGCATCTTAAAGAAGGCAAATGGCTTCTTTTCTCTTAGGTAAATATGTAACAAGGGAAGGGCTAGCTGGGGTTCGACGCAGAGGCAGGCAGGTCCCCAGGGCTTGCTGGCCAGACAGCCCAGCTCAAATCCCTAGTACCCATGTTAAAAAGTAAAACAGCAAGGGCATGTGTGCCTGTAACCTCAGTGTTGGGGCAGAGGCAGCAGATTCCTAAGAGCTTACTGGTCAGCCTGCCTAGCATAAAGAGTGAGCACCCTGTTCAATGAGAAGCTTTGTTTCAAGTGAATAAAGTGGGCAGAGATAGAAGAAGTCACCCAATGTGCTCCTCTGGCCTCTGCATTTAAAGGCACAGACATATGTACATGCACGTTTGCGTGCACACACACAAAGACACACACACTGAACAAACTTCTGCTCTGCTGAGTTATCTCGAGATGTTGAAAGAGTACATGAGGAATCCTAAGATAGTGCCTGATACACTATGAGCACTTGAACATGTATTAGCATTTATCTGAAGTTTATCCTCACAGGTGCCGAGTGGGAAAATTTCTCTAGAGAATAACTAAATCCAGCTGAAAGACATGAGTGTTTCTATGCCCCTACCTCTACCTCTGGTCTGGAGCCCAGCCCAGACTGCTTGGGATGCCCATTTGGTCAAGAGTAAATAAGAGGCAGACCCAGACATTCTTTTGAGTTAGTACACTACAAATAGGATTTTTCAAAAGTTGTTAGTTTCTTTCTAAGCTAGGAGATTTCTTTTTATAGCAAATCTCACTAGATGGCTCCAAAGGGAGGTATCCATCCCCAGCTTCCCTGGCCAGGAACTTCTGAACTTCACAACATGAAATCTCTGCTTCACAGACTATCAGAATGGTTTAAATGCAAAACTCTATAACTAATGCCTTGGCCAAATGTGATGTCACCAAACAAGGTAACTTCATCCCCTTAGTTGAGTTAACCTACACAGAGCCAGGCACTGTGAGATATGAAGACACCAAATTAATGACCCACAACTTCTATGCTCACACAAATCAGGTCCTCAACCAAGAGTTACCGTGCAATGATTCCAGGAGATGGCTTGGAAGAGCTTTGTCTAGGAGGATGAAAGCAAGAGTGTGGGGGACGGATGCAGCTGATGGGAGGGGCCTGGCAGGAGGCATGTGAGCCCAGTGTTGGAACTCAGGGTCCAGTAGTAGACCCAACAGAGAAGAGACATGGACAGATGGACAGGGCCTGTTCCAGAGAGAGAGGGAAGACTTTCCAAGACCACACAAAGGAGCTTTAGCTTCTCCAGAACAAAAGTACTTGAAAGTCCCAGTGATAAGTCACTTTGTTTCAGGAGGTGCAGATTGGAGGTAGATGTAAAAGAGTGGAGCTAAGGAGGCCGGTTGAGATGACGGGGGTAGAGGAGCAAACCCAACAGTCAGGGAATGGGAAATGGCAGAATGGAAGAATAGGAAGTTAGAGGATTATGTGTATTTTCTCTATTCTCCAGTTGAAGTACAATAAGGTTGACTCCATAACTATGAATAATGCTGAAATAAATAAGACACGACACTCAGATACAAAAAGAAGAAAGTTTGAGGAATCTTGCGGGTAATGCCCACACCACCCAAATGTACTGAGTGTCCAGCACTTTATTCTGAGCACGTCCAAATCTCTGCCCATTTGATCTTTACCAGAAGTTCCTAAGTCAGGAGTGTTACCACCCTGACTATTGCTATTTTATATACGGAGAAATTGAGACAGAATTCCAAGTCACACAAGTAGCAAACTGTGGGATCAAGTTACATAACCCCAAAAAACCCATCCCACCTGACTTCTGCTGCCTGCCTTTCTACTGTGAAGTCACAAGGCTCTGGAGGAAAGGCAGGGCCAGCTGACCCTGGCTGCAGAGCTATTTCTCCTGCTTACTGACTCCAGGCTTGTATACCTAAAGACCTGGCCACCCCTCTATTTGCGCAGGGACCAAAGCCCTGAGTATCTCACCAGTCAAGCTTCAAGTTACCCAGACCCTGAAACTTGAAGCCAGCTGACAAGCAGCACATATCCATGGAAGTTGGAAGACTAATCCATGGCTAGGTTTGATAACCTTTGTGGAGACGGAAAATGAAAAGCAGGTTGGGGAGGAAAGAAGCCAGCATCAATTTGTTCATGCTGCCACAAACTAGAATATGCTACTTCCTTAGAAGCTGAAGGGAGGGAAGCTCCTGAGGTTGACCTTTGACCTCCTCATATGCACAACATACATGTGCCCACATTCACACAGCAAACAGGCAACAGTCAAGAATTTAGAGCAATTGGATTAGTGATGTGTTCAACACACAATAATGGCTCTGTGATTGGTTATTAATTTGTGTCAATCACCTGTCATTTCTCACCTTGAAACCTAAAGCTAGAACCTGTCTCAACTGGACTGGACCAAACCAAGCTACAGGAATAGAAATCAGAATGTGCGTTGTCTCAGTATGATGGTGAAGTGGGGTTCAGCTTCAAGGGACCCAGGGAGCTTCCTGGGGTGATGGAAATGGTTTATACTTAGAGTGTCTGCTACACAATGTTTCACATTTGCCCAGACTCACTAAAATGTACACTTCAATTTGTGTGCTTTAGTCTACCTAATTCAGAAGTGGTTTAGTGGTACAGCACTAGCCCAGCAGGCTCAGTAGTCTGTCAGTTAATCCTGTGTGCTGGGTAGTTTTTGTCAACTTCATACAAAATAGAGTCAGCTGGAAAGAGAGATTACTTTTATCAAATTGGCCTGTAAGCCAGTCTTTGGGCCATTTTCTTGATTGACAATTGATATGGGAGGGCCTAACCCACTGTGGGTGGTGTCACTACTCAGTAAGTGACCCTGGGTTGTATAAGAAAGCAAGCTGAGTATGCCAGGGAAGCAAGCCAGTAAGCAGTGTTCCTCCATAGATTCTGCCTTGACTTACCTCAAGGATGGATTAACATACAGACATGTGAGCCAAATGAACCTATTCCTCCCAATTTACTTTTGGTTACTAGTTTATCACGGCAACCGAGTTGCATGCTAAGACACCCCAATACTGGGGGAAATGTTCAGGAATGTTTAAGTAATAGATGTTGGGTGTGAGTGATTTGTTTTTCTCTGGGAGCTTGGACTAAAACAGTGATTTTTTTTTTCATTCTCAGTACTCTGTGAAATGGAGTGCTGGACTTCCATTCCCCCAGCCAGGTCCAAGAACTCTAGTACCCCACAGGTCAGTAGCACATCAGACATGGCAAAATCTCTCATGGCCATCTTCTTATAATCCTTGCTCATTCACCAGCGTGTAAATTTTCCAACAAACATGGGCTATAAGTTACCCAGACACTGACTGTAGCAGCCCCACTAAGAAGCAGAATTTGCACATTAGAGAAAAAAAGAACACAGGAGAAAGGTCTAAAGTTTGATGTTTTCTTCCTAATCCACATCCTCTTGGGCTCTGTGATCTTAGGTAAACCTCAAAGTTTCTTGTCTTTAGGATGTAGGGATTACAGTGACACAAGACAGAACCCTGCCCTGCCCCAGGGCTGGGAGAAGGAGCATCTGAAGGCTTCATGAAAAGCCTGTGGAGAAGACTGGAAAGGAGGTTCAGCAGTTCAGAGCCGCTCTTTCAGAGGACCCAGGTTTGTTTCCAGTACCCAGTAATGGTTCAGAATATCTGTAACCCCAGTTTCAGTGTACCGGATGCCCTCCTCAGTCCCCCTCAGTTACTAGGCACGCATGTGGTGTACATTCATACATGCAGGTAAAATGGTCATACACATAAAACAAATAAATCTAAAGGAAAAGTGCTGCGAAGCCTGTGGTGAAGGTGAGCATGCGTGTGTACTTACAGTACCGTAGCCATGTTCTTATTCAGCACCTTGCCTCTGCCACCAACAGACACTAACTAGTATACACACACCTTGATCTAGTTTTCAAAGCTTTATTGTCCATTTTGAAACTTTACCAGAAGGTGAAAGTACTTGAACTGTTCAGATCTGTTACTTTTTTGTTTTAATTGTTTTTTGTTTGTTTGTTTTGTTTTATGTGTCCTACTGTTTTGCCTACATTCATATTTGTGCACCATGAGAATGCCTTGTGGCCACAGAGGCCAGAAGAGAATATTAGATCCCCGGAAACTGGGATCTAATAGACTATGTTATAGACTATGAGACTTTTGAGGTTGAACTAAATGTATTTGCATTATGCTACGGCTAGATATGGCCCCCATAAACTCATCGTGTTTGAATAAGTCTATTTGGGCCAGGGAGTGGCACTATTAGGAGGTGTGGCCTTGTTGGAGTACTGTGGTCTTGTTGGAGGAAGTGTGTCACTGTGGGGGAGTGGGCTTTGAGACCCTCCTCCTAGCCATGTGGGAAACAGTCTTCTCCTGTCTACCTTGTATGAAGATGTAGAACTCTCAGCTCCTCCAGCCCCATGTGTAATAGACTAAACCTCTGTAAAACAGCCCCAATTAAATGTTGTCCTTTATAAGAGTTACCTTGGTCATGGTGTCTGCTCACAGCAGTAAAACCCTAACTAAGAGTATCCTTAGCTCATAATGGTCATGAGCCACCATGTGAGTGGCGGGAATCAAATCCAGATCCTCTAGAAGATCAGCAATTAAGATGACTTAATTGCTGAGTCATCAGTACAGCTCCCATGGGTTAGTTATAATATCCATGAATTCTTTGTGGATTCCACTCATCTGGACACTAAGTTAAGTTTTGGGTTTTGCCTTAAACTTGGATCAAATTCTCCCACCCCATCAAGGCCCTTTCCTGCTCACAGTTAGAAAATGAGTCTTGTGTCCTACCCCACTAAAGGCTTCCTGAGAGAGCAGCATCCCCAGAGCCATCTCACCTGCTGGTGAAGGCCAGGGCCAGGCTGTGGCCAGATGAGACATCAGCCTGAGTGACTGCATTTGGTGCTCAATGATCTTCACCTCTTCTTCGCCCGTGGGTCCAAACTGCCTTCGGCTAGAGAGAATCAAAAACAAAAAACAAAACTTTTACCAAAATGTGGTAGGTGACTTCATTTTCATGGCTACTAGTGGCAGCCAGCCGTTGGTATTTCAAATGCTGCAGGCTATATAAACCCAAGTCTCCTAAAATGTGTTTGAGACAGTCCAGCCTTCTGAGGAAAGATTTCTAACTCTCCTAGAAATTAACCTTCCCATCGTGGAATTCAGGTAAGGCACCATTTCTACCTAATGCATGGAGTAATTTGTACACCTTAACATTTCCATGACATCTTATAGCTGCAAGTGCCCCGCGATCATTAATTATTCAGCTTTACTGGGTTTGTGACATAATTAATAGGACAGGAGCTGTAGCCTAGAACATATTTCAAAAGGACATTTGCAACAAGGAGGGTGGTGGTGGCCTCCACGCTTCTGTCAGTTTGCAGGTGCATCATTACTCCCAGAGCTTCTGAGCCCCCTGCAGTTCTTCGAGGAACAGGCTCTCCACATCCTGAAGATCCAGTGCCTTCTACCTGCAGCTGCAGGGCACTTAGAGGCAAATACATCTCATGTCTTTCCTCAGAACAATCTGGAAGACAGGTGGGACAGTCCCTGCAGCAATGCCCATGGGCAAACCTTGCCACAGATTGCAAGTGACCCAGAATTGACACAGAGCTTGCCCCCAATAGTCTATGACTCTGGGATTGGTGACATTCTGTCTTTAAACAGCTGTAGCTTAGTTTTGATTTTTTTAAAAGCAACATATTACATAGACATTGTCATGTTGTGCATACATGCACTTGTGAACAGAAACCATGACCAAGGCAACTCTTTTAAAGGACAGCATGTAACTGGGACTGGCTTAAAGGGTCAGAGGTTCAGTCTATTATCATCAAGGTGAGAGCACAGCAACACCCAGGCACACATGAGGCTGGAGGAGGTAAGAGTTCTATATCTTCACCCAAGGCAGGCAGAAAATTATCTGCTATGTGACTAGGAGGAAGGTCTCAAAACCCATCTCCACAGTGACAGAATTCCTCCAACAAGGTCACACCTACTCCAACAAGGCCACACCTCCTAATAGTGCCACTCCCTGGGCTGAGCATATCCAAACCACCACATTCTACTCCCTGGCCCCCTTAAACATGTGAGTCTGTGGGGGCCATACCTAGCATATAGAATATATAGCACCTAGTATAATGCATAATACATTTAGTCCAACCTCAAAAGTCCCATAGCCTGTAACAGTCTCAATAATGTTAAAAGTCTAAAGTTCAAAGTCTCTTCTGAGATTCATCCAATCACTTAATTGTAATCTCCTATAAAATCAAAATCAAAAAGCAGATCGCATACTCCTAACATCATAGGATATACATTACCATTCCAAAACATCATAGTAAGGAAATACTGGACCAAAGCAAGATGAAAAATCAGCTGGGCAAACTCCAAACTCTGCATCTCCATGTCTAATGTCCAACTCCTTTTGTCTTTAACTGCGACAAACTTCTTTCTCTTGGGCTGGCTTTACTCCCTGTTAGCAGCTTTTCTTAGCAGGTATCCCACAGCTCTGGCATCTCTAACATCTTGGGGTTTCCAGGGCAACTTCAGTTTCACAGCTCCTTTTTCCAATGTCTGGGATTCATACACAATCTTCTGGGCTTCTCAAAAGGGCCTGGGTCACTTCTCCAGCTCTGACAGAGTAGAGCTGTAGAGCCTCTAGACTTTGGTTAACTCCGTTCCACTGCTGCTGCTGTTCTTGGTGGCCATCCTATGGTTCTGGAATCGCTAATGCACTGGAACCTTCTGCTGCAACTAGGCTTCACCAATAGCTTCTCATAGGCTCTCTTCATGGTGCCAAGCCTCAACTTCTTTGCATGACCCCTTCTGTCCTGAGCTATCAACTGCAACTGAGGTCGCACCTTCACCAATGGCCTTCCCTGACCTCTCACAGTGGCAAACCTCAGCTGCTCTCCATGACCCCTTCATGCCTTCAAAATCAGTGCCACCTGGGTGACTCTTACACATTACCAAGTCCAGCTATATATACCACAAGGTACAACTTTGGCTACATCTGGAACACAGCTTCTTTGTGCTGTCAGAAAACACTTCCCAGATTTTACCTGTTATGCTGTTCTCTTCTTAATCACCACTAATTTCTTAGCCCCAGCTAACCAGCATCAATTTTTTCAGTACTCTCCTTCTCCTCTTGACTATAAAGCAAGAGACAAATGGCCAAGGCTGCCAAGTTCTGCTGCTTACTGGAGCTGGAGACTTGTTCTACTACATTATCACCAGCTTTCTGTTTTCTAATGGTTTCCTTCACTGCCGAATATAATCTTGGCTGTTCTGGAACTTGCTCTATAGAGTGACCTTGAACTCAGGGATCTGCATGGCTCTGACTCTGGAATGCTGGGATTAAATGGATATGCCACCACATATGGACCTAAACTTTAAAAAAAAAAACAAAAAACAAAACCGTAAAATTTGGCCTTGAACTCGGAGATCTGCTTGCCTCTGTCTTCTAGGATTAAAGGCTTATACTACCTTGCCTGAACCTAAATTTAGCTGGGTGGGATGTTGCCCTAAGGTCACCACTCCCTTAATCTGTTCATCTCCTTAAACACAGGATTCAGCTGCACAGCACTTCCTGGTGCCCTTTTACTCTTCAAACCACACATTTTAAAGTTTGTCTTTTTAAGCTTGCTATGATTGATCAGAGTGCTCTTCATAAGACTAAACCAGAAAACAAAGGCTCTTCCGGGCTTTTTTGAGACTCCCTTTGTCAATACAATTAGTATAAATCACTTTACCTTAGCCTCAGGTAGACTCTTCAGACAAGGGCAAAAATTAGACACATTCTTCAACAAAATATCACAAAAATAGTCTCTCGGCCACGTACTAAAATTCTTCTCCACTAAAACCTCTTTGACGAGGTCTGTACAGTTCAAATCATTCTCTTTGTTGCTACAAAGTCTTCCATATTCCTACTAGGATAGCCCATTTAGCCTCACTTAAAGCATTCCACTGCTTTTCAAATCCAAAGTCCCCAAATCCATATTCTTCCAAACAAAAGCATGGTTAGGCTTACCACAGCAATACTCCAGGCCCTGGTACCAACTTCTGTCTTAGTTAGGGTTTTACTGCTGTGAACAAAAACCATGACCAAGGCAACTCTCATAAAAGTCAGAATTTAATCGGAGCTGGCTTAAAGGTTCAGAGATTCAGTCCATTATCATCAAGGTGGGAGCATGGCAACATCCAGACAGACATGGGGCTGAAGGAGCTATGAGTTCTACATCTTCATCCAAGGCAGATAGGAGAAGACTGTCTCCCATGTGGCTAGGAGGAAGGTCTCAAAGCCCACTTCAATGATACACTTCTTCCAACAAGGCCACGCCTACTCCAACAAGACCACACCTCTTCCAACAGGGCCACACCACCTAATAGTGCCACTCCCTGGGCCAAGCATATTCAAATCACCACTGATACCAATAGACACAAGAGCAATTTTTTCTTAGTTTTCATGTTTGACACAGACTTTCTTCAACATAATCTTCTATTTCAGCATATTTTCATTTGTAATAAAGAGAAAAGTACCCTGATCATTTTAGTGCATAAAGCATCTAGAAGTCCCAATCTGGTTGTGTCACACAGGTGGGAGGGGATGAGGCGAACAAAACTAGGCACACACAGAAGCAGCTGCTACAGCAGCGTAAGTAGACTTCCCTAGGCACAGTTTGACCACTCCACATGGTTGTCCCTGAAATACTATCATGCCCCGCCCTTGGCCCCTGTTCTTTCTCCCATATCATCTTCTACCAAACCACAGCAAGGCGTGGTTTCAAATGAGAGGTTGAGCAGTATGCAGGACAACCTCTCGGCTTCTGCTGGATCATAATGAGACCAAAAACAGAAAGGAAAAAATCAAATTTCCAATAATGCTGTCATCATAATGTTAGGTTACCACTATGGACTAAATTGTGTCCCCACAAAATTCATACACTGAAGCCCTAATTCCCAAGTCACTATTCAGAGATAGGGCTTTTAGGAAGTAATTAAGGTTAAATGAAGTCATAAGTGTGGGGTACTAATCTGATTTACCCACTAAACCCTTCTTCAGCTCCATGTGTTGAAGGAAGGTCAGGTGAGGACACTCATGAAGACAGTTCAGGGAGACAAACCACACATACACCAAATCTGGTTCTTGGAATGTGGCATTCCAGCCTCCAGAACCACAAGATGTGTAAGTGTCCGTTGTTTAAGTTACCCAGCCACTTGTGCTTTGTCACAACAGCATAAATGGTCTCATGTAGTCACTTAAAATGTTCTCTTTGTCTCCACTCTCTTGCATTTTAATTTTTATGATTATGCTATAGTTGTATTTATAATGATTGAAGCCAACGTTTTATCGACACTTGCATGGCAATATCCGAGCCCCTCCTCTGGAAGATAGCTCTGTCTGACCTGTGTCATAAGCACAGAAGTTTCTGGGCATCCACCATGCTCAAGGTCAAGTCCCAGACATGGAGCTCATAGTCCACATCACAGAGAAGACCCAGGTATGGCAGCTCAGACTTCCATCCCTGTCAATCACCAGTATTTCATCAAGGATTTCCTAAATATCATTTCAGAGTATTTTACTCACACAAAAGACAGCTAAGGAAATCATCAATAATAATATTCTTTCTGTCTTGATTTGCCAAAAAAATCATGATAACCACATAATTTTAAAATAGCATTCTAATCGAGTTTTCTGTTTCTTCATGCAAGTGTTTGTTTTGGCACAGCACAGTTTTGAATGAATATTCACAGCAGATGCACAATATTGAATAAATAGGTTTTTCAAATGAAGAAATGAGGCAACTATGGCAGAGTGGTCTGATCAAGACCCAGGGGACATTTTTGGAAGCTAGATCAGGGTGGTGGCTAACAGTGATTGTCAACTTAGCAGGATCTAGAATCTGTGAGGGATTATCCAGATTCGGTTTACTGAGTGAGCAGCAGCATTCCATGGGCATAAAAAAGAGAAAATAGAAGGATTTACTGCTTTCTGCTCCCAATACTGCAGAAACAGTGTGACCAGCTTCCTCAAGCTCCCACTGCCACACCTTCCTAGCATGTGGTCCAGTACTTGGACTATGAGCTAAAATAAACCCTTCCAGGGAGGCCCCAGGGAGGATGGGTGACTCTAGCTGAGACTCCTAGCAGTGGGGGGATACGGTGCCTGAAGTGGCCACCACGTACAGCTGGTCAGAACTTCCAGCAGAGAGATAAAGACAGCAACTCACTCACAAAACTGTTGACCCAATATATGTCCCGCCTACAAGATATGGAGGAACAAAGATGGAGCAGAGACTGAGGGAATGGCCAACCAATGACTGGCCCAAATTGAGACCCATCCCATGGGTAAGAACCAATCCCTGACACTATTAATGATACTCCATTATGCTTGCAGACAAGAGCCTAGTATAATTGTCTCTGAGAGGCTCCATCCTGTAGCCAATAGAAACAGATACAGAGACCCAAAATCAAATGTTAGATGGAGCTTGAGGAGTCTTGTGGAAGGGTTGGGAGAAGGATTGAGAAAACTGAAGAGAACAGGGACTCCACAGGACAACCAACAGAGTCAATTAACATGGACCCTTGGGGGCTCCCAGAGACTAAACCAAGCACAGGCTGGACCTAGTGCCCCTGGTCACCCCTGGATATATGTAGCAGATGGGCAGCTTGTTCTTCATGTGGGCCACCCAACAACTAGAACAGGGGCTGTCTCTGAACCTGTGTCTGTCTGCGGATTCCATTCTGCTAACTGTGCTGTCTTGTTTGGTCTCAGTGGACGAGGATGCACCTAGACCTGCAGTGACTTGACGTACCAGGGTGAGTGAAACCCAAGAGGGCCTCCCACTTCTCAGGGGAGAAGGAGGGGACGGGAGGAGGAGCTGTGTGAGAGGGGGACTGGGAGGAGAGGGGAGCAGATATTGGGATGTAAAGTAAATAAACAAATACATTAATGAAAAATCCTTCCTTAAGTTGTTTTTGTTTGTTTGTTTGTTTGTTTTTGTTTTTCAGGGTGTTTTATCACGGTAACAGAAAACAAAACTGATAAAAATCAGTTTCCCAATGTGGGCATAATTTGTGATGGTCCCTTTCCTCTTTGACCCTTTTGGGTCCAATTGTGGTAATAAATACAATCTAAAGAGACTACCAAGAGTTCACATGGCAGGGTTCAGAGTATATCTCATCATGTGACAGGGAGGTCAGCTAATTCAATGCAGAACTGCTGGTTGATTTCATAAACTTGAGAGATTTCACAAGAATATATGCCCTCCCACCTGTCCTTGTAAAGCACTTAACTCCACTCTCGTGATGGGGTATGCTAGGGATTATGGCCACCAATCGACTTGCTCAGGGCATGGTTATCTCCAAACCTCATCAACTCTATCCACTCTCTGAGTTTAGCTGATGGCTCAGGAGGTGCTGGTTTGTTAGACCCACTGTCTTAGTCAAAGTTCTATTACTGTGAAGAGATGCCATGACCATGGCAACTTTAATAAAAGAAAGCACTTAATTGGTAATTATCACAGCCTCCTAACCTACTGATTAGTTCTGTGATACACAGCCACACATAGCATTCTATAGGCATTTAAAAATCTAGTAGCCAGATGATTGGGAATTTAATCCAAATGCCTCTGCCTGACATCCAAGAGTCCACTTGGGCTTTGCTTGAATTCTCAAGGATGCTTCACACACTCTCCCCACCCAGGGCCTCTGTCCATGTAGGGTTCACTGCCTCCGCTAGCCTCAAGCCCAACTGCCATATATCTAACTGCACTGACTCACTTATGGTGGCTCAGCCACGTATTCTGTGATGGTTTGAATAGGTGCGGCCCCCATAGACTCATGTGTTTAAATGCTTGGCCATAGGGAGTGGCACTATTAGGAGGTGTGGCCTTGTTGGAGAAAATCTTGCCTCAGCAGAAGTGTGTCACTGCAGGGGTAATCTTTGAGATTTCCTATGCTCATGCTATACCCAGTATGAAAGATAGTCCCCTTCTGCCATCAGCAGAACAAGATCTCAACTCTTTCTCTAGCCCCACGTCTGCCTGCATGCTGCCATGTTTCCCACCATGATGATGGTCTAAACCTCTGAAACTGTAAGGCATGGGATACCTCCCAAGGAAACCTGCTAACAGGAAGTGGAACCAGCCCAAGAGAAAGGAATGTGTTGCTATCAACAAAGCTGGAAGGAGTTGGAGATCTGGTGCAGAGCTTGGAGTGTGTCCAGCTGGTTCTGGTTTTGCTTTATTACTATGTTCTCTCCGTATGTTTTGAAACAGTAATGTATATCCTCTGCCATTATATGGTGGAAGTATGTGATCTGGTTAAGTGTGCAATTTTGATTTTATACGGAATTTCAGTTACAAGAGATTGCATGAATCTCAAAAGAGGCTTCAAACTTTGGACTTTTAAAAATTGCTGAGACTGTGATAGGCTATGGGGGCTTTTGAAGATGGGCTAAATGCATTTTGCATTATATTATGGCTACAAGTTTATGGGGGCCAGAAGGTGGAACTTGGTAGTTTGGTTAGTGTGGTATTTTAAATGTAATTGGCCCCCAAAGGCCCATAGGGAGTGGGCCCATGAGGAGGTGTGGCCTTGTTGGAGTAAGTGTGATATTGCTGGAGGAAGTATGTCACTGTTGGGGTGGGCTTTAAGGTCTCCTATGCTCAAGCTATGCCCAGTGTGGCTCACAGTCTCTGCTACCTTTACATTAAGATGTAGAACTCTCAGCTCCCTGCAGCACCATGCTTGCTTGCATGCTGCCATGTTTTCTGTCATGACAATTATGGACTAAACCTCTGAAACGGTAGGCCAGTCCCAACTGTTTTTCTTTATGAGAGTTGTTGTGCTCATGGTGTCTCTTCACAGACCCAAATTAAGACAAATTGGCAAGGCCTCCATCAACTATTTGTTTGAATGGTTAGCCAATAGGGAGTGGTACCATTAGGAGGTGTGGCCTTGTTGAAGTTGGTCTTGCCTTGAAGGCAGTGTTTCACTGTGAGGATAGGCTTCCAGCTTTCCTATGCTCAAGCTACACCCAGTGTAAAAGACTGTATACTTCTACTGCCTGTGCATCAAGATGTAGAACTCTCAGTTCCTCTAGCACCGTGTCTGCCTGAATGTGGCCATGCTTCCTGCCATGATAATGGACTACACCTCAGAAACTATAAGCCAGCCTCAATTAAATGTGTTCTTTTATAAGAGCTGCATGACCATGATGCCTCTTCACACCAATAAAATCCTAACTAAGACATATTCCCTCCTCGACTGAGACTTTTCTGATATTTCTCCCTCCAATACATCAAAAACCCAAATAGAAGCAAATCAATAAAAGCGAAGTTGGTTCTCCTTAGAATGCCCTAAGTAATCTTCCTGTGGTCCCCCCAATGCCAACATCTCCCCCTTTCAGCCTGACGCTGCTGCATGTGTCTCTGCGAACTAACTGTTCTTCGTGCTTCTCTGCTGGAGCCTTGCTGATCCTGGAGTGTTTGCCCCACCTCCCAGGGTGAGCTCATTCCTAAAGATAGCAAATGATGTCCCCATGACAACATCTTCCAAATGCAAGCTAACAAATCCAGAGGCCCCAATACCTCCTTCACAAGGCTGTCACAATATAGGCCACTGCTACCCTGCACAAGTCACCCCAGGTGACACCAGGGCCAGTGTCAGATCAAGGAGAGACCCCAATATCAGAAGCCTCCCAAAGTATCCAACTAGTCATTCCTAATCTGCTTAGTCTGCTTAGCCTGTATAGTCCGTGCTTACCAATGGCATCCTCTACCTCCCAACTGATACTAGTGTTTTGTTTTTCTGGAATATTTGCTTATTAGTAGTTGTTACAGAGAAATAACTTTGACAATGGATAGGAGCAGTAGACAGGATAGAAATCAATGAGAAGAATGAGAGAAGAAAAGAGAGGAACCCACCTCCTATCATGCCAACAGCCATACCCTGACTTTCTTGTATGAGACCAAAAAAAAAAAAAAAAAAAAAAATTAGTGGATAAACAGAAAGCAGAGCACTCAACTTCTTCCCTCTGGCCTCAGATGCTGACAGTTCCCAAAGCACTGAAAGGGAGTTTCCATTGGTTTCTGACCTGTCTGATGTTCTATCTGGCTTTAGAGGTGGGAAATGTGACAATAAAGATTAATGACTCTTTTGCTAAGAGATGCTGCCAGAGGTCAGCCCTAGGACTGCCACTATTAGCCCCAAGCTTGTTGTCTGGCTGCAAGAGAGGCAACAGAGACTGGATATCAAGATGCTGGTCCTAGAAGGCATGATCCACATGACAACCTTGACTGGCTATTCTGCACTCGGCATCTTGTTTATGGACCCAGTTGGGCACACTGAAGGCTCCTTCCCTAGTTGCCAGGATCCTGGCATGCTGCCCCGAACACAGCTCACAGGGCTGTAATCCCTGCAGCTGGCCGGCAATTACTGCCTGCCAGACGTTTTTATTGTACCAGAATATGATCTATATGGACACAATATTCTTCCTGTCTTTCCTCCACTGGGTTACTATTTTTTTGTTAAAAATACATGTAACAGGGTATATTTTTCTCTATAAACACAATTCTTACCTCATCACTCCCTCCAAAGAAAAAGAATCCAAGTCACTTAGCTTTCTCGTGATCTTTAAAAAAAAAACAAAGAGCCATGTATGTATGCACGCTGATAATCCACGTGAAAATCAATCCAGGGCTCAGAATGAGTACTGCGAATGATACCATTTAAGATTATAGATCTGAAATGCTATTTCTGAACTCCAACAACAACTAAGGAATAGAGGAAACATTTATTTTTGGTTGTTGTATTTCATCCCCACTCAATTGTGAACACGGCCGCTTGAAGCAACATTCGCAGAAAGTGACACTGCTATTAATCACCAAGGCAGCTTCTGCAGGCGCAGCCTCTGGGGGGACCACGCTGCCTGCCTTCCCTACTCTCCCTCTGGTCTCTTCTCCCAAAGGAGGCCAGTGACCTACTAAAAAGATAATTGCTTCCCATGTTTCCTGCTCCGAAGCATCATTGCATCAGTCTGCTGTGAATGACATCCAGTCACCCTGGAAGGAGAGAATTGTATGTGGCTGAGCCTGTGTCCTCGACTCTGAGATGTCTTGGGGTATAAGCTAACGGTGCAAGCTAGTTCACAGGCATTTCTTCAGTTAGAAGGGAGAGGAAAACTTGCCTCCTTCAGTGTCGAGGTGCTTGACCTCTGCAGACAGAAGTTGGGCTCCAGACACACTCCCATGGCCACTGGGATTTACTAATAATTCAATTTCAGGTTACTGTCAAGGGGCCCAGTGAGAGCTCTCAATGGGACACACACATCCCATTCCCATATGACTTCACAGAGATATCCCAACCACTCAGAGGGCCCTCAGCCCAATCCTTTCTATTTCTCCTCTTTTGGGGGGAAACTCCTAGATATAGGACTTAGAGTGCAAATATTTTATAATTCAGAGCATGTATGTGTGTACGAACACCTGTGTGTGGTGTATGCCTGTGTGCAGCACACATATGCATAGGCATGCTTGCCCGTGTGTATGCATGTAAAGGCCAGAGGCAGACATCAGATGTTTTCAACTTATGTTTTGAGACAGAGTCTCTCACTTAACCAGAGCTTGGTGCTATCCTCAGGCTGAATAGCCATCAAGCCCCTGGGCTCTGCCTAATTCTATGCCCCCAGAACTGGAGTTACACATATATATCACCGATATACCACCATGTCTGGCTTTTAGGTGGCTTCTGGGGATCTGAACTCAGATCCTTGTGCTTGCATATCAGGCACTTTACCCACTGAGCCATCTCCCTAGAATCAAAGCAGAATACCTTAAGCCCACTATTACAGCACTGTGTTAATGTAAAAGTCCCCACGAGCCTATGTTTCAACATTGGTCCTCCAGCTAGCAGCATCATTTTAAGAAACCATGAAACCCTTATGAACAGAAGTGGTCACTAAAGATAGACACAGGAAGATTACAGATGGCTCCTGGTTCCAGCACTGTCTCCATCATGAATGTGAGGAGACTCTACATACTCCACAATAAAGGCCTTTATGCCTTCCTTGCCAGGACGGGCTGAAACCATGAACCCTACTAATCATACACACTTACTTCTATTTAGCTGTTTCTGGGGAGGATTTGGGGCATGACTATACTAATACAAGCATCAACTGCACCCAGAAGACTGGGGTCTAACTATAGGAAACTTGGCTTTTTATTATCAGATGTGTGGGCATCCAAGCCCTGCCACACTCAACCCCATCTGATTGCCTGTGGGGTCAAGCCTGGTATCAAAATGGAGACAGGCTTCCCATTACATTCTTGTTTTGTTTAAAACTGGATGCCTAATGGTTTTCTCTTTGGACTCTGAGCAATCCTGTACCAGACATCCAATTCAACATGTTAGATCCACCATGATTTAGCTGCCATCCTTCAAGTGGACAATTTTCAATTGGTCTGTACAACAGATGAAAGAAGTGTGTATGTGCAAGTCTGTGCATGCCACAGATAAACGTGGCTTTCACAGTGGCCTTGGACTAAAGAAATAGTTCAATGGATACAGTGCTTGCTTTGCAAGCATGGACACCTGAATTTTGATTTCACCCAGGTAAAAGCTGAACAAATATAACCTGTGAGAGTTGTGGGGGAGACAGGCAGATCCAGGAGTCTAGCTAAAATGAAAGCTCCAGGTTTTGTGAAAGATTTTGGTTCAAGTAGTAGCAGTAGTAGCAGTAGTAGCAATGGTAGTGGTAGTTTTAGTAATGGTGGTGGTGGTTGTGGTGGTGGTGGTAGTAATAGTAACAACAGTGTGAAGAGGATTAGATTATGACATCTGTGTCTATACATATACGTGAGTGTTGCACAAATACACACACAGAGAGGTGGGGGAGAGGGGGAGAAGAAGAGGGAGAGGGAGAGGGAGAGGGAGAGGGAGAGAGAGAGAGAGAGAGAGAGAGAGAGAGAGAGAGAGAGAGAGAGAGAGAGAGTGTGTGTCTTGGCTGTAATCAAATATGGATCTGCTCCCAAAAAAGCTTCCAAAATGCTTTCCTACTCTTGTAAACACTTTACAAATAACATTTGTGTCTTCTAAACTTCTTGACAGCCACAGAGGAGGGTTTTGATCTCCTTTCTGGCTTCAGCTTGACTATGAACCCGTTTGCACAATGACCTTGCACCCCAACACATCTCAAGGTCAAGGAATGGTGCTCATACACCCAGCTCTTCTTCCAATGGGAAATTAATGACAGTAACAAGTTTTAAACATAGAGATGTTTGATGAGAAAGAAATGCTGGTTGATTGCTTTTGATGTCAGTGTTAGAAAGTATACACAGCAAATAAAGACAGTGTCCCAAGCCTACACACACAGATGCTGGAACCCACATGGCATTGCTAGTATGCAGCCCTTGGGAAAAGAGCCATTACTACCATTCTCTCTATCTCCCTTTCTCACAGACCATGCTAGATCAAAAATCTAGGAATGCCTCTACCCAACAGACAGCACATGGGTATGAAGTCTTGGCCAGTGTCTAGTAGTGTCTTAGTTAGGGTTTTTTATTGCTGTGAAGAGACACCATGACCAAGGCAAGTCTAATAAGGATAACATTTAATTGGAGCTGGCTTACAAGTTCAGAGGTTCAGTCCATTATCATCAAGGCAGGAGCATGGCAGTGTCTAGACAGGAATGGAGCTGGAGGAACTGACAGTTCTACATCTTGTTACAAAGGCAAGCAGGAGAAGACTGTCTTCCATGCAGTGGAGGCTCTCAAAGCCCACTACCTCAATTACACACTTCCTCCAACAAGGCTACACCTACTCCAACAAGGCAACACCTAATGCCGCTTCCTAGGCCAAGTATATTCAAACCACCAGACAGCAATCAACACTCTGCTCCCTGAGACTGTGGAGACCACTTTCATCACAATTAGCACTGTAGCAGCAACATGGAATGGAGTAGCCTGCACAGCCTGGATTAGATTACAAACATGCCACTTCTTCCTATGAGCCAATAGGTGACCTGGAGAACTCAGGCCTGAGAGAGAAGGCACAGTATACCCACATTGCTGCTCCTGTATCTCTACTGAATAGGTTCTTTCTGTCCAACATTACTGTCTAATGACAAGGATCAGAAGTAGGCTCCCTCTGCATAAGAGACTGGCAGACTGTTTCAGGTTCTTCTTTGAGTGTTCAATTATTTAAATAAGAGTGGATCTGGCTTATTGCATTATGGTTCAAATAAACTTCTTTAAAACAAACAAACAAACACACACACACTAAGAAACATGGCTTCCTCTCTGCTCAATCTGTTCTTGTCCTGTACTGGTGCCTCTTGTTGCCTGTGGGAGGCCATCCTGGGACCTAGCCATCACATCCTAATTTATACCATTGCAGGAGAGGCAGAAGATAGGATGGTAAATGCTCGGGCTTGGGACCATGCACACCTGGTTTCCATGGAGATGCAGACACTTCCACCTGTGAGTAGGCTCTTGTTCAGGTATCTGTGAGCCTTGGATTCCTCATCTGTAATGGTCTTTGACCATTACATGACCTCTTTGAGGTCACATATCAGATATTTACATTGCAATTCATAACAATAGCAAAATTACATCTATGAAGTAGCAACAAAATAATTTCATGGCTGGGAATCACCATGACATGAGGAAGATTAAAGGGTCTCAGCATCAGGAAGGTTGAGGACTGTATCTGCTTGTATTTTTATGTTAATTTGGGTCCCCAAAACTGCTCACACTAGTGTCCACAGTAAGATACACAGGGACCCTGCCCCAGTTGGTTTTGACTGGTAAATAAAGATGCCGACAGCTAATGGCTGGAGAACGCAGACAGAGGCAGGACTTTTAGGATTTGGGGCAAAGGAGAGAGTGGAAGAAGGAGGAGATAAGCCATGCTGGGAGAAGCAGAGGAGAGGAGAGATGCAACGCCTGAGAAGGTCAGAGAGCATAGCCGCCATGTAGGAGCCAGGGAGAGTGACCCAAAAGAGCTGCCCAACTGGGTCCAGGGCAGCAAAGAAGGAATATAGGGTTTAGTAAGTAATAACTCGGAGAATATCGGAGAGGTGGATTAGCCAAGTGGAGGTTAGGAAGTGGCCCAGCCTTTGAGCTGTTTTAGGCATATCAAAACATAAAGGCTGTGTGTGTGTGTCTTTCATTCAGGAACCAGAACACTGGGGCGGGAAGCGAGGAACGCGCAGGGGTCATCATCATACTGTCACCCTTCCAAAGTCCTGATTAAGAACGTGATTGCAAAATTTCCCCAGAAGTTACTCTTCTCTCTGTTCTAACTCACCAAAGTTCTTGTAAGAGACCTTTAAGGCAAAGGAGAAAGTCTATTTCCCAACATTAAATTCAAGCTAATAAAACTGTTGAGAAAGAAGGCATGCTAAGGTTTGTGTGTGTGTGTGTGTGTGTGTGTGTGTGTGTAGCAGCTCCCCTTATATATCGAGGAACACCATTGATTTTTCCTCCTGAATGTCAGGTTGAAAAAGGTAGACAAAACACAGTGTGAGGGTGGTGTGGACAAAGTCATAGAGGCAGCCGATTCTTTCCAGAGCCAGCCAGCTGGCCTTAGAAAGGAGCCTGAGTAATATCCAGTTGGTTACTACACAGGGTAATTAACTTACTTTTTAAGAACTAGAGTTTTAGTATTTTTTATGAGTGACAAGGCTTAGTTAATGTTAGGCATCAGGACTAGGCTTCCTTGAGATTTTTTTTAAAATGCATCTTAATGAATACAAAAAAAAAAAAAAATTACAATGGTACAAAATGTGGAGCCTTACAGCCGAGACTGCCAGGGTGGGCTAACAGCTTCACGGTTACAGTGGTCTGTGTGTGAGATCCTGTCCGTCACAGCATCTCAGGGATGCTGCAGCACCTCAGCCAGTCAAGTAAAGAATAAAGATTCCCTTCAGGAGTCAGGCCATCTTTCCTCTTTCTTCTCCGTTGAGGCAGGTGCAGATGTGACCTGTGACTACGTGCATCAGTATCCTGAATGGTCGCCACAGACTCTCCCTGAGAGACTGAGCCTGACCATGGGACAGAGATAAATGCTGAGTCCCAGCACTTGGCACCCATCACTGAGGCTGAACACTAGGTGACAGACAAGCATGAAGTCCTCTTTATAGCTCACATCCATGTCTCAACGCCTCAGACTGGCCTTAGACTACTCTTGGCAGTGTGAATGCCCTGAGACAAAGGAGAGCTGGCCTCTCCACCTCCACTCTTAATCCACCTCAGAGGCAAAGACATCCATAGGTTCTTAAAACACCACAGCCCCTCAATCCATAACATGAACCAGCTCTCTATGCAGTTAGATCTTTTTCTCATGTCATCAATTTTTCCAGAACATAGGTCTCACAGACGTTTTCCTAAATGCGTACCTAGTGTTTTCATTTTAATGGAATTATCCAATCATATGACACATAATGACATTTTAGCCAATAACTATACCTGTTTATGACAGCAACCCCCAAGGAAAATGTTAAAACAGTGACAAAATGCCCAGTCACACCGCTCTCAGAATGTGCACTTAATTAAGCAATACATGATAAACTAACATTACAGTTCATCTTTTTAGCCCCAAGATGCTCATATTCGCTAGAACTGTGTAGAAGTACAGGAGGGCTTTATGTGTGACTTTTGTGTCTTTGAGCACGCTGAACTGGCATCTTAGGTCTGATGTCTCTGAAGATACTTCAGCATTTTCTACACAGCCCTGCCATAGGATTACAGGAACAGTTTCATTATTCACTGTCCAGTTTATATGCTCATGTTATTTTTCATGTTTTCTTCACTACTGAACCGGACACAGCTCCTACCTCCATGTTAAATGGAACCAGTAGGATTACAAATCCTTGCCACACCTGCTCCTAGAGAAAGAGTCTTTCACTAATTATGATGTTGGCTGTACTCCTGTTTGTTTGTTTGTTTGTTTGTTTGTTTGTTGAGATGTTCTTTATTGAAGTAGTCACAGTCATCTCTACTCTTACTGATTTTTAAAATTTTTATTTTATGTGAGTGTTTGCGTGTGTGTGTGTGTGTGTGTGTGCCTGGTGTCTGCAGAAGAGACCACTGAATATCCTTGCATTGGAGTCACTGATGGTTGTGAGCAACCACACAGATGCTGAAAACCAAACCTGGATCCTCTGCAGAGGCAGCAAAGGCTCTCTCTCCCGGCCGTCTCTGTCCCCTTTATTTCCAGACAGTGCTTATTTTTTGTTTTGTGGTACTGGGGACTGAATCTTGGGCTTTACACATTCTTGGTAAGCACTCTACCTCTGGGCTATATGCCCAGCACATTTTAAATTTTGCATTTGAGTCAGGATCTCCTTATGTTACCTGGTAACCGATGGGGAGCCACAAATTATAGTTGAGACTTGAACCCATTCTGTAGCCTAAGAAAGCCTTGAATTTATGGTCCTCCTGCCTCAGCTTCCCAAGGAGCTAGGATTACAAGCCTGTGCCATCAAGCTCAATGCTAATGAGAGTTTTTAATCATTAAGATGTGTCCAATTTTTCTTCTTTATGTGAATAATATGATAGGTTATATTGATCTTTTAATATTAAGCAAGCTCAGGTCCCTGTAATTAAGCCCACTTGGTCACAATGAGTGATTGTCATTCTGCCAAAATCTAACACTTACTTTTGGGGATATTCTGTGTCTGTGTTCCTGAACGATAATGCTGAATGACTTCTTTTTATTCTGTTCTCTCTATTTGGAAAACCAAGGTGTAATGTCTTCTATATAAGAACTGAAATGTGTTCCTTCCACTTTTCTTTCTCAAGGAGTTGTGTAAAATTGTTAATTCTTCTTTAAATGCTTAATAGAGCAGTGAGATCATTTGGGCTGGAAATGGCTCATAATTTTTCTTTACTTTTTTTTAAATACAAGATCTCATGTAACATAGGCCAGAATGACTATGTACCCAAAGCTGGTCTTGAACTCCTGACTCTCTTGCCTCTGCCTCCCAAGCATGGAATCCAGACATGCACCATCATGTTTGACCTGTTCCGGAGTCTTTAAATTCAACTTCATTACTGCCTATTACTGGCTGTAGAGTTATTCCATGTTTCACACACAGTGGGTAAATTGCGGTATTTTGAGGCTCCTGAGGAATTGGCCCGTTTCACTGAGTAGCCCACAGACTGTTTCTCATGTCAGTAATTTATGTTTTCTTTCTGTTCAACAGTTTGCTAGAGATTTGTGGATTTTTATTATTTAAAAAATCCAGCTTTTTGCTCTTTAGTATTGTCTATAGTTCTGTTTTCTCAGGTCCAGTGATTTCTGCTTTTATCATTATTATCCTTTTTTTTTTTTTTTTAGTCTATTCAAGTCTTTTTCTAGGTTCTTGAGCTAGGAGCTTATCATATTTATGCATATATATGCATGTGTGTGTATTTGTGTATATATGTATATATTTATATATACAATATTTAGATATATGATACATATGCCATAAATTAGTCACATAAAAAAATTGGACATATATATGAACATTTGGTGTCAGTAATTTCCCTCTTAGTATTCAGTAATTATATTGCACAAAATTTGATGTGATATTTTCATATTTTTAAAATTTTGCTTCTGAGTTCCTCTTTTATTATGGGTAATTAAGAAGTATGTTGTTTATTTTGCAAGTGAAAATTTCCATCTTATCCATTTTTAGTTTGAATCTGTGTAGTCAGACTACTGAGTGCCGGGATGACAGACATCAGCCACCAATGCCTGACAGGACTTCAATTAAAAAAAATGTTGCTATTTCTTGTGGCAGAGGACAGTGTCTGAAAAGTGTAGGAGGGTATCTGAAAAGAACATGCACTCTGTGTCTATTGAGTAGAGTTCTTTTTGTTTGGATTGGCTCTTGCTGGCTGTTGCCATTGCTGGGTTTTCTGCATCTTCCATAGCATCCTGTGCGGTGGGCTTATCAGTTGTCAAAAACGGATGTTGATGTTTTCTAACTGAAGCTGTGGGTTGGTCTCATTTTCTTCTCAGTTCTAGCCATTCACTTCATAGGCTCTTACATTTCATGGGCGTGTACAGTGCTGCTGTGTTTCCCTCGTGGATTGGCACTTCTTGTAGGTGAATGTCTCTATCTGTGGTGAGCACTGCGTTCTGCACTAACTTTATGTGAAATTAATGTAGCCACTCCTGCTCTCTTTGGTTAGTCTCTGTGTAAAATGCGATGTGTAAAATACACATATTTTAAGTGAGCAGACAGCATAGAGTTAGATGGGTTTTAGTCTCTGACACGCTCTACTTTTTTTACTGAATTATGCTTTTTACATTCATTGTAATAATGACACTAGGGTTAGTGTCTGTTTTTCAAAACTATATTTTTTTATTTCTAGGGTTCATGTTTATTGCCTTCCTTCAGGTTACATTTTAATATATTACAGTATCCATGAGTATATTGCTACAGGATACTACTTTTAGAGTTACATTGAGGTTTTATGTACACAGTTTATATTTATACAAAGCAAACCTGTGTCATCATTTTACCAAGACAAGTGCAGTACAGAAACCTTGACTCTCTTACCGTCCACTATCCTCTCCTGTGTGTGACAGTCCTGAGTAACATCTGTAAGTTCATTTAAGGCCACATGTACCAGTGTCATAACCCTTGTGCCCCAGCTGTCGCACATGACTTAGAGAATTCAAGAGGAGGAGACTGTATCTATCTACATTCTCACTTACGCTGTGCTCTCTTCTTTCTTACTCTTCCAGAATTTCTTCTTTTATTTTTCCCTTTTTTGTTTAAGGAAATTTTTTCTTTTTTCCATTTTTATCTCCTTTTTTGTTTAGACTTTATTTTGTGTGTGTGTGTGTGTGTGTGTGTGTGTGTGTGTGTGTGTGTTGAGTGTGTATATTAGAGCAATGCCCTCGGAGGCTAGATAAGATGTCAAACCCCTGGCAGCTGGAGCTATAAGTAGTTGTCAGCCTCCACATGTAGGTGCTGGAAACTTAATTTGAATCCTCTTCAAGAGCTCTTGCCCCTGACCTCCTCAACTCCTTTTTTTCTTCCTTCCTTCCTTCCTTCCTTCCTTCCTTCCTTCCTTCCTTCCTTCTGTAAGACTCTGGTGAGCCTTAGCTTACCGGGAACCCCTGAGCGAATCACTCAGAACTGAGAATCAATGCAAAATAAGAGGAATTTATTGTTCCAACGAGTTGGGGTCGTCCTGCACCCGAAGGAGAGGTGGCAATCCCTCGAAGCTCATTCAGTGAGCCTTTATACAGTTTTTAGAAAAACAGCAACAAGGCACAATATGATTGGCAGAACAGTGTGACTTTTAAATTCATTGGTCTTTAGGGAATGAGGTGGCAAGGACTTCCCTTGTCTGTGGGTGGCCAACCTGTAGAATGTGTCCATGTGCTCTGGGCCTTCCCCACCGGAGGGTGGATCCCCACCCTCTGTAGTCTGAGGAATGATAATTATCCTCTCTCTTCTGGCGGAGAGGGGTGCCTAAGTGTTCTATGACTTTTCTCTTTCAGGAGGGGAGGGGTCTGGTGGAATTTTCCAAAGTTCCTGAGCTGACCTCTTCACCTCCTTCCTTCTGTTCTTTTTCTTTCTCTCTCTTTAAATTGTTTTCTTTGTTTGTTTTGGTGTTTTTGAAACAAAGTTTCACTGTGTAACCCAGGTTAGCCTTGAACTTGTGATGAATCCTCCTGGCTCAGCTCCCCTGACTACTAGGATTACAGATGTGTACAACCATGTCCGACAGGAAATTTACTCAGCTATCATTTTAGTCTGTGAGTGAAAAAGCCATTCAGTTTTATTTCATCTGAGAAGGTACTGAAATGTCATCTTGCTGCACACAGAAGTCTGGTTTAATGGTTCTTTAATGGTTGAAAAATGGCAAGCCACTTCCTGTGACCTTCATCAGCTTCTGATGAGAACTCTGCTGTGATTGTTTCTCTCTGCTGCTTTCAAGAATTTGTCTTTGTTTTCAGTGTTCTCTTTTTTCCCACGATGTGTGTGCCTGTGAATTTCTCTGGTTCACCCCTTACGGACCTGCTCAACTTTTTGAATCTGTAAGTTATTTTTTTTTTTGCCAGGTTTGGGTTATTTTTCTTTATTCCAGCTACATTCTCTCTCTCTCTCTCTCTCTCTCTCACACACACACACACACACACACACACACACACACACACACACACCGTTCTTTTTCTCCTTTCTGTCTGGAATTCAAGAACACACATGGCTGCAGTTCCTCAGACTGCTAAAGCTCTGTACTCTTGGCTAGTCTGTTCTGTGTTCTCTTCCAGCTCACTGATGCTCTCCTCTGTCCTCCCCATTGTGCTTTCAAGGACATTCATGGGGCTTATATTGAAAGTGTAAATGACCTTCATTGCATCTCTGTGAACGTAGGAGGAGGTACAATGCTGCATGCACATGGATGTTGAAGGACAACTTGAGGGAACTCAGTTTGTCTCCTTCCACCATGTGGGTCCTGGGGATCAAACTCAGGTTTTTAGGCTTGGCAGGAAGTGCATTTACTCACTGAGCCATTTCAGGGCTGAAGAAATAACTCAGTAGGGAAAGTGCTTGTTATGAAAGCATGGGGACCTGAGTTAAAGGACCTGAGTAAAAGCTTCATACAGTGCATGTGTCTATAGCCCGAGGGCTGCTGGTTTCTTTTTCCATTCTGTTTGTTTCCATTTCAGTTTCCTGGTTCACAGTGTAATGAGTGATTTTCAACGGGAATCCGTACATTTTAAGGCTACATTGGAATCTCTGGGTCTTATTAAAATTCTAGATTTCTCTGGCCTATTGTGGCATAGAAATGCATTATTACTAGCAAACAGAAATAGAAACCCAACGTGCCTTTTGGCCTCCACTGATTCTCCAGTCATGCATGGGTCCCTTTGGGCAAGGGCAAGAGTTGTAGCCTCTCATATGATCACCAGAAGCCCAGCAGTAGGTAGGCAGAGTGTCATATCTGCTGGGGAGAGTGGCAGTTACAAATCCAGCAGGCCTCTGACTCCCTCGTAGCAGGAGGTAGGAGGAACTGCTAGGTACTGAAGGGTGTCTAGCTCTCCCACAGATCCTCATTACACAGAGACAGACTCAGCCTGGCGACAGACTGCAGAAACTTCATCATAGACATGGAAGGCTGTGGCCTTACCCTTTGTTAGCATGGGATAGGGAGGATGTTTTGGTTCTTTGTGTGGTATTAGAATATGCAGAAAAATATTATCTTTTCTGTCTTGATAAGTGTCTCTTGACATTCCCTTTCATTAAAAAGAAAACAAGCTTCAAGGTGTATATATATGTTTGAATGTGTATTTGAGAAGGGTGTATAAATTTGTGTGTGTGTGTTTGTTTGTGTGTGTGTGTGTGTGTGTGTGTGTGTATGTGTGTGTGTGTGTGTGTGCATGTGCCAGTGTGTATATCTGTGAGGTGTGTGTATGTGTGTATGTTAATGTGTGAGTGTATATGGACGTGTGTGTTTGTGTATGTGTGTACACATGCACATGTGTTTGTCCACTGGTATTTCTGGGTCATCAACTGCCCCTGTAACTGCTCTGAGACATGTATGATAGAGAGAAAAGCAGGTACTTCCCCCAGTGTCATCCTCAGATCTTGAGGTCCTGACTGTTTGCCTTCTTGTTGTTGGCTTCCACTCTTTTTAGATTACACATGCAATGTCCAGATTCCACAGCTGTCCTCAGTGGAAAGAGCAGAGAAAGGCACATTTAGTCTATCTTCTTGAAGGTGTAAGTCCTAGTTCAAGACTCTACCCATGACATAAAGATTAGACTTTTAGGAAGTCTGCTGGATCTATGGAGACTGGTGGCATTGGGTCTGTTTGCCTTTCCTGTGACTTGAGAAGGACACATGGAAAAAGAGTGTGAACTGGTGTCACACGGAAGCAGTAAGGCATACACCCTCTTCTGTGAAAGATGCATCATAGCCTAAAAACTCACCACCAATTTAATATAACACATCAATAATAAAACATACAGGGAAATCTGTGTGAAATTGGGAACATCTTAGTGTCAGAAAAAGCAAACGTGCTGTAATTAAAGGGTGATGAAATCCCCCACATGTACTAACATAATGAGTTATGAATACATCATGAGAGTTCTGTATGTGCTTTCTTTTCACCTAAAATGTTATTACCTATGAATTCTCTATATCATGGGATATATTTAAAGCTTTAAATTATAAAGCTATAAATTTCCAAGGGAAAAGGGTACACACACACACACACACACACACACATGCACACTGTGTGTGTGTGTGTGTGTCTGTGTATCACACTCTCCTTAAAACTCCTGACACATTTCACCAGCTTGCTTTTGGGTCTCCTTTAAGTTTAAATGTCTTTACATTTAAGTACCATTTGTCTCTTTATATTAGCATCATTTAATAATTATTTACTGAAGCTTTCTATACATTAAAATTGGTGGTTTTTTCTCTCTCCCTCTCTCCTTCTCCCTCCCTCTCTCCCTCCCCCTTCCCTTCCCCCTCCCCTTCTCACTCTCCCTCTCCCTCCCCACCAGCTCTCTCTCTTTGAGACAGGATCTCACTATGAAGCTCTGGCTGTCCTGGAACTCATTACACAGACCAGGCTTGTCTCCAACTCACAGAGATTTCCCACCTCTTCCTCCCAAGTGCTGGGATTAAAGCCACATGCCACTACACCCCATTTAAAATCTGTACTTTTATATAATCAATTTAGTCTAACATTCTTTGCTTTGAGGTATTTTTTCTGTCAGGACAACTTACAAATCTATAAGAATAAATATGGATCAAGTTTTGTTTTTATCTGTGCTATTTTATCTTTGTATTTTGTGGCTTGGTTTAACTTTTATAGATGAACAGAGGTGAGAAATAATAGGTTTATCCAAGTGGGATGCATTTAATCAACCAACCTAGTTGTCCCCAGAAAATGGCACTGGCTAACCCAAGAAAGGTGAATGGACTCTTGTTTCTGATGCTTAAAATAGTTGTCCTCTGGTTCTGACAAGTCCTTGGTCTTCCTTCCGATTGCCTTAGCAGACAAGTCCTTGCTTTAACCTCTCTCTCACTTTAATCACTAATTATGAATCATGAGCCTCTATCAACACAACTTATTCCCAGCATCCCTTTTCATCTTTGATTCTACAGTTGAAATAATAAGTGAAAGCAACTTTACTGGTCTAATGGCAACAGAATATAATGCTTTAGGGAACTCTTCTCTATGGGGAATTTCCTTTTACTTTAACTGGCTTTCTGTGGTAACAACCATCCCTCTCAACAAAACCAAATCATTTAAAACTTGCTAGCCACCCAGTTGCTGTCCTCAGTGTTGCTCTAGGTGTGGGCGTCAGGTGTTGGCTGAACACCTCTGTTTTTAAGGTCTAGAACACGGCAATGAAAAGAACCCTCTGCTGGACTTGGCCCAAGGACCCACCACTGGCTTTCCACCCCCAAGCACAGTGGATATCTCCAGTGCCTGACACATCTGAATGTGTTCCAGAATTTCACTGTGAGCTGGTTGTCCATTTCTTCCTACATCTCACTACCATGCTTTGTCTGCTTATCTCTTTTATGACTCTATTTCCTTCATGGGCCATTGTGGTGGTTTGCATATGCTTGGTCCAGGGAGTGGCACTATTAAGAGATGTGACCTTGTTGGAGGAACTGTCATTGTGGGGCTTTGAGATCCTTCTCCTAGTTGCCTGAGGACAGATTTCCCCTTGGCTTCTTGTGGATCAAGATGTAGAATTCTCAGGTCCTTCTTCAGCACCATGTCTGCCTGGATGCTGCCATGCTTCCTGCCATGATGATAATAGATTGAACCTCTGTAACTGTAAGCCAGCCCTAATTAAATGTTGCCCTATATAAGAGTTGCCATGGTCATAGTTCCTCTTCACAGCAATAAAGCCCTAACTAAGACAGCCATCCCAGAGGACAACACTGCCTTCTGAGTTGTGAAAAGCCCATTTGATTTCTTTATAATGATGACATATCCTTGCACATAATTGAAAATTAAAAAGAAAATAACTCAGCTTGTTTTCTTTACAAAAACCATTTCCAAAATTAACAATGTATTATGCTGGTGACAAAATCAATCCATCTGCTTCACACGAATACAGCCTGGAAATAAAATTCTACAAGGTCGTTTGAGTTTATGTGTAAGATCTTAGGGTGCTGGAAATTATGTAAGTCACGGGATGCCAAAGAACAAAACTCAAGGTGACAGCCTGGGTGGATGTATTTCAAAAAGGTTCTAATAGAGGCCGGACCACAGAATTCCTGCCAAGAGCTAGGAAGTCCTTGCTCACCTCGGTCATAGTCTGGACCAAGACAGCCATATACTTCTAGACTTTTCTCAAAAGAAAATATGATTTTCACCTTTGGATGGACTCCACTTTTGCTGGCCTACAAGCAATGGTACTAATACCAAAGCATTTACCATTTAATTGATGAAAATGATTCCTACAACAATACATAAGATCTTTGGGAAATATTTTATGACAACATAAGAAGAAACCGCTATTCAACAATATCCAAATTTCAGGGGGAAAAAAGTGACAGTCCGATGTTGGAGAAATGATATGTTCATGTCTGCCTTTTTCCCACCAGTGGTTCAATGGGCTGGAAGCTCTACTCTAGGAAGGTGTGGCCAAGTAGGACTCTCTGACAACTCCTGGTCTGTGCCTATGACTGTACACCAGTAGAAGCAAGACACTGGCATCTACTTTCCTCACTTTATCCAAATAGTATAGAAGCACTATTAGACAGTGGACAGCAAGAGAACTTGGGACTCTCCTCCCCCAAGTCCTCTCTCACAGACCAGAAGCTTCACTTCAGACAGCAGGTCAAGAGCACTCAGCGCTGAGCATCCTGCTCCAGCTTGCTTCTAGGGTCAAGGTCTCACACTAGGAGAGAGAGCTGAGGAGACCAGGAGCCAATACCACCATACCCTTCCCCGCTGTTACAACGGTGCCAAGCTAGAACCAGAAGAGAGGCAGGCCATCGCAGCAGGAGCTTCTGGCTCAGGAGAGTGATTTCACTTGGTTCATAGCATGTGAAAGACCATGCAGATGAGTAGTGTTACAGTAAGAAAATCATGTAACTGCAACTAAGAGTTTCTGATAACTTCACAATCCCTTTAAGTGGCAAAAGGTAAGAATGTATTGAAACCAAACAGTATGTTGGTTCTATAAACTAAAAACTTTATAGAAAAAATCATGGAAAGATCTAATAAGAGTTCCTGTGGCCTGAGCAGCCTCATAGATTAGTACTATCCTGGCCCTTCCACAGGACTTCACTAAGTGAAGCAGTCAGGGACACAACGTAGGCTCCAAGGAGTGCTAAAATCCTACAACAACTAGCATATGATAATGGAACCTAAGAGCCAGTACACTGCCTACCAATAGAAACAAGCCACCTAAAAGCTCATGAAGAGCTAAGCAAAGAGCCAAGCACAACGTGGTAAAAAGCAGTCATCCCAGGCAATCCAGGAGACAATCACATGCTCAAGATAGAATCTGCTCAGCAGTGACATCACAGAGCACTACAGGGAGACAGCAGAGGGTACATTAATAAATAAACAACAGAAACTCAAGAGAGAAGACAAGCACCCCGAGAGTCTGCAGGTACTACCTAAAATATGAAGTTTTCAAAGAAAACAAATTATAAGATATTCAAGTGAGCCACTCAAAGTGGAAACAAAGCAAGCCCCCGGTTTGCCTCTAAGGAAGTATGAATGTTGTACTTAGGAAACAAAAATCCAAATCAATTATTACAGGTATATTTTTAAATAACATAATTCACATTAAAATTGTAAGTATTGGATAGCAACATTTAGTGTCAATAAAAGCACAGAATTGTTTTAAAAATTGAGATTCTGTGGTTGAGAACAACTGAAATGAAAAATTTTCATGAGAGTAGCTCAGTCATAAACTTGAGTTGCTGGAAGAAACTATAAAATTTTCAAACATAAATCAATAACTAGACAACATAAAAAAAAACAGGAAAAAATGGTTAAAGGTATGTAAAGGCTCAAAGCAGTGTGAGGCCCATGAGCACATCCCCATGTGTGCCATAGAAGAAGCAACGAGGAAGGGAGAGGTGACAGGAAATGAAAGACCAAGGCTGGGAGATGCTTCACAAGCTACAGCTCTTGTTACCCAGCGTGATTATTGCAGTACCATCCCCAGGACCACACAGTGAAAGAAGAGAACTGACTCCTCCAAGTTGTCCTCTGACTCTACATGACCCTAACATGAGCCCCATGGTGCATGTGGGCACACACAATACATGCACACACGCATGCACATGTACATACACACACATGCACATGTGTACGCACACACAATGAATAAATATAATAAAAACCATCTTAAAAGATTTAAAAAAAAAAAACCTAATGGCTAAAAATTTACCAGATCTTTTGAAAAACAAAAAGCACATTTGAGAACTCAATGAACTCAGATACGACGAACACAGATTCTTTAGACATCGTGAAAATACTGGAGCTAATGTCATAGAGGAAATCTTAACCCTGAGATCTTAACCCTGAAGGGAATACCAATAAATTAACAAGTCGGCGATCATCAGAAGCAATGGAGGACCAACACAGCTCAAAGTGTTGGGAGCGGGCCATGGATCAAACAACAGTGTTACAGTCCATGGAGCCATCTTTCAGAAATTAAGATGAAACAGAGACTTTCACAGATGAACAAAACAGAACAGCTTTTTGGAACTAACCACATAGGAAATATGAATTGAAGTTCCTTGAGTTGAAATAAAAGAGGAACATACATCCAGGAGAGTCACCTTGGCCAGTACACAAGGACAAGATAACTGCATGCTTCTTTTTAAAATATTTTAAATGGATTTTTGTTGTATGTGTTAAGTGTTTTGTCTGTGCATGTATGTGCACTCTATGCGTGTATGTATGTTCATGCCTGGTGCCTGAAGAAGATAGAAGAGGGTGTTGAATCTCCTGAAATTGGAATTAGAGACAGTCATGGGCTGCGAGTCAGTGCTAGGAATCCAACCTGGGTCCTCTGTAAAAACAACATGTGTCATTAGCTTTTGATCCAACTCTATAGCTCTGTGCTTCCTCTTTTAACTAATGGAAAAATCAGTCAAGTAGAGTCATATGAAAATAATTGTATAATGGATGCTATAACATATATGAATGTAATATACTTCACAATAACTGTGCCAAAGAGTAAACTGGGAAGAAAGCATTTTAGAGTAAAGAAATGTGCCAGCTTGTAATGCTAACCCACAGAACAAGTAAAAACAACAGGTATTCTGAATAGGAAGGGTGTTGTACTCCCACCAAAGGCTCAAGGAACATTGCAGCAGAGGGGGAAGATAGTAAGAACCAGAGGATCAGGGCTTTCTGTGAGGTATTCTCCTAGTAATCCCAGAAGCTACACCCATAAAGTCTCACCAACATGACCACCTAAATATGAACTGAACAAGGACAACAACATTAAACTTGCTAACATGAAGGAG
Organism: Rhabdomys pumilio; assembly: GCA_030674055.1. NCBI lineage: Eukaryota > Metazoa > Chordata > Mammalia > Rodentia > Muridae > Rhabdomys > Rhabdomys pumilio. Next base: position 191,240,422 of record JANHMN010000002.1, on the reverse strand, counting down.
GACGAGGCCTTGACCCAACATAAACTACAGGTAACTACGTAATGCTGAGAGTAGGAGAAGCCAATCAATTATCCAATAACTAAATGGTCAGCCCTGAAAACATACATACAAGTAACATTATACAGACTGAGAAGGTTGCACTTATGTGTTTAGGAATACAAATGAATATATACATATACATATACATCATATACATATACATATACATATACATCATATACATATACATATACATATACATATACATATACATATACATATACATCATATACATATACATATACATATACATATACATATACATATACATATACATATACATCATATACATATACATATACATCATATACATATACATCAACATATACATATACATCATATACATATACATCATCATATACATATACATATACATATACATATACATATACATATACATATACATATACATATACATATACATATACATATACATATACATATACATATACTACATATACATCATATACATCATATACATCATATACACATACACATACACATACACATACACATACACATACACATATACATATAATGAAAGTAACAACTATTAAAGAAAAAGGCCATAAATTTGAAAAAGAGCAGGGAGGGATATAAAGGAGATTTTGATAGGAGAAAAGAGAAAGGGAAAATAATATATTATATTATAATCTCAAAAAATAAAAGAAGTAATAAAAAGAAGGGTGTCGTAACAAGTCATATAAACGCAGGTTTGTTATTCTCTTTCACAGAAGTTGAAAAAATTATACGAAGTAATAGTATACTATTATGTATACTATTATGTATAGTATATTATTATGTATAACTTCTGTAGATGTGACATATGCAAAATAGTATAGGAAAAGAGAGAAATGGTAGGGAGAAATCATAATCAGAGTTTATTATATGAAAAATCTATTTTCAATAGAAGAAAAAGTTCCTAAAGGAGTGAGATGGGCAAAGAACTACATAAAAGTTAATTAGCTCCTCCCTCGCCCTTGCCACTCCCCCCACTTCGCCCCTCACCACCTTTGGCAGATGGTGAGCTGGCCTCACAGTCATGAGAGTGGGAGGGCTGGCCCCACCCAGGTGTAGCACTCACAGTAAGTCTGGCTTTGGTGGCCTGGGTGTAGGTGAGATGGCCCTGCCCTTCACAGGCAGTGGCATTGGGTAGCTAGCTGGGGCAGTGCTGGTGAGCTTGCCTTGGAGGTAAGTATGCGGGAGAGCTGGCAGGCTGACCGACTCAGCGATTACCCAGGCCCAGATCCAGGGCTTTGTTCCATCCCAACATTTACCTCATCTATGAACTGATGGAGCACGTGAAGGGGCCAGTCCCACAGACCCAAAGCTGCAGGATCTCCATGACAAGAGCAACAACAGGATGTCAGAGAGGAGTCCCAGTGAGGATCCAGTATTGACAGTGTAGCAGAAGCCAGAGGCCTCAAACCAGAATAGTTGATTGCAATGGACATTTGCACGTAAAGACATGTGGACAGAAAGGCACACTGTATGACACTGTGACACACTACAGCTTTCGAGACGAGATATGTTTTGTTTATTTGTTTTGTTTTGTTTATTTTTTATTTTCTTTTTGTCTGTTCTTATTTTGTGGGCACATACAAAGGGATGGGGAGATGAGTGAGTTGGGGTGCATGATGTGAAATTCACAACAAATCAATAAAAAGCTTTTTTTGTAAAATTAGGAAAAAGATGGACAGAGAGATGGTTTAGTGGATTAGCACACTAGCCTCTAAACCTGATGATCAGAGTTTCATCTCTGGGTCTACATGGTGGGAAGAGAGAACTAACTCCCACAAGTTATCCTCTGGCCTCCACATATGCACCTCAGCACGCACATGTGTGCAAGTACACACAATAAATTAAATGCAATTTTAAGCTAGTTAAAGGTATAAGTGCTGTACTAGAAAATATTCACTTAATAAAAAAAAGAAAGCAAGAAGAAGTAGAAAAATGAAGAATACATGAGCTGAGCCTGGTGTGGAGGTATGCTCCCTTAAGCACAGCACCAGGGAGGCAGAGGCAGGAGGAGCGCTAAGGATTGCTGGCCATCCAGTCTGTGCAGTTGGTGAGCTCTAGTTCAGTGACCTCGCATTAAAGAATAAAGACAGAGAACAACTAAGGAGCATGCCTCACGTCAATCTCTGGTCTCCAGTTCATGTACACAGGGTACAAGCTCACCCCCGCACATCTGCCCATACCAACATCTATACTGACAAACACAAAAAAAATCCATGAGCTATAGAAAAAGAAAGATAAGGGGCAGGTAGAAATGCAACCTTATCAATAATAATATTTAACTTATGGGCATTCAGCAACCAAGGGAGAAAAAACCCAGGATCATTAAACTGCATTTAAAAGGAAGGTTCAGCTATCTGCTTGATAGGAGAGACACTGTTTCCACTCAAAGCAACAGACTGACAGCAAATGTGGAAGAAACGCAGCAAGTAGCAGCTCTGGGGGCTGGGGTGCGTCTGTCCTAGTATCAGTCAACACAGAGTTAAAGACAAAATACTGCTAGAGATAAAAAGTGATACTCACGAAGACCATTCACATATTTAGAGCATTGACTTTGCATATGATGCAATCTTACCTATGGGAAATCTTGAGGAACCCATTGAAAGTCTATTAGAAGAAATATTCAGCAAAGTTGCGTGATCTGGCATCTACACACAGAAATCCATGTACCCCTAGGTGTATTCTATGAACAGTTTAGAACTCAGGTTAAGAAAATATTTTTATGCCGGGCAGTGGTGGCACACGCCTTTGATCCCAGCACTTGGGAGGCAGAGGCAGGCAGATTTCTGAGTTCGAGGCCAGCCTGGTCTACAGAGTGAGTTCTAGAACAGCCAGGACTACACAGAGAAACCCTGTCTTGAAAAACCAAAAAAAAAACATAACCAAAAAAAAAAAAAAAAAGAAAAGAAAAGAAAAGAAAGAAAGAAAATAGTTTTATAATGTCATCAGCTGGAATAAAATACATAAAAATAAATTTAATGGACTAGAAGAAGATGGTAATACACACGTGGATATGCATCCAGTCTCTGGGGGATAAGTGAGGTATTGTTTGTGAACAGATGCCCTGAGAGGTCTCTGATGGCAAACCAATAGCAGTTTCAGTAGGAGAATTAAAAACAAAACTAGTTAGAATAGGAGAAAATCCAGCATCACTGCCCAAGGGCTCAGCCCTTTCTGAGCTCCACTCCTAAAGCTGCAAAAGAGAGGAAGAGGAGGATGGGGGCGGGGAGCCTCGCTAAGGGAGAAGAGTCTCAGAAAACCTGCACCATGAGAGAGAGAGAGAGAGAGAGAGAGAGAGAAACAAAACAAACCAGAGAGCCTAAAAGCACAACCATTGCTGGACACACCAGATCTGCAATCTAACCCCAAGAACTCAGTGGTCGGAATACTATCCAGGGCCAGGAAAATCCTCTCTAGTATTTCACCAGAGCAGCTGCAAGATGACAGTTTGAATTGACCCCAGCTCAGTGGGTAGTTAGGCCACTCTAGAGGTAAGATTCCCCCATATACAGCCCTCTCTGGAACTCCAAGAAGGAGTCCTCTAGCTAGCAAGTAAAATCTTTGAGTCAGAATGGTGCCATATTCCACAAGGTTGCAGTCTGGTCTGAGCCATAGGCTGGAGCAAGAATCCCTAGTTCCCAAGAAGGATGAGTGACAACTGCTTAAAGGCATTAAGGCACATGCCCGTGGGAAGCTTGCCAAAAGCCCTTTTCAGTGCCTGGAGATTGAAAGACTCTTTATAGTGCCCACAACCTAACCTGCAAACTACCTCCTTTAGTAATGGAGTAAACAGCACACAAATATCAACACAGGAAGCTTGATACCACTAGGGCTCTGCTCTTTTTGGAGGACACCAGCCCAAATGGCCAGGGAAGGAAAGACAAGATGGCATAGAGACATCTGCACCTGCACCTGCACCTGCACCTGCACCTGCACCTGCACCCAGGCAAGGGCTGGCACAGATGCACCTGTGTTAAGGCATGAACCTACATAACCACAGTCTGCACCTGCACATAAGGAGTAATTTCATAGAGGCACCTTCACCTGGGCACACATGAATGACTGCATACTATCTGCAGCTGGACACACATGCATGACAACAAGGAGACACTCTGCACTGGGCACACATGCAAGTGATCTCATAGAGGCAGTCTGCCCTGAACACATACAAGTGGCCACAAAATAGGCTCCACCTGCATTCAGGCCACCTACACCATGGGGCCTGCCTTTAACTGAGCAGGTACACTGACACAGAAAGAGAGGTCTCACTTTAATTACACTTAAGTACAGTGCTCTGTCCTGCTCTCCCCAGACAGGTAGGCCTGGACTGGCATCTCCCAGGCTTGGCTGCCCAAGGACTGGAGTTGTTTCAGTTGTCTGATTCCAATTCCTCTCGTATCTCTCCTGTTATCAAGACTTTAGCTGGCACTACCCTGGTCCTCCCTTCTTTTTTGCGCTCCTTCAAGTTACCTCATCTTTTTCTATTTTTTTCTATTGCTCTCATATTAACTGTTAGTCTCACATGATTCTGTTTCCATATTGACTTTAATGTCTACTAACTTAGCACACTACCACGCCGTCTTTGCTCCTTTAGACCAACAAAACAATTGGAGTCAAGGGGACTATGGGTTTTAATTGACTGTGGCTGTGTTTTCAAGGTAGGCCTATCTATCAGTTGTGGTTGCATCTGAAGTTAGTATTTTACTCTTGGAGTGGAGCTGGAGATCAGAACTTGTGCACTAAGAATGTGAAATTAAGGTTTAAACATTGAGATGCACCCCCAGTGGTGAGGAACAAAACCTCAACCCTATTGTGACCTTGCCCCACTTGAGCATTGGAAATGTTTGACTTGAAAAAAACACAGATGATTTAAAAAAATAATAATCAACTAATGATATCATCACAGATGTCAAGGCCCAAGAAAAAGGATACAAAATCAACATACTGAAATCAGAAACTTTCCTGTGTACAAGTCAGAAACATGTTGAGAAAAAAAAATCAGGCAAGCAGCTCATTCACAATAAAAGACATTCATAGAAAACATAATCATGAATGAAAAAGAACAATGCTGGAGGTGCCAAACCCCACCTAGTAAAACACCTGTTTCCAAACCATACTACAGAGGCATAGTAATAAAGCAGCGTGGTGCACACACGTGAGTCAGTGGAATGGAATGGAATGGAATGGAATGGAATGGAATGGAATGGAATGGAATGGAATGGAATGGAATGGAATAGAATAGAAAGAATAGAATAGCCATGACTATCCTCACAATATACTCATGTAATTTTGACAGAGGTGCCAGAAATGTGCATCAGAAAACCAAAAACCTCAAGCAAACAACGCCGAGTCAGTTGGATGTCAGCATGGAGAAGAATAAAACCACACTCTTCTCTCATCCTGTACACATGAACTCAACACAGGTCAAAGACCTCAGCAAAAGATCTCAAGTTCTGAAACTGTCAAAGACTAACATGGATATAATACTTCTTCAAGGACTGGAGAGTTTGCTCAGCTGTTGAGAACACTGGGTGTTCTTCCAGAGAGCTAGAACTCAGTTTTCAGCACACACGTGGTGGATAAAGCCCTCTGTGACTCTAGTTCCAAAGGCTCTAGTGCCCTCTTCTGGCCGTCATAGGTATAGTACACATGTGGGCACAGACATACATCTGCAGCCAAAATACTCATACACATAAAAAAAAAATTTAAATAAAAATTTGAAAATAATAAAAGTACTCCTACAGCTCAAGAAATAAGACCAAGAATTGGCAAATAATACTATGCTAATTTTAAAGGCTTCTGCACAAAAATGGAAACAATCATCAGACCTAAGACACAGCTTACACAATGGAGAAAAAAATCCAGCTATACATCTGACATGGGATTAATATCTAGACTGTATAAGGGACTCAGAAAATGAAATATTGAAAAAGCATACGACTAAACAAGTGTACAGGTTAGTGAAATAAAAGACAATTCTCACATGGTTAAGCACAAATGCTGAACCATGAAAATATGTTCAGCATCCTTAGCCACCAAGGAAAGGCAAATTAAAAGTACACTGAGATTTCATCCTATCTCAGTCAGAATGACTGATCCTGAGAAAATGAACAACTGGGGTTGGAGAGATGGCTGAGAACATCTACAGCTTCTGCAGAGATCCCAAGTTCTGTTCCCAACACCCACATCAGGCAGGTCATACCTACCATGGGATCCAACGCCCTCCTCTGGCCTCCATGGGTACTGCATGTGTTACACATATAGACACACACGCACATGTGCACACACACACACACACTTTAAAGAAGAGCTTAGACAACAACAAATACTGGCAAGGATTCAGGGTAAGGGGAATACTTGTATGCTGCTGATAAGAACGTGATGTGGTATGGCCATTATAAAAGTATCATGATTCCTTAAAACAGTGCAACTGGAACTATCAGATGACACCACACCTGGTATACAGCAGAAGTGCCCAGGCTCGCCATACCACAGAGGCTTGCTAATCTGTGCTTATCACACCACGGTTCACATTAACTCAGTTGGTATCCATCAGCGGGTGAGCCAACGAAGTAAGGCACGTACCCACAGCGTAGTCCTACTCAGCCATGAAGAAGAATGAAAGTGTCACTCTTTACAAGATGAATACAACTAAAAATTATCATATTAATTGGAATATGCCAGATGTAGGCAGGATCACATCTGTCCTCTCATATATGGATCCCTGGGGTGGGGGTGGGGAAGTGAAAGCCCAAAGGAGACTGGGGCAAACCATGAGGAAGTAGGTAAGAGGAAAGGCCTGTGTGTGAGGAGACAGTGGCAAAGTTAAGATACACTAAAGAAACTCTTTATAAAACCCATCACTATTTACAATGAGCATATATTAAACGCAGAGAGAAAAGAAACACATGTTCTTAAAACTGATGGCTAATTTATTATGAAATATTCAATAGCACTTTAAAGTCGTCAGAAAACCCGGAATTTAATTATAAACTTTATAGATGTGTTAATTTTTTTCACTAAAAATTCAGAGAAAAGCAAAAAACAGAAGCACAAAAAAACCTGTTCAAACCAAAGATCTCAAGTTGAAATCTGTTTGTAGTAATAGCTCCCCAAATGCAATGATTGCTGATTTTCCTTGTAGGGATGGCGCTGGGGGTGTAGTTTATAAGTTTAAAATGACATTTAGATTAATAAGGAAGGTTTGTGTCTGGGGACAGGTGGAAGCATAAGCTTGGGGTCAAACCTCTAGTGTTCTGGCCCTAGAATGGAGGTCAGCATCGCTGAAGAGGAACTCATAGCCTGGAGTTGCTATCAGGCCGTTATTTCTGCTGCAGCCATCAGAGTTTTCCTTAAATAATACTGTGGTAGGGGCAGAGAGAACCCAAGCAAATAAAACAGGACAAACAAACAGAACGACCGTGGAAAGGGAACGATTAAAAACCAGAAGCCTTATCTGTCTCAATAGACGTGAAAAACACAGCAAAGAAACACAGACATCTGAAAGAACAAGTCACTATAACTCATGCGGGAGCGCACAACTCCTCTATACTGGAAGCCAAACACAGTCAAATGACTGAAATGTCAGAAAGAGTTAAACACTCCATTTCCAAAGAGACTGCTGACCAGATCGAGGCCTCAAGTGAGAAGCCAAATAAGTAAGAAAATCGGGACCAGACAAGAACGCTAACACAGTGGGAGAAAAAGATCAGCAGGATTAGAACACACTTGAAACCTAAAGGGAAGGAAAGTCTAAAAGAGACCTAACAAAATGAGCTAATTGAAAAACACGGTCAAATGAAAACACATCAGGGAAGCATCCTCAGTAGACCAAATAGGGTAAAAAACAGGAGACATGGGGAACTTACTCAGGCTCATTTATTTTCCTTGTGTTTTTCTAAATATTATTGCTTCGATTCAGTGGTTCAAAGCTAACATCCACAAATGACAGAAAACACATAAAAGGTATCTTGTGTCTATTTTTCAAACTTCACCAAAACTCCTAAAGTTCACATGGAGCAGAAGAGAGCCAAAAGAGCCAAGTCAACCAATATTGAAAGAAAAAAAACCAATAGTCTTAAAAATTCACATTTCCCAATACAGAAACTTCTCACACAGTTCCAGTATTCAAGAGGAGGTGTGCTGTAATTCATGTAAATCAGCTAAATAGATATGAGATTCCAGAAGTCACTCTTCTTTAAAAGACATAAATATTTGTGTGTCTATGTTATGCACATCTGAGTGTAGTGCCCTTTAAGGCCGGGAGAGGATGCTGGATCCCCTGGAGCTGATGGTAGAGGCATTTGTGAGCTGTCTGACTTGGTTACTTGGAACTGAACTCAAGTCCTCTCTACAAGAGCAGCAAACAGCTTCTACCCCTGAGTCATCTCTGCACTCCACCTGAAGCCAATCTTTGCACTTGGGACCTACTAAGTATTCAAAACTACTCCCAAAACAAACAAATACTTAAAGAATAAAGCAATAAAGTTCCTGGGACAGATGTACTTATGCTGTGGTATGGTTTTCCCACACTGTCTTCTAGTAGGTTCCAGGTCTTACATTAAAGGTCTTTGTACGTTTGGAGTTGGATTTTGTCCAGAGTGAGGGATACAGAGCTAGTTTCATCCATCTTCATGTGCAGATTCACTTTCCCCAGAACCATTCTTTGGTTCCTGGTGAATATCCACATGCAAAAGGGTGAAGGCTGGTACTTTTCCCACACCATAAACAAAAGTTAACTCAAAATGGATCAATTGCCTAAACCTAGGTGCTAAAATACCACACAGGAGAAAGCAGACTTAAAAGATGCAGGGTCTTGGGAGGATGCAGAAGCTCTTAAGATGTGATGCCAAAAGAAAAAAAAATGGACTCATCGAAATTAATAATTCTATGTTTCAGAGCACACAGTTCTGAAACAGGAGCAGTGTGAAAGGATTCTGACAGCTCAGTAACAAGAGAATCAGTATCTCAGAGTTCAGACTGAGCCAATTGTTTAAGGAGGAACTCAAAATGTAAACACAGTTACCGTACAACCCAGCAACTCAGTTACAAGGAAGGACAGATGCACATCCTCATAAAAACTTGTACATTTCTGTTGCTACGAACATGTTGACCAGAGCTATAAAGTAGCAGCAACCTAACATCCATCAATAAGACGCAGTATATCTATGCACAGGAATATTATTTGGACATGAAAAGAAAGTTGGGTGAAGTCCATATATGCTATACCATGTCTAGAGAGCAGAATGGCAGGTGAATAACACCAGTACAAAAGACCACTTAATGTGATTTTATCAAAATGAGAAAAACAAAACAGGCAAACCTATAAAGACAGAAAGATTAACTCTTGCCTAGGTTGAGGGAGGATGGTTAGTAGTGATGACTAATGGATCATTAGTCATTAGAAGAATTGACTAAAGTTGCTTGTACAATTTGTTGAAGATACCAACAACCACTGTATATGCTAGTAGGTGACTTTCATGTATGTGCATTATATCTCAATAAAATTGCTTTTAAAAAGCCAATTGAGGCAGTGAATTTTACTTCATTGCGAGGTCTTGATTTTTCAGTTCTCCACAGTCAGAAAGAGCCTGCTGCACTAGAGCTGGCTGCACCTCATCCTGGATGTGCAGACATCCACAAGGCAGTGTGTGCAGCCGGCTGTTAAATGCATGGAATGCTGGAAGATTCTATAGAGTGTAATGCAAAACAGCAATTAAAATGTCCCCAGATGTTCATTTTGATGACAAAATAGAGGCTTCTGAAATACAGGACAGAGCCCACTGCAGGCACTCTCCATGCAGAAGGCACTCTAAATTTAGCTGGAGCATCAAGTTCACTTGCTGAAGGAAAGCTATGGGCTGGCATCTTTGGTTCCCATGGCAATTCTCTCCAATAGACAGGTTTGCTCCTGTAACTATGAATTTCTTTTCACTTGTACATTATTCATACGTTTTAAATGGCACCTTCTGTCATGGTTTTCCCCCAGATACTAAAAACTTCCTCCAAGTTCCATTACAATTTGAATATGTAATTTCTTCCCCATAAGCAAACTGCAAAAGGAACTTAAGTTCAAATGAGATCATTGCTCTCCTATCCTGCTCGTATAGCCAAGACTTGAGATAGTCACCAAGCCAGATACTGGGTAGAAGGAGGATGTAAGGCTCCGTACAAACTAGAGTCCTTGCAAACAACTTTTTTGTCACTACTATCAAGACAAACACAGCCAAGTGCATTGGGGGACTTTCACTGGAGCCCTATGAGGACCTTGGCCCCACTACTCTGTGGTACACTGATATTTTTGGGGGGACCATGAAAGGAGAAGAATGAAAGCTTTGGTTCTTATCAGGATGCTATGTGTAAGTATATTTTGGATAAAGAAAGGAAGTGAAGATTTATGGAACATGGGTCCTGACCTCCTGTGTTACCACTCTACTAAGTGGTAACACATTCTTGGAGTTACAGAAATTAATCCACAAAAAAAATCCTTTGACAAACGTGTGAGTGTTTTAGTTATTTTTCTGCTGCTGGAATTAAACACCATGACCAAGGCAACTTATAAAAGAAAGTATTTAATTTGGGGCTCACAGTTGCAGAGAGTTAGAGTCCATGGCCATTGTGATGAGGTCACGGCAGCAGGCAGAGCAGTAGCTGCGAGCTTGCATCTTGATGCACGAGCACAAAGCAGAGAGAGAGCTAACTGGTTTTTAAAACCTCAAAGTCTAACTCCACATTTCCTCCAACAAGGACACAATCCTTCCCAAGTAGTTCTACCAACCAGGGACCAAGCATATAAACACATGAGTCCACAGAGGCCATTCTCATTCAGACCACCAGAATTAGTGAAGTTAAATTTCTAGAAGAAACTAAATATCAGCACAGTTAATCATTTGCCTAACTGGGTATGCTGGCTTATGCATTGATCTCAGTTTTGGGATCTAAGCCAGTCTTGGCTCTAAAATGAGAGTCTCAAACAAACAAAGGAGACAACAATCACACACACACACACACACATACACATGAACACACACACATGCACACATGCACACAAGCACACAAGCACGCACGCACGCACACACATACACACACACACACACACACACACACACACACACACACGCATACACCACTTGTTTTAGGTGCTGGAACTCGACCCTTACCACATCCCATTCATCCCTAAATCCCTATACTGTGATGGTTTGTGGTGACATGGGATGCCCACCCCTGCCCATGCCCAGCAATGGGGGTTGAAGGTGGGTGAGCTTTTCTGAAAAAGAAATAAATGCTGATCACGTTATAGACCTTAAAGCCCAGGTATTGAAAGAAAAAACAGATGCATACAATCATTAAAAGTACATTAAATACTTATCAGCAAGTAACGAGTTTAGGGAATTTCTTAAGATATTTACTTATTCAATTATTCAAATATTTGCCTCTCTAAATGAATGTTGGGAATTGTGTGTGACTGAGGAGGGGTGAACAGAGGCCCTGTTGTCAACATGGTCTGTGCTGTGGGAGGACAAGCAAAACTTAGACACTATCTAAAAAAAAAAAAAAAAAATAGGTAGGAGAAACAGCCTCTGCTGAATGGGTAGCTTCTGACAGCTGTGTCACAGGCCTGCCCTGGGAGGTGAGTGAAGTCTGGGTCCAGAATGGGGGTGTTGGCTGCTATTCATGGAAACGGGAGAACCCATCAGGAGAACACAGATGGGCTGAGGGCCACTGCCTGCCGTGTGCAGTATGGACAGGTCCTGCTCACACTATGTTAAAGGAAGCCCATGTCCACCTTCTCAGAAGGGTGGTCTGAAAATTCAGACAACACTTAAAATTAAACAGTTTCCCTTTTATATCACCCACCCAGGATCATCTCAGTGGCCCTCTCTGGCTTCTAATGTTTTATCTGAACAACTTGTAGCATCAACTGTAGTATAGGTGGTGAACTTCCAAAAAGAGAAGGGGTCTTGATCCCATCTGTCCTCTGTAGTGGCCCAAGTGGTGCATTAAGTCTATAGGAAAAGGAAATTCTGTATGTTTATAAGAAGTGCCAACCTTGTCATTTTCTTACTACCAACTATAAATAAGAATATTATTTATAGATAATTCTACAGACAATCTAGAAAATGAACACATAGACTCTAACAGGCACTATCCTGATACTAGCAATCCCAGAGATTACTAGTCAGGGATCTGCTGAGAAATCAAGGGTAGCTAGTGTAAGATAAAGAGAAGAGTTGCTATAGGATGTGAACTCTGGTCATGGTGCATGGAGTCTCAGAAAGAAGTTACCTACAAGGCAGTCCCAGCCTCTGTGTGTTTGATGCCATACACTGGAGAGGGCAAGGACATGGCATCCACCATGGCTGGCCATGGCAAGGAAGGAGTAGCCCTCTGCAGAGGACCAGCAAGCCCATGTATTCTTCCTTTCCCTCATTCCCCTGTCTTGCCCACTGGGTACTCACTGCATTCTATAATGGAGGGAAAGTTGGCACTGTATATGGTGGTTACTGATATCAAATAGAAAACAAGGGACTGAGACCTCTGGGTTATATAAAGCTTATGGGGACTAGGAGGGACTGTGTCAAAAGCAGGTGGGTTCTGGCACTCAGTGTCCTTTCCATTCTGAATGGTTCCATTGCAGATGCAAGAAGAGGAAGGAGGGAGGAAAGTAGGGAGAGAGAGAGGGAGGTGCAGAGAGAAAAAGGGGCAGAGGGAGTGAGAGAGAGAGGGAAAGATCTTGAGAGCATAAGCCCCCTCTCACGAAGCCTGTGGAGGTGCCTTTTATACCTGAGCCATCTGTCATCACAATCTTCACAAGAGCTCCCCAAGTCTCATGCACTGACATTTCTGTGGGGGTCACACAGAATGGTTCAGATGCCCTGACAGAAAGACAATGCACAGCAAGGTGAAAAGAGGTGAGAAAATCCTCTGAATAAACACCATGGATGCTCAGAGAGCAAGATGTGGTCAGATCCACTAACTGGAAATCCTTCTGAGTTGCTCAGACATTACGTAGTGACAATAAGGTGTAAGCTCTGGATTAGTGACATCGGAGAGATGAGGAGGGAGCTTCTGCTGTCTTCACAAAGAAGGCGTTTAACTGTGTTTTGAAATTCCCATCAACTATCCAGTGTGAACTGAAAAGTTTACCATTTACTAATATAGCCACGGTTAGATTTCTGAGGGTCTCTGTTCCAGGTCAAGAAACAGAATGTATGTGAGGGGAAAGCGGGGAGTTTTGAACAAGTACAGTCATGAAAAAACAGCCAGAGGGAATCTCCCCTTCTGTTCCTACCAGAGCTCAGCTAATCACACTGGCACCTTAAACTTCTGCCCCACAGGACACAGATGCACACATTTCCCATTAGTGTGGGGCCTTTCATGAAGGTTCATTTTTCAAGTCACTCTTGCCAAACCATATCACTCAAGAAATTTTTTTCTTACTTTTGCACAGAGAGGGAGTTTCTTAAACACATTTTCTACCATGATCTATCACAGGGCGGAAATGCATACTAATGCCCCTCTCCAGGTGGCCAGCAAGGAAACTAGGGACAATGAGCCAGGTCTGAGTCAAGGTGAGGCTCAGAGCTGCCACTCTGAAAAGGTCCAGGTGACTAAGGCAATACACAGATATCTTGGCTTCTGAATGCAGGTGAGGTTGCCAGGGATCTCAAGATCTATGTATGCAGCATGGCTGTTCAGGTGTGACCACACACATGAGCATGTGAATATACATGTATACACACACACACACACACACACACACACACACACACACACACACAGAGAGAGAGAGAGAGAGAGAGAGAATCAAAGAATCAGAGAACAAAGTATGAAATTGATAGTATTGTAACAGAGAAATATCCCCTAATCCCAGTGACAACTCACTTTACACACTCAAGAAAAATAAGGAAGAAATCCTTTAATAGCAGCATACGTCCAGTTTTGTCTAGTGCCCCCAAAGAAACAAGCCCAAGTGGAAACTGTTCTAGATCTAGATTCTAACATCATAGCCATACCCTTTGGTATGGAGAAGGGCCTAGTAGTCAGCCGTGGGACAGGGGTGTTTCTCTGTGTTATGGGAATTGGCTTACTTTCCCCAGCAACCTACACTTTATGTTAAAGGTACACATTTTTCTTATAGTTTTTAAAGAAGTCGGGTCAGTATGCTACTGATCCTTGAGTAAAATTTTATTTTGGGCACCCTGCTATTTCCTAATCAAGTTTAGTCCATTCTTTATAACATCGACTTCTTGTTTCCACTTCCTCCTAGATCTCTGTAAGGAAACAAATGGGGAATAATTGAAAGATGGTGGGAAGGGACTGCAGCTGAGTGCAGGGCAGCATCTGTGTGGCTGAGAAGGAGAAACCAACTTTCTAAAGATCCATCACTGCCTCTCTCCTGCCTGTAGGTGAAAGCCTGGGGTACCTAGGGAGGCGTAGCAGGTCTTCACAGGTCAGAAACCTTAGAAGCCACTCCTAGATGTCACATGAGCCTGATGTACCCCTTAACCTTATGTGCCACTGGAATGCCAATTCCAAATAAGACCTCCTACCTGCCACTCCACCCTCCTGATTGCACAGCACCCTAAAAGAAGATCTCACGAGCTGGGAAGGGCATTGGTTTGCATGGCTAGGGGAGCTCCAGCAGGCAACAGCAGCTATGTGCCCCTGCCTTCTCCCTGGGTGCCAGGTGGGTTTTCCTCTTCTTCTACCTCCTAGTGTGATTCAGGCCCAATAAGTCTCCCTTTGTGTCCTGACAAATAGATGGTGTGTGTTTTCTTTTTGCATTCTTCTTAATGGCCTGGACTATCCTCCAGCACCCCAGCTGTGCATGTCAAGCAAAATGTATTGGGGTCAGATGGATTCTCACACCACACTGAACTACACACCGAACAGACAAAGGACATCTCACTACATTGTACTAAGGAACTGGCGTATTCACTACAATAGCCACCTGGACTGGGCATAGACTATACTTCTCTCTCTCTCTCTCTCTCTCTCTCTCTCTCTCTCTCTCTCTCTCTCTCTCCAGATATAGTAATGCAAAATGTTCCTGTATCTAAACTTCCTATGCAAATACAAACATCTTACAAAGCACACACAGATAAAATCAGCCCAGGTTGATATACCCTGAACAGGGAGCTCTGTGCTGTGTGACCTTTAGAGACAAGACAGAGCGCATGTAGAGAAATGAGTTGTTTTTTTAATGTTATAAACAAAGGTGCAACCCCACAGTGTGTGAACGCTCTTCAAAGAAGGGCACGCTTTAAACCTGGAGGAAAATAAGAAGGCAAGCTTCCTGTTTCAGGGAGAGGAAGAGGAAGCTTTCAAATATGTAACAAGGCAGGTGGCCTCAGGAAACTGAAAGGGTGCATGGAAATATACTCTGACTACCACTGTGGCATTTTAAAGAAACAACATTTGTGTTTTGTTCCATAACTAAATGAAAATCAGTCAAAGCTCTGGGGAAAACCTGCATATTTGCAGCAAGGCCACAGCGACTTGCTGCCTCTGGCTTTTGCTCTGCAGGCAAACAGCTCACTCTGCAGCCTGCTGGAGCAAAGACCCACACAGCTGCGGACAGATGTGGCTACAGTGCCTCAGGAAACCGCCACAGGCTCACACACCTGCAGGTGACATCACCACTCTATCTTACCCCAGAAATCTATTAGCATGCAGAAACAGGTGTCATCCAACCCAAAGCCACTCTTAGAAAGCATTTGCCTCACCAGCTAGAGTGGAAACTATAAACCTGAGGCTGAACCTGCACTTGCCTGCAGAAAGGAGCCTCCCTCACCCCCAGCTCATACTTCCTAGGACAGCTGCTTCCCCTTGTACAAAAGACTCCAGATGCAGCCACAGCAACAGCAGGGATAGCTCCTTTCCCTGGGTATTGTTTTTCCCTCTGAGAAATTCTGTCACTTGATTTGTTTTGTTTCATTTTTGTTTTTCTGTGATGTAGCCCAGGCTGGCCTCAAATTCAAGGTCTTCCTGCCTCAATTTCCCAGAAGTGGGCTACTACACCTGGTTAGAATTTTGTTTTTTCCTCTAGCAAAAAAAAAAAAAAAAAAATAGTTAATGCCTGTTAGTCCTTCCTAATCTCTAGCCCATGAAGCAGCCTTTTCCCTTGAATCCAGGCCCAAGTATAGGGGAAGACTTCCGTACATTTAGATCATTAAACATTCATGTGTGTCTGGGTGTTTGAAATACTCCAACAGACAAAGGTGTGACTAGTGAAGACTTAACCCTGTTAAGAGTGTGAGAACTGCAGGAACCAGAGAAGAAAGTGGAACTCTGCTGTCACTTTCTCTCATGTTTGAGATTGTCTTTAATAAAAATATTTTTAAATATGTAGTAATATTTCCAGTTATTTGGCTTCACCTCTCCCCTTCCTCCTTTGTAACAGAACCGTCATTTTGTTTTTATACTCCCCTCTGCTCTGTGGATCTGCTGCACTTCACTAACCCAGCCACAGACATCAGAGTCCTCACCAGTGACAGCCTTAGAAATGACCGCATAGGTTCATCTGACAATCTGAAATGAGAGGAAGTCTCCTGATCGGTTTCTGGGAAAGGTTTCCATCTACTAAAAAAGAAACATAGAGGAAGGCATAGGTCCTCCTCCGCTGCTAAATCCCATTACATATACATGTGACAGCAAGAACTCCAACAGCCATGTTGTGACCACAAAGAAGTCAGTCAAGACAAAACTGACAGCCCGAGGGCTGCAGAGAAGAAAGATCAAAGCTACTCTGGTCCTTGAGGATGTCACTGAGCCACAAAATAACCACCCCAAAACTGTTCTACTTCAGGAATCATTAAGTGAGAAAACAGTACAGTTACTGTTTACAGCATGGAGCTGGGGTTTCTCTTTGCTCACAGTTAAGTACATAATGCCTGACATAAAGCAGTTGGGGGAGAAATGGAAGAAGCCATGAAAGAAGACTCTGAATTCCAGCAGCGCTGTGAGTCTGAACAAAGCCGTAGCCACTGTGATTCTGTATGAGAGCTAGATTTCCATTGTGTGTGCCCTCATAGGCCTTGTGGTAGTCTTTTATTTCATAGCATATGCTGAGCCTTTTATTTCTTTATGAAGATCCATCCCTGCATTTTCTCACATGCTCTTTGATTTTTCTGAGAACATTTTCTCAACTGGATCTCACATTCACAGCTCTCCGGAGGTACATAGAGAGTCCTAGCATTATTGGAAGACGGTGATCTTCATTAAGTGCCCATGTGGCCTTGGACAGGTTCCTTAGCCTCTGAGAATAGATTCCCTTGCTGCCTAGACAGAATTGATTATACCCCTTAGGGCTGTGGTTGTTACAGAGACTGGATTTAAGCAACTGCTTGTTACTTAAGAGCCAGCTTCTCAAGCTGTGGGCCACGTAGCTGAAGGTGAAGCTTGCAAACATACGGTAGCAGTGAAATATTTCTTCATGTTCAGCCAAACAGCAGCCCAGGGTGAAACGATGAATGCATAGCGGTGTTCCTGGTACTGTCCATCCCAGCTACGTTGTAGAACACAGCCATGGTTCTGAACACCCCATGCAAACTCAAGGAATGCTACCCAAAACACCTCCTCTCAGATTTAAGACCATTGTGTGCTATTCGTTGCAGTGGATTTTTGTTTTTAGTTTTTAACTGTACACATGATTTTTTGCTCTTGCAGAAACATGACGGCTTGATTAGAGAAAACAAAGATTTTTTTAAACCATTTTCTTACCATCATTCCTCTCTGTGTAAGTACCAAATTAGTAAATCTTTAGATTATTTTGAGTTGGAACATTTGATTTTAAGAACTACCGTTTGAGTTGCTGACTTGAGTTTTATTTTGAAGATGAGATGAGCTTTTGCTTGGAATTAGGACAGGATTTGCAGTTGTTACAGTGATGCAGATAGGGAGGTGTGCTGCTTGTATTTTTTTTGTCAACTTAACACAAGCTGGGACATTCTGGGAGGAGGGAACTTCAATTCAGATTGGCAGTGGGCAAACATGTAGAGCATTTTCTTGATTCATGACTGATATGGGAGAGCCGTGACCACTGTGGGCAGTGCCAGCCCTGGGCAGGTGGGCCTGGACTATACAAGAAAGCAGGGTGAGAGCAAGGCAGTAAGCAGCACTCCTCCACAGCCCTGACTCCCCTCTGTGATGGAATGTGACCTGTGAGTTAGAAGATGAAATAAATCTTTATTCCTGAGTTGCTTTTGGATGGTCTTTATCACAGCTATAGAAAGCAAACCAGGTCAAGCGAGAAGCAGCTGTTCCCTGCCAGCGAACATGGGGATGACCAGGAACCAAGCCTTCTGAAACCATGAGCAAAAATAATCATTCCTCCTCTTAAGTAGCTTATGCCAAGAGCTCTGTTGACCAGGGCAGGAGGAAGGCTGCTGCATTCTGCTTCCGTATCCCTGCCAGACAGCCACAGGTGGACTCAGAGTGATCCACCATGTTGAAGAGATAGCCATTCTAGCCCACTCACTGGTATAATTAATTGAAAGTTAATTTAACTTTTATATTTGAACAATACAAATTCAACAATAAAATATTTCATTGACTGTTGGAGAATATTTTACTAATACAAAAGCCAATGCAACTCATGAGCCACTGAATACCAGACCTGATTCAATCTGTACTAATTGAGCATATGATATCCCCATGTCCTAAAGATGGAGGAAGAGTGTTCACTGTGCTGGCCTCTTGAGTCTCTCCGTCTAGAGTGGGTTTCCACTTGGGCTCTGTTCATGCTTTGGGTCAGACAATTCTCTGTTCCATAGTTATATACTATAGAATTTTAACTACACCCCTAGCGTCTACCACTAAACATCTAAAGTAACCTCTCAGACCTTGTGTTAGCCAAAAATATCAACTAATATCCTCTGGGGTGGAAATCATCCTGGTTTAAAGGAGATCATCTAGGAGGAACATCAACAAATAATCATGCCACATCTGGAGAGGTAGCTCAGTCAGTAAAATGCTTGCTAAGCAATCATGAGGACCTGAGTTTGGATCCCCAGCACACATGTTAAAAGCCAGGCAGCAGGAGGATCTCTGGGCCTTGCTCACCAGTTATTCTTGCCATATGAGTGAGAGATCTGGTCTCAAAAAATAAATAAATAAATAAATAAATAAATAAATAAGACGAAAGACAACTAACATCAACCTCCGGCCTCTATGTGCATATAAACACTTGTAAGAATGTACCTGTATATGTGTACACACACACATATGAACACATATAGCACACATGATTGATAGATAGATAGATAGATAGATAGATAGATAGATAGATAGATAGCCAGCCAGCCACACCATCTGCCACTAAGAGGTGAAGCATACTGACTTAGTATATGTCAACCTTTATGTGAATGTGGAGGAAGACACATTTGATCCCTAGGCAGAACTTGTGGGTGCTGGCATGGAGTACACAGATGGGGCTCCTTTCTCCCTCTCAGAAACTCCCCCATCATCCATCCCCACTGTGGACTCTAAAAAGGACAGAGATGAGCGTGAGTATCAGAGGCAGGTGCTGGCATAAGCAGGCATACCACTGTAGGCAAACGCAGGGAGTTTAACTTTCTACAGCAGCTTCTCTGCACGACATCTGAGGCTCTAGCAACCTCAACAGGAAGCAAATGCTATGTGATAAGACACCTCAGGAAAGAAGAGAAAGAGCAGCCTCAGCACCGCTCCTTCACACTGGGTCTACAGATGACGGTTTCAGTCCTCCCCCATCAAAGAGGTTTCCAGCATCCCCACAGGTTAACCTTCTTCATGTGATCTGAAGATGGTTTTCAAGATTTTAAGGAACATGAGAGACCAAAGTATGACTCATACTGAAAAAAAATTTTAAATTAAAAAATAAGGCACGTGGATGACTAGGAGGCAAATGTAAAACTTTCTATGGCAGAGCCTACAAATTGTGATGCCAGTCTAACCTTGCAATAGAATTTGAGAAAACCCTTTAAGAGAAAATCTAGAAGCAGAATTAGGCTTGCAGGTAAGGCCACGGTATACCAGGTGACTAGCCAGTCCCCACTACCCACAGCCTGACTAGAGCACAAACAGGGCCTTGCTAAACTGCCTCTTCCATCAACTGCAGGCCCTGTCATTCCATCCTGGGCCAGAGCAATGGTGCACCGATCACAGGAACAAAAACAAAGCTGTATCAGCTTCTTCCCATGCTGTACGCTCGCCGATCAGCACTATGGAGCTGGCCCTGGCAAAACTGCCACAATACTGCTCCTCTTGGTGAAGTACTAAGCATGCTCAGTATAGTACCAAGCATGCTGTTGGGCTTTACCCAGGCTCTTCTCTCTCTCGCTGCCCTCCACCAGGTGCCCCATATTCTGTCCTCTGTCTAGCACTCAACCAAGTGAAAACTGGAATGACACCTGCCACTTTCACCAGAGCAGAACGTGGTGCTGCTTTCTCACTGGTGAGAGTTGCAAACAGCTGCACCCCATTCCTCGGTCTCCAGGGAGAGGTCAGCCACGGGTGAGTTTTCCAGACGGATAGGATGAGCTGAGCCTCCTGGAATGTGACCTCAGGCACCTGCACACGCTCCGAGAAGGAAAGTTACGCCAAGCCCAGCGCACTGGCCCAGCGTCCCCGAGGGCTCACAGGAGACCCCCAAGACTCTTGCCTGGCAGCAGCCTTATGGGTGAAGGACAAGGTCAAATGCAATTACCTCAGGCTGAACTGCCCCCGAGAGGGGCCCTCACTCAAGGTCTGTTCCATCTGGAATGTCCACAGCTGACAAAAGACCTGGCTGCACCTGTGTTTATGTGGTAAGTCATAGAAAGTCGAGAGGGCTGAGCTAAGTGGAACTGCACATCCATTTTACCACTTGAAAGTGGTAAAAATGAGCCAAAACATGAACTCCAGGCCTCACCCCGGCACGGAAAACACACCACAGTTCCAAATGAAGGACCCCCTGGGCCCACACACAGCAGCCTTGGAAGACAGACAGACCCGGAAACACCACCTTCTAGAAAGAGCCCCAGCAAAAAGTGTTGCAAGGCTTCCCTACCACAGTTCACTCTAACTCACGTCCACTAACCACAATCTCATTTCAGTAAAACTCCTTTAAAACAAAGTGTGGCCATCAGGATTTAAAACACCTCTCCCTCCACCCCCAAACTCCTCGGCTCTGTTTCCAGTCAAGCCTTCCCGGGACACCGCTGATGCGTAGCTGGACTTCTTCAGGTCATACAACTGGAGTCACGTGGTATGTGTACCCTACGCCTGCATCTTTTCACTCATGGTGGTGCCTTCTGGTTCTAAGTATTTCATTACGTGGCTGTGCTAGCCTCCATCCATCTCCCTGGGTGTGGGGGATTGTTTTCAGTTTGAGGCTGTTATACATAGAAATGCTGTAAACAACAGCACACAAGCCTGGTTTCATCTCTCTTGTGTAAATATCCCGAAGTGGAATCACTAAACTGTTAAGGATATAACATTACCAGAAGCTATCAAAATCCTTTCCCAAGTGGCTTCACTATTTTGCCTTCTCCCTGTAATCGGAGCATCCACATTCATCAGGGGTTTGTGTGGGGTTGGAGGACGTTGAGTCTTTTAAGTGATTCTAGTGTACATTCAGTATATTTTCATTTCCTTAATAATTGATGGTGTCAAACATCTCTTCACAGTACAGATTTCTGTTCATATGTTAAGCTGGGCTCCTTTATTTTCTTGTCAAGGGGGCTGTAACAGTTTTCTATATATTCTTGATACAAGTCTCTTGTCAGATGTACACTGTGAAAATATTTTTCTTCCAGTTTGTGGACCATCTTTTTATCTTTTGGCTCAGCTTTCCAAGCATTGCGTGTATCTAATTAATAAAATCTACTTCCCCTACCTTTTCCTACATGTCTTTTATATCTGAAGAAAGCTGTGCCTTGCACAAGGTCACAACGATTTTTTTCTTCATTCTTTTCTGGGTGTGTAGCTTTAGGTTTTACATTTAGGGATGATATGTGGTAAGGGAAGGAAGATACACTGAGCTGATTACTGTAACATTACAGTCAGTCTTGAATAAGCTCTTGTTTATTTTTTAAGATTGCTGATATAATGGGTTAATGTTGGTTGTCCAGTTGAATGGGTTAAGAAGGAGATTAATAAAGCATATGTCTTCTAGGACAGTCTGTGGCAAGTCCCAGAAGCAATTGACCTGGGGTAAGACAGTCCTCAAATGCAGAGGCCATCACAGAGGCAAGAAGCCCAAATGAGAACAAAGAGGAAAAGAGAGAGCCTCTGAATACAAACATTCCCCCTCATCCTGAGCTACTCTAAGTTATAGAACTTGGCTCCACCATGTCCCTTGGACAAGATGAACTGAAACTATGAGCCAAAATAAATCTCTCTTTCCTTTAAATTGTTTCTGTCAGACATCTGGCCACAGTGTCAAAAGTCTGATTAATATTGTTAATTCGAGATCTTCTAACTTTACAAAAGAGTTTGGTAATTGGCTTGTCAGTTTCTACATAAAAGATAATTAGGATTTTAATTTGAGTTATGTTGAATTTTGATCAACTAGATTTGAGTACCGTGATGATTAATCTTGGCTGTCAACCTGATGGAATCTAGAATCACCTAGGACACTCATCACTGGGCGTGTCTATGAGGGCATTTCTGAGGCTACCCTGATGGTAGTAGGCTTATCCTTAAGGTGGGCAGCACCTTCCAACAGGTAGCCAAGATACAGGATAACAAGGAAAGTCAGTGTGTGTGTGTGTGTGTGTGTGTGTGTGTCTGTGTGTGTGTAAGCATGCACTAGCAATCTTCCTCCTTTTCCAAAATGACAGCATGTCTATCACCACTCCTTTGACCACTCTGATATCAGACTCCAGCAAGTCTATTCATGTCAGACTCCAGCAAAGCATTAGTTATGTACTTCATATGAAAAAAAAAAAAAAAAACCTTCAGTAAGGCTGAGTTCTAAAGTAATGGGCTAATTTGTCTGGCAGAGGAAATTTCAAGGCAGCACAGCATTTAGATGTGGCATAGTTACTGATCACTGTTATTAGTCACATATACAGTGAAAAAGAGCAGAAGATGTGCAGTTTGGTGGAGACAGGCACATGAGCAAGTTGCACCTTGTGGAGAGGTAGGTGAGTGTAGAACAAGCAGTTGAGATTGCTAAGGGCTTAGCACCATTGAAGAGAAACAAACCTACTTGGGGCTGAGTCAGTAGGAAAGGTAATCTGAGGACAAGAGCCCAACCATCAAAGGTTTCAGTTTGTATCCACGTAGATTCATTTCAAAAGGAGAGAGTTTAAGCTGAGAAGGCCATTGAAGGGGGTCTTGGAAAACAACCACCCAGAGAAGTGTTTTTCAAGAGTCAGCTATCAAGATGTACAGAGGGCACTGCAGAAGGGAAGGATATGCCCATGGAGGGGCTGAGGGGACAGGTCCTGTCATGGATGCAGGTGGTACCATCCAACATAGGTGACTGGGTTTGGGATTAGATAAAACTGGGAGGGGAGAGCTATCTGGATGTCAGTATCCTCCTCTCCTGCCTCATGTCCCAGCCTCTGTGCCTCCTTTCCCATCATTCTTTCCTGTAGTTA
The DNA here is from genome assembly GCA_030674055.1 of Rhabdomys pumilio. Classification (NCBI taxonomy): domain Eukaryota; kingdom Metazoa; phylum Chordata; class Mammalia; order Rodentia; family Muridae; genus Rhabdomys; species Rhabdomys pumilio. The sequence continues at coordinate 191,216,795 of JANHMN010000002.1, read as the reverse complement.
TTGCACCCTCAAACAGTGAGCCCAAGTAAATCTTTTAGTTAATATTTATCATAGTGATGAGAAAAATAGTGTAACTATCACAGTCTTTTGAAAAAAAGGGAAAGGTCACCTTTTCAGGAAGTGATTATAAAACAAAATCTAAGTTTTCTCAGACCCACCAACACAGCACAGCAGTCCATGGTCTTAGCTCTTTGCTCCCCCAAGGGCTAATGAGGGAGGAGACAGTATAGGCTAGGTCCAATGTGGAGTGACAGGAATGTAGTGAGTCCTTCCTGTCTCCTGCTAAAGACAGAAAGTGCACATAGAGTTAGAAGCTCTCTTGAGAAACACCACAAGACCTAACTGAAAGGAAAATGGGTTCTTGACAAATCTTCAAAAAGACTACGACATCCCAAGAGACTAAATAGACAATGGAGACCACCAATTAAAAAAAAAGAGAGATGGAAAGTTAATTTATTAAAGGATCAAACGGTGAGGGTGTGGGAAGTTCCAGGGGAGATAGACTAGGATGGATCCAGAGTCCCAGGCTAAGGATCAGGATTTCATACTCCTGGCCTGGAAGCCCACAGAGGCTTCTGAGTAGAGTATTATCAGATCTTTGTTTGAGGAAGATCACCTTGTTGGTAAGCAAAGAATCTTTGGAGACAACCCTGTGAGTCTGGCAATTTCATGCAATGAGCAGATTTAAGGTTGGATGAAAAATGTCCCTTTTTTAAAAGGCCACTAACTGGAGAGGAGATGAGGACTTGCAGGGGGTAGAAGATACACCAGAAGATGTATCCTGAAGAGTGCTTGTCACTCTCTAGACATATAGCTCCAGGGCTGTGCTGAGTTCTGCCATGAAATACCAACAACATAACCCACAGCTCTCAAAACACTAAGTAAAAACACATGATTTGGACACTCCTTGAAGATCTGCAGTCTGCCCCCTTGAGAATAATATTTTGTAGGAAGGTTATAAAAAATGCAACCTTCTAAAGATAGCTTGACTTTTAAGATTCTACTATCAGAGTTGAATAATTCTTGGCAACTCTTGTGTATAAATCTGGTCAGAGCCTTACTGTGAAGTTTGAAAAGAGACAGATAAAGCAGCTGGCCAGAGACCTGGTGACAGAAACAACTATTCTTAAAAATGGAAAATAGGGCAGAAAGTCACTTTATTTTATTTTTACAAAATTTGGAGAATGACATTCTTCCTCAGCTGACACCCCCCACACAAGATCAAAACCAGCTCCAAATGGGAGTCTTTAGGTATTTGCCAGCACTCGAAATCAAAACCCAATGGCCCCGATGACCCTGTTTCTTGTCTTTTCTTGACTTTTGTATTTCAAAAGATGACAATTGCATTACTTATTTGATGTCACCTGTCCATTTGATAAGCTTTCTGATTCATCTGCCAACTTCAGACTCTGATTCTAATCCAAGTCATAACACAAGAGTGCAAGACCCCTTCATTTCTAGCCAACCCATTCAAAACAAAAGCAAGAGCACTGTCTTGGAGTGACTGTTCAGTCACAGGTCCGCGTGTTCATCTAAGGGTGGCCGTACTGGGCACAGACACTCCTTCCCTCTCTGGGAGTGATTATATACGAGGTCTCCAGGTCTGCTTTCCCCTTTGCTGCTCCACAGCCCTGTGTCTGAGTTTGGGTTACTATTGCTATGAAGAAACACCATAAACAGAAGCAAATTGAGGTGGAAAAGACTTATTTGGCTTGTACTTCCACAACCATTGTCATCATTGAAGGAAATTAGGATGGGAACCCAAACAGGGTGGCAATGTAGAAGCAGGAGCTGATCAGGGGCCATGGAGGGGTGCTGCTTACTGGGTTACTCAATAATGACTTGCCCAGACCAGCCTTCTTACAGAACCCAGGAGTAGCAGCACAGGGATGGCACTACTCACAATGGGCTGGACCCTCCCTCCCACATTGATCACAAATTAAGAAAATGCCATACAGCTAGACACTGGTGGCATTTTCTTCATTGAGGTCCCATCTTCTTCAATGATTTTAGCCTGTGTCAAGTTGACACAGAACTATCCAAGACACCTTGAGAGATATCAAATCCTTTGGAGAAATTTTCACCTATAATCACAAAGTCTTGGTGGTGCACTAGCCTAAGTAGACAGCTAAGTTGACCTTTCTCAAGGTCTATGGGAAGCCAGGAGATATAAGTCAATTATGGAGAAGAATCATTGTTCAGTTTTATCTAAAACTCACAACCTTGTGGACTTTCCTGTAACCATATTAGATGGAAAATTTGCTTCCTTTCCTATCTGTTTAGAAAGAAACCCAACAAAGCAAACCAACAAAATCGTTCTATTGCAGGCTTCTTCCCTGCCCTTATCTTCTGCTTTAGAAATATGAGTGCAGTGACTCATGCAAAAATGCCACACCATTGGCTCCTGTGGTTACTCCAGTGTCAGAGGGTGAGAGCTAAAGGTAAAGTCCCATTTCTAAGCCTGTTTCCTCTTGCATAGCTGCCTCGGGGTATCCACCATGAAGGAGCATGCTTCTTCAGGCTGTGGCACTGGATCAGAAAGGAGGAGTGCGATTCTTTCAACCTTACAGAGAAAGAACAAAACGAAACACCCACACATTGGGGAAATTGTTTCCCACTGTGTGGGTGGTGAGGCCCCAAGAGCTGTTATCTGCAAAGGGCACTTCTCGGGGTTACCTAGTCGTCACACTGGCGTGTATTCCACCCAAAACCTCAAGCTAAACAATGGGAAATGAGCATCAAAGAGACAATTTTCCACTCTGCAAAAAAAAAAAAAAAAAAAATGACTTGACTTTATAAAAATAAATTAAGGCATCATGATAGTAGATGATGGTCTGTAGGCAAGACCTGCTGTCAAACGCCCATCAGCCACGGCAGATATTCTTCCTGCTTTGTTCATTTACACTGTCTGAACACAGCTGCATTATCCTCCACTTCCCCACCTCAGCACCAACTCTATATGGCATCTCATATTCTAATGTGCACTCCTGTGCCATCCAAATAAACCTGGAATTATGGATATGGAGGAATGGAAGATGTTTTGGGGCAGAAATGAAAGTGAGTTTTGTGTGTGTGTGTGTGTGTGTGTGTGTGTGTGTGTGTGTGTGTGTTATGTAGACACATGTATATGCACATGTGAATGTCTGTGTGCTGTGGAGGATGTCTGTAATCCTAACACTGTCCTCTTGTTAATGGGAGAGATTTGTCAGCTAAAGCACCACTGTATGCTTCGGGGGCTCAAATACCTTAGTTATCACACAGGGTCCCCTCTTGTTCTGGAATAGCTCTGTCCCCAGCAGAAGTGCTGCCTGCTCACCGTGGTTACGTGATTTTACTGACTCCCTCATCTCCTCCTTACCCTCATTTCCTTAAGATGCCTCCAGCCCATTGCTCTATAGAGAAGCTGTCCTGCCCCATCAGTCACTCTGGAATCATCTGCCTTCTCCAGATTCTTTATTCCATCTCCATCCACTATGTGTCTGTTGGGTATCTCATGGCCTCATTGCTTTAGCCCTGGACTTTCTGCTGGAATATTTATAAAAGTCTGGTGATGAAACCTAAAGGTCCCAAACTTTGCTCCCCAATATCTTTCCATCCACACAAAAACCAAGAAGCCCAGGATCTGGGTTATGCTGAAACTCAACAGTAAAATGGAAATCCTCTCTCAGTCATAACCGTGGGTTTCTGAAGGAACCAGAACTGAGTAGACTTGGTCCGACCCCATTTCAAGTGGTAATGAGAAGGAAACAATATGAACTCCTCAAATAATTAAATCCAGAATTGTCACAAGATTCAGAAATCTACTTCTGGATATAAGCCCCAAAGAAGTAGAAGCAGGAACTCAGACATTTGTGCACTGTAGTTTCAACAGTAGTATCCATTGTAACTAAAAGGTGGACTCAGTCTGCGTTATTTGAGGATAAATGAATAGGCAGATACAATGAAATACTGGTCTTAATGAAGAAGGAAACCCTGGCACATGCTACATCCAAGGATATCTGGGCACTATGCTCAGTAAGATAAGATTGACATGAAAAGACAAATACAATCTGATTCCACCAATACAAGGTACCCAGAGGAATTAAATCATCAAAACAGAAAGTAACACATGGCTCCATAGCTGTAAAAGAGAAGAAATGGGAGAAGCGTTTCACTATTTAGTGGGAATACAGTTACACTTTGAGAGAATAAAAAGTTCTAAAGATGGATAGAAGTGTTGAATACAAACTCATGGTCCTATGATCTTCTGATTCCTGTATGCCAAATGCTCTGTCAGCCTTTTGTGGCTGCTGGCTTATGCTGTCACTTCTCCATCTCAGATCTTAGATGTAAGGTAAATAGCCAATGACCTTGAAAACTGCAAGCGAGTCTCAGCAAAGGTCATTCTTCCTCAGACTATTCCTTTAGTTGTAACATCTCTCACCTGTTTACTATTAGTTTGTTGGTTCGTTGGTTGGTTTTGCTGTATTTACATAACACACAGAATACAGAATATGTTCCCGTATGACAGGTGATGGGCTCCCTCCCTGCATTCCATCTAAGACTCTGAGGCGCTCCTGTTGCTGGAAGTGGGATCAAGACTGGGTTCAAGATGGAACCAGTAAATCTGTAGAGACAATTGGAAGCAGCTAGAATTCATACTACCCCTTCAACCCTACGCCAGGTCTACCTCTCTTCCAAATCAAGGCAAAAACAACAATTTAAAGAGCATGCATTCTAAGGAATCCATGTGATCAGCCTACTAGGTGTCTTCTGAGCCAGCTAGGCTTCTCTCTTGCTTTCTCAACTTTAGAGGAATAAGGGTGGTTTAGGAGCCACACTCTCTGCAAAGCCTTCTTTGACTCCTTTCTCCCCTCCTCAAGGGTTTGCATCTGTTCTTAAGCCTCATAAGTACCTTTGAGCATGCATCCCTCTGGTGAGTGCTTCGTAGAAAAGATGGTATCTTACATTTCTCCCTCATCCACTAGCATTCTGTGATACACTGTATTTCCAAAGAGAAAGCCCTAGCTTCATTTATGCTCTATAACAAAAACCTCAGTTGGCACTTTCCTCCAGAAAAACAAATCTGTTTCAGATGACAGGGCCCCCAGCCCTCAAGTCTTCCAACAGAGGCTCCACTCTGTGAAGCAGAGATAAGCTGTCTCCACTGCTTATTCAGTACCTGAGATCTATAGAATATATCTGTCAGGTAAATGACAGGTAAGTGATGACAGGCAGCCACAGGAACTGAAATATACTCCATAATTGTGGGTATGGCTATAGACTGAGCAAGACCACAGTCTCTCCATTGCCTTCACTGATGTGGGAAGACCCAGCCTACAAGCAAGAGGCACCATTCCTTGGTTTGAGGTCCTGGACTGTATAAAAGTTAGCTGAACACTAGGCATACATACACTCATTTCTCTGTGCTTTTGAATGTGGATGTGGAGAGACTAGCTGCTTTAAGTTCTTCCCGGCAAGTAAAGGACTGTAACCTGGACCTGCAGCCTAAAACAAATCCTTTCTCCCTTAAGTTGTTTTTTTGTCAGGAGACATCACAGCAACAGAAATGAAATTAGAACATCATCTTTGGAAAATTTAGTCTGCCACAGAGTCTAAGTGAGTGTGGTAGAGCTCAAGGGAGGAGCTGTGTACGACACAGTCCTTTTCTCTGCCTCTGTCTGTCCCTCTGTCTCTTACTACATCTGTCTCTCTTCTCTTTGTCTCTTTCTCTCTCAAACATGCACGTACACACAAACATATGTCATGCTGTGGCAATCTACATTTAGAACTTTCTTTTTCTTTCTTTCTTTAAAACAGTTTCTTTCTTCCTTCTCTTGTTTCTTTCTCTCTTTCTTCCTTTCTTTCTTTCTTTTTTCCTTTTCCAGATAAGGTTCCTCTTTGTAACAGACCTGGGTGTCCTGTAACTCACTCTGTAGACCAGACTAGCTTCTAACTCACAGAGATCTGCCTGCCTCTGCCTCCCAAGTGCTGGAATTAAAGTAATGTGTGCCGCATTCCTTGATATTTCCCACCCCTCGTTGGATACAATCCATCCAGCATCCCATTGACTTTGGGCCTAAGCCTCATTCAAGACAGTGTTTCTGTGTGTGCACACACCTTGCACCCCTAATATAGAGCTTCTCATGTGTGTGTCCTACAGAAAGTGTTGCTGGGCACAGTAGTACACACCTGCGATCTTAGCACTTTGAAAGCCAAGGCAGGAGGATCGTAACTCAAAAAGCCAGGAACTGAGTGCTGTGGCACACTCCTGTGATCCCAGCCTTAGGGAGACTGAGGCAGGACTGCAAGGTTGAGGCCAGTCTGCAACACACAAGCAAAAACTAAACCACGTTCCACCATCACCACATTTCCCTCCAAACAGCAGTTTCAACTGTGCCATCCACATCACGGAAAAGGAGCCATCAAAAAAGAAACTAAAACAAAACACAAACCTCAAAATTCTTCAGGACCTAAGAAAACCAAAACCTCTAAACCACAAACACATTTCTTTTTAAAAAGATTTTAGAGCTTTACCTGTGCTATAGCGGATGGCTATCGTCAGTCCAAGCTGTAATTAAGAACAGAGAGGAAAATACAAATTAGATAATGTGAAGAACAAGCTGAATTTGCAAGAAGATTAATTCAGTGTGGTCAATTATTTTTAAATATTTCCTAATGTATGGAGCTAGCGAGATAGCTCAGTGGTTACAAGCACTAGCTGCTCTTTCAGAATTTCCAGGACTAACATGGTAGCTCACAACCAGCTGTAACTACAGTTCTGGGGCATCTGCTGTCCTTTTCTGGCTTCTGTGGGCAGTAGGTACATACATGATGCATATATACATATAAGCAGGAAAACATTCATACACATAAAATAACAAAAATAAATCTTAAAACATTTCCTACTGGTCCTTGTTTAACAAATAAAACCTTTAATGATAGATTTTTTTATTTCAACTTTGCTTTTAAAAGATCATCATATTTTGAAAGGGCCTTTAAAAGGCCAAGAACATTTCACTGTGGATCAGATAAATTGCATCCTTAGTTAGGAGCAACTTGTAGTGTAGGGCTCTTAGGACAGCAGCAGAAAGATGGGGTGTCAGCATGCAGCTCATACCAAGGTTTGCATTAGGACAGCAAAGCCTACAATGAATGCCCTCACCACCTTTTCCATGAGAGCATCACATGGACCCAGACCACCAAGAAACTGGACACTTGGGTCAGGGCTTTCCTGAGGATTCCCTTAGCCTTTATAGGAATCCCATCAGCTCATCAGCTCAAGACCAGTCAAGACTCGTTCTATAGGCAGGAGAGAAATCAAACCTAAAATACAAATGTAACTTCAAGAGATGTCAAGTGTGACACCAGGACACGACAGCAATGGGAGGATGAGATGAATTGTGACTTCCTCTTTATTCTCAGAAGTATCAATGAGAACCTCTCAAATATACATGGTCACAATCCTAAGCCATGACCCTGGGCTAGTCCATGCAAGGTGAGCAGTGGTTATGACAGTCAGGCTAGCAGGCATCTGAAAGCTATGGAGGCCCTTTATAGTTTCCTCGTTATAAAATGAGCAGAGTCATTGTTCCCTCACAAGAACAATGGAAGGATGAAGCAGGTGTTCTATATTTGTGTTTGTAGATGTGTATGCCTGTTCTCTGACAAATGCAGAAAATAATCAATATTAACTACAGTACTAATACTATATGTAATATCCATCTGTGAAAATGTTAGTGCATCCCAAAACTTAACTTTCAATTTGATTTTAGAACTTTGGAAGCATTTCATTATAGAAAAGGTGATAATCAGTGTCCAGTGAACCCGTGTAAGTCTCCTGAACCCACTAATGCCAGGCCACGGCATTGCCAATTTAAGAAGCTCACAGCAACTAAGAACCTAACTGCCACCTGTAATATTGCTTCTGCATCAAAGTCTAAGCTGCACCTTAGGATTCCAAACACCATCCCTGTTTCCTTGCTGTCCCCCAGGAGAGTTAAGATAGAGGGTGACAAATGGCCTGCCTGGTGCTGCCATGTTCAGTGGCATCCTAGAAAGAACAGAGAACACAGAAGGGGAAGGAGAGCTCTGTAGAAATGAACTAACTGAGAGAAGAAAGCTGAGTTGTCCAGCTGGCCACACCACAGAATCCCCTGGATATTGCTGGAACAGCAAGGTTCCAAAAAAATTTAGCTCCAAGTTACCACTGCAGTTATCAAAAATACAGACCTAGTCATGGCAAGACATCAGAATCTGGAAAAGTAGGTATAAATCTACCAGATAGATAGATAGATAGATAGATAGATAGATAGATAGATAGATAGATAGATAAACTAAGCAGGGACTAAGAAGATGGCTCAGTTGATAAAGTGCTTGCCTTGCAAGCAGGACTTGAGTTCAATGCCCCACTCAAAACTTCACTAATAGAACTGGATATGGTAGTAGGCTCTTGTAATTCCAGCTTCGGAAAGGAGCAGGCAGGTAGTCCCGGGACTCGGTGGTCAGCCAGCTTAGCCTACTAGGTGAGTTCCAAGCCAGAGAAATAAAACAGATGAATAGGATCTGCCCTGTGACCTCCATACACATGTACATCCACCAGCAAATATGCACACACACATGCATGAGCATGCATACACACAAAGAACATATAAACGTACATGCATAAAATATTAAAAATCAAGTTGATCTTATATTACATTTAGCTGAATTTGTTCCATTATCTATCTCAGCTAAACTTAGTAGTATATTTTCTTTGAGGCCTCAGGGACCATTAAGAGCACACAGAACAGGGAGGAAATGACAGGGAAAGAACGAAAAGCAGTAACTGCAGCCAAGGCCAGGATGAGCAACTTACAGACTCCACACGCTGGGTCATGTTACATTTCCTGCGGTTAAAGACTTCTGGCTTACAGTTCAGCTAATTATAAGATAATTTTACCGACTGAATATTTTGATAAGCTTTGGAGTAAAGTTTAATTGTGGCTTTTGCACAGTTGAAAGATAAGCTCTTGCTGGGAGCAGAGAGGAAACAAGGTGGTGGGGGGGGCATGGAACAAAAAGAGAAGGAAAGCAGAAAGCTATCCTGTGGCAGCTGTGTTAGAGAAGGATGTTGGGAGGAGCGACTGCAGAGGAGGGAGGACTCTGGGAGGAGCGACTGCAGAGGAGGACCAGCCAGAAACTGGAACTTTTTCATTCTCACCCCTGCTTCAGAGTCAATTGTGTCTTGTTGTCATTTTTAGGAGCAATTTTGTTAAAAAAGGAAAATTTGAGCCCTATAAATGCCATCAGACAAAGCTGGGACATACCCAAGACCAGTCCAGCCACCAATCCCAACAAACCTCTGTGAAGAGTCTATGCTAGGGACCAAAATGATAAGCCACAGGGAAGAGCCCTGTGGCTCAGTGGGGACTAAGTCAGCGTGTTGAGGAGGTCGGGACACCTCATTGTTGTTCTACACAGAGTGTACTGGATCCAACAGGCAGAAGGGGCAGGAAGGGAGCAGAAAAGCTCTGGAGGACCTAGCTTGGAAGCCCAGGTCAGAACAGGCCAATGAGCAGCTCAGAGCTGCTGTGTGAGAAGAAGGCTTACACCTGCTCTGTCTGCTTCCTGAAGGGAAAACAAGTGAGGAGAAATGTATCCAAGCCTTCCATACCAGGGCGAGCACCACACCACATAAAGGCAGCTGTGTAACCTGCTAGGAAGTGAACCAGATCCTTTATTCCTTCAACCTTAGGAGCCACCATTGGTCAGTCCAGCTTCTGAGGCCACTGGCCCTGCTAAGATGCAACAGCAATTCAGAAATTCTTTAACCAAATTACATACTTGCTTGCATACTTACATCTATACATAATGCATTAGTATAATATGGACACATCCATTCATATACATGAACATACATGTATATAGACTCACAAACATATCCTCACAGTACCTATATGCTCACATGCTTGTTCACATGTGCATATGTGTGAATGCATGTTTGCACAGATGCTACATAGATATATGGTCAAGAACCATCACACATGTATATACATACATACACACCAATGTGCATGAATACACTTTGGCATTCAGAGAGGCTCAAGGAGCTGCTCAGACAAGGGTATGTCTTCAACAACTGGCCCCTTTGTTGCTGGTCTCAGCAGGGGCCCAGAAGAGAAAGGGGAGGGAGGTCTGTGAGTTGGCCCCTGACCCTGGCCCAGCCGGACTGAGGCCCAGGGACATGGAGGTCAGCAAGAGATTTGTGCTGGCCTCCCTGGGGAGCACCCCCTCAGGACATGCTGTAAGTATTGCCAGAACACACTTAACAAACTCCCCTCACAGTGCTTCTCTCTTAGGTTTACACAATTTGTTGGTAACAAAATTAAATCACATTTTAATGGCAAGGAAAGAGTAATTTAAACTTTTTTCAAACCCCCCAGCAGCCATGGAAACCTTTTCCCTCCTGCCTCTGCCTGAAATACTCCTCTTTGGAATACAGACAGCTGTTTTGTATCAAGGCTGGGGGTTTCTGTATGACCCGGGGAGCTCAGACAACAGGCAGCCCTTCCTGCATTAAAGGGTAATCTGAGAATAATTTGCCATAAAACACCCAGAAGTGCTCCAGCTGTATCCAGATATACCCTATAAAGCACCATGTAGACAACTTGGCCCTTGTAAAATAATAATTTATAAAATCACATTTTAAAAACACATTATAATTTTAAAAATAAAAAGAAAGAAAGAAATGGTTTAAATTATCACAGATGGTGCCAAGGAGATTTCCTTCCAAGCTCATAGACTACCAGGAAGTGTTTGTTCCAAAACCCCATTCCACCACAGGTCCTGGTGCACACACACATATGGCTGACAGGTGAGATGGGAAGCTCCAGTAAGCCCCAAAGTCCCTCAACCTAACAGGTGGAAGGCGTTCCAAGTCAAGACCTTTCTAAGCCAGTGACAGTCCAGTGACAGTCCATTCCAGGGCCCCAAGGCCTGTGCTAGAAGTGCCATAACCAGGAGCCTGGCCCTTCCTCGGGGGCAGACAGCTTCTAAACCAGAGCTCCCAATTTCTCAAGAAAACCTGACGCTAGAGGATATACTATGAAAATGCCTATGTTTTAAAATAATTTAAATATTTTTTCAAATATTATATGATCTATAAAAAAAAAATCAGTAAGATTTGGTTAAGGAGACCACCTGTCTACAACCTCACCAGAAACATCTTCGTATGCCAACTCTCCCCAAAGCTCCAGATCTGAACACACACACACACACACACAACACACACACACACACACACACACACACACACACACACACGCTCATGCTAATACTGGAAGAGCCCGTGTGGAATTTGAGAGGCCTCCCTCTAGTTTCTACATGTACATGGGGATTTCTCTAACTGGAGTGTGCTGTTTGTTTGTTTCAAGTGCCTAAATATTAAAACACCACAAAATTAACTCAAAAAGAAGTCTCATCATGTGTCTCTTTTCTGGAGATCTTAAAGTTTCTTCCATCTTTTATAAAACATGGAAAAGGAACATCATGGGAGAAGAGGAGGTGGGACTTAAAGTGTCACTCAAACAGGCACAGAAGAGTGGGAGGATGGATGGAGAGAGGGAGAGAGGAGAAAGAGAGAAAAAGAGAGAGAGAGACAGGGAGAGACAGGGAGAGAGAAGGAGAGAGAGAGAGAAACAGAGAGAAAGAGAGAGAGAGAGAGAGACTTACGGAGAATCACAGCACAAAGAGAGAATACCACCCATAGAATATCACAATATCACAGCACAGGAGGGCAAGGTAATAGTCACAGGCCATGGCACAGAAAGATTCTCTTATAAGCAGTGCCCTGGCATGGAGAGATCACAGAAACACCTGTGGTGTACACAGACTCTCCATAAACAGTCTCAGTGTAGACAGCTTCCACAGAACCATGACATGTTAATAGCAAAGATGGGTGGGTATGGAGAAAGTGATCTACAGGGCAGATTCCTTTAACCCCTTCCCTGCTCTCCTAGAGGCTTCCTTCTGAGAGACCAGGGCCTCTGAGTCACCCCCAGCACACTCCAAGTCTGGCCCTTCACAGAAGTCCCCTCAGCTCTTCTGAGCCTTTGCCTAACTTGCAAACCTCACCAGCCCCCACCCCACCCCAGCTCACTGGACCTCTGCCTGACTTCCCAGGGCTCCCTTAGCCCCTCCCTACTTCCTTTGCTAAGGTAACTGCTGAGCTAAGAGATGCTTGCGGTGAATAGCCAAGAGTTTTGGAGCCAAGTCCCTGGACCCTTGCTGCTGACTCCTTGTGGTAAAGTGTGGACCCATTCCCTGCTCCATAGGAATCATTTAAACGTGACTGTTAGCCTGCCCAAGGAACTCATGAGAAATGCAAATTGTTACACCCCAGCCCACTGCATCAGAAACTCCAGTGCTTTCTGTGGTCCTCCAGGGCTTCAGTCTGATGATGTGAGGATGTATGGAAAGATCTCAGCCATGTGCTCGGTGCTGATGAGCCGGCTCTGACATGCTGGTGAGGGAAGCGCTAACAGCTCAGCCCATCTGTGCCCTTTAAATGCCACCCCAATGTCCTAAATTTAACTTCATGACTGAAGTCACTGTGAACTCAGCCCTTGTGCAGCTGGCAGGGAACCAACCATTCTGCAGGGAGAGGTGTGCCCACCCAGTTATCGAACAAGGAGGGGCCAACTAACTTCATCAAAGCCAAGGACAGGCTTCATAGCTCCTGGACTGTAATCCCCACCTCTCTCTCCTCATTCCTACCAAGAGGAGACAAAGACAGCAAGGCAGGACATGGAAGGAAAATAGCAACACATTTATCATGACCGCCTTTATGTCATGGTGCTATGTCCCCTCGATTCCTGGAAATGAATGTTTTAGAGAGTCAAAGAAAGTAACACAGTTATACTTAGGAAAAGAACAGCATACATGTATCTGTGTGTGCATGTATGTTTGTGCACATGTGTGTATCCATGTATTGTGTGTGTGTAATAAGTAGATATTTATTTAACTTTTGAAAAACCTAATTAACTCATATCTGAAACTCTGAAAGGCACAAAACAACTGCAAATGTCAGAATACCTTTACTTCTCTCCTCACTGTCCTGCCCCACACACCAAATGGAAATCAAGTTCTACCTTCTAAACTTAGAGCTGCAGCTTCTCTTTGAGGAATGAGAGCAGTTCTCAGTGCCTCACCTGGCAAAGGCAGCAGTGCACCACCTGCCTGCGTGGATGCTTGATAGTAAGATACACTGGGGGTGGGAATGGGGGCAAGGAGCTTAGTGTGTGCCAGTTCTCACTGACTATAAATGTGACGGCAGCTGGGCTCACCTGGGAGGGGTCAGTCTCTGGGCAGGCCTATTAGGGACCATCTTGATTTGGTTGGTTGAGGTGGCAAGAATCACAGTAAAGGAGGACAGCGAGGTCCCCTGGGCTTGGGCTGCCTAAAGGAAGAAGGAAGCAGCACACAAGCATTCAGGATGCTCTGCTTACTAAACGTGGATGCAGTGGCACCAGGTGTCTCAACCACCTACAGCTAGACATTCCCTGGCACGATGGACTACACCCTCAAACTGTGAGCCCAAGTAAGCCCTTTCCCCTTTGACTTGCTTTTGTCAAGGTATTTTATTACCGCAAGCAGAAAAGTAATTAAAAACACTTAGCAAATAAAAATCCCAAACATTGTAAAAGGAAAAGTTACTAAACAAAGCAATTATCAAGCAAAAAAGTATCAAGCACAGGAAAATACTCATCCCCCCCACACACACACACTCCAGCATAAAAACCAAACATGAATGTCAAGCAACGAATCAGTATGAGTTGGTGATAGCCCATGTCAAGAGATGCCCCAAGCTCTAGTCCAGAGTTCCCTGACCATGTAACCAAATACTAAGCCTCTACGTGCCTCCATTTTCTTCTCACTGCCAGGGGAGTCTGCCCCTTCACTCGCAGACTTCCTGAGAGAGATGAGAATCTGGTACTGGAGACAGTATGAAAGACACTGAAGATATGTGGACAAAGATGGAACATTCAGTGAAGTTTCTGGAAAGTTTTGACCCCTGCATAAGACGGAAAGAAAGGCAAAGAAGACGCTTTTCTTTCTAAAGAGGTTTTTCCTCATTGCTGATTTAAAAGGGGGGCATGTTGGAAATAGGTAGTTAAATAAAACCACCCCACTCTAAGAGAATATCTGGGCTTTTCACTGTCCTCCAGCATCTGATGCCTAGCCCCATTGGCTGAGCACCCTGGAACAAGTGCTAAAGCGTCTGCACCTCCAGGACCCTCAGCATCTTTTCCTTCACACTTTCCTGCTCTGAACGCCCTGGAGCTCATCCCAGATCTCAAGTCAGCTACACAGAGGTGCAGAGGCCAGGACACACCCAGGGAAATGAATTCTTTTCGGGGTTCCAAGAAGAGTATTCACTGTGACTTTTATCTACCATGGCCTCAAAGTGTTGTAGAAAAATATCAGGACATCTTGTGTAGCTTTGCCTCTTGTGTTAGAAATTGCATAATGCCCACTACCCATGTAAAGAGCCAGGGAAGAAGTGTGCACCTCTAATCCGAGCACTAGGGAGGCAGAAGCTCTTGAAGTCTCTGCTCCAGTATAACCAAACAGCTAGTGAGTCTGAGTGCTTACACAAACAATTTGAAAACATGAGCACGGGGGAACCTGCACAGGTGGATGAATCTTAAAGTGCACGTTGCTCAGTGAAAGGAGCTAATCTAGAAAGGCTGCTTACGGCATAGTTCTAGCTCTAGGACATTTTGGAAGCTGCAGTCTGTGAGATAATAAATAGATCCAGGTTGAAAAGGTTTGGAGCCTTTCTGTGGAGCATTCCTTTAATCCCAGCACTCGAGAGACAGAAGTAGCTGGATCTCTGAGTTCAAGACCAGCCTGGTCTACAAAGCAAGTTCCAGCTAAGGCTACACAGAGAAATCCTGTCTCAAAAAAAAAAAAAAAAAAAAAAACGTGGAAAAGAAATCAGAGGTTGGAGAAGATAGAAGATTAAATAGGAAAAGCACACAGCATTTAGGATCAGGAAAGCTACTCTATCTGGTACTACATCAGCAGATACATCAAAGAGACTCATAGCACAGAGAGAAAATAAAATGTATGCAGTTGAAAAAGATTAAAATAGTAAATAAAACATTAGATGGTAAGGAGAATCCAGAACAAGTGAAGAATATAGTGAAAGAGCCAAGAGGACAGAATAACGGAGGAGCAGGGCAGATTAGGGTAGGCTAAGAAACCTGCAAACCCAAGCTGTAACTAAGCACATCCTATGTGGTTCTAAAAGCTAGCATTATAAAACAAGGGATGGCGGGTGACTGGAGCCTGGGTTTTCAATGTTGGAGCAGGTAACTCACACATAAGTCACTGTGGTGGTTTGCTTGGCCCTGGGAGTGGCATTATTTGTGGCCTTGTTGGAAGAAGTGTGTCACTGTGAAGGTGGGTAATGAGACATCCTCCTAACTGTCTTCAGAACAAGAGGTGGAACTCTCAGGTCGTCCAGCCCCCCATCTACCTGAATGCTGCCATACTCCCCACCTTGTTAATAATGGACTGAACCTCTAAACCTGTATGCCTGTCCTAATTAAATTTTGTCCTTTGTAAGACTTGCCTTGGTCATGGTGTCTGTTCACAGTAGTAAGACCTTAACTAAGACAGTCACCATAGAAAATTCTAGGATATCTATGTGGTAATAATCAGAGTTTGGACATAGTAAGAACTCATGTTTAGCTTTATAGAGATATAAATGAACATATCTACTCATATAAAGGTATATACATGCACTTTCCTTGTAGCAACAAAACACACAAAGCCTAAGTCTTGCTTTCTCAAAATGTTCTCTCATAAGAGAAACCAGGGTTCTTTGGCAAATGATTGAGCCTGGTGCAAGAAAAACACAAGATGAGTGTGGAGTATCCTGTAGTGCTAGAAAGACCTAACACACACACACACACACACACACACACACACACACACACACAGAGAGAGAGAGAGAGAGAGAGAGAGAGAGAGAGAGAGAGAGAGAGAGAGAGAGCCATGTAGAAGAGAGTCAAGGCAATTGAAAGAATTTCCAGTCTGCACAACTGAAATAATTTAAGCAATAAAATAAAATGAAGTAGAATTAGATTCTAACCCAAAGCATTAATTAAACTTCCATAAATATATAATGACACAAAGAAGTGATCAAACCAGATGTGGCGGTACACACCTGTAGTCCAAGCTCTGGAAAGGTAGGAGCTGGAGTTCGAAGTCAACCTTGACTACATGTAAGTTCAAAGTCATCCTGGGCTACACGAAACCATGTCTCAAAGAGCCAAGGAAATAAAACAAAAAGAAAAGTGACTAAATAAATAACAAAGGATGAAGGAGATGCAAATATTGATGCAGAAGAATCCCAAATAATATGTCAACAGTCCACCCTTAAGGAAGTAGAGCATGACTTCCCACATCTTAAGTCTGAGCTGTTCATATGACAGCAGGCAATAACTTTAACCTAGAGTACATGTACTTACAGACACTTCCTTAGCTGAGCTGGGGCAATGAAGAGACCTGGGGCAATGAAGAGACCTGGGGCAGGGCAGATGCTGGGCCCTAGAGGTAATACCACCACCTAGCTCTAAAGGCATCTGATTCTGAGCCATTCCCCTAGGGGAGGGAAGCTTCTCTACCCAGGTGAGAGAATATCCCAACCCTGCTGTCTATAGTGGTCCAGATTCTCCATGGATCCCGTACAAGCCTACCTGAATCCTCCATTTGCAGTTTAGCTGAATCGTCTGATCTCTTAGCACCTTCATTAATGAATAGAAACTAAGTAGGGAAGGAAAGGGAAGATACCCTGAACAGCAACTCAGAAGAGGTATATTCCTTGTAGATGTTTCACTAGGATCCCTTCAACATTCAGGACAGAAAGACAGAGCTGGGAATAGCCTACACTTTCTGATATGATTTTAATATGAAATGTCTCTCATACACCTATGTTTGAAAACTCAGTATTCAGCTGGTGATGTCTGAGGAAGTTGTGGAACCTTTAAGATGGAAGGCATGCCTGGTTCAGGCAAGTCACTGGGTAAAGGTTATAGCCAAAACCCAACCTTTAAGGGTTACAGGCAAAACCCAAGGTTATAGCCAAGGCCCAAGTTCTCTGGCTCCATGTTGGCAATAGATGGAAAAAAGCTCCATGATTAATTCCCATCACCATGGACCAAGCCTTCACCTATGTCTTCCTGTAAAATCATGAACCAAAATAAACCTCTTTTCCCTGAAGTCGCTTCAGCCAGGTATTTTGTCAAAAAAGTCACTAGTATACCCGCCCTTACCACCTAACCACAAGGGCAGGGGTGTTGAATACACTGTTAGTGGACAGCAACTAAAATCATCAATCACAATTTGGGTAAAATCCAGACATTCCCACAGTAACATTTTCCATATAGATACCTCAGGTTGGCTGGTTGGTGATATTTAAAGGTAGATTGTCAACGTCATTTATGAGAAGTTTCTGGTCATATTCTGGGTCCCCAGCAGTAGTGAGAAAGGAGGGTTTCTCTCTGACAAGCCTTCCTTTTTCCCCTCTCCCCTCTATACTCATCTCCCAGACTCTCCTGATTCAAACCCTCTCAGCAGGCATCACTTCCACTGCCACACCCTGTACCTCCTGCAAACCACCTGAGCCAACCCAACCATACAATCTCTTGCTTCTGTCCTCAGGGAGAAGTCACGTCTTGGTGTGTGGGACTGTCATGAACGCCTCTTGGGACTCCGTGTTTCATGATCCTCCTATCTCTGCCTCTTGCCTCTCACTTCCATATTCTATCACCTTCAATAGCTAAGTCTTGATACATACAGTTTGGGTTATGAATATCCCCATGGTTAAAGGCTTGATTGCCAGTTTGTGGTGGTCTCGGGATTTGGTAGAACCTTTAGGGCATGGAAACTTGTAGAAGGAAATTGAGTCATTGGAGATATGCTTTGAAGGGAATATTGGAAACATGGCCCCTTCCCCTACTCCCCTGCCTCAGTTTCCTGCCACCATGATTCGAGTGGCTTGGCTCCATGAATACTTCTCACCATAATGTACTGCCCCACCATAGGCCCAAAACAACAACCATGTGCTGAACCCTCCAAAATAATGAGCCAAACCAACTTTCCTTCTAAGTTGGTTTTCTCAGGTCCTTTGTTTTCAGCAACAGAGGGATCCTGTGCAAGGCTCAAGTAAAGAAAGGGCTTTATTTATCACAAAAGCTCACCAACCCTCATCAACACTTTTAAGAGGGAGGGAGGGAAAAGAAGCACCTGACATTTTTAGTCTAGTTGGGGTCTATAAACTAAACAATTTTTAACGTCATGAGTAATAATAGGGACAAGTCAAATAAGCCATTCTTAAACCTAATGGCTCTCTCTCCTTTCCTTAAAGGACTTTTAACATGGAGTCTAAATACAACACACCTTCTCTAAGCACATCTTAGGAGGATGCTTGGACCCATGATGCAGCTGTGAAACTGTGCTCTTTAAATTGAGGGTAAATGCCATGCCCATGAAGGTATCATTTTGCTGGTGAGATGAATTCTGTTTCAGAGAGTCCAGCACGTGGGTGGCAGCAAAGCTGGGATGAGAGGGAATGTAGAAAAGGAAACTGCTGTGGCGAGCCAGCCCCTGGTGCCTTATGCTACCGCAGCTGATCACTCAAGCATGAAAAGTGGGACATTATTCTCACAACACTGATTAGGCAAGGAAATGAGATATGCAAATATTTTTAAAAGTCTACCCACTCCAACCTTATTACCAGATGAAAATTCACAAAGAAAACATGACTCAATCGGGTCACTATTGAGCCAATGTTCTTGACTCTGACAACCTGACCTGGAAGATCCCTGAAAACAAAAATCAAGTTCAAAACTCAGGCAACACAAGGAGATGGACAGAAGGAAATTTTTGAAATTTTGCATGGTTCAGCTCATCCCAAAAGTCAAGCATTTATATTTCTAGAAACTCAAGCCTTAAAATGAAGACTCATTGACAAGAGGAAGTTTGTTTTGTGGAGGCATTGGTTTGAGGAAAAGAGAGAGAGAGAGAGAGAGAGAGAGAGAGAGAGAGAGAGAGAGAGAGATCCTGACTATCATAAAGCTCACTATGTAGACTAGGCTAGCCTCAGACCCACAGAGATCCTCTTACCCATGCCTCCTGAGTACTGGGATTAAAAGTTATGCACCACTATAACCAGCTACAACATGAAGTTTATAGAGAATGAAGGACAAGGCTGGGCATGGATCTTCACTGCCAAGCCACCTCAGCTCCCAGAGTTGTATCTTCCATTTGTAAAGAGGCATAATGGTGGAGCTGCAGCGGTCATTGAGTAAGAACATGTGTACAGAGGAAGAATCCGGCCCATTGTAGATACCAGTGTGCATAGCTCCCTTCTGTTCTCCCAGACTTCCTTAGCAAAGACATACTAATGGGCTACATTCCGGTCACAGATAACTACTGAAGGTATCCTATGTGTCTGGTATTGTGCAATGCCCCCCACCATCACATCCCTAACACACACACACACACACACACACACACACACACACACACACCTTCTGGTAGCAAATACAGAGATCACATCAGTGACTGGAATAAACAAAGCACTTTGAGAGTTCAATAAATAAAGTTTCTCCACAGGAGATACAACATCCACTTACATAGAGCCAGTGTCTAAGAAAAGAAACATAAGAATCATAGATGTGAGAACCAGCCTGTGCAGATGTAACAGTGTTAGCCTGTACAGAAGTGACAGTGTAGCCTGTGCAGAAGTGACAGTGTAGCCTGAGTGGAAGGAACAGTGTAACTAGTGCAGAAGTGACAGTATAGCCTGCTCAGAAGTAACAGTGTAGCCTGTACAGAAGTGACAGTATAGCCTGGGCAGAGGTGACAGTGTAGCCTGAGCAGAAGTGACAGTGTAGCCTGTGCAGAAGTGACAGTGTAGCCTGGGCAGAAGTGCAGGTATAGCCTGTGCAGAAGTGACAGTGTAGACCAGGAAGAAGTGACAGTGTAGCCTGGGCAGAAGTGACAGTGTAACCTGTTTAGGAAGCTGAAATAAGGTCTGTGTCATGGGGTTTGGGATCAATTTCTCTCACTCAGGTGTAAAGCCCCTTATCCCAGCTGCTCCAGTGTGGCCTGAAGTGCACTATGAAGCTGTGATCCTATTAAACAGTCATCTTTAGAGAACAAGAGACAGTCCCTGGGCTATGTGTCATCTGCCCAGAATAGCGATTCAGTCACACTGACAGTATCGTCAGGCCCAGGAGGCTCACCGATGAGCAGTCTGCAAGGGTAGCCAAGGAGTAAATGAGCACTGTAGGAAATAAACACAGACTTCTCTGCCTGCGTACTCTCTGCCCAGACTGAAATGCCCCAGGGCAGGCTAGCCCCGAGATTATAGCACAGTTCTGGATTGGTGCACAAGACAATGGAAGTATTATGTTTGATTTTTTTCTAAAAGTTTCATTTAAGATTCTAAGCCTCTTCATACATTTCAAATGCCTCTTTATAAGGGTTGAGAAAGTAGCTCAGTATTATTGTGCATGCCTAAAATCCCATGAGGCCCCAGGTTCCATGAAATAAATACGTAATAAATAATATAATAAATAATAAATAGAAGGCCATCAAATGGCTTATACAAAAATAATAAATAATATTAATTAATAAATAATGAATAAACAGAAATCCATGTGGCCCACACCAAATCCCCATAGCATTATGATCTGAACTTATCTATTCTCTACCAAAGAAACCCTCCCTTCAATGCTACAGTTAGTCATCCCTCCATCCATCCTTCCATCCATCCATCCATCCTTCCATCCATCCATCCATCCATCCATCCATCCATTCATCCATCCTTCCATCCATCCATTATGTGTTCATGATTTATTTACTAGGCACTACAGACCAAGCCTTGTTCTCAGTTCAGAAGGGACAATGGTAACCCAGAAAAGATCAGATTTCTTGTTCCTAAATTTTTTGGAGAAACAAGTAACTAAATCACTACATAGTGGATTCAGTTATTGAACATTTAAGAAAGTGTCTCTGCTCTGGAAATGCAGAAGATATCCTTCTCCTCAACTCCCTAGGCAAGTTCAAGCCATACACTGACCAAACCCAGATCTGCCTATCCCTGACCCATCTCAAGTGAGCCCAGACTCATTCCTGACCCATCTCAAGTGAGCCCAGCCCTCTCTATCTGCCCCTCCACATATATAACATTCTTTCCCTTGCCTGCTACAGTTGAGGAAGATGTCAGAAAAAGCAGTAGGTCCTGCCAGCTCCCGGCCTCTGCCGTGTTCCCGCTCTAAGTTCCCACACTAATGGTGGCACCAGCTGGCCAGGAGCAGCGGCCCAGGACCCACGAGATGTTGCAGTGGCTGCTGCCTCTGCGGATCAGCTCTGTGGCATCCAGCCCCCCAAACGCAGGGAATATCCGTCACTCCCATGTGGTAGATATAACAATCCCAGTACCCAGTAGAAATAAGACTCTTAATGCTTAAAGATTCTTCAATGGATTTATATATTAGCAAATACTCAATACACAAGATGCCCACACAATTAGAATTGCTAACCCAGTTTCCTAACCTTGATATGACTAACTACTACTCGAGACTGCTAGAGACTCTTATATCTTCTGCCATCTCTCCTCTCCTCCTCTCTCCTTCAAACTTTTCTGCTCCACCTCCCCTTCTACTGCTCAGTCACCAGCCCTAGTCCTTATTTTACAAATTAAGGTGGGCAGAAGGTTCACAAGAAGTCACCTGTGTACTGACTCACTCCTCCTCTGCAGCCCCTCCTGGGAAAGTGGAATTAGCATCAAAATAGGAGACCAGGGCTATCCACAACATGCTACTTCTAAGTTTACGATGTACGTGTCTTCTTCAGATCCTTATGATAGTTCCAATGGCCAATGCTTTGCTCCCCATCAGTTAGCCAGCTGTCAGGACAGTGAGTCTAAACATGTCAATCTCCTCCCGTCTTTCTCCTGCATGTGACCCTTCGTTGCAGCCTCCCCACTGTCCTTTTCCTCCAAGCATCCCAGGGAAACTTAGCCCATGTTGATTCCTGTGTGCCACCACAAGTGGACCACACTGTTCATCTACTCTGTGACTCCATGCCTGCCTCCATGCCTGGACTGTCACTTCCACTACTTTGCTTGCCAACTAACTTCTACCTGGGTTTCAAAACTCAGTGTAAGGCCTCTGGGGGTACTCCTCACTGCATGGCTGAAGCTAACCTTGGTGGTTCTCTGATCCTGCTCATAACAGCGTTTATATCATACCAGCTATAACTGCTGGGCTGTCTGCTTCTCAACCTTTTTTACTTTCCTAGTCAACCCCACTGCTCTTAGAGAAAAGAAATGATTCACAGAGCAGAACTCTTAATCTTCAGCCCATAGTTACATCTAGAAAACAACAGAGTACTCCAAACACACAGGCAACACAGAAAGGACTCTTACAAAGTAAAAATAATTGTGCAAATAAAGGTAAAGTCAGGAAAATATTTCGTATAGGACAACTCTGTAGGGATGGAAGAGGGAACACACAGGAGAGGTGACTCGCCAAGTGTCCTGCCCTCTAAATAAGTAGAGTTCTAAGTAAAGACAACAATCCCCAGAAGGAAAGGAGACCTAAGCTTTAAAATCGAGAGGGTCTCCCAGATGCCACACAGGATGAATGAAAACCCAGGCCTAGACACATAACTAAGAAATTCTCACACACTCAAGATTTAAGACAAACAACTCACAGAGGGGGAAAAATGCAGACACACTGCAGGAAGACACAGGTCTTCCCACAACCAGACTAGAAGCAAAATGATAATGGAGAAACACCTTTGAAGTTTAGGGGGAAGTTATTTTCAATGCACAAGTCTCAGGTAAACTATCAGTCAGAAGTGAGGAAAAACTAAAAACCACCAATGGCATATAAGGAGTCAAAACTCTGTCATTCGTGTTCCCTCCCAGATATTTGCTACATATTGCAACAAAACTAGAGAAAATCTAACAAAAAGATAAGACTTTTTTTTTTAAAAAGATTAATTACTACCAGAAGACTATCAAAACAAACAAAAAAGATAAGATGAACTAGAAGATATAACTGAGTATTTCTCCCAGTGAGGGGAGGGAGAAACTATAACTATGTAAATGCCAGGTACTGTGAATTTGATTAACATATGGAGTATAAGACAGTTGTGCTAGGATTCTATTACTCACATTGTAAAGGTGTTTTCACATTGAATGTATATAGGGAAAACATGTGTTTCACATTCTGCCTAGTTCTACTGTGGACAAATACATAGCTCTGACCTTAATCATGTAATCAAAAACCAAAAGCTGGGTGTTAAATACAGAAGAAAAATCAATATTTTAGTTTTCACAATATAAAAATGAATAACAGTTCTTCAGATCAAAGTGGGGAGTGGATAAAATCAAGAAATCGAGTTGTCAGGATAGAAAATGGGAGATTGCAGGATGTTTGCAGGTAATCTGGTAGACTTTATAAAAGTTTACAACAATGTAAAAATCTGAAACTAAAGGAAAGTGGTGACGTGGAAATAAGAATGGACTTTTCATAAATGAGCTGAACTCTCAGCCCTCACAGCAGAGCTGTAGAAATGCCTAAAAATAATGAATCAGGAAATTCAGAAACGCAAACAAGCCACAAGCTCTCATCTTGTTTCTCTTCTTCACACACCTCAGAGCTTTGTAGTATCTGACTGAAAAAGCCCCGGGGAATTTTTAAATATATGTAATGAAAGGTAAACCTTTTATGATCTATTAAAATTTATTGTAGACTAGGCATAGAAAATTATTACAGTGGATTGAGTTTTTAAAAATTCCTCTGGACACCTTCCATAAATGTTTATCATAAATGGCCCCTTTCCCCATAAAAGAACATCAGTATAACGATGCCTCAGCCTCAGCCTTTCATTAGCTCTCCTGGCTCACAGATGCTTGGGACCAGGGAAAGGTACTACTCTTAGAAAAAGTCAGTAGCCCACTACAGATTCATTAGGTGGAATAGCGGCCTGGATTCTGGCCCTGCCACTAGCCAGCTGACATCTGACAAATTCCAGTTTGGGTAGAATCTTCGTGATTTTCAATGTGGACAATTTTTAAATCTTTGGTTGAGCTCAGTTAATCAAAACAAATACCATACAGTGATAGGGCTTATGCAAGACAGTCAAAGGCCTATCCCTTGAAAACTACCCTGCCTTTGGGTTAAGAACTGGACACAGCGAACTGTGAGCCCTGACAAACTCTGGGCAAACTGCTGTGTTGTTTTGAATCCCAATATGTCTCAACTAAATACAAGACTCATGAGAACACCCACCTCGCAGGACTGCCAACACGACTGAATGGTGACTGTGTACAGCATGCTTCAAATAGTGTCCCTTAACAGGAAGTTCTCAGCAAAAGCCAGTGGCAGTTGTGGCTTTTCTCTTTCAATCCCTTTCAATGAGAATCTACTAAAGCAAGGGACAGAAGCATGACAGAGTGAAATGTGAAGAAAAGGAACAGTTCCCTTCACAGGTACTCATCCTACATGGAAGTGGCTTCAGGCAGAAATACTGAGAAAAACCTGCCAGCCATCGGTTGTCATTATCCAGCCTTCCAGGTGGCATAGCCGATGATGCCCAGTGACAGGTGACAGTCTCCATGAAGCAGTACAGCTCCCTACAGCTGTAGCCCAGACACCCTCTGTCCCAGGTAAGTGGGCCACAGAGCTGAGGAAGGACAGCTCCTTTCCTTGCAAGACCCAGGCAAGGAACATCTGAAAACAGTCCACAGCCATAGCTGTGTCACAGTCCCCATGGCTCCCATGGCTGTACCTGGAGCCTCAGAAGGCTGGGTTCCCGAGGCCTGTTTGACTTCTGATGACTTATTGACAAGCAGCGCTGGTCCTTGAACTGTTGGCACAGTCGCAGCAGCTAAAGTTCCAATGCCACATCAAACAGAGAGGAATGCCCAAGGACGTCCCCCTCCTTCAGCACTGAAAAACTCCACTCATGCCACAGGCGCAGAGAGTGTCCATCTGTAAGCATAACCTAGATGTGTGACTCAGGAAAGATGGGCTTCATGCCAACTCTAGGTTACTCTGCCAGGGATCAAGAGGCCTCACTCAGAAATATTTCTATAAAAGACATGCAGTGGGGGCGGGGTGCAGCTCAGCGGCCAAGTTTGTGTTCTTCATGTATAAATCCTTAGATTCAATCCCAAACATGGAGAGCTGTGAAGCTTAGTTTAGAATGCAATCTCCGAGGTCCTTTCCAACTCACAACACCCTAGGGCTCTCCTATGGGGTATCATCCAGGTCTCCACCACCACCTGCCCCTGTCCCCTTGCCAGGATAACCCTGGATGCTCCCTCTCAATGGTCTACAGTTCCTTTGCTATGCTCTGAGTCTCTGTGAGGTATGCACTAGGTCATCTGTATCATCGCTGCAGTGCTGAAAGGGAAACAGTTCAGCACACACTCAAGGAACTGCACTCAAAACGGAAGTTCTTCCAAACTCGCACTTTAAACACACGTGCTTATCTCTAGCTGTACTTATCTCTGGCTCTTCACTTTGAGGGAAAGTGCAGCAGATAACTCTTTTAAAAGACAAACGTTGCCTCTAATCTCAGTAACTGGCAGGCAGAGGCAAGGGGATCTCTCTGAGTTAGAGGCCAGCCTGAGTCTATTAAGTGGAGCTCCAAGCCCTGCAGGGAGGGCTACATTGCAAGACCCTGTCTCAAAATGAAAACAAATGTTTAAGTTTCTGCTGTAAAGATGTAAACAATTGCCATAGAGTCAACACAATATGGTTACAATATGTAAGTTTTTTATACCCATCCACAGTGATACAAAGGGCTTTGGTTTTGTTTTGTTTGGTTTTTTTTAAAGAGACATTTATGAGTCAAATTATGCCCTGAAGTCATCAAAATAACCATAACTTATTTATAAGCTTGATCTTGAGCCCGGCAATCACACAGCTGATGCACCCCCACTCTCATAGTGACCACTGACCTTTTAAAGTCAGAAGTTGTGGTTGATAAAAAGCTGAATAAACTGCTGACAACAGCAAAATTCCAGCCACTTCTAACACCCAAAGCAAAGCAAATACGCAGTCAAGGAACAATCTGCAAATTGGTATTTGCTGCCCTCTGGTGGTCAGTCCTAGGAAGGATCCACACCAGAGATCGGAAAGTACATAGTTCACACAGATGTGCCTTTCCCCCAATTTCCCATCCCAGGATCATCTAGGCTGAAACCATCATCCCACCAGACTTCTTGGCAACAGAGCAACAGAGCAACAGAGCAAGTCTTGGTACTCTGCTCTGTGTCTGTGTGTGTGTGTGTGTGTGTGTGTGTGTAATGGAAAAGGATTAACACAGCCCAAGCAGCTAAATGAGCACTGAGACTGTGCTTCCTCTAAAAAGACAACTAATGAGAGACAAGCCACAGATTTGAACTCTCCCATGCTGCTCTCTGAGAACAGATGGGTGGACTCACTCAACAAGCTACATGTGTTAAAATAATATGCATCCATTGAATTTGTCTCTAGTGTTAGCAAAACACACACCATGCGTGTTTAGGATATTGACACAGGAACCCACTACCTCTCTTAGCTCTGCCCTCTATTAGGCCAAGTTACATGAACATTATCAAAGGCTTTCAACTCTAACCAAGCCCATTCAGTACAGTTCCCATCCTGAGCCTTCCTGCAAGATCTCAGAGGTGCTACTACCTCCAAGCTCTCCTCCCGTATCCCCAACTAGGGTGTGGATTCTAACGTGATACAGAGAGATGGATTATTTTCTCTTCAGTGTTGCACAGATCTCCATTAATCACTAAAGCATACAGTGGGGAGGAAGGCAGAACAAAGAGACGGAGGGAGAGGAGGAGAGAGGAGAGGATGGATGAATGGGCAAGTGGGTATGCTTGGAAGGCTGTATTGGTATATTGGCAAATGATTGAAAAGATAGAATAATTACAAATTGATGGGTGGAAGGTAAGTGGACAGATGGATATGTATGTGGGTAGGTTCTGGACAGGAAATAGATTGATGGGTGGCTAGATAGACAGAAGGATAAATGGAAGAACAGTAAGAAGAGAGGGGAGACTAAAAATCTTCCATGGCATTTAACACTCAATCAAACCTTGCACTGAAACTGATCAAAAAAGGCATAGTACCTGCCTCCCCCCAGTAAATTTTCTGTCAATAACAGTAAAAAAATCTATGCTAGAGCAAGACCTAAGGGACTGCTCCATCACCAGCCCACTTAGGGGTTGAAGGACCCTCGCTGACCCATGACCCATTCAGGGGATTCCTATACCCTCAAGCTCTTCTTAGAATCAGATCTTATCAAAGTCATCCCAGGATGGTACTCACCATGGGGGACCAGACACAGTGTGAGGAAAGCAGAGTCAAGTCCTTCCTCAGGCCCTATCCTAGTGCTCACCACCGATACCATAACCCTATGGAAAGCTGTGGGAAGCCATCCTGAAAGCATTTTCCCACTTACCCCCACTATCCCTGCAGGTCTGGGAGATGGAAGAAGCCACTGCCATCTTTCCTACAACACTTTTTTTTAATGACTTGAAGAGGCTCCTTCAGTCTCTATTCTTCAGTCAAGATGATACATTTCACTGATTCCAGAAGGGTGCCCAGGCAACATGGCTGCTGTTGTCTGCAGCCCCTTCAGAGCCAGCACAGCTCATTCACAAATTCCTCCCACCACCCACACTCCACCACCCACACCCACAGTCATTGTTCCCTGAGCTCTGAGCATCCACACCAAGGCTCAGCTTGTGCTGCTGTCTCCATTTGCCACCCTTGCAACCTCAGATGCATTTAATAATCAGTGTACTCCAACTTGGTCTTGTGAGCTTCTGCATTCCTGTCAGACTGACAGTATGTGTGTGATGTTTTTCGGTATATGTGGGCACTCATGCAAGCCCTATATATGTGTGAACTCCTCCAGGTCTTAGAGCAGTTCTGGTTTAGTTTGGTTTTTTGTTTTATTTAGAAATGGACTGACTCTGATTTCTGAGGTCATGTGGACAGAATGAAAACCCAGAGAAGCTGGATCCAGAGTACTGCTCATAATGGCCTCACTATGGCATCTGGAGCAGACACAGCATTCCAGCTGTTTCCATTCATGTTGATTCCACTCAGTAATCTCACCTGACAACCTTACATTGGGTACCTCTCCTTGCCTAGTTCAGGGCTGGGCCCTGGGGTGAGGGAAGGAGTCGGAGATGGTTCCTATCAGCTGCAATCTTGACTGACAGCCTGTCTAGGACTATAGGACTACCCTTTGGGTCCTTTGGCATGTATATTACTCTGATGAGGTAGTGAAACAAACCAAATAACTTCAATAGCAGACATTTTTCCCCTCGAAGTCTGGAGTCTAAAAGACCCAGATTGAGGTGCCAGTGGTTTATCAAAGCCATTCCCACTTTGTCCTCAAGTGACCATTCCCCTGTGTGCAGACACATGGAGATCTCTGGTAGATACCAGTCTTGGCAAATTTGGGTCCTACTCCTATGAACCCCATTTCCTTTGAGTTGCCTCTTCGCACACACAATACCCAAACCCAGTCAATCACACTGGGACTGGCCATGTCTTCTGAATGGAATTGTGACCTATCTTCCAAAATTCACATGGAACCCATAGATTCCAGTGTCACTCTTGCAACATTTTGCTGGTTATAACCAAAAGGCACACTAAAGGGAGAGCTGCCGTGTCTTAGAGACAGGCAGCACTGGGGTCCTCTGTAGGCCTAGCATTTCCGAAGAAGGCTCAATTTCAAGTGCTTAGAAATGAATGTGAAAATGAGTCCTATGTAAAGATGAGGTGGGAATTGCAAGCAGAGCATCATTTGTGAGTACCACACCCACAGTAAGGAAATGCAAGGAGCATCATTGGGAGACAGGGCCAAATGGGAAGAAGGAGATCAAGAGGGGGGGTGTCATATAAAACCCTCAAAATGAGATGAGAACTTGGTTCTTGAGCACTAAAAGGTCACAAAGGGAGATAGGGTGGCTGGGATGGTGCTAGGCTGATACAGTTGTGCCTGCCTGCATATACAGGCATTCTCAAAGAGCAAACCCCTGCCTGCAGCATCACCTTACCCCAGATAAGACACTACTGAGATGGTGTGCGGCTCCCAAGTCTCCTTTGGAGAGATGGAAGCCTTTACAAGCAGGAACAACATGTCTGGTGACAACACATTTACTCTTGTGCAGAATCGGTCCAACCAGATAGGTTGGTTCTTGGTTATATCTCCACATCCCCTGTGTCTGCCCTCCACCCTCAGTGTTGTCTTCATCTCCCCTTCTTGCTGGGAGGAGCAGGTTTCGAAGGTCCTTTAAGCCTCCCTCCCTGACTCCCCACCCCAAATATCCTGGTTTCTTTTTCCTCCTGTTCTTCTTGATCATTTAATTGAGCATGGCACTTTGGGCACGAAGGAGGGGATGGCTGTTGCGGCGAACCTTTGAGAGCAATCTCAGTGTGCTGAGGAATGTGGTGGAAATGAGAGATAGTCATGAAAAGTCAGACATCTGGGCAAAGTTTAAAAGGACTGGGCATGCTCAGCCTTGAGCTAATATCATTGTGAACAGCCTGGGTGACAGTTTCCTAATCTATCAAGAATGCATGCAGGATGGAAGGATCCATTTTCCATTCATCAGTGACAGCAGAAGGATCAGAAGCATGCATCTTAGGTTTCAGCAGAGGAAACACCCGTCCCACGTCTGAGCTGCCAGGGAAGTGGAGCTGCAGAGAGGGCCTCTCTGAATCATCTGCTCTGGGGACACTCACTATACAACACAGCCACTAGAAATGTCATTCAGTGGGCAACATAAACTCTGACCCCATCTAGGCTCTGTGAAGCAGCCCCCTTGGCCTGGACACTACAGTTGGGACCTTGAGTGCTAGCCCCCATGGTCATGTTGATAGTTTGGTATCTAGTCTGTGGCACTGATGGAAAACTGTGGAGTCTTTAGAATCTGTGGGGGATAGAAGGACGAAAGATCACTCTGGATGTGTCCTTCACAACACTGTGAGCTCAGCCCCAGGGATGGTTAATGACTGCCAACTTGATGGGATTTCTTTCTTTTTTTTTTTTTTTAGTTTTATTTTTTTATTGGATATTTTATTTACATTTCAGATGTTATCTTACCCCATTTCCCCCTGCCCAGGAACCCCCTATCCCATCCCCTCTCCTCCTGCTTCTATGAGAATGTGCCTCCACCCACCCCCCACTCCCACCTCCCCACCTTCGAATTCCCCCACACTGGGTGTCCAGCCTTCATGGGACCAAGGATCTCCTCTCCCACCTATGCCCGACAAGGCCATCCTCCCCTACATATACAGCTGGAGCCATGGGTCCCTCCCTATATGCTCCCAGGCTGGTGGTTTAGACCCTAAGAGCTCTGGCTGGTTGGTATTATTGCTCTCCCCATGGGGCTGCAAATCCTTTCAGATCCTTCAGTCTTCTCTCTAACTCCTCCATTGGGAACCCCATGATCAGTTCAATGGTTAGCTGTGAGCATCTGCCTCTGTATATGTCAGACTCTGGCAGACCTCTAAGGAGACAGCTATATGAGGCTCCTGTCAGCATGCACTTCCTGACATCCACATCAGTGTCTACCTTTGGTAACTGTACATGGGATGGATACCCAGTTGAAACAGTCTCCAGACGGCCCCTCCTTCAGTTTCTGTCCCACACTTTGTCTCCATATTTGCTCCCTTGAGTATTTTGTTACTTCTTCTAAGAAGGACCGAAGCACCCACACTTGGTCTTCCTTCTTCATGAGCTTCATGTGGTCTGTGAGTTGAATCTTGGGTATTGTGAGCTTCTGGGTTAATATCCAATTATCAGTGAGTGAATACCATATGTGTTCTTTTGTGATTGGGTTACCTCACTCAGGATGATATTTTCTAGTTCCATCCATTTAAATTTCCTTAAAATTTCTTGAATTCATTGTTTTTAATAGCTGAGTAATATTCCATTGTGTAAATGTACCACATTTTCTGTATCCATTCCTCTGTTGAAGGACATCTGGGTTCTTTCCAGCTTCTGGCTATCATAAATAAGGCTGCTATGAACATAGTGGAGCATATGTCCTTGTTTATGTTAGAGCATCTTCTGGGTATATGCCCAGGAGTGTTATAGCTGGGTCCTCAGAAAATGCAATTTTCTGAGGAACTGCCAGACTGATTTCCAGAGTGGTTGCACCAGCTTGCAATCCCACCAACAATGGAGGAGTGTTCCTCTTTCTCCACATCCTCACCAGCATCTGCTATCATCTGCGTTTTTGATCTTAGCCATTCTGACTGGTGTGAGGTGGAATCTCAGGGTTGTTTTGATTTGCATTTCCCTGATGACTAAGGATGCTGAACATTTCTTTAGGTGCTTCTGGGCCATTCAAGTTTCCTCAGTTGAGAATTCTTTGTTTAGCTTTGTACCCCATTTTTAATAGGGTTATTTGGTTGTCTGGAGTCTAATTTCTTGAGTTCTTTGTATATATTGGATATTAGCCTTCTATCGGATGTGGGATTGGTAAAGATCTTTTCCAAATCTGTTGGTTACCATTTTGTCCTATTGATAGTGTCCTTTGCTTTACAGAAACTTTGCGATTTTATGAGGTCCCATTTGTCAATTCTTGATCTTAGAGCATAAGCCATTGGTGTTCTGTTTAGGAACTTTTCCTCTGTGCCCAAGTATTCAACGTTCTTCCCCACCTTCTCTTCTATTAGTTTCAGTGTATCTGGTTTTATGTGAAGGTCCTTTATCCACTTGGACTTGAGCTTTGTACAAGGAGATAAGAATGGATCGATTTGCATTCTTCTACATGTTGTCCTCCAGTAGAACCAGCACCATATGTTGAAAATGCTGTCCCTTTTCCACTGGACAGTTTTAGCTCCTTTGTCAAAGATCAAGTGACCATAGATGTGTGGGTTCATTTCTGGGTCTTTGATTCTATTCCATTGATCTTTCTGCCTGTCTCTGTACCAATACCATGCAGGTTTTTTTTTGTTTTGTTTTGTTTTTTTATCACTATTAGTACTATTATTTAGTACTATTACTGTACTATTATCTGTAGTACAGCTTGAGATCAGGGATGGTGATTCCCCCAGAAGTTCTTTTATTGTTGAGAATAGTTTTTGCTATCCTGGGTTTTTTGTTATTCCAAATGAATTTGAGAATTTCTCTTTCTAACTCTGTGAAGAATTCAGTTGGGATTTTAATGGGGATTGCATTGAATCTGTAGATTGCTTTTGGCAAGATAGCCATTTTACTATATTAATCCTGCCAATCCATGAGCATGGGAGATCTTTTCATCTTCTGAGATCTTCTTCAATTTCTTTCTTCAGAGACTTGAAGTTCTCATCATACAGATCTTTTACTTGCTTGGTTAGATTCACATCAAGGTATTTTATGTTATTTGTGACTATTGTGAAGGGTGTCATTTCCTTAATTTCTTTCTCAGTCTGTTTATCTTTCAAGTAAGTAGAGGAAGGCTACTGATTTGTTTGAGAACTTGATGGGATTTAGAATCACTATGTAAATAATACTCTAGGCATGTCTGCAAAGTGTTATCTAGATGAGGTTAACTGAGGTGGGAAAATCTACTCTAAATGTGAATAATATCCCAGTGGGGGTTCTGGACTGAATAAAAATGGAAGAGTGAGCTGAGCGCAAGCCTCTACCACTCTCTGCCTCTTGACTGAAGAAACAGCTTGGCCAGCTATCTCCTGTTCCTGCTGCCATCTCCTCCTCCACCCCATCCCCCATGATAGATCATATATGCTGGAAGCATGAAGCCAAAAGAAACCCCTCCTCCCCTCAATCTGCTAATTATCAGCTATTTTGTCATAGCAAGAAACAAGTAACTGGTATAAACCCTTCCTGTCTCTCTGCTTCCCAGACACCATGACGTGAGGAGCAGCGTCCTTGTGCTTACCCTCAACCCACAATGCTCTAAAGCAGTGGGATGCCTGATCATGGGCTGAAACTCCATAACCTTTTTCTTTTTATAAGTCGATTGACTCAGAACCCTCCATACAGGAACAGAAAGTTGACTAGCACTCTGGATAATCTCATTGGCTGGCAAGGTCTAGTTGGGCAGACCAGTGGACCATTCTAATTCTGTTGTTTATTCTAGATACCCAAGAGCCCAAGGCACTTCCCTACTTGGAAACAAGTTTTCTAGGCATGATTTATTCCTTTGCCACAGCCAATGTCTGTCCTGCCAGTAGCAGCAGGAGCAGCGGTAAGAACCACTACAGAGCTGCTGTTCTGCACCAAGAGAAGCTTGGCACGCTTGGTGTGCCTTCTTACCTCACCGTCATCATCAGTTCCATTTTATTGATGGAAAGATTAAGGCTCAGAGAGGACTGATGACTTCCCTACAACCTCACTTCTGGACACATAAGACTGGAATCTAGCTCCTCTGAATTCAGGGCCCACACACATCTTCATATAGCTA
Source organism: Rhabdomys pumilio (assembly GCA_030674055.1). NCBI lineage: Eukaryota > Metazoa > Chordata > Mammalia > Rodentia > Muridae > Rhabdomys > Rhabdomys pumilio. The sequence goes on along the minus strand of JANHMN010000002.1, from coordinate 191,183,305 downwards.
CACTGGTAGGAACAAAGAATGCATGCCAGACTGTCAGACCACCAGAAGGAACTGTGGTTCTCCAGATCCACTGGGTAATCAGTGCTAGCGCCGTAATAATGTTCAATAGAACAGAAAATGAAAACATAAAAAAAAAAATCACTCATTAGTCTCCCCTCCTGGAGCTGCCATCACTATACAGATCTTAAATAAGACAGTCTCTCTGGGCCATCTTTTGCAATTCTGCTGCCTTTCCAACTATGCCTAGCAACCCACATCTGAGATGCAGATGGATGGAATATAGTCTCAGGGATGCAGAAATGTTCTATATTCATCATCAACTGGTCCTCCTCAGCATATAAAGAATATCTCTGGCCCGATTATATTACTGTGACTTGAGAATCTTAGCATCTGACATTGTTACTCATTCTGGAAACAATAGACAGTGAAGTTAATTAAAATCAGAGCCAACTACCTTCATGGCCCCCATAGCTTGGAATGTCACTGCTAGTCTTGAAGGGGTCAGCGGTGCCAGCATTGCATTGAACCTTGCACTCTTGTTTTGAATAGGTGAATGGTACTTTCCATCTGGAGCCACAGAACCAAACCTGTAAGGCGGTACAGAAGCAGGATGAAAGAAGGCAATTGGATTTAACATAACGCAAGCATGGCACTGCTAGACATGATACCGTATGACTCCCATGTGAACACAGAAGTGGGCACCCTGGAAGCTTCTTGCAAGACATGCTGGGAAGGACTTGACTTGTGGAAGGTAAAAACAGGTTCTCCCCCTCTGCCAGCCTACAATGAAGTAGCGGCTCCAAAAAAGGAACAGCAGAAAAACTATTGCCATCAAACCGAAACCAGTACCTGATGCACAAACACACACTTGTTGCCTTTGAAAAAAACAAGGAGACGCAATTCTCCTCCCACGAAATTCACTCCTTTACAGCATTTGGATTTGGTGGTTTGGGGATATTCACAAGTTCTACAACAGTTATTATTTCTCAGCTCCCAAAGTTTCATCATATTAAGAGAAACCCTGCACCGTCAGAGTCACTGTCTAGATCCTCCACCCTCTAGTCCTTAGGAACCAACTTTCTGTCTTTATGGAGCAGCCTACTCTTCGCATCAATGGAGTCAAATTGTATAATATTTCTTTGGGTCTGGCTTCTTTTACTCAGCACAAGGTTTACTCAGTGCAAGATTTACTCGCCTACACTCTAGTCTATATCAGTATTCCTTTTTTTTTTTTTTTTATGAATGAATGTTTTACTCAATGGGTATACCAGATGTCTTTTAGCATTTATCAGCTAACAGATGTTAGAGTTGTTTCTACTTTGGAGACATTATGAATAACTATGCTATGAAGATTTATGCTTGCATTTATTCAAGACAAATAGAAGTATACATTTCAATGAGCATATGAACAATGTTTATGTGTGTGTATATACATGCATATGTATATATCTATGTATACATGTTCACACACACACATATACAGATGTACACATGCATCTGAAAATAAAACTGTTGGCTCATTTAACTTTATACCTTTTTAAAAAGATTTATGTATTATTTGTGTATATGTGCTGGCATGAGTTTATGCACACTAGTTGAGAACAGAAGCTCACTGAGGCCACAAAAGGGCATTAGATCCTCTGGAACTGAAGTTACGGACAGTTGTGAGCCGTTATGTGGGTGCTGGGAATTGAATCTGGTTCCTCTGCAAGAGCAACAGACAAGCGCTCTCAACTGCTGAGCCATCTCTCCAGTCCAAACTTAAAACTTCTGAGGAACTAACTGCTGAGTGACTTTCAAATCTATGAAGATATTTTACAGCACTGCCAGCAACGTGAGATGGTTCTAATGTCTCTATATCTCCAGCAGTACTTAGTATTATCGTCTGTATGTTTTGCCTTAGCCATCCCAAGGGGTGCAGAATGGCATCTCGCTGTGACTTGACAATAGTCTCCCAATGACAGCAGTATTGTTACGATTTCTTTTATTCTTTATTAGTCATTTGAATATGTTCTTTTTGGAGATGTCTATTTAGATTTTATTAACTGTTTGTCTATCTTGATTAGCTGGGATAGTTTTCCATTCTGGATGCTAGGCCCTTATGATGTATTTGATTTATAAGTATTTCTTCAACTCAAAGGACTGTTGTCATTAAGTTTTTAAACATTTTTATAAACTTCAATTGACCTACTTTTTTCTTCAGTTGGCTGTACTTTTGGTGTCATATTTAATAACTCATAGATGATACCAAGGTCAATAAATGTGTATCTCAGTTGTCTTCTAACTGTATGTTGGGTAGTATGAGATAAAGTTTCAGCCATTTGTTGAAAAGACTATTGTCTTTTCAATATTGTTTCCTCCCTGTCTTGGTGCTATGGAAGTCTAGTAATTATCAATAAACGTGAGGATTCTTCTGTAGTCTAATCTACTCCATTATTCACATAGCTACTCTTTTGCTAATGCCATACAATCTAGATTATCACAGCTTTGTCACAAGCTTTCAGATTCCAAGTGTGATTCCCTCCCACTCTGTTCCTCTTTATCAAGATGGCTTTCTCTTATTCGAGTTTTCCTATACCTACATACTAATTTTAGGATGAGTTTATTAGTTTCTGCAAAAAAACAATGAAAGTGGCAGCTGACATTTTTAGAGAGATTTACTGAATTATTTATTTATGCCTATTAACTAGTTCACTTTCTAATCAGTGATGAACCAAGACCCCAAAAGGCTACTTCCTTCAAAACCCCATATGAAGCCGCTGTTGTTCTGTAGTGTGGGGGACAACTTAAATGGTAATAAAATAACATTATAAATCAAATCTTGCCTGTCAGAGTGACATTATCTACAAACAATACAAACCCACTAGGTTCCTTTTTCTACTTGAATCTGACTTTCTAACCTCTGCTGCATTCGAGGAGCCCTTAGCATTAACTAGGTGTCGTCTGAGGCTGAACTACCCACTAAGCTCTGATTAGGGTGATGGGGTATGGGGAGCCACCCATCCTGATTCCCCTTTCCTCTTCCATCCTCCAGATAGGGTGATGCTACCAAGTGCCTAGCAAATAGACAGGCAGGCCTCTAGTGAAGGCTGACGGGCCTCAGACTGACTTTCACAAGCACTGGCAGCTACGGAGACTTTCCAGGACATCTGTCTTCAGTTTTTCACTTCTATTTACCAACAGTTTCCGGGATGGGAGACAGAGAATTTTGTCTATTCTAAGTTTGTTTCTCACACAGTTTTCTTTGACGTCTGTAATCAACTACATTTATTTGTGGACACGAACTTGTAAGTAGCAAAGCTATGTAAAGGAGAAAATCCACAGCAAGCTAAAAAGGCAGTTTATTTATGCCCAGATTTCCGGCTTGACCAGTGATTTAAGTACAGCTGTGGTTCAGGACTTACAGCTCACAGGAAACACAGCTGAGGCACTAAGGAAAGTGCTGTTGCACAGAATATATAAAAAAGCATCTTTAACCCTGACTGCCATTGTTGATCTTACCAGAGAGAGAACCTTTCACCACACTGATTCACCTTGACCGCACTTTGACCGCCTGGGCATTTTTCCTCCAGGTGATTTTTTTTTTTTTTATGGTTTTTCGAGACAGGGTTTCTCTGTGTAGCCCAGGCCATCCTGGAACTCACTCTGTAGACCAGGCTGGCCTCGAACTCAGAAATCCACCTGCCTCTGCCTCCCAAGTGCTGGGATTAAAGGCGTGCACCACCATCGCCCAGCCCAGGTGATCTTTTTAATAGAATATTTTTTATTTATTCTTTGAGATTTCATACATGCATATGATGTGTTTTGATTATACATGAAAGGTGGTAATTGTGACTTTTCACACCCACAAGGGAAGCAAGTAGAACACATCAGTTTGTTTATCATTGCCAAAATCTAAGGAGGGTAAATACCCAACAACGATAGATTGGGGACACAATTTATAGACCACTTATCATAGTGCTTTGGTACATCTGATAGTCAATGTCAGATGGAAATTATGAGTTCTGAGAAGAACAGAATCCATAAATGGATAGTCTATGTTGAAATTCTAATGTAGTTCTCCTTTTTTAGATATATTGGCATAGAGAAAAGTCTAAGAATGCCCATTAAACTGTAACAATCATTACATATGATCAATGTCATGTTGGAACATTTAACTTTTTCGCTATTTCGCTATTTACCTACCTTTCCCAGTTAGTTGTGGAGATGACTACAGAGTAAAGATGCTATCTGTTTGTACTGGGGAGTGGATGGGATCTGGCTCAGACACACCTGGCCTATCCCCAACCCACACCCTGAAGGAGAATAAAAAAAAAACAAAAAAAAAAAACGATGACAAGGTTTTCCTTGTTCGAAGCCGACAGTGTGCTAGGGACCCAGGTTTCTGTTGGAACACATTTTCCTCCCCAGCAGCAAACATCATTAAAAGGAGAGAGTTCATGCTAACTAGGGAGACATCTCAGAGGTTAAGAGCACTTGTTGCTCTTGCAGAAGACCCAGGTTCAGCTCTGAGAACCCACGCAGTGGCTCACAACCATCAGTAATTCCAGTTCCAGGAGACCAGTGCTTCCTTCTGACCTCCCCTGGACACCAAACACACAAGAGGTGCGCAGACATACATTCAGGCAAAACAGTCATACACAGAAGATAAAATGTGAAACTAAATAAGTATATAGGAGTTAAAAGGCAGTGTTCCGGGTAAGAGAAAGCATGAGATACTGAAGTTGGAAGTCAGCCTCTGCCCACACGAAGCTCCTGCTTCCTCCCCTTCTGGACTTCCCCCTCAGGCACGGGATGAACTAGTAAAAGTAAATATGACAGAAGACATGGGAACACCAAAGCAGACTCGGTGCAGTTGCCAGTGTTTTCAACATATGACATGACTTCAAAAGCACTGGCCTGTCCCTCTGCTCTCACAGAACTTGACAGAACTCACAGCAAGGGGTTGCCTATACTAGCAGTGGGCTGAGGGTATTCCTATTCTGTCCAGTGCATCTCCCCTACCCCTTCCTCACTTTCTTCTCTCTTATCTTTAACTCCTATATTCTTTTCTTTAGAAAGATTCACCTTGGAAATCTGATCTCACTGAGTATTATGGGATGAATTGTGTACCTCCCCCTATCCCGTTCATAAATTGAAATCCTAAGCCCATATTTGTAATGTGACCTTGTTTAGAAACAGAGGTGTTACAGAGGCAGCCAAGTTAAAATGAGGTCATTAAGGTGACCCCTGAAATAAATGATGGAAGTCCTTATAAGAAGGAGAAACCTAGAGGCAGATGTATGCACAGGGAGACAACATGCTCATGTAAAGGTAGCATTCATAAGATGAGGCAAGAGTCCTAGACCACAACCTTCCATTGCCCCTGTCAGAAGGAGTCAACCCTGGCAGCTCCCTCATCTCGTACCTCTATCCTCCAAAACCATGAAGACCCATTTGTGTTACAAATGTCCTGGGTCAGTCCTCAAGGCTTTTCAAGGTCTACCTAGACACAAACATCAATCTGGAGGTGAAGAGGCACCAGGGAGCTTCAGCCTGCCCTAAATCCAAGAAGAGAGAAGTTGAAGTATCCTTTGCAGACACAGCTTCCTTGTCACTAAGCAACTGAGAAGCAGAGAGATAACAACATCAATGCATACTCCCCTGGCAGACTGATCTACCAGCATGCTTTCCTGGAGATGAAGGTGGTTAGATTCTCTTTGGTGGGGGTTAGAGAACAGACACCAGGCACAAATAAACACAGAGGAAGGTCACCTAACAACTCACCTTCTTTGTACATCATGTCAATAGCTGTCACTCCTGGGTACAAGTTTCCATTTTCATCCCTGATAGGAACAATAAAACAGTGGGGCCCTAAGGAAGGCACAGAAACAGACCCTTATTAGCCTCTCCATTTTTCGCTGTTGTTGAGACAGACTCTTCCTATGTAGCCCGAAATGGCCTAGAACTCACCACATAGGCCAAGGTGGCCTTTAATTCAAGTCAATCCTCCTGCCTCTGCCTTCCAAGTGTTGGAATTATAGGAGTAAGCTACATAACTGGCCCTAGACTCACCCTTGTAAAGAATAAACTTTTGAGCTGGGCATGGTGGCATGTGTCTTTAATCCCCACATTTAGGAGGCAGAGGCAGATGGATCTCTTTAAGTTTGAGGCCAGCCTGGTCTACACTGAGAGTTCTAGTATAGCAAGGATTACACAAAAAGACCCTGTCTCAAAATAAGTAAATAAATAAAAATAAAAAAATAAAACCTCATGCCTTCTCTGGAGCAATATGACATTATTTTACTCTCCAAACCCATTGAGTTCTATGCACTGCACCCAATAGTGACTAATGTCAGCAGGTCCTAACAAACTCGTCCACCACTTTTATATAGAAGATAAAGTTAGTAGTAGGTATTTTTACAAGATAAAACTGGCCCAGTGAGGCGAGTTTTCTGTAAAGAGCTGACGGGGAATCAGCAATAGCAAAGATAATTCTTCCAGTCTTTCATGTTGGTAGCAAACTTGAGACTTTCCCTCAATGATAAGCTGGGCAAAGACAGCAGCATAGTTTCCATGCATGGCGTTGCCCATGTACATCTTCTGAGCATTTTCACAGGCATGTCAATCACAAATCCCTGCACAGAAAAGTAAGGCACAGAGTGTTTGCCTCCGTGTGGCTCCTTTCAACCCCTAGCTCAACATGGTGAAGACCATAAAAGGAATGTGTTTGGCAAAGAGACGTGGAGGATCCTGGGAAGACACTGTCTTAACTTTGTACTGCTCTGCCACGAGTGAACCTCACCTCCACCTTTGCTTTGCAGGAGACTGGGAATTAAAGAGTTGGAGGTGGAAGTGTGCATAATTAAATCAGGAAAAGAAGTATTCAGTTTTCATTCCTTCATTCATCCAATCCCAGTGTCTCTCTTTGATAATGTCAGGCTGATATGTACTGTCTTGTTCATCTGCCAAGTTTCAATGTATTAAGTATTTTTTCAATTATCAATTTTTCTCATCCAACTACATCATACTGAGGTTTCCACTTTTAAAGAACCCAACATCAAATCTCTTACAAGACCTAGATGTGATGGCACAGGCCCCAACCCCAGCTACTTGGTGGGCTGAAGCAAGAAAACTATAAATTTGAGGACTGTCTAGACCGTGCTGTGAGTTTAAGGGCAGCCTGGGTAACTTAGCAAGGGGCCCTTTCTCAAAATAAAAATGAAGGGGCAGGGTTATAGCTCAGTGATAGAATACTTTCTTAGCTGAAAGCAATGGGTTTAATCCCTCTCTGTCTTTCTATTTCCATCTCTCTCTGTCTCTCTGTCTCTCTCTGTCTCTGTGTCTGTCTGTCTGTCTGTCTGTCTGTCTGTCTCTCTCTCTCTCTCACACACACACACACACACACACACACACACAGAGAGAGAGAGAGAGAGAGAGAGAGAGAGAGAGAGAGAGAGAGAGA
>JANHMN010000002.1:191150569-191170861 GCA_030674055.1 Rhabdomys pumilio | reverse complement strand
CACATTAGAATTTACTGACCCCTTTAGAGTCCTCAGGAATACCCAGTACCAAGTAAGAAACCACAAAAGCAGGTAAGACAAACCACAATGGCTTCCTTTATTCAGGGGAGGAGTCCAGTGGAAGAGAGCTACAAAGAGCTTCCACGTGCTTTGGTCGTGATCTATTATGAAGCAAGACATCGGGGTTAGAAGGTCTTGACCAACATGGTTATTTAATTATTAAGAAGGGAAAAGAGGGCCAGCAAGATGGCTCAGTGTATAGAAGCGCTTGCCACCAAGCCTGATGACCTGAGTTCAAGGACCCATGTGCATGAAGAGAATTGACTCCAACATGTTGTCCTCTGACCTCCACATAAATGCTGTGACACATCCACACATGTACACTAAATAAATAAATAAATGAATAAATAAATAAATGAATAAATAAATAAATAAATAAACATTCTAAAGGAAAGAGAAAGGAATATTGGCCAAAAAACTAGAAGCAAAAAAAGAAAGAAAGAAAAAAAGAAAGAAAGGAAGAAAGAAAGAGAGAGAGAGAGAGAAAGAAAGGAAGGAAGAAAGAGAAGAAAACGGTCAGAGTTCATCACAGTAAAAGGAGAAAAAGAACACTGTGATGCCTTCAGTCTGTCGTGGAAAACCCATGCAAGTCATGTTGAAGAACACCACGTGGAGGCTGGGAGATGGCCCAGTGGGAAAGAATGCCTGCTGCTCAGGTGTGAGGACCTGAGTTTAAGTCCCTAAGACCCATGTAAAAAGCCTACATGCCTGTAACCCCACACTGTGAGGGGGAAGAGACAGGAGGACCCAACTGCTAGCCTAATCCCTTCCAGATTCAGTGACAGACCCTGTCTCAAGGGAATACAATGAAGAATGATCAAGCAGGGTACTCTACATCTTCTTCTGGCTTCCTATATATAGGCATGTGTGCACACATGTGCTCATACACCACACACACTCACACAAACACACACAAACAGAACATTGTATAACAATTAACTGGCCATCTATCTCCATGAGTCCCACATCTCTGGCTTCAACCAACTATGTATTGACATACATGTTAATTACACCTATACTGACCATCTACAGACATTGTTTTCTTGTCATCATACCCTAAATGACAGGTATACAACATCAGTACCATATTAGATGTTAGAAGTCATCAAAAATGATATAAAGTATACAGGAGAACGTGGTAGGTCCTACACAAACACCCTGCTACTTATATAAGGAAATTGAGCGTCTATGTATTTTAGAATTCTCAGAGGTTCCTTGAAGCCTTAATACCCCATGAATATTGAGACAACTGTGTCAGCATAGAGGACTTACTCCTGATCAGGAATCCTCAGCTCTGGGTATGTTGCCATGTACAACAGACGGAAAGAGCAAAGACATCTGTTCCCTTCTTCATATACTACTGATGGAAAGAACAACAGCATAGCTAGTGCCGTTCCCATGGAAATGTTACAGGGGAAAAACTACAGAGTACATGTACAGAGTTGGCGGTAGTGTCCTATTGGTGGTACAAAGTGTTTAAGTGTTGGCTGCTATTCCTGTCCAAGTCCTGAGTTCATGGCCACTTCTAAAACAGTCAGATGCTGTTCTGAGCCTATGCTTCTCTCCAGAGCACACCCAGAGGATGTGAAGCCAGCTCAGGAAAGATCCTACGGTTTGTACTGGTCCCCTGACCCACTGAACCATGAAACAGACGCCTCACCTGATAGTCAGGGTCAAAGGTGGCCTCAGTCTGGATTCCTCTCACGTTGCTCCCATGGCCCTTCTCGGTCACTGCAAACATCCCAGTACACTTCTGCTCCTAAAGTTCATGAGATAGTAGAAGAGAGTTAGCTGTTCAGATGATCTTTAACTGAAGACCCTGCCATTAACTATATAGCAGCAAGAGAAGAGGAAGAAAGCTGGAGACAACCATAAAATTGTAGACAATCATGAAATTTAAAAATCATAAAATTTAGTTTATGAGCTTATGAATATGACAGATGAGACTAGAAACATGGCTCAGTGGTTTAGAGTACTTGTTGCTTTTGCAGAGGACCTAGGTTCAGTTCCCAGCACCCACAGAGTGGCTCACAACCATCCATAACTCTAGTTCCAGAGGATCCAACACCTTCTTCTGGTCTCTGAAGAACCAGGCACTCGTGTGGTGTACAGACATACATTCAAGCAAAACATCCCTAAACACAAATTTTAAATTTTATTTATTTTTATCTCGTGTGCTCTGGTGTTTTGCCTGTACATGTGTCAGATCCCTGGAACTGGAGTTACAGACAGTTGTAAGCTGCCATGTGGGTGCTGGGACTTGAACCCCAGGTCCTCTGAAAGAACAACTAGAGCTCTTAGCTGCTGAGCCATCTCTCCAGCCCCACATACATTTTTTAAATCTTTTTTTAAAAAGGATACGATAAATGTAACATAATATTTTAAAAGAAAGTCTTAAGGGTCTCATTTGGGACAAAATTTTTACCAATTTTAATTCTGTTTTATTTATTTGTTTTTATTTAAATACATACTTACATAAAAGTACTACTTTTTTTTTTTTAATCTCTGTGGAAAAAGGTAATCTATTAAGGCAAACATCGTACCTTGAATGGCTGAAACCACTTGGTAACATGTTCAGGACTTCCAAGATTGCTGACTGCACCACCAAATAACAAGATCAGGATTCCACACTAGAAACAAGGACAGTACAGACAATGACTAGCCACAATCAACAGCTTAATAACTAGACCCACTGGTCAAACTTCATTCAAGGGGTATCTCTTAGAGTCCTTCAATGCTATGCAGGCCTTTTTATGCCCTTTGACAAGTCCTGATAAAATGTTGCTGGCGGGGAAGGGGGGAGGGGGAGGGGGGAGGTGAGGAGGGGGAGGAGAAAGCAGAGACTTAAGAAGGAGGAAGAGGAGAAGCACTCTAGTTTGATCTCTGCTGCTGATAGACATAATGATCAAAAGCAAGTTAGAGGGAGTAAAGGCTTTCTTTCAGCTTCCAGGTTGCAGCCATCATAGAAGGAAGCCAAGGCAGGAAACTTAAGGCAGGAACCTGGAGACAGGAACTGAAGCAGAAACCATTGAGGAATGTCACCAACTGGCTTGATTCCCATGGTTTGTTCCCCTTCTCTTATGTACCCCAGGACCACCTGCCCAGGGTGGCACCACCACAATGGGGCTGGGCTTTCCCATGTCAAACATTAATCAAGGCCTGCCACATAAGCCAACTGGATAGAAAGGCAGTTCTTTAGTTGAGGCTCCTTCTTCCCAAATGACTCTATATTTTATGTCAAGTTGACAATAACTGGCCAATACAAAGAGGAAGAAGAGGCATCTAGACCAAAGCCACATGGAAGGAGTAAGACAGCTGACAGCAACGACAAAGGTGTGGGTGGAAGCATGTCAGGATTTGCTGGTCTGGAGCTCAGCATTCCTTCCCTCTCCTAGCCACACTCTAAGTTTCCCCTGAAGACCCTCCTTCCCAAGAATGAGTCTGAATGACTTACAGGTGGCTTTAGGATGAGTCTGTGACATACATGTAGTTGACCTACATCAGCCATGAGGATGTGACTTCAGAAATAGACCGGGGATCACAATGGGGCCATCCCAAGTGGCCACCAAAACACAATGGAATTCAGAGCAATGGTGCCCTGAGGCAGCTGATTGCCATCTTTCCATAAACTGGTGAATGAAGCCAAGGTAGAGAAGATGGGGCTGAAGAAAGAAGACAGCCAAGAAATTCAAGAAGTCATGTCTCATAGGCCTGTGGAGTTCCTTAGGTGTGGCAATTATGCCTGTTTTGCTCGATCAAGTTTAAACTGGACCTTCTTTATTTTTTAGTTTTTGGAGGGGAGGTCACTGTTAACTGTATGGCCTGCCTGTGCCCACACATTTGGAAAATAGAATCAATCCAAACTGTTATATTTTTTCTCTGTGTCTAGTTTAAAAGATAATATTTAAACTAGTTTAAAAGATAATACTCAAACTAAAACAAGTTGAATTTTCCTCTTTGACTGATGGCAAATGTATATATTATGATATATTTCCTTCAAGATTTTTAACTTTTCCCTCTTCCCTGGGAATAGAAAAAAAAAATGGTTGTTTTTTGTTGTTGTTTTGTTTTGGGGGGTGTGTGTGTAAGTGTGTGTGTGTGTGTGTGTGTGTGTGTGTGTGTGTGTGTGTGTGTTTATCCACCCTTGAAAAGCTTCCATTAGCTACGTTAGTAATCGGCTAGGGCCAGAGTGAACCTGCACCACCAAAGGAAGTCAACCAGCTCATACATAAAATCCGTGTCGCATCCACTCACACAATCAAGTAAAGTGTGGGGACTTTCCCTCACAAAATTACATTCTCCAAGTGGCAGACAACATAGTCAAGCCGGACTGAGTGCAGAAAGAGTACCCAGAAGTCCTGAGTGGGTGACCTCTGTCTAGACATGTTTATAGCAGTGCCTCCTAAGAGGAAGATAAACATTTGTCTAGCCTGAGAAATGAGTCAGGCAGGCAGGCAGTGGTGATGGCAGAACATGGTGGACAGTGAGAAAAGAGGTGGAGAGATTCAGTACACATTCTGGAAATAAGTTGATGAGTTGACAGTTTGGGAGGAAAAGGGAAGACTCCAGGAGAGACCTGGCCTTTGGCTAAGATGCCATGTGGATGAAAGCCCATTCGTTGTGGAGTGCGAGAACTTGAAATAGTTGGCATGAACCAGAGAGGAGATGCTTAAATGATGATGCTGAGACCGAGATGCCACAACTGGCAAGAGATGGCCATCTCTCCAAACTGTCCTTCCAGAATATACTATGTCCACCACTGTCAAAACCATCCATTATCCTGCTCCTAGTAAACCTACAGGAGTCCCTGTAGGCTGACCCGCTCAGAGCCTCTCACCTTTACAGCCATGGCCACATCCACCACGCAGAGCACTTCTCCCAGGACAAGGCTTTGGCTGATGAAGTTCTTCCTTTTTTCTTCCTGAAAATACAATAGAGCCAGTGTGAAGATTTCCTCAGGGTCTTCTGACCTTTGAAATTCACATTTTAAATAATATGTGATAGTCTACATAATACTTTCACAATAAAGCAACACAAAGCAATTTTGAGTTGGGAAATAATTGCATCACTCTTTGGGAAATGGTTCATCTTGTGTCAATGTGGCCTCTGGTCAATCTGGGTGTGGTATTCAAGGACTCTTTTCCCTTTTATTAAGATTTAAAAAAAAAAAAAACTTACTTGGGGTATGTCAACCCTAAGTCAAAGTCCAACTTGTCCAACCAATGACTGGCCTAAATTGAGATCCATCCCATAGGCAAGAACCAGTCCCTAAGACTATTAATGATACTCTGTTATGCTTGAAGACAGAAATTTAGTGTAAGTGTCCTCTGCGAGGCTCCACCAAGTAACACTGTGAAGCACAGGCTGGACCTAGGCCCCCTTGTATATATGTAGCCGATATGAAGCTTGCTCTTCATGGGAGTTTACCAACAACTGGAGCAGGGGCTGTTCCTAAGCCTGTGACCTGATCCCCTAAATACACTACCTTGTCTGGCCTCATTGGGAGAGGATGCACCTTGTCCTAGAGTGACTTGATGCTCAGGGTGAGGTGGGGAATTTAGTTAGGAGGTGACACCTAGAGGGAACCTTCTGAGAAAGGAAAGGAGGAATAGGGGGAAGACTAGAATGAGGGGGTACTGGGAGGAGAGGGGAGGCTGATATCAGGTTGTAAAGTGAATAAATAAATAAATAAATAAATAAATAATTTAGGGATATGCACAACACAGCACATGTGTAGAGGTCAGAGGGCAACTTGAAAGAGTCAGTTCTTTCGAACAGCAACGATGTAGGTCCTGAATATCTAAATCAGGTCATCAGGGTGGGCAGCAATGGTCCTTACCTTCTGTTTCATAAGCCCACAGCCTCTTTTCCTACCCAACAGAAGGTCAACTGCTCCTGCCTGCAAGTCAGCCTGGGAGAAGATGTTTTGCCCCTGAGGCTTTACCAAGCTTGTCCCTGGCCTCCTGGCTCCCTGCAGTACAGGCAGCCAAGACATCCTGCCTAGCTTCTCCAAGTGTTCACACAGCAACACTAATGTGAAGAAAATCCTTCAGAAAATCTAGGAACATTTTAAATAAAGGAAAAGTCATGTTCTTCTCTTCTTAAGCACAGGCCACCCCTGGGTTTGAGTTATGATTTTAAAAGCCATGAGGTCCTGGTCTCTCCTCGCTGCTGATTCTCTCCCTATCCACAGCATCAACAACTTCCAAAGCTCAATGAGCATACATTTCTCCATTGTTTAATTATAGAAAAACTAGAGCAGGGTTTAGGACAGCTCAGTGGGTCAAAGCGCTTGCTGCAAGAGCAAAGGCCTAAGTCTGAGTCATTAGCAGCTGTGTAAAAAGCCAGGTGCAATGATGGGTGTCTGTAATTCTAACACTAGAGAGGTGAGACAGGAGGCTGCTAGGGGCTCTTTAACCAGCCAGTCTAGTAAAATTACTGAGCTCCATGTTCAATGAGGGAGCCAGTCTCAAAAACTACAGCGGATAATGACAGAGAAAGAAACCCAGCATCTCTCTCTCCCTCTGTCTCTCTCTGTCTCTCTCTGTCTCTCTGTCTCTGTCTCTGTCTCTGTCTCTGTCTCTGTCTCTCTCTCTCTCTCTCTCACACACACACACACACACACACACACACACACACACACACACACACACACACTTTTTAATAAAACCCAAGAGCAACATTTCCTGAGACGGAGATAACCCCTTGAGTGGACAATGTGTAATCAGCATTGTTGGAATTCATGCTAGCTGTCCTCATAGGCCAGTTTCTTTTGAGATCCCACCAACAAAACTAGTACTGGTAGCTCATGGGTGCTCGTATGTGCATCTGTCTTTGCAAACATGTACTTGTATATCCAGGTGTGGACACATCCATCTTATATAATTTTTGTACATGTACTTCCATGTATGCATATGTGTGCATGTTCCTATATATGTTCCTTTAAATGTGTGTACATGTCTTTGTGTTTTTATGCACACACTCATATGTGGCTGTGCTTGTGTATGTGTATTGCGTCGGCATCAACAGGATGATGACCAACTTTCTTTGGATGACTCTTTCCACGCTGGCTTCATCTTTCTCCCTAGACATATGCCATATTTTTCCTTCCCACAGGTTTTACAATGTTTCTCTCAAGAATTATTAATTTTATCAAACAACATACTGTCAAGATTTATGCTTCTCAACATGGCTTCAACCCAACACATCTTGTATTGATTATTTCCTAAAATATCTCCAGGCTCTCGCAGAAACCATTGCGTGGCTCCAGCCTGGGCTTGCACTGAAGAGTCGGTTACAAGCAGATAATGAAAAACAACTGTAGCAGATATTTTCGAGGGGCTCAGTGTCCTCTGTTTTACCAATCCTTAGAACCACTCAGACCCCAGTAAAACATGGAAAATGTTGAGGGAAATCAAGTGACTTACTCAACCAGAGTTACCTGGCGAGAGTCAAAAGCAGGGCCAGAAACTAGAGCTTCAGAGCCTTTCAAGAATGTCTTACTTTTGCCTCTCACTGTCCTTTGTTATTGAGAACTCTGGTGGCCCAACTTCACCACTGATCCATCTTACTTTGTACCACCAGAGAATACGCAACATCACCTGTCAACAAGGTGCCCCCATGTCATCTTCCTGTGTCTATAGTCACATGAACAAACATCCCTTTGCCTTCAACAACTTGTTCTGCTTTTTCTAAACCCAAAGCACCAAAAGTATACAAATCTCCTGGGCATATGAAATCCCAGTACATAGGAGGCAGAGGAAAGAGCTGGTCAACCTAGTCTACATAGGTGTTCCACACCAGTCAGAGCTACATAGTAAAACCCTGTCTCTAAATAATTATTAGATAGATGGGTGGATAGAAAGAAAGATAGATGGATGGTAGATGATTAATAAATAGATGTTAGATTATAATAAATCCCTTGGACATATCAAGTGTGGATGGTTTTCTTTCTTCTTCATTCTGACCATTCGCATCATTGATGCAGGAATATAATTTTGTTACTAGTAACGTCCAACTATGGCCATTTTTACTCACAAGTTTGAAATTAACTACAAGCACATGTGTTGAATTCATCCATCTTGGAGCATTTTAAATTGTTTATTATGATAACTTCCCTTCCCCAGTCTCCACATGAGACAGCTATGTTTGTTATTAGGCCTGATGGGAAACGTCGGGAGGAGTTTGTCATTTCCTGGTGTTAACTTGAGTATGCACTTGGCTGGTCCATTTTCAAAAGTCAGATCAAAGTTCTGAAACCTGGACTGGGCTTGATTTGATTGACTGTGTTGCTGGCATATATTCTGACATCACTTACACGCATAAATTCTCTCAGTCTTGTCTTTAATTTGATTACCTAATTGTTTAATTAATATTCATTATTGGCAAATTTTTTCCCGTTAAGTTGAGAGCACTAGCATTATAGGATTGTCTATATTGATCGGGGTCAATCATTAATCAATGCATTTTTCTGTGTCTTTTTTAATATCTCTGCTATGATAATAGCTACTTTCATTTACACTTAATACAGTCAAAGGAAACTCAATGATTATATCATCATACAAATTTATGATTTTAAATAGCAAATTTACAAATGTATGGATAATATATTCAAACTTTTATTATATCCAAACTTGTAGCCCATGCCATCAAATACATCAGCTTAGTAAGTTCAGTCTCAAACAGAAGGAAGACAGTTTGTCCTAAAATACTCTCCTTTGGGGCATTTATGTAGCAGATCTCTATGCTGTGGTGTTCTGCTACAAATTCTGGAGAGAGAAAAAAAAGTCTAATACACCTAGAGGTGTCCCTGAAAGATATGTATTTCCGCAATAAAAATCAACAAGGTTCAGAACTTTTCTTGTTGAGTTGCCTTGGCAACACTATCAAGAGTAAATTAACTGATGTATCTTTCCATCAGGGTTCTCTATTATGTTCCCTTGATGTGTGTGTCTTATATCAGAGCAGCATATTCTTAGAAACTTCCACTGAACCTTGAAACCATGTAGTGAGAGCCCACCAGCTGTGCTCTATTATAGGATTGCTTTAACCATTCCAGGTCCTTTGTATATTTATATGTGTTTGGAATTGATACGTAAATTGTAATAATGGCACCAGAACACCTTGAATATCAGTCCCATGTCACACCTTCCCCAATAAATAAAGCCTCCAACTGGCTCCAGTTACCATCTTAAAAAAATCTAGCCGTCTCTGTGCAGCCTTCACGTCCAGCTTTCATGTCCCATGATGGTTGCCAGGATCACAAAGTAGAGTATCTGAGCAGACTGCTGGAAACATTTGATCCCAAAGACAGTGGCTGTATACTTCTGTCCTCCCAGGAACTTTGACTGCTCCAGAAAAAGCCAGGACAGGACTGAGAAAAGTGACATTCCCATGGCTTTATGTAAGGATCGTTTTCATTTCATGAAGACATTGTTACAGCATTCTGACAAAGTAAGATTCTCGCAAGTTCTTGCCTCAAACATGATATGCATCCCTTTGGCAGCAGATGCCTCCTACCCATGTACCTACATTTGGAAATTATTCCAATTAAAGAGTAATCACAGAATTAGTCAATAGTAAAAGTATGTAATAATGAAATTTATCTTATTGGCCTTATCAGATTGACCCATCAGGGTTTTTTACCTTCCTGATTGTACAAAATACATTATCTGGCAGCAGCCTTAACAGAAACCAATGACTGCTTATCTATTTTGCCTTTGGGCAACTATTACTCAAATCATTTACATTTTGAAAGATAAAGAGATTGTTACTTAAAAACTGAATGGTAAAGCATAATATCATCGACTGCTCACTCAACACTTGATACTGCCCACACCATCCAAAGAAAGGAACACAGAGGATGTCATGATCCTCTCATGAACCCTTTGAGGTGAAGGAAACTGGGACTCAGAAAAGTAAAAAAGTCGCCCCAGGGCTTGGGTTTCTCAATAAGAAACCAAGTATGAACCCTCATCTATCTGACTCCAACATGGGACAGAAAAATAATTTTTAAAGCAACACACAGATATATATGAAGTACAGTAAAAAAGACAACCCTGGCATACATAAGCCAATTATTAGTTGTACATGGTATTATGAGTCTCGCTGTGTTTGTATTGTTTTAATTCTCCTGAAGTGAATGTGTCTTATCTTAATAAAGTAGATTTTCAGCATTTCTTCCAGTGAGTTTTGTGAATTTCTCTATGATCTCTATCTGTAATTGTTTGTCTTCTCCATACTCCACAGCATGAGTAGAAGGAGAAGAAGCAAGCTTGAAACATAGGTTAAGAAAAAGCTGGTCCCAGTGCAGGAACCAGAAATGAACATTAGTGATTAGCCTGATGTGGCATAGAAGTCATGACTCAGCTGCATATGGCTAGCATAAACCTGAAACCTGACTTCTGCACCTGCGTGACATCCCTTGCCTGCTTACTGGTCCCAGTGACAGATTCCAATGGTTGGCCTCGGGTCCTGTGTTCAAGCCTACCTTTGCCACATGGCAGGAAGGAAGCCAGGGTATTTTCCATACCCATGTTAAGATGCTCTCAGTCACAATAGCTTGTCCCCACACCCAAAAGTCAGGATGCCTTGTACCCAGGAACCGTCATTAGAGTAGCTTCTTTCTACCTCCATACACCTACGTAAAGTTACCAGTTGAAGCTTTCGAAGCCTGCTCTGGCCGGCATCCATCCCAGCCTGCCCAGGTGGGTTGATCTTGCATTGTCCCCACTTAGCTATTCCACATAAGCACCGGCCCAGTAGATCATGGGCACTTGAAAGACAGAGAATGCCACCCACTTCTCAAGTTACGCAATTCTGTTCTCCCAGCTTTCGGTTCCACTTCAGCACAACAGAAACACTATGTGGGGGTGGAGCGTTACCCCATTTGAACTGTGGCGTCTAGCAGGAATAGTTTGACTTTTGTCTCTGTTCCTTCTATCATTTAACTTTAGGCAAGTTAAACTTTTTCTCTAATTATTAGCCCGTAGCCTATAAAAATAGGAAATAGTATTTATTTTATGATATTCCTAGTAGTTTATTTGTTTCTTTTGGTTTATTTGATTTTGAGCAGCCCGAAGTGGCTTTGAAATTTTTATCCTCCTGCCTCAATTTTCTGATGCTGAGATTACTTGGGTCCTTGCATCCAACACCATGTGTAGTTTGTACAACATATTGCATAACTACGAAAAATACCTGTGGCTCTCTTCTACTTGTGACCTATTTCTCTGGTCAGTCCCCACCCCCTATCTCCATTCTGATCCTTTTCCAGAAACCACCAGACTCAGTCCTCAAGCCTCTTCTCCTCTGTCAACACACTTGGTGCTCCATCTAGCTTCCCAGCTCTTAATTCATCCCTGTATTCATGTCTTTCTACACATCCTCTCCCATACATCTCAAATTTCTGATCATAACTGAAGACTACCTCCTGATGATGTCAAGCCAAGCACAGAATAGTCTTCAGTCTTCATTCTTCTCTCCTTTGTGTCTAGCCATTCATCAGCAGATCCCACCACTTTCAATAGAACGCCAGAGGAAGCTCAAATTCAGTCACTGACTAGTCAATCTGGCCCTGGCCAGCACCAGCTCTGTCTCTGTCTCTGTCTCTGTCGCTCTGTCTCTGTCTCTGTCTCTGTCGCTCTGTCTCTGTTGCTCTGTTTCTATCTCTCTATTTCTGTCTCTCTGTCTCTCTGTCTCTCTGTGTATCTCTCTCTCTCTCTCTCTCTCTCTCTCTCTCTCTCTCTCTGTGTGTGTGTGTGTGTGTGTGTGTATCTCTCTCTCCCTCTCTCTCTCTCTCTGTCTCCCTCTCTCTGGGCTAAAAATATCCACTCAACACTTTTCCTTTTCAGTCATACCCCTAATATAGTCTCAAGCCCAGAAGCCAGGAAGGCTCCTGGTAAAATATCAGGTCATGCCCTGCTTCACCCAGTCCTTCTAGAAGCTCCCCATTTTATCCACTGTGAGGAAACCTAACTCCTTCTAAAGGCCCTTCATTGTCACATAACACTTCATCCTTGGTTCATCAAGTCTTCCTTCTCTCTGCTCACAGAGTATCTCCCTAATTGAGTAGTATGTTCCTCCCTCCGGATACCCATTCCATCTACCTACTTCTACACCAGTGTCCACCCAATCCACTCCCTGATCCTTGGGGCATTTCTCCAGATCACATTACAGTGAGGTCTCCTATGTGTCCTTCTATACGTCCTTCTATGCTTTCCCATGATTGAATTTTAATAATTTAGTTAGTAATATCTAAATTTAGCGAGCATATCTTTAAAAATGATTACTTCAACCACTCTTAGGATCCAGCCCTGGGACATAATGTATACTCAGTGTTCTAAAACCAACACCATTCATCTCTAGAACTTTTAAATCTTCCCAAAGTGAAAATTCAAACCAGTTAAAAATGCCTTATCTGGGGCTGGAAAGATGGCTCAAAGGTTAAAAGCACTAGCTGCTCTTCCAGAGGTCCTGAGTTCAATTCCCAGGAACCACATAGTGACTCATAATCATCTATAATGAGAGCTGGTGCCCTCTTCTGGCCTGCAGGTATATATGCAGGCAGAACACAGTATACATAATAAATAAATAAATAAATAAATAAATAAATAAATAAATTCCTCATCTTCCTTTTCCCCAGCCCATAATAAGCACTATTCTAATCTCTGTCTCCCTGAATCTGATTACTATACAAACTTAACATAAAGTCACACAAGTAATTGTCCTCTGTGGCAGCCTTATTCTTATTAGTCATAATACCTACAAGAGTCATCCTCATAACAGGTGTCAGATTTCCCTTATTTTATGCCTCATCTTGCTCATTCCTATCTCTGCTGACAGACATTAGCTATCGTGCAAACCAATACTGTTATTGTGGTGTGATGGTAAATGGTGGTTGTCAGCTTACTTGGATCTGGACTCAACTAAGAAACAAGCTTCCAAGTAGGTCTGTGGGGGCATTTCCTGAGAGAATTAGCTGATAAGCAGTACCTTCCAGAAGCAGCCATGACATAAGGAAGTCCCCAAAAAAGGCCTGTTCTTCTGTAGATAGATAGATAGGTGTTTATAATACATGTTTATATAATTTATGTATACATATGCTGGATTTTAATTCTACTACTATGGCATATATTAAAAACTGTGATTTCTGTATCATGTGATTTAATTTTTAAGGAAATGTTTAATTCTTTTTTAAAGATTTAAAAAATCTTAAAATTTAAAAAATATATGTATTTAAAGATACATATACATTATATACACATACACACACACAAACACACACACACACACATACACACATACACATACATATACATATACTGTAGCTGTCTTCAGACACACCAGAAGAGAGCATTAGATCCCATTGTGGATGGTTGTGAGCCACCATGTGGTTGCTGGGAATTGAACTCAGGACTCTGGAAGAGCAGTCAGTGTTTTTAACTGCTGAGCCTTCCCTCAGTTGTTAAATGTTTAATTCTTAAGGTAATGTCATAGTGTCTTGAGCAGAGACTACATGACTTTACATTCTCACCCCAGCACCAGCAACACTTAAGGATTCACATTTTCCCACCCTTGAGGGATTGTCTCACTTTTTATAGCCAACTATGTCAAAGGCTGTAAAGGAATATATACTTCACTGTTTGAGCTTCAATTCTCTAATGATTAGTGATATCAGACATTATTCTGTGTATTTACTGATTACTTGTATATTTTTATTAAAGAAGAGTCATTTGAATATTTTCATTAAGGAAAAGTCTTTTCGGTTCTTTGACTATTTTAAAACAAATTGTTGTTGTTCTTTTCTACATATAAGATCATGTCATCTGTTAATTAAACTGTTTATAGTTGAGTTGTAAGAATTCTTTAGATTTTATGGATATCTTAGAAATGTGATTTGCAGTATTTTCTCCCATCTTATGGACAGTCTCTTCACTCTGACACCAGTATTCCTTTAGTCCATTCTGTGCTGCTATCACAAAATACCTGAGGCTGGGTAATTTATGAAGAATAGAAGTTTACTTCTTATAATTATGAAGCCTAGAAAGTTTAAGAATGAAGGTCTTGCATCTGATAAACATCCTGCTGTATCATCCCACAGTAGAATGCAAAATACAAAATGCACCCTTTATGAAGAACTAACTCCCATAACCAACCCACTCCTGAGACTTCAGAAGCCATCTAGAAAAGACTATGGCCAGCAAGTGAGTTTTCTAGAGATGGTCCACCATTTTGCATGACTGTGATAAATGAGCTCTTAGAATGCAGGGTTCTCAGATGTCATCCCAGGATTGCTTCTCTGATATGCCTTTCGAGTCACTGTACCAGAGCCTATGGATTCCTGGGCAACAGCCCACCCTATCCAGCAAATTTCCCGCTGATCAACAGAAAGATGAACTTTCATAAATTAATGGTGTTTAGACAAATTAATGACTTTATACCATTCCTGATTTGATTCAAATAATTTTAAAAAGAACATTTAAGGAGACGGTTTTAGTTGTTTTGCCAGAAAGATGTAATAAAGTTAGAACCAAGAATAAATGTGCCCCTCCTCATAAAATAGTACATAAAGGCTGCATAATAAGAAATATCATGAGCTTTCATAAATCACACTAAAAAGAGAAATAGGCTTGGGACAAACTTGTGATCAAGAAAAAACATTCATTCTAGGTCAGAGCCAAGGATAAAGTCACAGGTGTGCACTATGATAAAACAAGGCCAGGTGGGGCTAAGAGTTGGCTCAGCAGTTAAGATCACTGACTGCTCTTCCAGAGATCCTGAATTCAATTCCCAGAAACCACATGGTGGCTCACAACCATCTGTAATGGGATCTGGGGCCCTCTTCTGGTATGTCTGAAGACATCGACAGTGTACTCACATATATAAAACAAATAAATAAATCTTAAAAAACAAAGGCCATGTGAAAATGTTGCTTTGAACATATAATGAGCTTATAGAACGAAACATAGCTTTGAAGTTACTATCAACATCCTTCTGTGACTCTCCTTTTGTGTAACACTTCATGTATGAGGTAACTTTATAAAGAAGGTATAGGAAGGTCAGACAGAAGAAATGAAATGTGGCTGGCATTGGGACTCCACCCCATCTATCATATATATATATATATATATATATATATATATGTCTTCGTGAACCCTTGTGGAATTGTTAAGACAGGTAGTAGGACCCAGCCAAAGTGTGTGTGTGTGTGTGTGTGTGTGTGTGTGTATCTGTGTATGTCTACATGTGTACTTGAATTATCCCTTTCTTCTCCTTTTCTCTCTGGCTCACAAAGAGTTAATGAACTCCTAGTGTCTCACCTGGCCAGTGAGGGGGCCCTTGGGCCAGAGAGAAACTAAGCCTTTTTTCTAATTCCCCTGCTGCTAACAGCATTTAGCCACAGAATAGCAAGAGAGTTAAATTTCCAGAGGCCCTCAGCTTCTGGTCCCCAGAACAGTAAGAGAGAGTTATAA
This sequence comes from Rhabdomys pumilio, assembly GCA_030674055.1. Taxonomy (NCBI): domain Eukaryota; kingdom Metazoa; phylum Chordata; class Mammalia; order Rodentia; family Muridae; genus Rhabdomys; species Rhabdomys pumilio. Next base: position 191,155,331 of record JANHMN010000002.1, on the reverse strand, counting down.
GACCAGAGAATATCAATCAGCCTATGTCCTTAGTCCAATGCTGTTTCCCACCTCAGTACCTGACCAAGGCTGGTCTCACGATACTGACACAATGGTATTAATCTTTTGATGGAAACCATAATGGCTGATCTTGGTTGTCAACTCGACTACATCTGGAACTGGCTAAAACCCAAGCAGCTAGGCACACCTGTGAGGGAATTTTCTCAGGTAAATTATCTGAAGTGTGAAGATTCACCTTCACTCTGAGCCACACTCTCTGGTGACAACCTAGATAAAGGACATGGAAGAGGAAGCATTTGCTCTTTGCCTGTTTGCTTTCACTGGCAAGTCTGTTCCTTCACTGGCATCGGAGCGTACTTTAGGATCCTGGCATATCCTGAAGACCAGCTGAGACACCCAGCCTGGTAAATAACTACTGGATTCTTGGACTTTTCATTAACATACAGCCACTGTTGGACTAGCTGGACACCCTGTAAGCCTTTCTAATGAACCCCTCTTCTATACATAGACTACCCATTCTACCAGTTCTATCCCTCTAGAGAGAGCCCTGACTATCTAGAGGTTCAAAATACAGAATAAAGAAGCAGGGTCTTCAAAGTCTAACCACCTCCTAGAAGCCTCACCTCTCAACACAGCTATGGTGGACCTTAACTTTCAACACAGACATTTGGAGGGATACATTCAAACACATCCTTGATATACAAAAGTTTTACATTGAAAGCCAGGCATAATAGTGCATGCTTTAATCCCAGTACACTGGAAGCAGAAGCAAGAGGTAGATCTCTGTGAGTTCAAAGCCGACCTGGTCGGTAGAGAGAGTTCCAGACAAACCAGGGCTACACAATGAAGCCTTGTCTCAGAAAGAAGGAAGGAAAGAGAGAGAAAGAGAGAAAGAAAGAAAGAAAAAGAAAGGAAAAAAGGAAAGAAAAATTTTATTCCTCTGCATTTTGTCATTTCATGCTTTTATAATTAAAATTACCAATTTTCATTTGATTGTATATTTTAACATAGAAAGACAAAATTATTTTTACATATTGATCTTATCCTGCAACTTTGCTGAATTTACTAGTTCTAACATATTTTTGTGTAATTATTATGATTTTCAACTGTACAAGCTGTCATCATAAAGACAATTTTATCTTTTTTCTCTTCAACTTATTGTGTCTGATTTTTACTCACAGGGTCTCTCACTGCCTGATGTACCATAAATATATATGTTTATTACTCCTAGTGTCTCCTCCTATACTAAAATATAAGCTCCACAAATACCTGCTTTCCTTTCTGCCCCTTGGTGTCTGGCTTATAGTAGGAGCCAATAAATAACTGTAAAGTGAGTGAATCACTTCACCTGGCACATTGAAGGGACTTCACTAATGGTAGCAAGTAATAGTTATTGTTACCTTTTATACAACACTCGACTGTAAAAGTAGTAATTAAGTTTTCAAATAAAAAGATCTTATTTATGAAGAATGGTCACAGTATCAAGAAACAAACAAACCATGATTCCAGCTGCTCTGAGTCCCTTGGCAGACAACTCATTCCCTGGCAGGCTCTCTGAAGAAATCCCTGTGGTCCCCGCAGATGACAGCACACTTTGAATGCCAATCTATACAGAGAGACTTCTATAAACAGTCCACTCCATCCTGTCATCTCTGCTCAACTCTTCCACAGAATCCCATGAGGCCAGGGCTGGCCTGGCCAGAGTGCTGGCCAAGTGGCCAGCATCCAAGTCCATGGGGCTGGAGCTGGGACAAAGACTCCTGCCAAAAGCAGCACACAGACCAAGATCCAGGGCAGCCTGTCACAGCCTGCTAGGAAAAGCCAGGGTTTCAGGACAAACAGAAGCCAGAGGGCCCAAGCCCAAGAAGGAAAGGTCTCAGAGAGAGAAAGTTGGGGCACGCACAGGGATGGGTGGGAGCAGGCTTCTCTGTCATGATCCTTAGGACCAATAGGGACTGTGTTGGTGTTTGGAGCCTAAACAGGACAGAGTGTCATGGAGAACCAATGGCAGATTCATTTCCTTGGCTTTTTGACATCGTCCCTGCTCAGCTAGAGTTTTGCAACACATTCAAAATTTCCTGGGGGAAAAAAAAAGTCTTACATCTCAGGGGTTATCAGGAAAGTAACCATTTTCCTCATTCTCAAACACCTTCAGACGTGATGCAATCTGACCTTAAAATATCATTTCATCTTAGGGCTAATCACCAACTTACTCCTCTGTAAATATAAAACACCCAAAAATGAGTTTCTGTGGGCAAATATAAAACTGATAAAAATAATATATAGTTAGAATAAATACAAGTATCAGGCCACTGTCTTCTGCCAATTCCCCTCCAGGCTGCTGAAAGTGGGCTTCCCAGAACCTGTGGATGATTTAAACCAGTGTTGCTCAGACTTCAAGGTCCCTGAGACCCTTTACACTTAAAAACTACTGAGAGGTCAGTGAGATGGCTCGGTGAGTAAAGGTGCTTGCCACCAAGCCTGGTGACCAGACTTTGATCCCTAGGGCCCACATGGTGGAAGAAAAGAACCTACTCTCCCAAGTTGTCCCTGATCTCTCCATTCATGCTATGGCACATGTGTGTCCGTACGTGCACACACACACACAAAAAAAAAAAAACAAACACAGAAGTAAATAAATAAATATAAAAAGAAGAAAAGCTATGAGACGGCCAAGGAGCTTTTCTTGTGGTTCTATTTAGCAATTTACCATATCAGTAATTAGAACAGAGAAATTTGGTACTTTATTCATTATAAATAACAATAAACTCATAAAGTGACAGTTTCATGAAAATAAACACAATTTCCAAAATCCAAAACCTGTGTCCCAAAGGTTTCTTAACTTCCTAAAACAAAACTATCAGTTATCAACAGCCAAGGACTCAAGTATATGAACCCACAGGAACATTTCACATTCAAACTGTAACATCTCCAAAAGCAGCTCCTATCCCAGTTCTGCCACTAAGCAGAAACTCATCCTGAGGTTTTAATCTCTTCAGCAAGATACAAAGTGTCAGCAGGCCCTCCAACTAGGACTCACTCTGACAGCTGCCAGGGGAACAAGAGAGCTCTTGACTGAGGTACAGAAAGATGATATTACTAGAAACCAGTAGAGGAGGTGCCAGTAAAGTATGCAAGGATAGTGGTGTTCACACGGAGTGCCCTACGTATTTCTATGTATGGAGAGAGAGAGAGAGAAAAAGAGAGAGAGAGAGAGAGAGAGAGAGAGAGAGACAGAGACAGAGACAGAGACAGAGACAGAGACAGAGACAGAGACACAGAAGACACACAGAGAGGAACAGAGAGAGATACAAAGAGAGAGACAGACAGAGACTATGTATTTCTATGAATGTACAGAGAGAGAGGAGAGACAGAGAGATACAGAGAGAGATAAACAAAGAGTCGCACACATAGGGAGGAAGAGGGGGAGATGAAGAGAGACACACAGAGAGATACAGAGAGAGTGACATAGAAACACACAGAAAGAGATACAGAGAGAGATAAAGACACACACAAAGAAAATGACACACAGGCACACACAGAGAGCAGAGAGAGTAAGAGAAACACACACTTTCACACACATTTTAGTTGGTCTTCGATAATGTTTTCCCCTTTAAGATTACTGAAACATTTCATCTTACAGAGAAGACACAGAAAAGAAATAGTTTTAATGGCTTATACATACTTAGCTTGTAAACTGTCCATGGAGACCTAGAATAAGTGGAGCTCCTTACTTGTTTGTGCCTGGAAACATCATCATCACTTGCACTCTGCCTCTGAGCTCACTGGCTCAACCATGAAAGCTAACAGCAGTACGGCACAGGAGCCAGGGAAAGATGGAAAGCTCTGGTATGCTTTCTGAATGGGGAGGACAGCCATGACTCAATATTTTTTATTGAGAGACAGAGTTAATCATATAACACTTCTAGGATTCTGGGAGGTGGACAGCGTGTCCAGCTGTCTAAGGGTGGGATCTGAGAACCTTCAAACACAGAGGTACTGCCAAGTCTCATGACATCTGCCCAGTGAGATGAGCCTGCTGTACTGACAACTAGTTTGCTTTTCTTTGGTTCCATTGGTTTTTGCTGATTCACTCAGATAAAGGAGCCAAATGTGTCAAAATAACAGAAGATAAACCAGAAGGATCCTCGTGGGCTAATCCTGTGTTTCATGGAGGAATTATGCCCATTTATCTAGGACAGAAAGTGGTCCAGGGTACCTAAGGCCCCTAGGAGAGTTACTAAAGAATGAAGATAACTGAATCCAGAGTTTACCACACTTCATTAGGAATTTGATTACAAAGGTTAAACCTCCAGATTAGGCAGGTAGAAAAGCCTCATGAGAGAATCAACTTTCACATCTATTTCACTGAGTACTGACACTAGTTTAAGCCTTAGCTACAATGGGTTGGTTAATGGAGCAGAGGGCTGGTCTCACACCAAGAGTCTACCTTTTCATCAGCCCCAGAGTGAACGAATCGATGCTGGTCTCTGATGTCAGGGTTGAAAGCAAAGGGGGCTAGCCCCCAAAGGCTCATATATTTGAATGCTTAATCCCCAGTTGGTGGAACTCTCTGGGAAGGATTAGAAGGTGTGGCTTTGTGTCACTGGGGCAGGCTTTTAGGTTTCAAAAGCAATCTTTCTCTGCCTTGTGCTTGTGAATCAAGATGTAAGTTCTCAGCTACTGCTCTAGCTCCATGCCTGCCTTCCTGCCTTCCTGCCTTCCTGCCTTCCTGCCTTCCTGCCTTCCTGCCTTCCTGCCT
>JANHMN010000002.1:191136987-191150559 GCA_030674055.1 Rhabdomys pumilio | reverse complement strand
CCTGCCTTCCTGCCTTCCTGCCTTCCTGCCTTCCTGCCTTCCTGCCTGCCTGCCTGCCTGCCTGCCTGCCTGCCTGCCCGCCCGCCACAAAAAAAAATAAATAACTACATCATAGGGTTTAGTTGTACTCGTAGCTCTAAATAATACTGGTTGGTAATTTATTAACTTTAAAATCTTGAGTAATGGCTGTAATGAAATGTGGTTGCTTTTGTTTTTGTTGTTGTTTTGTTTTGTTTCAACTTTTTTCTCTGTTATGCAGGGGTTGTCTTTTCCAAGTAAACATCTTTCCACATGTTCTCACTGAAGGGCACTGACATCAGCTTCAAGGATCCTGATGTATCTTAAAAGGAAATCATACTTAGGCACTGAAATTCCTCCTGAAATGTTGGCGTCCGTCCTAACAGTTCCTCAGGATGGCCACTCCATGGTGGGGAGCTGGGGAGTCTGTTCTCACTTAGATCTGAGTTCTGCTCCAGCTCTCATTGGCACAACATGAGAAAGGTACTTCTGGGGACTACAGAGAGGAGGACCCCACCTCGCAGTCTTCAGTTACTCCCTCTGAGACGTGACTGGACAGGAAGAGGCTGAAATTTCCTTAAGGTACTGCCAGCCCTCAGCAATCTCTCACCATACCATCCACCTTACTTCAGGCTCTTCCCTGTGACTGTCTTCATAAAGAAACATACTTTTGTTCCATGTGAAGTTTTAAGGAAACTACTGAGCTGAATGACATGGAAGTGGATTTAGATCGACTAAAATATACAGTTCATTTCGTCACCTTTTTTCCCTTCTTTATCATGAGGCTAAGCCGGCTGAAGCAGTACCAGTAAAATAAAAATTGCAGTTTTTAGATGACCAAGACTCAAAAATTCCAGACAGGCCTAAAATATTTCAAATGTTTTTAAAGATGCGTTGCTTCTCATTTTTCAGCAATTTTTATTTGATGCCTCAAGTTATATTGGTTTTATGAATGGACATTTTGTTACTTCCATGATTTTTTTTCTCTAGTCTGTGAGCTTAGAGGAGTAAATATGTGGTCCAGGAGGCAGAAAGGGGGGCTCCAGGGGACACTGCTTTACAATGGCATTGTTAGTGTGCCTCAATCCATGATCAATGAGCTTACACAAGTCACAAAAGCTAATAAAACAAAACATGTCATGCTTTCTTACAGGTGCACACACACACACACACACACACAAAGAGATACACACACATGCATATGCATGTGCACACCCATACACACACACACACACAGAGATTCACATATTCAGACACACATTCATGCAAAAATAGTGATGACACTTACGTGATCCTGGAGCACATGCTTTAACAGAGGGAGACTCAAGACAAACTTCACTCGTTGATTTGTCAAAGCTCTCATTTACGTTTCACCTAAACTTAAACCATACCTGTACAGAACAGATACCAACACGGGCATTAAGACATTGGGGTGTTGGTGACCTTGAGTTGAGTCTGCAAGTTGTCAGAAACAAATCCAGAGCTCTAAGAGAACAGATGCTTTTGTCCTGTGTGTGTAACAACAGCTGAGTCAGCTGGAGGGAGGAAGGAGATTTCCTGATAAAAATCCTGTTAAAATTAGGCTGCAGTTCCTTCTCTACAGAGCTGGAAAGACTGCAGACACTTTCAAAGTCTGGGATGGCCCAAGGGCAGAATCTGTGGAGACAGGTGAGCTTATTCAGTAGCAAATGTCAGAGACTGAAACATTTCTAGACCTAGATTAGATTATACAGAGGCTAGAAACTTCCAAAAGTAGGCCTAGGTGGGCAGACAGAGGCAGCAAGCATCGAGACGACAATTACAACAGGAGAATGAAAGTTACCCCCACACACAGGGGTCCCACAGAACTAACAGCCTTGTTAAATCTAAAGAGCCGATGACATCCGTGCCTGAATCAGGAGTCAGGGACATCTTGGGGCAGCCATGCAGAGTAGCAACAGGGTGGAGAAGGTCCAGCTTTAACCCCGGAAGTTCCCTGACCATCTGGCTCAGCTACTGGTATTCTATGTAGAATTCTTGAAAAAAAGAATACAACCAATTACCAAGAACACATTTGGAAACTCTTTGCAATATGGCATGCTGCCAGCAGGAACTAAAATCAAAGATACCTGGCCTGACAGAGGAGTTTCAAAAGAGCAGGTAGTGTAGGGGTCGTAATGAACTCTCAGCATAAGGACCGCTCCAGGGTGTATGGTTCATAGAACCAGAACCAAGGTATAAGGTTCTAAGTGAAAAGACTCAATTCATACATGCCCCTTAAGAGTGGCTAAGGTAAAAACAAATCATGTCAAGTGTTGGCAAGGATGTCAAGCCACCAGATGTCTCATCACTGGTGTGAGATTGTAAAATGGTACAATCACTCAGAAAAGTCTGACAGTTTCTTATGGTGTTAAATGTACTTCTCATATAACCCAGGATTCCACTCCAAAGTGTCCACCCAAGAGAAAAACCTTTTGCTTATCAAAAAACAACAACAAAACCAAAATTGTACACAAATGTTTATAGCAGTTTATTTGCAATCCTCAAAAACTGAGGACAGTTTTACAAATGCAGAATCTAGTTTTAACACTGGTGGTGGTGGGGAGACACTTGGGGCATAAAGGTGAACCTGTGAGGGGGTGGGGGAGGGTAGCGAGAAGTGAATCTGAACAAGGTAAAATAATAGATATATATAAAAATGTCATAATGAGCTCGATCATTTTCTGTGCTAACTAAAAATAAAAACTAATTAGAAGAAATTTTTATAGAGGAGAAAAAAACCAAAGACACAACAAATGTCTCTCAGATGGGGAGAGGATAAACCCACTATGCTATATCCATACAATGATACAAAATGAATACCAATATGGGTAACCCTCAAAGGTGAGTGTTAAGAAAAAACCTAGTCCAAAAAGGTTCATACTATATAAGTGTCACTATCATCACATTTTCAAAATGACAAAATTATGAAAATAGATAACACCTCAATGACTGCCAGAGATTGGGGCTGTAGAAAGAGGTAGACTCTACAGGAAAAAAAAAAACTGGTGAGTTACTTCATAATGTGGTACACCCTTATTGTAGTGTTGGCTGTACACATGGGATAAAATTCCACAGAAACACACACATTCCAAGAGGTTTGAACAGAACAGACTCTTCGCATAGAAGAGTATATAAATGATCAGCAACCATAAAAAAGAATGTTCAACATTAGCAGGCATCATAGAAAAACAAACTAAAGCCAAAAGATGCAAGCATGGACCAGTCAGAACAGCTAACAGTGTTTTAAGTGACGATATTAGATGCTGGTGAGTGATGTAAAGACAGGAGACTGAGACAGAACTACCCAGAAAAGAATCTCCAAAGCCCAGACATGACATGAGACAGCGTGCACTGCCAGCCTGCTACACTTTGAAGTAACTTCCTACTTATCAACAGATAAGAAGCTCATACATTATTGTCACAAACGAATACAAAATTGGAGGGCAGGAACTTGAATCTTACCTTTTTGTTTCTAGTACCTTATTTCTAAAACACTCTAATAAAATATAAATGTATCAAGAACAAAGGCATGGATTATAAGTTATATATCAGGAAATTAGTGCAAAGTAGATTTGCCTGTGTAATCCCCACCCAAATCAAGGAGGAAAAGGTGTTCTCAGTTTCCCTGTCAACCTCAGCTTCCATTCTCCTGACCAATGCTGGCTGCTTAATAACTCTATAAATTACTGTCTACTTCTTTTAAATATTAAAGAAATTGGATTATACACTATGTGTTCTTTTATGTCTGGCTTCTGTCACTCAGTATGGCTAAGGAGGGTTATCGCCAATGACTGTTGTATACCTCACTCATTTTCACTCAAGGATTAAATTATTAAATTGGACTATGCCATAAAATAAGCTGAGTGAACAAATTGCATGATTCCAGCTATATTAAATTCTAAAATAGACAAAACAAACCTATAACAGGAAGAAGGGATAACGAAGCAGTGGCTACTTCCTAAAGGGTAGGGCAGAGGTTGCCAGGCAAGGGATGAGGATACATTCTCGACCACTATGATGCTATGCTCTGCCTACAAAGAGTCCTTGATGGTAAGAAGGTTCTTATAAGCCCACTGTGTGTGGTACCACCCTGGACATGCAGTTCTGAATTGTATAAGAAAGCAGGCTGAGCAAGCCAATAAGAGGCATTTCTCCATGGCCTCTAAATCAGTTCTTTCCCCCAGGTTCCTGCCTTGAGTTACTACCCTGCCTTTACTTCATGATAAACCATGATATATGGCCATCATTAGAACACATAAACTGCCGGGCAGTGGTGGCACATGCCTTTAATCCCAGCACTTGGGAGGGAGAAGCAGACAGATTTCTGAGTTCAAGGCTAGCCTGGTCTACAGAATGAGTTCCAGGACAGCCAGGACTGCACAGAGAAACCCTGTCTTGAAAAACCAAAAAAAAAAAAGAAAAGGAAAAGAAAAAAGAACACTTAAACCACACAAACTCTTCCCCTACCAAGTTGCTTTTGATCAAGGTTTGTCACAACAATATAAACCTGACTAATACAATGTCTGATGAATTTTCCACAAAGATAACAAGTCAGAAGAACGTGGAGAGAGAAGAAAAGTCACAGATAAGAGCACACTAAGGGAACTTGACAACACATACAACATGATGTCCTGGACGGGATCCTGGAATGGGATCAGAAGACCTATGGGAAACTAAGGGAGCATTATGGAGTCTCAAGTTTCATTAGTAGTAGCAGGCCAGTGCTGTCATCTGAGCTTTGACAAATTGACTGTGTTGTGCTAACAGGGGAGGGATTTGTGGGAACTTTCTTCACTCTCCATAGCTTTGCTCTGCACTGAAAAGTGTTCTACAGTAAAAATCTCTAGGAGATGGAGAGATGGCCCATCAGTTAGGAGCTGCTGTTCTTGCAAAGGACCAGAGCTCAGTTGTCAGTCTACTTAGCAATACCCTGCCTGAAACAAAACAGTGGACAAGGCCTGATGAACACCACCAGAGTTTGTCCTCTGGCTTCCATACCCAAGCACACACACATGCGCACTCATGTGTGCACATCTGCATACTTGTCTACCCACCTCATACATACACATACCTTCCCACCCCATGTACACACACATACCTATCCACCCCATACATACACATTTTACCTATCCACCCCTACACACACACATACTTACTTACCCACCCCATACACACGCAGAGAGCTCCACACAACAAAGGAGATGAACATAAACACTCTACTAGGTGGTGGCAAAAGAATCTCAAGCTCTTGTAGAGACCCAAAAGGGGCTTGAAGTTTTATGATCTCAACAGAGTATGGCTATCTTTAATTAAGAAACAGCTCCCAAATTCTCAGAATTGCAACCATCTTTAGAATAGAGAGCAACAGGTCTCAGTGACCTCTTTACCTGTTCACCAGTCTCAAAAAGGGCTCCATCTATTAAAGCAGATATATTGTCTATTACTATCCTAAATAACAAATAGAGGAATGCTCTCTAAGGAATGCCCCATGAAATTTCTTCCTGGAGTAGCAGAGCTTTATAATACAGGTTGTACATGACATAGGAAGGAAGCAAAGGCAAATGGAAGCCTTTAAAGGCAATGAAAGCTGTATATGTAACTCATCTGAACAAGCTGCAGTTGGGAAAATCCTTGGCAGAAGTTCTTGCTATTGGTTATGGTTCCTAAGAGCCACAACGTCTTCGTAAGTAGCATTAGCATCTATTAGCTTCTGCTCTGTCACCTGAGTTGTGTCGCCTCAGGTTCCTTCATCAGATGCTCATTTCTTCTCTCCCAATCTCATGGCTCTACTTGGTGACTCCATTCCAGATCTGAGCAAACACTGTCTAGCTGGAGCCAGTCCTTGCTTTCAACTCCAGTGGCCATTTCAAGGATAGATGACTGCCAATGTGTCAGTGATGGTGGACTGAGGCCAAGCTAGAAATAACAGTGTTGCTGTCTTCCTGCCTGGTTGCTAAGTCTTGGCCAGAGCTAAAGGCGGGAGAGAGAGAAAACAAGGGGACTGCTCCTGTTATTCATGTGCACGGAACTCAGGCTTCTGCTCCTGAAGCTACTGGAAGCTGAGTTTCCAACTCTGGAACTGAAGGGAGTCACTACTTAATGCTAACTAGAATGCTTTTAGTGCAAGCAACTGACAGTCACTTGGACAGCAAAGAGAGCTTTCTTCCTTACAAAACTAAGGAGGCCTGATGTTGGGGTAGGCCCTGGGGCAGTCTGACTGGGACTCAAGGATATTTCAAAGCCTAGTGTCCCTCTGCTCTTCTCTATGAGTCACTTCATACTAAAGCTGGCTTCCCTTGTAACTAACTGGCTGCAGGAGGAACAGCTTCATATGTCAACTCTATCCTGTTCACAACAAGTCATGCACTGCTGACAGATCTCTGAAATAATCAATGAAGTATCTTTCCCAGGAACAACCCAAAAGCATCTCCTCCTATCTCATTGGCCAAAACCAGGACACATGACCTTGTGACCAGAGAATGGCTATGCCTGAAATAGCTTGTCAAGTTAGGGGAGAAGGGGTGAAGGGTGTCAAGGAGACAGAGTTACAAGTGTCAGGTTGAAGTGAGGTGACAGGTCAGCTTTCCCCAAGTCACATATTGTGCCCAAAAGTAAAACCTAGGTGATGCTGAGAGAGAGTGTGGGGAGGACAAATGATTACTGTCCTATTACTGTGCTTCCTCGGGAAGCAAAGGGAGTGAAGACTGCTTCACCAGCATCATTAAGGGAATTCCTTAAATTTGATACATAATTGTTTTTTATAATTACCAAATTTTATCAGTCCCCTTCCCAATGATTTTGTTTGCCTTCTCTGCATTTTCACAATTCTCCCTTATTACCATCTTTAATATCCAAGTAAATTATAAAATATAGACATTATGCTGACATGTATAGGCCTATGTGTTCTGGATCCAAACCCCTTGGCAATGAATTTTCCTTCATAGGCAGGGGTTTCAGTCTCTTTCATTTGGTGGCTCCTCCTCTTATGTCCCTTCCTGCCACCTCTCCTCAATTCCTAGCCCTCCCTACCTCTTCCTCTCTCCTCTCCATCTCCCACCCGTTTCCACCCACCTCACCCACCTGCAGCTTCTTTAGCTGGACAGGTGCAGAGACAAGGCCTGACTGAAGGTAGACTTTCTCTGCCTGATGCAAAGTCAGTAGCTATGGCCCTCAGAGGCAATGCTCAAACCTGCAGTGTGCACTCCAGTCCTATGAGTCACACCTAGAGGTAGAATAGGTCCATAAAAGGATTGAATGTTACTGCCCTCAAAATGGCACCTGGGGCAGGACAGAAAGTGCTCATCTGTTGCCCCATTAGTGAATGGACTTGCACTAGAGAAGCAGAGGTGGAAGAGTGGGTGGGATGAAGGAGAGGGACTTTCACAATGCATTAACATGAGATGCCCAGATCTCCTTATCCTACCAAGTCCTAGTTTTGCAGAAATTTTAAGAAATACTAGTCTGCAGAGTTCTGTCTTCTCCCTGCCAAGGGGTTTAGACCCAGAACACATAGGCCTATACATGTCTGCATAATGTATATATTTTATAATTTACTTGGATATTAAAATTGACAATAAAGGAGAATTGTGAAGAGAAGGCAGACAAAATCATTGGGAAGGGGACTGACAAGACAGACTTCTGCTTTCCCAGCTTGAAGCAGCATCTTTCTCTTGGTCACTCCCATACACTCGGTATTTTGAAGGTTTTCCATATCTAACTTTGATGTTTATTCTGCATCTTTGTTTGGAAGTACATGTATATTCTTATGTGGGTTGTGTGGCACTATTCTTAGAGATGTGATCAGAAATCTGTTCACTCTGAAAGGAAACCAACAACAAATCACAGTGATTTGATAAAACCACCGAAGTCCAACTTGATAAATCATTGAGTTTATTGGAGTTACTTACAGGAGAATGTGTGAGGGGTTATTTTCAGGAGAATGAGGTGCATCCCAGCATTAGTGATGACTCATGACAGCTAAAACCCTGAAACCATGACTTAACAGCAGCTCCTGAAGTCAGAAAGTCTCCTTTCCTAGGCAGTGTTTATTGCTTATACAACCTTGTAGAGAAGAGCTTTTATGAATCTGTAACTTTCAGGGACTCTCTGGGACTTGTTAGTTGTCACTTTCTAAATCTTTAAAAGCCTTCTTTAAAACTCCCTGAGTCTTGCCAGTCCACGGCATACAAATAAATCCTGTCTCCCCACAAAAATCCCTGAGTCTTAAAGAGCTTCCCCCAAAGATGGAATGTTTCATCTCAGAAGAAATTGCTACCCAGAAGTCTTTAAACTAAAGAAGAAATGTATATTTTTCTTTTAGCTGATGTAACTAAAAGTTATTCTCAGTTGCCAAATACTAATAATTATTATGTCAATTATACTATTACTATCATTATGATAGTACTGGGATTAAACTCAGAACCTATACATTCTAAGCAAGCATCCTGTTCCTGGGCTATGTTCCCAGTCCCTTTCAGTTACTAAACTGTTAAAGTTCTCCATGGAGTGGAAAGCAGGAAGTACTATATGCATGCACTATTTTAAGAGAGGAAGTCTGAAGTTTGAGCATGACTTTTTCTCAATTAATTTAGGCATATGGAAGCCTGGAGGCAATGAAGATCTTAGAGCACACCACCAGCTTGTTTCACCGGTCCCTGGAAACACAACAAAAAGAACATGAATCCCCCTCCTGGTGACAGGGCTTCTGCAGAAGCAAGCATCAGAAAAAGCAGAAGAGATGGCTTCTAAGGTCTGGTTATGGGGACCAAATTTCTTAAAGCCAGAGTAATGACACAGAGACTGTGGGTGACCTAGAAAGAATGAGGTGAAGTGTTCTGAGGGACTGCTCCTCTTCCTAGCCAGTCAAAGAGTATGGTGACCTATGAAGGCCTAGAAACACCTCAACCACCTCTCTCCAGCCTTCTTCACCAAGTCCCTGAACTGGAACTCTTTTTAAAACTGTTACACTCTTATTTATATAGTAATGGACTATTTGTTTATATAGTTAATGGAAAATTAGTAAATGTCTGTAAAATAAATCAGAGCAGTTATGGTGACTAAGGAAAAGGGGCATTTTCCAGATTCTAGAAAATTTCTTCTAGAATCTAGAATAATAAGTTCTAGGAAGTAAATAAATAAAATTCTAAAACTAAAGTTCTCGAAATAAATAAATAAATAAATAAATAAATAAATAAGATAAATGATTCTAGGATCTAGAAGAAATGGGCGCACTGTACTGCAACTTGTCCAATAGCCTGAGGCGAAGCAGATCAGATGGCCTTGCTTGACTTGAGCAGGTTAGAGACACTAGTATCTCTGAAACATGTACCTGATATATGTATATAACAGAGAAAAGTAAGGAACTAAGAGTGCTATTACACAGTTGATGGGTGTAGAGCACTATAGCAGGAAAAGACCTCCAAGATACTGGGTAAGACCTCAAAGATAAGTGGATGATGCCAGAGGTAGAAGGCTGCCTCTCATATGGCATGTCCAGAAGAGGTAAATTCAGAGACACAAAGTAGATTACTAGTTTCCAGTGGAGAGACTGGAGGAGGAACACAAAGTGATTATGTAATGGTTACAAGATGTTTTCAGGAGTGCTTAAACTTTGGAATGAAGTCAAAGTGTTGGTTACACAACATTGAATACACTAAGTATTACTGAAGCAAACACCTGAACAATTGTCAATGTATGTTATCTAAATTCCAACTCTTCTCTGAAAGACAGACAGAAAAGAGGAGGAAAGGGAGAAATGAAGGAGAGAGGAGGTGGGAAGAAATTACTTTCTGAAGTTTAATTGTGGGTATTTCATTACTGGAACTTCCATACATACACAGACTACCTAAAACAGGCACACACACACACACACACACACACACACACACACACACCACACACACACACACTAGAGAAAGAGGAATATCTTTGCTGATAGACTACTTCACAACATAAGATGATGCCAGTAGCATGCTTATCCCAGAGAAAGCATAAATATAGCCACACAGTCCCATTTGCCTTGGGAGGCAGCAATAGCCCTCAAGGGGTGGGCATCCAGTAGTCAGAAGGAGAATTACTTATGTCTCCTTTGGATCATGTCTGTCCCAGTAAATCACAAAGAACCAGTACTGAGTGATTCCTCCCTTGTGTGTTATCTACAACAATCAAATTTAGAGCAAATTAGAATGATGGCTACCAGGAGCTGAAGAAGAGAAAAGGGAAAACTTGGGTTTAATGGGTAGAGTTTCAGTTTAGGAAGATAAGAAAGTTCTGGAGATGGATGGTGGTGACTGCCCAACAGTAAAAATGTAATCAATGCATACATATATATATAAAGTTTGTAGTGGTAAAAAAAATTATGTTGCATATATCTTAGCACAATTTTTAAAATGTGATTGGAGAGGGAACCATTAAGAAAACTTTATCAAATATTATTTGACTCTTATGAAACACATTGCATAAATAAGACTGAGAAAAAGAACTAAACGTGAAAAAATCAGGAAGAAAAAGATGAATTATTCCAAGGAAGAAAGTAGAAAGATGTGAAGAGAAAGAAGGAGATATAGAAATAGCCAGAAACAGTCAAAGAAAGCCTTGTGAAGCATTACAAGGCCTTAAAGGAGCAGAGACATCTAATAAGAGCTCTTGAAATTGTCTGTCTGAAGCGTGTGACACACCCTAAGTGACGACAACAACCACTCACCAACGAGAATGCTGTGACAGAGCCTGTTTGCCAGTAAACTAAATGAAAAGTATTTCAAGCATATCTCTCATTTCCAGCACTGCATTTTCCATTTTCATCAAGCCCCAATAGGAAGCCTTGTATGAGGTTCTGTTACTATAATAAAATAACTGAATTTGGATAGTTTGTAAAGAAAAGAGGTTTGAGCTGGAGAGATGGCTCAGTGGGTAAAAGAACTGGTAAAAGAGGGAGAGGGAGAGGGAGAGGGAGAGGGAGAGGGAGAGGGAGAGGGAGGGGGAGAGGGGGGGGGGGGGGGGGGGGGGAGGGAGAGGGAGAGGGAGAGGGAGAAAGCTGAGCACAGATATTCATTCCTCTCCACTTCTTGATTGTGATTATGACATGAGCAGTCTCCTCCAGCTCCTGTTGCCTTGACTCCCCCACAGTGATGGACTGAAACCTGAAACTGTGAGCCAAAATAAACTTTCCTTCCATTTCTTTTGTCAAGAAATATAACAGTCTAGACATAGAAAAACAAGAAGCCAGAGAATGTCTTCTGACTTTCTGGTAGGGTCTACCTCTTCAAGGGCCTACCTCTACTGCCATCATCACAGGCATCACATGCATGGCAGAAAAGAAATAGACTTCAGCAAGTTACAGAATTTCCAGAGCCTAGAGGACTCTAACAGAGTAAAGAGTAAGGAAATTGTCTCGGAAGTAAGTCTTTGAGGGAGACAAGACCATTCTTGAGGAGTGGGCAGTGGGCTGAGTCCACACAACTCCTGATTGCCAAGGTCCAGCAATTTAAGAACAAAGGCCTGTTGTGGTGAGCATCTCAGTATATAGGAAATTTCATAATTATTTTCTTTGGGGAGAAAAGTGTTTCCTAGACTCATGCTCTGAGAGTGTCTGACCTTACACAAACTTCCCACTGGGCACAGAGCACTCAAAGAACTGGACTGCCATAACCCCCACCCCATCCCTAGCGCCTACTTGAACTTCAAAGGCTCACTGAAGGAGGGTGGGGATAGGGATTGACCACAGACAGACAGGTTTCATGGTAGGCGACTTTTGCAATAGCAGAATGAATATTCATCCAGAAATAAGAGCCCTGTTTTTCTAACCTCATAAAGATTAAATCTGGTGGCAAAAAGTGAACTTTCATGTAGGTATCAGAATCCTGAGTCATTGGGGAGGGACAGTAGAAATGTCATCTATGCTATCATAATTCTGAGATTATGAAATAAACAAATAAGAATGGCAAAATATTGGGATAGTGGGGTTTTGTCTTTTCCCCCTGTATGTGTAAAAGGGAAGGAGAAGGGAGATGCACTTGTGCTGCATAGTTTTATGTCACCTTACACAAGCTAAAAGCCATCTGAGAGGAGGGAACTTCAATTAAGAAAATGCCTTCATGAGATGAGACTGCAGGTAAGCCTGTGGGGCATTTCTTAATTAGTGACTGACAAGGGAAGGCCCAGACCATTGTGGGTGGTGTCATCCCTGGGCTGGTGGTCTTGGGTTCTAGAAGAAAGCAGACTGAGCAAGTCATAGGAAACAAGCCAGTAAGCAGCACTCTTCCATGGCTTCTGCCTCAGCTCCTGCATCCAGGTTCCTGCCCTCCTTGAGTTAGTGTCCTGACCAGTTTGCTTGTGGTCATGGTGTTTCATTGTAGCAATAGTAACCCTATGTTTTCAGAATGCTTACTTGAGAGTGTTCCATTTATACTTCAGAACAACTAAAGAGCTAGGTGTGTTTTCTGTGTTTGTTGTGGTATTGTCAATTGAGCCTGTTAAATGTGCCCTACAGCTGAGTTACACTCTCAGCCAGAAGCGCAGTGTTGTGGGTAGGGGTTGAGAATTACCCCAATGGTACACCCAGGTAGTCAGCTACCTGGTGGTTTTGCAATCCAGGCTTGCCTATTACCTCTGTCCCTAAGAGGTACTACTTACCTACTTAAGGCTGATACTTAAGTAGGTAACCTGTTATTTGGCCCAAATAGTGGTTTAGATCTTAGAATTCTGTTCCATGTTTTAAAATGCAGTTATCCAAACAAAAACAGCCAAGAGCCAACTGTCCAGAAATAAAGGTTGGGTGATACATAAGTGAATATAGGCTAAAGGGTCTCCTGAATTCCTAAAATGAGGCCCCTCAATTGCTTTTGTTTGGTTGAATTATATTTATTAAGATTTATCCTCCTAGATACCTTTACAGGAAAAGTTTCAAACCCTTAACTAATTTAAAAGTAAATGCAATGTATTTGTTAAGTATATTTTATGAAAATAACTGTTTTACAAAACAAAACAAAGTTAAGAAGAAAAGTAAGGCTGTTCTGCATTTTCATAAAATTTTTTAATGTCTATCTTAACAGAAAGCTGGTGGAATCTCACGTTCCCAATTAGTCTGGAGAATACTGCCAGTCATGTTGTCTCTGGAACCTATTACTATGCATCAGTGGGGATGTGTTCATGAAAAGAGCCAATGGCATCTTGGGACATTTATAGAAATAATCTTGACCTTGATGAACTTCCTGAAGCAGTCCCGGGTGCCCTCTAGATACCTGGACCACACTTTGAGGACCATGACCTAAAGAGTGAGCAAAAGGGATGAGAAGTGAGGGAGACATTCAAAGATGCACCTAGGGGCTTCTCAAAGGGCACTTGGAGGACCGCCCTCTCTCTGCCCAGACTTCTCTTGAGAGACAAATCAAACTTGAGCTACCTGGGCAGGAGGGCTTGGCTAATTCTTCCTGGAACATACTGACTTTCATTTAGTTTTGTTGGTTTTAGGGTGCTTTTGATTTGGGGGTGGTTTGGTTTGGTTTGGTTTGGTTTGGTTTGGTTTGGTTTGGTTTG
>JANHMN010000002.1:191087920-191136977 GCA_030674055.1 Rhabdomys pumilio | reverse complement strand
TGGTTTGGTTTGGTTTGGTTTGGTTTGGTTTGGTTTGGTTTGGTTTGGTTTGGTTTGGTTTTGAGACAGGGTCTCTATGGCCTCCGCTGGCCTGGATATCCACAGCTGAGAATGAACTTGAATTTCTGATTCTCCTGCCTCCACTTCCTAAGTAATAGGATTATATGGGTGATATTGATGTATTCTAAGTCAGGGCGCATGCCTTTAATCCCAGCACTTGGGAGGCAGAGGCAGGCGGATTTCTGAGTTCGAGGCCAGCCTGGTCTACCAAGTGAGTTCCAGGACAGCCAGGGCTATACAGAGAAACCCTGTCTCGAAAAAAAAAATAGACATATATATATATATTCCAAAGTGGTTGCAATCAGGCTTTTCAGAATTCCTGAAACAGGGTCAATCACACGGCAGAACATAGAAGAAAGAACCCTATTTTTCTACATCCATAAACTTAAGCTGCACCAATCCCTGGGTCTCCTGGTTAAGTCTGTGGTGGAACCAAAGGTGTCAAGGATCTAGCACCTCCTTCCCCCCAGCCAACGTGGCCCGCTTGCCCTTTCTCAGTTGCTCAGTGCTGGCGCACCAGAATCCACTACTATGAGAGCCCGCCAGAGGCTTCAGTTTGCACCCCTCCCCAGCGGTGTGTCCATCCCAGTTGCGCACCCGGTCTTTGTTTTTCCTCGGTTCTGCCAGCCACAGGTGGGACTCTAACAGGCCAGGCGGGAACAAGATGCACAGTGCGTCTCAGCCCCTACCCTGGGGAGCTCACTTTAACTAACCCGGAATCTTTGGAGAGAGCTGTAGTGGCGGCTGTAGTGGAGAGTGTGAGGCTGCAGCGGGCTGTGACCACACTTCTGCTAGGAGACCCCTTCCTTATCAGAGGTAAGGATGAGGTCGGCTGTCCCTAAGGAGCGGTCCACACCCCATCCGGCCTCACCAGGGGCAAAACAGCTAACCTAGGTTCGAACAAGAGTCCCAACTCCACTAAGTACCTGGGCTGGAAGTGAGGAGAGTTCCCTAGGGCTCTGCGAAGCTCATTCTTAAGGCTCCAGAATTCTCCGTCCAATAGCGGTGCAGCGATGAGTCCCCAAGCCCCAGGTCCGGAGTCTGCTCCATCTTTGTGCTTGAGGGTGCACAAGGTTCTGTAAACCTCCTCAGATCTCCTGGCTTCTAGGTCCTCCTACTTATCATTCCACTAGACTGTCTCCTCCCTCTTTACCTGTCTGTCACAAGCCTCCTGCACCCTACCCTCCCTTCTTTGTTTGAGGCAAAGAGCTGCCCAGAGCATTTGAGCTCCACCACTGTTCTGACCTTAACAGGAACTGCTCTTTAACTCCAGTAAATTGTGCCTCCAGATTTGTGGGTCACTAGAAGCAAGTTTCAGATACTTAAAAGAGGTGCTGTTCTGATGACTCTGGGCCACGAAGGATGCCCAGTACTAAGTCATTTCATCCACTAAACAGAACCACATGGCCAGCCATTTTGCATGGTTCCCAAGGCTTTTGCTAAGACCCCACCACCCCAAACTGGACATTATGTGTCTTCAATCTGGAGGTGGTACCAACCAACAAACGGCAGAACAAGGTAGTTGGGAGTTATAGACAGAAGATAACGAACACTCAACTCACCTAACAAGAGTCTCTCTGTGTCTGTCTCTGTCTCTGTCTCTCCCTGTCTCTCTCTCTCTCTCTCTCTCTCTCTCTCTCTCTCACACACACACACACACACACACACACACACACACACACACACCTATCTCTCTCTCACTCTCTCCCCCACCCATTATTGCTGTAGTCATGTGCAAGAAAATGTCTCCCTTCCTTTCAAAGGCTGTTTTGTGCAATCTTTAGGTCAGCAGATGCAGCCTCCAGGAGTTTTCTTCAGCTCACAAATTACCAC
Organism: Rhabdomys pumilio; assembly: GCA_030674055.1. Taxonomy (NCBI): domain Eukaryota; kingdom Metazoa; phylum Chordata; class Mammalia; order Rodentia; family Muridae; genus Rhabdomys; species Rhabdomys pumilio. The sequence continues at coordinate 191,135,084 of JANHMN010000002.1, read as the reverse complement.
AAGTGGGTTGCCTTAGACAGCAAAAACATAATTATTTATAGTCCCAGAAGTCAAAAGTTTAAACTGGATCTCCCGGGGCTGAAGTAAGGTGTCAGTAGGACTGGATCCCCTGTGGAGCTTGCTGGACAGAAATCTGATCCCATGGCTTTGTTTCAAGTGTTTGGGGGTTACTTGTATTTTTGCCTTTTAGCTCCTTTCTCTGTCCTCAAAGACCATCACTCCCGCCTCTGCTTCAAGCATTCCAATTTCTTTTCTTCTTTTGACTTTGACCTTCCTGCCTCCCTCTTAAAAGGACTCACTTATATTGATCCCACCTGTTAACACAGGACAGCCCTCCTGTCTTAACATCCTTAACTTAGGTCATTTCAGCAATGCCCCCTTTGTCAAAGAAGAGCACATATTCTTAGGCTCCAGAGGTTAGGCCATAAACGTTATTGGTGGGTCATTTGTTTGTCTACCACACAAAGCAGTACCCAATAGATGGCAAGGGATTCCCACATAACAGAAATCCAGGAGGTGGGAGAGTTCTGAAAGTGAAGTGGCTTGCTCAGGGCCATTCTGTCTGCTCGATCTATCTACCTATCATTTCTCTGTATTCTCTTTATCTTTTCATTTACTCTCGTCTCCCCCAGTCTGTAGAACAGATGTTTCAATGCCAAGTACCATACATTCCAAATAAAGGAAAGCATCTCTGAGGAAGCAATACCCTAGGCACAGCCAGAAGACCAACACCCAAATCAATCTATGAGCAGTGCTAGAGGGTGCTGAAGCTGCTCCTCCAGCTACTCGTTGCTTTCCACAGGTAAACTGCACTTCCTTCTCCCAAAGGGAGGCAAGGAGACCCCACACTATCATAGCATCAAGTCCAAAGTACCGGCAGGAGGCACTGCGTCAAGTCAGGATGTATTTTCTCCTGTCCTAGAGACCTAGAAACTAGAAAGACAAGTGACTATGTTATCTTCCATAGCATTCAGCTCAAGTGGAAGTGGGGGAACCTTCTAAGTTTTTGGAGAATTGTGCATTACATAGTCTATAGAAGAAACTGGAAGAACGTTACTGGTGAAATTAAATATTCTTATATATACATACACATACACACATTTCTCACATATATGAGATTCCTGTTATGTGGAAATTCTTCGCCATCAGTTGGGTATTGCTACGTGCAGTTATACAGATTATATGGTAGACAAACAAATAGCCCATCAATAATGTTTTGCCCTTGTTGGGAACCGACTCCTAGCAGAAAGCAGCTATTATCTTTGCAGCCATCTCAGACCATATCCCCTGACAAGAGACTTGTTTTCAACAGCCCACAACAGCTGAACACACTCTGATAAACATCTTGCTTTGCTCATATATCTTGTTTTGTTGTTAGTGCCCCCAGCTGCAAGGTGCACCTGGTAAAGTGTCTTCAGCTGTGTTCCCCTGCTTGTGCTTGTAAATACCCAGGATTTCCTTTCAATAAACGAGACAAGAGACTTGACCACACACCCTGTCTTATCTCCATTCTTCATGTCTCTTGCCCCTCCATCCCCACTCTCTCTCTCTTGTTAGACCCTGACCGACAGACTGGAGCAGCAGCTTGGGCCGGGACATGCCCTAATCTCTGGAACCTAAGAATATGTGTCTGTGTAAAACACACACACACACACACACACACACACACACACACACACACATATGTATATAACTTATATATATAATTTATAATATAATTTATATTATATATGGGCAGAAAGAATGGTATTGGAAGGAGATCATTTGTTTTTGTTTTTTGAGACAGGGGTTCTCTATGTAGCCCTGGCTGTCCTGTAGACCAGGCTAGCCTCAAACTCACAGAGATCTGCCTACCTCTGCCTCCTGAGTGCCCACCACACCTGGCAGAAGTGATAGGTGACGAGGATAGAGAGTTGGCTCAGCAGTTCAGAGCACCTTTTGCTCTTGTAGAGGGCCCAGGTTTAGTTCCCAGCACCCATATGGTGGCATACAAACATCTGTAGTTCCAGTTCCAGGTGATCAATGCATTTTTCTGACCTCCATGGGTACCAGGCATACATGCGGTGCATACACACTTGTAGGCAAAATACTCATACACATAAAATAAAGTGAATAAATATTTAACACTTCTAAAAGAATGACAGGAGACAAAGTTGTCATTGGTCTATGGCGTATCTAGTGAACACACAGCTCCAACAGACACCAAAAGCACAAAGGGAACGTTGTTTTGACTGCTACTGCTACTACATTTGACAGTCATCTTTTAGCAAGAAGTGGGCTTAGAAAAGACACAGTTGGTCAGGCATGGTGACACATACCTGTAATTCTAGCATTGGAGACAGGAAGGCAGAAGGTCACAAGTTCAAGGTCATCCTGGGCTACAGGAGATCCTCTCTCAACAAAGCAAAAGAAAGATAATCATCTTGCCAACAGAGGAAAAGGGAATAAAGAAGGCAGGATCTTCAGGGGTAGGGAAGGTAATTGTTTTGTAACTTCTTTCTATTAGTAAAAGATAACCCGAGGAGTGGAGAGGGTGTTTGTTTGTTTGAAGCAAGGGAGTGAGGGTGCTGTTTTTAGGGAAAAGGTTAATTAACACTCAAGAACCCCAAACTCTGCATTGTGACAGGGGGAGCAGCAAAAGTTCAGCTTGAACCTTTGCGACGAGTAGACCTCAGCTCCCTCCTCATTCCCAGGCCACACAGGTCCAAATGATACCATCTGAAACGTCCTGAGTTTCTGTATCAGAGCACAAGAGTGTTCCCACACCTTTACCAGAGCTGACACAAATAATCTGGCCTATCCTGGAAGATGTTAGAATCTTTTCACATGCCATACCCATCTCCAAGGGCCAGAGAATCATCATCCTCTTACATGGCCAAAGCAGTAAGAATCATAAGATCCATAGCCAATAAACTTCCTGCAAATCGTTTAATATTAACAAGGAGAAGCTGTGAAATAAATGACTTAGGGAAGTTGCCTTTGAGTAACTTGGACTACATTCAATAGGTTCAATGGCCACTGTTTTAATTTCCTGGAGCCGCCACAGAAATACCACAAACTGATAGGTTAGCTACAGAAAACTGTTCCCTCATGTATATGAAGGCTCCCAGTGTGAAGTTGAAATAGCGGCGGTACCCTATCCCTGTGAGTTCCAAGGAAAAATCCTTTCTTGCCACTTCCTAGACTCTAGTGGTTTCCAGAAATCTCTGGAATTCCTTGGCTTGTAGTTACGTCATATCATGCTAATAGCTTCCTTAATCATATGTGTCCTTCTCTCCTTGTGTTTATTTTCAAAATTCTGTCTTCTCAGGACACCAGTCCCTGGGTTAAAAGCTCAGTCTAATCCACAGTGACTTCCCAATTTGATTGCATATGCAAAAATCCTTATTTCCAAAGAAGAAGGCATTCTGAGGTTACAGATAAAACGTATTTTGTGTGTGTTAGGAATACTATTCAAACTAGTACCTCCACCTCAAATTGATCTTGAGCCAATAAATGGAAGGAAGTAACCACTGTTGGTTTAGGTAATTCATTTCTGCATTAACTACATATCAGAGTAAACTAGAATTTTTTTTAAAGGCTCAATGGCACAAACACACACACTCCTCTCAACAGACCCATGTTCTAAAGGTTGAGCATAGACACTTGAATTTTCAAAAGCCTCTTCTTCCTCCTAGGTGAGTGATTCCAAACTTTGCTGCACAGTGGCTTGCTGAAACCTAGAAGCAACTAGAGAGAGTGAAGTAAGACTGTCTGTGTAACAGTATTGCACTCATGTTGGCTTCTGATTTTGATCATAGCACTGTGGTTTTGAGTGTTCTGTGTTTGAAAGCAAATTGAAGTATTTAGTGGCACAATTTCTTCCAAATGAGTCCAAAAAAGTGTTTGTTTGTATGTATGTATGTATGTATGTATGTATGCATGTATGTATGTATGTGTTTGTGTATGTGTATATGTATATTTGTGTGTTCATATCCACACCCATATGCATGTTTGATATGTATATGAAGAGAGAGAGGAAGGGAGAGAGGGAGAAAGAGAAGGCAAAAATGAGGCTTCTGTCAGTCATGTTATCCAGTCACTCTCCAGTGCTGTTATCCAAGCCACTCTTGGTTATAAACCAATACAAACTTGTTTAAATACAAACTTTTCAGCAAAATGAAAATGCTTCAGTTCACAAAACTAAAGGGAAAGTTGGGCAGAACTGGAGAAGATCATTGGTGTGAAGAGCGTTACAAACCACTAGAACCAGCTGTCTCAGCTATCTGTTTCTTCTCTCTCTCTCTCTCTCTCTCTCTCTCTCTCTCTCTCTCTCTCGCTCACCTGAAAGTAAGAACAACAGAGACCAACAGGCCCCCAACCTCACAGTTCTCAGCTCCAACCATAAGAAACTACCTTCGTTTCCCCTTGGCTCCCCCCTTCATTTCCAGTTGCAGCGATTCTAGTACAACTTTGATTGGCTTAGTGTGGGTAAGATAACCACTCCTGACCAGCCAAAGGCAGTGGAGAAGGTGTGTGGCAGGAACCTCTATGAGGCTACATTGCTGATATGGCTACATAGGTCTAATATGGAGAGGGTGCCTACTCCCCCACCCCATCCAGCAGCTTCCTGAGGGGTTTGACAGCTGCCTCTCCTGCCTCCTCAAATCTCCTCAGCTCTTTCCTTTTCCCCAAAGCCTTCAATCTAACAGGCAGCATAGTCAGACCAAGATGCTGCCCTCTCCAGAACCCTGAGGAGCTTCTAGACATCCCTACAAAGAAATACTCCCCTCCCCAGTAAAAAGCACTCAACTGGGGACTGGGAGTCCTTCGAGGTCATCAGAAGGCTAGGAGAGGTTAAAGGCACCAGAGTAGAGGTTCTAATTACCCCTGGGCCAGGCTCAGAAATCTGGCCCATGACAGGCACCAGATACAGACCAGAAAGGTTGGAACGAAGAAAGCCAATAATGATTGGCCTCTAAGAAGTATGAACTGGTCTATAGTGGACTGGAGAGGACATCTGAATTACTCGCTAAGAGCTGTTCAGGCCTTCAGTACAAGAGAACGGCTCTAAAATTGTTTCTGGCCTCTGCACTGTGCCTGGCCTTTTGGTCCTGGGAGGAGCAACAGACTGACCCCCTCCCCAACAAGGTCATTTATAGGGCATTCCACATGCAGTGGTTTATGGTGAATTACGGCATAACTTTGAGCATTTGGTGCTCAGGTTTCCTTTACGCTGCTTCTACAAATGAATAACCAGCAATGTTTAACGACTTGCCCAAGGGCACACGTCTCTTAGTAGCCTCCTGAACACCCTATCCAAGGTTCACACAACTAAATTACACACTACACAGCTAACTTGGGACATTATTCATAAATGCTGCTTTTGTGGAGATCCCAGGGCATGAACATTACAACCCAAAGCTGTGGTTTTGTAGTAAGGTACAGCCCGTCCTTGGGATCATTTGAGTGTGCAAGTTTTAGAAATCATCTAACCAAAATTTAAGAGTTCAAAGGCATCCTGGAGCTTGTCGGGACAGTTCTTTCTTTTCCGATGAGAACACTGCAAAGGGTGTTCTCCAATTGAGTAGACCCTGGCTACTGTTCAAAACTTGAGGTAAGAAAAATGGAAAAATTTGGAGAGGAACAAAAAAAGCTGCTCTGTGGAACAGAAGAGACAGGGGAAAGTTTTGCTATTGCTTTGCTCTATTTGCCTTACGCTATTTGCTCATTGTGAACAAAAGTGGCAGAGGAACGACTTGGGCACTTTTTGCTTATTGGCTCTTCTTAGCCCACATTCTAGACAAATGTCCACAGAGAGGAAAAGCCTCCTATAACAGCCACCACAGTATCTTTGGGAGTGACAAGGTTACTGAGTACACTCAGAGGGAGCTGTGGGGAAAACAGCAGACTCACCTGTGGCTGTGTGCACACAGCCGCTGCTCCTCCGTGATTCCCAGAAGATCGTTTGGACTGGATGTTTGGCTGGAGGCATGGTTTAAAGAGCAGCAGCTCCGTGGTTAATTTTGAACAGTCATACTCAGCCACATTTTTTTTTTTGACAGTGCCCTCTAGAGTTCCTCAGCACAGATAAAAATAAGGCTCTGCACAGGAAAGCACAAATGGCTACATTATGATAAATCAAGGCTATCACAACTCTCTGCTGTTATCTTAACTAAAACTTTTTGTTAAGAGAAATCCACTGTTAAACACAAGGCACACTTGTGTAATACATAATGCATAAGAATACATAAGAAAATGAGCAATATGTATGCCCAGATTAAACATAGAGTATACATCTGGAGGTAACTTGGGTTCACTTCACCTCTTCGCTAGCCTTTCCTTTGCTCCCAAGAAGACAAACGAGAGCATTAATCAGCTTCTAACTAAGGCCAAAGAGCTGTGTGGAGAGTGAAGTCCAGAAAGCCTTACAAAAAGGCTGCTAAATTAGCATATAAGAAGAATCTGTCCACAAAAAGAAAGGCTGGGGTCTTTTAGAACTGGCCAGAGCCACTTGCATTTACACCCCAGGGTGCCTGAAAGTAACATTTTAATACTAAGACACTAATGAGACATGCCATGCATAAATTTGTAAAGACAACTCCATGTAATGTAGTGTGCACAAGCAATCTCATGCTATGAAAATGACCCCAAACCCCAGAAAATGTGGCATGAAAGCCCCAATCCTTTGGACAGTCTTTATTGAGCTTCTAAGCCTTCTCTCTGCTCCAGGCCATTCTCCTTTGGAAGTGTATTCTTTATGGTTTCTCTGTGTAGTCCTGGCTATCCTGGAACTCACTCTGCAGACCAGACTGGCCTGGAACTCAGAGAACTGCCTGCCTCTGCCTCTTGAGTGCTGGGATTAAAGGAATCTGCCACCACCACCCAGCTTGGAAGTGTCTTCTTAATCTTTTACTTTGCTTGCTATTATCCACGAGGAATTCGAGAACCTGGAACTCCCTCTAGTGGTGTTTATCAATTATGATATCTGCCAATATCATGATCACAGACAAAATTTTAGTGTGCAGCTATAAAAACATGTCAGTAATATCTTTCTAGTTAGATGATTCTAAGAAATCAAATGGGAAGTCACTCATAATTCTTTTCTCTAGGTTAGAAAATATCTGTCAAGAAGCTACAATATCTTGTTTATCAACTTAAGGGAGCTGAAACACTCCCAGGACCTGTAGAAACAGGAAGGTAAATAATCACATGAGCCTTTTGTGTTCTATTTTCTTTGGTCAAGTGACCCTAGAGAGGCAAAGTGGGAAGATATTAAAACTCAAGAAGCAGAGAAGACTATAGATTATTTCTCAACTCACTCAGGGCACATGAACATGCTAAATATTTATTCTTGGACGTCTGGACTCTTTAAAAATTATTATGAATAATTTTAAGAATATTATTTTACGAATATGTGCGGGTGTGACTTTATGTGCATCAAATATGTGCAGGTGCGGACAGAGGCTAAAGGCATGGAATCATATAAACCTCTGGAGACACAGACACACACAGACACACACACACACACAGACACACACACACACACACACACACACACACACACTCGGTCTTTCCTTCCACCTTGTGGATGCCTTATTCACCGAGCCAGCTCACCAGCTATGCAATTTCCGTTAGTTAAGCAAAGAGAACAAAAACTCGCGACTCTTCAAGACCCAAGAAGGCTCAAAGCAGTTCAAGTCACCGAATCGTCACGTTCAGCCTGGTAGTGTAATACTGTAGACCAGTTACAATTTATACAGTTTTTTTTTTTAAGTAATAAAAAACCCTATACCAAAAAAAAAAAAAAAAAAAAAAAAAAAAAAAAAAAAAGGTTAGTATCTCACTGGAACGGAAACAAACCTCATCTCAGCCAGGTAGTACTCACTAAAAGCCAGTGAAAGGAACTGCGGGAGAGGGCCGGCGGGGGCGGGGCGGAGGTGGGACTTTGTCTCCAAGCAACGGTTGCAGCGATTGGCCAGCTCTCCCACAGTGAAGACCAATAGTCAGGCGCGCTGCCAACGCTCGACGTTACGAGTGCGGCTGCGCGGGGAATTCGAATCGCTGACCCCCTTCGAGGCTTGGGTACGGGGCCTGATGGGGTGTTTCGTCAGCGGCTGGTGGGGCATTTCACCGCTGCGCGCTTTTTCTCGTCATGGACAACCTAGAAAATGTCTTTCGGTAAGTGCCGGTCAGGTCGAGTGAGGGCTTGAGCCGGACTGAGTGCGGGTCGGGACGGTTGGAGTCCGGCTCCCTCAGGCGCGCTTTTTCCTCAGCGCCGCTACCTCAGCGGGTTCGCCGCACCAGGCCTCAGCCAAGGTGGCGGCCCCCGGGTCACTAGAGTAGAAGTGCAAGCTGCAGCCGGTTACTGTTTTGTGCCGAGGATTTAGGCAGTCTGCGGGGGCCTTCAGAAGTCACGTGTCTTCTTGCGGAACTCAGTCTAGACGCTAGAGACGCCCCCGCCTTCAAAACCCAAACTTGTGTGGTGATTTTTGGAGAAAATTTCAAAGTCTGATAAAAACGTCACCCCACTAAGAAAAGAATTTACTATTTCTCGATTGCCTGATACGTAAGAAAAAAATTGAAGCTGAACTTTATGGAAAAAATGCTTACAAGCAGATTTTTTTTTTAAATTTCCGACACTGACTGCTTTTTTTTGGGGGGGGGGGGGGGGGGGGAGGGGAGTTAGGTGACTTACCCAGTCTGTGATGTTAAGCCATTTAAAACTGTCAAATCGGATGTTACAAGAAATACAATTTTATTTTTATCAGTTCTTTAGGTATTCAAAGAGTAAGGTATCCAAAATCTGTCGGCGTTAAGCAATTTAACTTTTGATCTGATCGACTAAGGATTTCCCCTCCCTATTCTAAAAAAGAAACTAGCTGTTTAGTTTTTTAAAGACTAATTTATTCTAATGATTTGACGTTTTAGCATTAAGTTACAGTGTGTTTAAGCCATTTTCCCAGGAGGTGTGGCTGGTGTGAGCCTGTTTAATGTTTACCTTGAGCAAATATTTGTATATCTTATTTTTCTAAGTAGGAACTTCTAAACACAGTAGTGCTGACAGACATGCCAAAAAAAAAAAAAATCCAAAATGTGTTCCTTTTAAGTGAAAAAGTGAGAGCCCTTGACTTAAAAAAAAAAACCATACTGACATTGCTAAAATCTATACTACAAAATTTATGTCCAGAAAATTATGAAAAAGCCATTACAGTTTCTCTGAATGATAGTTCAATATGCCAATGAAATATATTTTGAGATAAAATTTCTGCTTATCTACAAAAACAACTCCTTTTAAATTCTTTTTCTTCTAATCTTATCATTTCTTAGTTTAAAAACCTATGAGTGTTTCTCAACTTGATTCATACTGAGAATCCAGTTAATTCCCATCTTCCCTCTCTCTGAAGTTGTACACATAACTATTCTCACCCTTACTACTTATTAGGACTCTCCTATAACTTCTGAAATGATTCCTATTTATAGTTCCAGCCCTGCTCTTTTTTTCTGAAGGAACAAAGAAGACATTTTCAAATGCAGATAGAACTTGCCACCTATTCTCTTCATACTTTGACTCTTCTGTTCAAGTTCTGTCAGCCTTGATGATTTCCCTAACATGGCTATGGTAGCTAGCTAACTTTGATCCCTTAAGGATAACTTGTGCCCACTCTTACCCCTTAGCTTGCCCCCTTTTTTATTTAATAGTTAATGAAACATGGAACTATTTTTATGTTTGTGTTTGTTTACCCCACTAGCACCTGAGGTCACTGGGACTTGGGTTTTTTTTTGTTTTTGTTTTTGTTTTTTTTGAGACAGGGTTTCTCTGTGTTGCCCTGGCTGTCCTGGAACTCACTCTGTAGACCAGGCTGGCCTCGAACTCAGAAATCCACCTGCCTCTGCCTCCCAAGTGCTGGGATTAAAGACGTGCACCACCACTGCCCAGCGGACTTGATTTTTAAGCTGTGGTTAGGTATTGTGGAAGTAAGGAAAGCAAAGTCCTCTTGGAGCTCTGTGGTATTTATCAGGACTGTCTTCGTGTGCTTTTCCTTTGGGACAATGTTAGATTTGAATTCAAGCAAGCAGTCTCTGGAAACTCCAAATTGTAGTGTTGGGACTGTCAAACCAAAGGAGAGGCTTTCTTTGGATCTTATTCTACCCCCCTAACTTAGTTATACTCCTGAGAAATAAAGTGCTTGATCTCAATCCTACTGAGTGGCAATGACCTTGGGAATCACCAAATCTAGATAGACTTTGAGGCAAATACTGCTTCTGACTTCTCTGAACGCCTCTGAATGATTGTTCTTTTATGTGATGTTTGGGTTGATATTCAAGATTTCCATTCTCAAGCATATAGATAACATAATATAGAATCAAATATATCTTTGGCATCCAGGAATTTTTCTTTCTTTCTTTCATGTATGTACTTTTCTGTTCTAGCATGTTTGAAGCCCATATGCAAAGCTACAAGGGTAATGACCCACTTGGAGAATGGGAAAGGTTAGTGTATGTTTGTTTGTTTTCCTTTAAACAAAGGAACCATATGCTACTCTATGGAAAACTAGTAACTAATATCCATATTTTTCTAGCCTTATGAAGTGGGTAGAAGAGAATTTTCCTGACAATAAAGAATACTTGGTGACATTATTAGAACATCTAATGAAGGAATTTTTAGATAAGAAGAACTACTACAATGATTCAAGATTCATCCATTATTGCTTAAAATTTGTAAGTATAATTGCAGGTAGATAACTAAATATAATATTTTACTTCTTGTTCTCTCCCTTGTTTTTTTTTTGGGGGGGGGGGGGCTGTTGAGACAGGGTTTCTCTGTGTAGCCCTGGCTGTCCTGGAACTCACTCTGTAGACCAGGCTAGCCTCGAACTCAGAAATCCACCTGCCTCTGCCTCCCAAGTGCTGGGATTAAAGGCGTGTGCCACCACAGCCCGGCTTTTTTTTCTTTCTTTCTTTTTTCTTTTTTCTTTTTTTTTTTTTTTTTGTAAAATAAAATTTTAACTCAGAGACTATACTAAAGAAGGAGGTATATTTAGTATATAAATGTACTAAAAGAAGAAGGCAGTCTCAGATTTTTAAGAGGGTAGGATTCTGTGTTTATATTATGGCTTCCAATTTTGGGTTTCTATGGGATTCCTGAGTGTGCAACAAGTAGTTCTCAGATTCTTGTGCCTTCTCTTGGGCTCTTTTCTTTCTTTCGGTTTGTCTTATCCAATTTCGATGTGATTGTTTTTGTTTTTACTTTATTATATTTTATTTTGTTATATTTTTAAAAAATGAATGGATGAATGACAAATGAAAACCTAGCTACTAGGGTATAAGTTAACAACTGACCTGTCATTTATACCTACTGGGAGAGGGAGAATCTGTTTTCTCAAATGGGATGACACTAGGTATATCAACCACTCCAGGGTAGGTCTCATGTTCAGGAAGTTGACCAACAAATAATGAACTCCACAGTTTTTTGCATACTTTCATTTGGCTGCAGTTTGGTTTTTTGTTCTTATTTTTTCTTTTTGGCGGTGATGTGTTTTGGGTTTTTTGTTTGTTTTGGTTTTTTGTTTGTTTTTTGAGAACTTAAAGTTGGGTAGGTAGAAGATGAATATGATCAAAATATATTTAAACTTAAAAGTTGTTTTAAATAATAAAAATATTATTTAAAAAAAAAACCCAAAACATGTTTTCAAAAGAATTCAAGAACCAGTTAAGATGCTGCATATCATGCAGCACAAGTAGAAACCCCGAAGTGGCAACATGTTGTTAATTAAAATATTGTTACCAACTATATTAAAAAAAGAGAGAGAGTAGAACTCTCTAATCTGAAATGATAGCTTGGGGCTATAAATTCTAGTAATAAAATCATATGGAATAGAGAATGAACATGAAATTGTTACCTAAATTATAAAATACTATAATTAAAGGCACTTTGTGGGAATTGAGTAAGCTCAGACTTAAGACAAAAGAAGTATTTCATGTAATGAATCATTGTAGGCACCACTGTTGTGTGAAATGCTTTGATAATTATTAAGTATCAAGGAAAGAAATGATTTTTAGATTTATAATCAGAGAACAACATTTGTCTTTACATACATAATACCCTAGACTTTTACAAAGATTGAATAGTGTAGGTCTGGCTGGGCTCTGGGAAAGAACTAGCTTAGCATATTGGTTGTCTTGTGTATAGTAGTTCGTTATACATAGTTATGGAATAGAGTAACAATATGTAAAAAGTGTATATAATGTTGTGATCTAAGTAATTGGAATATAACCTCTGGCATTTATCAGTGTGTGTGTGTGTGTGTGTGTGTGTGTGTGTGTGTGTGTTTTGGAAGTCAAAACCCTCTATCAGCTATTTTGGAATATAAAATTATTAACATAGTTTCCTAGTGTGGAACATTAGAAATCATTCTTCCTATCCAGCTACTCTCTGTATTCATTAACCATCTCTTTGCACCTCGTTATTTATGTGTGGTTTTGCTCTGGATTTTTCTAGGCTGAATACAACAATGACCTTCATCAGTTTTTTGAGTTTCTGTACAACCAGGGAATTGGAACCAAGTCATCACATCTATACATGTCCTGGGCAGGGCATCTGGAAGCCCAGGGAGAGCTGCAGCGTGCCATGGCTATTTTTCAGACAGGAATTCACAATGAGGCTGAACCTAAAGAACTACTACAACAACAATACAGGTACTTTCAAAGTGTGTAACTCTTCTTTTTCTGTCTGTATCTTTATGTGTATCTACTTTAACTGTAAGTCATACTGTATGTGTGTTGTAGGTCTGACTACAGATAGCTTTATACTTAGGATGCTATGTGACAGATTTTATGTCACTTTAAACTGCAGCATTGTGAAGCAACACAGAAGATCACATCAAAAGAAGGTCACCTACGAAAAGACAGAACAAATTGTCCCTTCAAAATAACCCATTAAGCCACAAATAGAATTATCCACTCATGAAGACAAAGCCTTCTTGATCTAATCACAATTTGGAGATAAGATTTTATAAATCTCACAGTGTGGGTTGAGTATCAACATAAAGTTTTGGTGGCTAGTCAAACTGTAGTGAATTATCATAATGAATACCTTATTTTTGTCTTCACGTGTTTTGTGCTGTTACTTTTCTATTATAAAAATGCTTCATTTGGGAAAACTTGAAAATGCAGAAAACTTTATTTTTTCCTTCTCCATGTTACATAATTACAAACATGCTTTACAGAGTCAAGCTATGTACACACTGTATGTCAAGATCTTTTCCTCAAAAAGTAATATATCTCTTACATTTATCTAAAACATACGTTTAAACAGTTTCAGGGCATGTGAGACATACAACCAAACCATCTATTCAGAGTTTTTCTTCTGCATTCTCATTAGAAGAGTTGGGGACCTTCCATGTATTGCACGCCTTGCCAGCATTCAACATTTTCAACATACTCACCTGTTTTGTTTTGTTTTTTTCAGTTTTACTATTGTATTTATGCTTTAAAAAAATTTATTATGAGAATTTTCAAATATACATAAAAAAGAATATCTAGTGTTCATTTTTATATTTTTAGTAATTGTTAAGTTGACTTTTTTTTTTTTAATTTTAAATATATGGCTGCTTGCCTGCATATATTTATGTGAACTCTGTATGTACTTGATACCCCAGAGGTCAGAAGAGAGCACTGGATCCTATTGTGAAGCATCATGCGGGTGCTAGGAACCAAACCTGAGTCCTCTGGAAGAGCAGTTAGTGCTCTTAACCTCTGAGCCATCTCTCCAGCTCCTTGACCTTTTTTTGGGTACTAATGGTATTTGTTTATCTTTTTTATTTGTTTGGTCCAAGCACACCATTTGGAATGTGTGAAAGTCATAGATTAAATAATGGTAGTCAAGCCTGGCAGAAGCATACTTACCTGCAGAGTCATTTCATTAGCCACATGCTGACAGAATTTTTATCTCAAACCACTACAATCCTCTTTTTAAAAAAATTTTTTTTTCTTATAGGCTTATTCTATGTTGCCTAATAAAGTTAATGATAATTCTTTAATATGTAACTTTGTGTCTTTTCAAGCCATCATGTAAAATAGTTTTTTTACCATTTTGGTTTTTTTGAATTAATCATCAAGCAAGATTTAGTGCTTAGTTGAATATCTCTTCTCTATAAAATAAACTCTTGTTTTCATTACCCAAAAATGTCAGACTTGGGAGATGCACAATTTTTAATAGGTCGAATTGGTATGGAAAAGCACTATGAAATGATGTATGTGTGAAATTTTTATAAAGCATGAGTGATACAACCCACTGTCCTTTGAAACAGTGGTCTAAGTTTTATATTTTGATTTCTTTAAAATATAATCATTTTGTTTTAGATTATAAAATATGTGAAGTAGTAGTTGAGGCATCTTTGAGTTGTAACATTTGCAGACTTAACTCACGGAGAAAGAATGTGTATGTGCTCAACGAATTTGAAAAATATTGACATAAACTGTATAAAAGGAAAACTTTATGAACATTCCCAGAATTTTATTTCTGAGTTTAAAGCAACTTTGAAATTCAGTTTTTCTTTTTCTGTCTTTATTGCCTATTGTATTAGTTACATTTCGACACAGATGTATATTAAACTGTAAAGTTAAAAATCTGTATGTATCTTCTGTTATCATGTAGGCTATTCCAGGCACGCCTTACTGGAACCCATTTGCCAGCTCAAGGTAAAATGATACTTCTTAAAATATCTAGATTGTTGAAAATTTAGTCTGTAATTTTTACTAAGTGTTTTTTGTTTTGTTTTGCTTTTTAAAAAGGGCCTTATATAGTATTTAATGAAAACCAAAGAATTACCAAATTATTGTTTTGGGTAATGGGAAAAACACTCTGATAACAATCTTACAAAATAGCTCTGGACAGCAGAGGAACTGTGTCTTAGGACTATAACACAGAAAATCTGCAAGCAAAGCTTAATGAATTTACCATGTGTGAAGAATTTTTAAAAATAAGATAATATCTGGATACAATGTAGTGGTACACACTTGTAATTCTAGTACTCAGAAGGAACATAAGTTTGAGGACAGCCAGGGCTATGTAGCATTACACTGTTTTTTAAGAAAACAAAATGAAGATTGTCCCAAAGATAAATGCTGGAATCCTCATCTGTTCTGAATTGAATCAGAAAGGTGTAATAGGACTTTTAAAAATGTGGCCTTTTCTTTTCTATTAGAAATAAAGATGTCATTTCAACAATAGTTACTGTCATCTTATTTAAAATAACAACTTAGGCTTTATATTCCATACAGGTATTATCTTTTTGAGTTAATCAGAAAGTTATTTCTTTAATATTTTTCTTAGTTGAAAATTAGTCCATTTTCTGAGACAGTTTGAATGGATTGATTTTTAAAATAATATTGGTACTTATGTGTTAGATTTATATGTATGAATGTTTTGCTTGCATGTATGTATGTCTGCACTGCATATATGCCTAGTATCTACATAGTGAGGACATCACATTCCCTAGAAATAGAGTTGTGCATGACTGAGCACTGTGTGGGTGGTGGGAATTAAACCTGCGTCTTCTGAAAGAACAAATGTTCTTAACTGCTGAGCCATCTCTCCAGCCACAAATAGATTTTTTTAAATTCAAAATACTGGAAGAATAGAGGAATGTATTATGTGCTGATTTTACTTACTGTCACTTCTCACTTATTTCTCATCTCATTTTTCCCCCTCACAGCTGCAACCTCAGAACCTATACATAATGCACAGATTTTAAACCAAGTTATGATAACAAAGTCAAGTCCAGGAAAAAATTCAGCCTGTGTTTCTAGGAGTCAGGTAATAAGGTCCTTTATTTGTATGTTGCATAGAAATTAGGAATGTTATTGGACAGCCATTCTGGCTGCCTTTGCATCTCATTCCATTGACACTGTCTCCTGTGATTGACCTCCATTTCACTATTTCACTGTTCCATGATAGCTCTCAGAGCCTTTCTGTTATCTCTGGTCAGCTCTAATATAACTTGTTATCAGACCTAGGGCCCCTGCCACACAACCCTGTCTGCAGCTTCTTTCTTCCTAATTGCCTTTATTCTGCTGGCCTCTTTATAGGCCCAGGAAATCCCTATTTTGGATCAGATTTGCCTGGAGGACTCTGCTTTTGAAAAAACCCAGAACCTCAAACATTCATCCACATAACCTCAACCAGAACACTAACACTTTCAGGCTTTTCTTCCCTATGTTCCATGCCACTGCTTATATTATGTGTCTCATTTACTTATCAATTAATTCTTTAATACCAAATTATTCTGATAAACTTCATTCAAATCACTCAAATTTGGGGTGCCTCTGTCAAAGCTATTAAAAATGGATACTATTTCTGTCACATAGCAGAAGATAAATCTTCTCATTTTCTGCTATCAACAATTATATACGTTACTGCATCTTTTTCTGCCTTTCTATGGAGTAAGTGGCTTCCTCCTTGTGTCTACTTTTCATCCCCATAAATATTGTTGATTCATCTAAGTCTCTTCTGCCTTGCTTGCTTATAAACATAAAAATACTCATATCTCCTTCTGCTTCATGTTCCTTAGCATCTTTCTCTTTTACAGTGTCATCATTCTTTAGGACCTCCTTCTAGCTTAATCCAATATAAAGACTTGTGTTTTTCTAATGTAGCACATTCTTAGAAATGGAACATATGTGTCGATCTTAGATAGATTGTGCAGACTATCTTAGTTTATATCTTACAATGTATGCCACCCTTATTTTTTCTACTATTCTAAATTTTTAGACAGATGAAATGAGTGTTACTTTTCTTTTGGTCATATTCCTCAGACTTAGCTCATTGTATGGTGTGAAATATCAATAAATATTTGTTTAGTGGGTTATTACTACTATTGGAAATTTCTGAGAGTAAAACAATAACAGAAGGAAATTTTAATTTTTTAAATTTGAATTAATTGCTTTCTTTTGAGGGAACCTCAGCATAAAAAGTTAACTAAAAATTATGTCACTTAAAGCTCCAGCTATCAATTATAATTTACATATACATGGTAAATATACTTGATGTTAAAAGGCTCCGTCCCACAGGACATTTTCATATTATTTTTGAACTAACTTGTTTGAAGGCGTCTCTGGTAAATGAATGCTCAAGGTTGTTTTCTGTCTTTTAGGGTTCAGAGTATTCTGGTGTGGCACCTTCCACTTGTGAAGAAAAGTCTAATATGCAAGTACAACGAGTGCATTATTACATAAATTTCATTAAAGTTACTTCAGTACACTGTTATAAACGGTGTCTTTCTCCCCAGTAGGGAACAAAGAGTGATCATGATTTCCAAGTCAGAATGTTCTGTCAGCTCATCTGTGGCACCCAAACCTGAAGCTCAGCAAGTTATGTACTGCAAGGAAAAGCTTATTCGTGGAGATTCAGAATTTTCTTTTGAAGAACTGAGAGCTCAGAAATACAATCAACGGAAGAAGCATGAACAGTGGGGTACTTACACTCATATGTTGGAATTGTTTTATGTCATTTAAAATAATGGATAATTACATAATTGAATGAAACACGCACAAGATGCCTTGAGCTCATTCTATTAGAGCCTAGAGTCTTGGTTAGATACTAGTCTTGTAGCAGCACTTGTCCACAGGCTCCTTTGCTAAACTGATAGCTGGCAATTGAAACAGCTCTACAGTAAACATTCTTACTGGTGGCTCTTTGCATTAGTAAAATAGTGTTTCCATATTCTGTATGTGAATTTGAACCTCTTTATACAGTAGTCCTAAAATTTGTAGAGCATTTATTTGTTCTGTGAAAGGATTTATTGAGTACTGAGGTTCAGAAAAGATTTCCCAAGTTTGCATCTACTTTAAACAGAGCATACAGAAATAGTTTTCTGATCAGCACGCCAAATTTATGTTTATAAAATAAATATATTATTATTTATATAAATCATCTATGTTTATGAATAAATACTTTTTGTTCCTCTTAAGGAAATGTGCATTTGCACTTGGCTTTTACTATAACAGCATACACTCTAGAGAGAGGAAAACAAACCTTTGTTCCCCTCAGGGTTTTATGCCATCTAGGTTATTTGGACTAGATCTACTATGTGAGCCTTTTATTCATTACCTTTTTAAAAATATTTAAAGTTATATATGAGTGTGGGTTTTTGCATGTGAGTGCAGTGCCCTCAGAAGAGGTGATTGTGAGCTGTCTGATATGGGCGCTGGGAACCCAGCTTAACTTTATAAGAGCAACAAGCTCTTAACTGCTGAGCCATCTCTCTAGCCCCTATATTCATTACTTTTTATATTTAACCAGAACCTTCAATATTTGTTATGGACCCATTTTGAATTGTCCTTGATAGTTTCCTTTCATGTATCACAACCTGTAGTCTATAGCCAAAAACATTCTGACATGTTTGGAGTATGCCTTTATGTGATGTTTATAGGAAATAGAACCATCCAAAGTTTTACTTGAAACTGACCCTTAGTACACTTTATTTCTCAGAAAAGTGAAGCTGGAAGGGTGACTCAGCAGTTAAGAGCTTTTGCAAAGGACTTGAGTTCAGTACCCAGCCATGTCAGGTGACTCACAACAAACACCCTGATAACACCCAACTCCAGGGAATCTTAACACCTCTAGCTTCTATAGGCACTATCACACACATGTACATGTATATGCAGACACCAATTTAAAAAAATAAAAACCACCAAGTATGACTATTCCTAAGACCCACATGCTAGGAAGAGAGCCAGCTTCTGCAAATTGTCTTCCAACCTCCACACCTCGGGACTTGTGCCCTTTATTTGTTTGTTTTTGAGAAGTGCCTAGAGTTAACTCTTTAAAAATGTGAAATAGAGGATGATGGGGGAATAGCTCAGTCAGTAAAGTGTTTGCCATACAATAATGAGGGTGTGAGTTTGATTCCTAGGAAACAACATTAAAAGTGATAAGCGTGATGGCAGACAATTATAGTCACAGCACTCGGATGGCAAAGGCAGCTTAGACTACTCAGCTTCAGGCCAGTGAAAACAAAAACCAAGGGTATGGCTCATGAGGATCCCTGGCTTCCACATGCACATATGTACATGGGCACATGAACACAAGCACATGTAAACATATGTAAGATAAATAATTAGAAAATAAAAACAAATGGAAAACCATTTTCAAGTGATTTGCTGCACAGTATGATTATTTTTATAAGAAATGTTTAGTATTAGACTCTACTGTTGCTGAATATTATTGATTCTATAACATTTTTTTTTATAAGACCTGTATTTAATAGTAACTGTGGTGAGGACAGGTAAAGATTACAGTTAAAAAATAATGTAAGTTTAAGCTCTGAAATCTAATAAACATGGAGAACTTTGATTTAAAAATTATCTGTCCTAAATTGTGACCTTTTGCATGCAATTATCTGATGAAATTTTGAGAGCAAACCATGTTTTTTTAATGTTCTTAAAGTTAGTGAAGACAGAAATTATATGAAAAGGAAAGAAGCAAATGCCTTTGAAGAGCAATTATTAAAACAGAAGATGGATGAACTTCACAGGAAATTGCATCAAGTGGTGGAATTGTCTCACAAGGACCTGCCTGCTTCCGTGAATAGGCCTGATGTATGTCCATGTTCTTCACTATTGCAAATGTCCATTATTCTCAATAATACTAGCTATTGTTTTCTCTGCTTTGTTTTTACAGTTATTCTAATTTAGCTAGAAATCTTACTGAATTAATAATTTGATACATAAAGGTGTGGAAATTTGGAATAAGCAAAGAAATATAGAGACTGAATGGAAATGAGGTTTTGTTTTGTTTTGTTGTTTGTTTTTCAAGACAGGGTTTCTCTGTGTAGCCCTGGCTGTTCTGGAACTCACTCTGTAGACCAGGCTAGCCTCGAACTCAAAATCCGCCTGCCTCTGCCTCCCAAGTGCTGGGATTAAAGGCATTTGACACCACTGCCCAGCCTGAATGGAAATGTTTAGCTCAAGCTAGTCTTCACAGGTGTCCAAAGTACAAGAGACCCTGAGGTCTGTGATACTTCTTAATGGGATACTTGATCTGTGTTGTGACTGCCTTTTCTCCATATTAATTTGCTAGGTGAAGAAATAGTGTAAGTCATTTAAGTTACTGTTTTAGGGGATGGTTTTGTATTGGTTTTTTGTATTGGTTTTGAGTATTAATATGTAGTCTTTGCTGGCCTGGAACTTGCTGTGTCAACCAGATGTACTTGAACTGCTTCTGCCTCTGAATAAGGCGTGTGCCCCCATACACAGCTTAAGTTAACTCTCTTACAGTTTGTAAGAATACTTCCAGAAGATAAGAAATTAGCCTTTCTGTATTTTAAAAGTTTGTTTATTCTTCCTATTATTGACCATGCATTTGTGGAAATTAATATAAATATATCCTGTTCATTAAATAGAAAATGGCTACTAAGAATATTATCAGAGCACTGTGAGGAATATTTGATAACATTAATTTTAGTCTTCCCGAAATTTAGTAAAGAGAAATATGATATTTTGTTTTGTAATTCACTTGTCCTTTTTAATAATTTAACATTTGAAGTAATAGGTTCCATTATGACATTGCCATACTTTCTTTTTGTTGATTCTCCTTTTGCTTTCTCTGGCCCTTCTTTTATCATGTATTCTTTTGCTCCTAGTAGGTTCCTTTCCACTTTGATATCACACATAATTGTTACTAACTCCTCAGTTTTTGTTTTATTAGACAGGGTTTTACAGTGGCTTAGACTGGCCTGGAACTTGCTAGGTAGCTAGATCAGCCTCAGCCTCACTGCAATCTTCCTGTGCCGTAGACTCCTGTGAGCCACTTGGTTACTTTTTAAATACTGATCTTATGGAAGCCAATTTGTTTTTCAGTGGCTGAAAGTATGGACTAGAGAGATAGCTCAGCCAATAAAAGTGTTGCTGTACAAGCCTAATGGCCTGAGTTTAATCCCAGAAACCCATGTAAAAAAGGCAGATGTGGTAGGTAGGACCCATCTGTAATTCCAACCCTCATACAGTGAGATGAGAGGCAGAGACATAGAAATTGCCTGGAAGCTTGTGAGCCAACTGGACTGTAATATGTGATGCAGAGAATTGAGACCTTAGCTCCACAAAGTAAGAGTGGACCAGCTCCTAAAAGGTGTCCCCTGATTTATACATGTGCATACACAAATAATAATTTAAAAATTATCATAAACTTTTGGTGTGTCCATGTTTAAGATGCTACAGGAAGCCATCATAGAGGCTAGTCTTTTAGTTGTTGCTATGCTTTGAAAAGCTCTAATGACTGATTAGTAATATTCAAGACTTTCTAATTTTGTTTTTGTTTATATCTTTTTGTTTTGCATGAAAGGTTAATCTAGCATGTATGGCACAAAATACATGCTCTGAGCAAGAACTGAGGGGTCCAGGTCTTACATCCATCAATCAGCAGACCTCAGAGAACTCAGAAGAGAAACCACAGGGAGAACCTTCTGTTCCTCTTATGGTAAATGCTGTTAACAGCACTTTGCTGTTCCCAGCTGCCAGCCTGCCAACTCTTCCTATTCCTGTAAATGACCAGTCCTTGACAGAATCCAGGTAAGCTAAATGTCCTAGAAATGTTAGTAATGTGAGTGGCATGTATAATTTCTTTCCGTGATCTGCAGTGTCATGTTGTGTAAGAAATGAACGATTCTGGTTTTTTAAAAATTTGTATTTTGAAAAAATTCTTAAATATTGGCCCCAAATCTTTCAGACTTAATTCCATTCTTGTTTTACAATATTTTTTTTTTTACTTTATACTTTTTTATTGAATTAAAAACTTGAAGCAGTCTCTCTGAACCTTCAGAATATATAGCTGAAAACTGAAAGTACCTTTATTTACTGACTTTGACTGCATACCGGTAGGTATTATTAATGCACAGAAAGTCACTTGACATGTGTTCTGATGTTTCCTTTTTCTTCCTTTAGAAATTGGGATAAGTATCAATGATTCTTTGTGCCAAGATCTATTTCCACACTATTCCCCAATTTAGAAGGATTTTTCTAGGCTTCAAAAATGATACCAAATTTCTTATTGGTATTACATTTTTGTCTTTGGTTATTCATCTCTTGTGATTTGATAGGAATTTGTACAACTACAAGTAATTTGCACTTGTTTAACATTTTAATATGGTTCTTAAGAGAATTCTAACAGTATTAGATAGAGGAGTTGACTGCCCGGGGTGTTTAGAAGCAAGCTGTTGGGGCTGGAGAGATGACTCCGAGGTTAAGAGCACTGACTGCTCTTTCAGAAGTCCTGAGTTCAATTCCCAGCAACCACATGGTAGCTCACAACCATCTGTAATGGAATCTGATGCCCTCTTCAAAACAATGACAGTGGATTCACATACATAAATTAAATAATAAATCTTTTTTTAAAAAAAAAAAAAGCAAGCTGTTATATAAGTGGCTTGCTACCTTTTCTTCTTGTCATTTTAAAATCTGGACATCATTAATGATTTCAGGTTCATCACAAGAAATTTACTAGTTCCACTAACACACACACCTGAAACTAGGTCTTAGGCCTTTAACCCACACCATAAATAAAGTGTGTTTGAATTTGGGAAGCCATTCTTTCCTTTTGCATGGAGGGATAGTTGTTACTGCACTAACACAAGAACCATTGGGTTACAGAAAAACATTCAGTGATTATCTTTATTTGAACAAATTAGTATTCCCAAAGGCAGTAAATATTTCTTTACTTACACCATGGCCCTTAGCAGTTTTATTCTCAACCTAACAGACTTAACATTGTTGGCAATATTTTACTATTTCTTGAGAGTTAGTTTAAAATTCTAATATGTAAAGTACTTTTATTGTTCAGTATGTCTCAAGACTTTTTCTCTTTCAGGTGTGTGAATCCAAGTATTCATGCATTCATGCCACAGAGTGGACCAGAAACAAAAGAAGGTAGTGTTTCGTTATAATGACTTCATCCAGCTTGTTTGGGTAGACTCTTTTTGGGTTGCTCAGAGGAAGAATGATTTTATAAAGCCTCGGACTATTTCAGACAAAAATAGAAAATTATTAGTCACATCTTCCTAGTTCAGAATTCTTTGGCATTTTTCTATTAAGCTTCTCAATGTATTCATCTGAAATGTCATAGTTACAAAGGTTTGTTAGTCTTACATTCTGTTTGGTAGTATAGCGGAGGCATTTACATAGAAGATAATTTTGTCCAGTAAGTAATAAAGACACAGTTGGTCAATTACTTCCTCTCCTCATATGACTGGCATCTTTTCCACTAACAGTAGGAACAGGGCTATTTGAAATAGAGACTTACTGCACCAAGACTTAGTTCATGCTCACTAGAAACAAAGCATAGTTCTGAGTGGTTAGAAAGGTAGCTGTGGATAAAAAGGTGAGAATTACTATGGGAAAAGAGATATTACTATTAGGGTGGAGAGTTAGGATTCAAAGAAAGTGACCAGGAAGGGCTGATAGAGTAAGATTTAGGTAAAAGGGAGAAGGGAATTACTCATGGAACAAACTTTGTGAATCTGTTTCAGGTAGAAAGAATGACAAGTGTAGATCTTTCAGGCAGCAATATTCCTGTTAATGTTTCAAGCACCAAAGATACTTTCAGTGCTTTCAGATGAGCAGTGGAAAAGAAGGAGAAAGAGAAATAAAGTCTGAGTAAACTCTTGCTGAGTAAAATGAAAAACATCCTTAAAATTTATAACAGAAGGAGGAAAAGATTTACAGTACTACCAGAAGCAGGTAGTACTTGGTACATTTTGAGCTAAGAATGCTATTCATGACAAAACTAACTTGGTGTGACCTTTTTTTCTTTCCTATAAAAGGATAATTCTTGACCTTACTTCATGGTATTATTACAAAGATAAACATGAATGTATGAAAGCCTAATCAATGATAATAAAAGTAGTGATCATTATTGACACTGGTAAACTTTTAATTGTAATTACTGCAATCATGTACCTTTTAATGTGCTCTGATTGGCATATTGATAGTACATTTTGTTCCGCTCCTTTGCTAGTATGTGAAACAAATAAAGTTGCCAGCATTAATGATTTTCGTACAACTCCAAACACATCATTGGGAATGGTTCAAGGAACACCATGCAAAGTGCAGCCATCACCAACTGTCCACACCAAGGAGGCATTAGGTAAAGTATTTTGTTTGTATGTATAGTGCCTCCCATAAATTAATAAAACTGATTTGTAACCTGTTGACACATATTTCTTCTGTTCTTTAAGGTTTCATCATGAATATGTTTCAGGCTCCAACACTTCCTGACATTTCTGATGATAAAGATGAATGGCTATCTCTCGACCAAAATGAAGATGCATTTGAAGCCCAGTTTCAAAGTAATGATTTATTTAAAAGCTATTAAGTACACAGTATCACAGGAAGTTGTGATGGGCATTATCAAGAAGTAGATATGACCTTACTTTGAATAGTATGCCATGTAAAAGCAGGGAATAAATAAATTACATGTGTGACAGTTTGAAAAGGTTGTAGTGTAATGATAATTGGTTTGGGGTTTTTTGTTAGATTGGATTTTTTTGTTACTATTTAATAGTGAGTGCTAAAAGGACAAAAGCATCATGGGTAGGAACGGTAGGGAAATTAAGTTCTTTTTTTTTTTTTTTTTTTTTTTTTTTGGTTTTTCGAGACAGGGTTTCTCTATGTAGCCCTGGCTGTCCTAGAACTCACTCTGTAGACCAGACTGGCCTCGAACTCAGAAATCCGCCTGCCTCTGCCTCCCAAGTGCTGGGATTAAAGGCGTGCGCCACCACTGCCCGGCCTGGAAATTAAGTTCTTAATATAAAGCTTAAGTACCTCCTGGGAAAGATGTCTAGGTGGAATTTGGAACTCAACATTGCTGGAAGCCAAAGATAAGTAAAATCTAGTTAGAATTGAGAAGATTGGGAATGAAAACTCAAGGGTTAATTTTATTCCTAGAGGACATGAACAACAAAAACCTAAAAGTTTTGTTTTGTGCACTTTGGTTGAGTGTGCTCTGAGCAGCATTATAGGAGGGTGGACACTGCTCTGTATGTGACAGATCTCTACTGGGCCCTGAGTGCAAGACCCAGTGACCATGAATCAGTCAATTCTCGCTGAAAAATACCTCAATGTCATTATCTAGGACTTAGTATTTTTTTAGAGACTTCAGTACTTTTTTTATATGTAGCTGAAGTTTAGCCTAAAGGATAATGCCTTTTCATAACACAACAATGAGATGATATTTTGTTTTCCTGCAGAAAATGCAGTATCTTCAGGTGATTGGGGAGTTAAACAGATTATGACTTTGACATCTGCTTTTCCTATTTTTGAAGATGGAAACAAAGAAAATTATGGGTAAAGAAAACATCTATTTTAAATAAACCTAGAGGAAATACATGCCACCAAAATACCATAAAATGCTGAAAGTTTTAGGCAGTAAGGAGATAGGATGGACTGCTGAGCAGAGATCTGGGTTGGAGTTTCAGTGCTGCTGCCAATAGGCCTTTTAACCACACAGTGAGGAGCCAGTGTGCTATGCATGAGTTCCAAGTCCTCCCATAGCAGAAGCACAGCTGTCAGAACAGATGAATTCTCTGGATTTGAAATTATATTAAATGTGCGTGACTCTGCCAGTATATCCATAAAGTATAGGGCCATGAAAGTAGAACAATAGGTTCTCTGCAGAGAAAATGTTTTTAAGGTAGAAGAAAGACATTGGGGCATAGAATGAGGTATTTTCAGGAATCTTTGTGGTTAAAACAAGTGAAATTATGTAAGTTACAGGTATCTTGGCATGCTGAGGTAGAATGGAGACATCATGACAGGTTGCAGAAGTGATATCCGTATCTAGAACAGGCACTAGAAATAAGACTTAAAATGTTACCTGGTACCTGAGACATCTTACGGTCAAGGCCCTTGTTTTCATTTGCTTCTAAAACTTGGAACCCAGTGTCCTAAAAACATCTTATTTTTATAGTTAATTCAATTTGGACACAGTTTTACTATAGTTACTGTGAAAGTAAGGAGTCTCAAACCATTAACTCAATAAGTAGGATAAGTGACGAATTATTCTAACACTTTTAGCTTATTTATTTCATCTGTATGTTTTATGATTTGTATTTACACAAATCTTTCTTTAGCTTACCACAGCCTAAAAATAAGCCCTTAGGAGCTAGGACCTTTGGAGAACGATCTCTCAGCAAATATTCATCAAGATCAAATGTAAGTAAATCTCTGCTTCATCAGTGAAATATGTCTTATAATCTCTTCTTCATTTTACCAAATGATTATGCTCATCAAATGGCACATGGTGTACATAACTTCCAGAAAATCCGGTGTTGCATGAAAAATGTGTTTGTCAACAAAATTGAATTCTATAATAAGTAGAGAAAATAAAAACAATATGTGTTCCTTGCCCCTCAAGAGCCATTCCTTTAGCTAGGTGGTGCCATCTAAGGGTATGTATTTTTTTCTTAGACATAAGAATTAAGACCTAGAGTGGACTATTAGTGAGAAACCCAGAAAATTGAATTGATGAAAATGAACCATCAACAGCATACCATAGCAGACAAAGTTCTCCTGTTCATTGGCTCACAACATTCCTATGTTTTAGCAACCATTGTACCTAGACTTCCACTGTGACCCATTGTCTTCCCCATATGTATGTTTACAACTTTCTGAAACACTGGACTGGAGTTTAGATTCAGTGCCACTACTTTAAAACTGTGTTTTGTTAAATTATTTTGCTACATGCTTTAATAAACAAAGAAAGAAGATACATTTTCTATATATACTGATGCTGAGCAGAACCTGCCATATTTATTACCTTCCAGTTTTTCCTTCAATACTGGAAAAGATGATAGAATTTATAAAAAGGTGTGATGTGTAGAATGTGTATGTGGCATTTTAAGAACTGAGGAGATTTATCAAGTTTAGTTTTGACTAAGCTTTAGTTCTCTTTCCCCATGAATTTTAAAAGTTATCCTATAATTACACTTTTAAATATTTGATTTTATAGGCCATGTCAGTGAAAATAAATGACCTTATGCCAGAAATTATGGATGTGATTTATTTTGGTTTTGTCTTTTTGTAAAGTGAGGTGGGGGCCACAAGAACCAACTTGAACAAGTCAGTGGTCAGACCTGGGACAATTTAGAAGAAATTTGAAAGAATAAGTAATGTAATATTGTATTATAACCCAAGAAATGAAATGAATATCCATGTTTATACAGTAGGGGAGGGGGGGCAGGTCTCCCTTACAGAAGCGAAGCATTCTAAGGAATGTAGAAGGTCACCATTAGAACTCTAAGATAGTAACTGCTATAGGCAAGGTCCATGGATGACTACTGACGTTATTGAGAAGAAGTGGTGTCTACATAGCTCCGAAGCTTCTTACAAAATTATCACTTACTATACTGGTTTAACATCTCACCAGGAAGGCCAGAAAGGTGGTTCAGCAGGTAAAGGCATTTGTCACCAAGCCAGAAGATGAGAGTTTGATCCCTGGGACCCACATGGTAGATTGATTCCCAAAGTTGTCTTCTGACCTCCACATGTGAGCCTTGGTACGTGTGTGTACCAAGTACACACACAAATACAAGTTAATGTATATTTTTCTACTGGTTCTTTTGATGAAGCCCTGTGGAAGGCAGAGTTTACCTTCCTTTCAGTATGGGCAAGATATGGTGATTTATATCAGAAAAGACAGTGGGGAGAGGGAATAGAATTCAATAAGGAAACCTTAGAGATGTCTGACCAAGTGGATGGGTTAACATCACCAGTAATAAGTTGTGTTTATAGTACATAGCCTCAACGTTTAATGAGATGCTCCATTACAGTCTTCTCTGGAGTCTATAGCCCTAAGCCTAAACTGGACACTCATAGATCCTGACCTCAATGCAAAAGTGTCAGTAGAATAAAGGGTAGGAAGGATTCACAGGTGGCTGTAGTCAGAGACAGTTGAATAGACAGGACAGCCATGTGCAGGGTGCTGACCTATGTTGAAGGCTGAAGGGGAAATAGAAAAACTAAATAAGGACTCCAGGTACTAGTATCATTTTTAACAGTATACCACATTTTGGATAAGATTACTGTTAGAGGGAACTAACAAAGCAGAACTCTTTACTATCTTTGTGCTGGGCAGTGGTGGCGCAGGCCTTTAATCCCAGCACTTGGGAGGCAGAGGCAGGCAGATTTCTGAGTTCGAGGCCAGTCTGGTCTACAGAGTGAGTTCCAGGACAGCCAGGGCTACACAGAGAAACCCTGTCTCAAAACAAAACAAAACAAAACAACAACAAAAAAAACCTCTTTACTATCTTTGTAACTCTCTTTTCAAGTTTAAAGAATAATATGCAAGATAAAAACATGTCCAATTGTTATGCACTTGCATTGAATTATGCTAAAAACAAGGTTTATATCTATTTTTCTTTAACTTTTTTTTTTTTTTTTTTAAACCTTAAAATGTTTGTTTTTTTGAGAAAAGAGCTTACTGTGTTGTTTAGGATGATTTTGAACTCCTAAGCTCAAATGATCCTTATACCTCTGCACCCTCCTGAGTAGTTTGTAGTACGGGGCGTTTTTCAATTTGTCTTCTGTTGTAGGAAATGCCTCACACTGATGAGTTTATGGACGAGTCAACAGTATGTGGTATTCGTTACAACAAAACCCTAGCTCCCAATCCTAAAAGTCTAGGAGACTTTACATCTAATGCCCAGGTCTCATCTACACCATTCCACAAATTTCCAGCAGATTCAGTGCAGATTCCAGAAGATAAAGGTGAGTGTTCATCTATCTCTGCAGAAATATACTGTTTGTTATTATTAGTTTCTTTTTGAAAATTCTATATAGGAGGTTTGAAAATTGTAAAGACACTTAAAATGCATTTAATGTGTGTATACACCTTTTTGTTGTTGTTGCTGTTGTTTCTTAGTTTTTGATGGTCTTTCTTCATAGTCTGTATTTTTAAATTTTAATAAGTAGGTAGAAAGTGAAAAAACATGTGTAGTCACTTAAAGACATATATCCAACAGGACTATGTTGTATTTTGATAGCAAAGAAAAAACAACTACAAAAAGATTAAATTATTTAACTATTAGAAACAATGAACTTATATTTTCTCTTTTTTTGTTGTTGTTGTTTTTTTGGGTGGTGGGGGGTTGTTTTTTTTTTCGAGACAGGGTGTCTCTGTGTAGCCATGGCTGTCCTGGAACTCACTCTGTAGACCAGACTGGCCTCGAACTCAGAAATCTGCCTGCCTCTGCCTCCCAAGTGCTGGGATTAAAGGCCTGCGCCACCACTGCCTGGCTGAACTTATATTTTCTAACCTAATGAGTAATGAATGACCAGTTTTTGTCCACGATATATCTTCAGATGTTACTTTAGAAATACAGACAAGTATACCATACAGAGAAAAATCACATTTTAACATTTTTATCTAAATTCAAGAAAAGCATTTTAAAACTACTTTTAGTCCTCATTTCAACCTCAAACCTAATGTAACTTTTATATAAAAGATACACATGTGTGGGCTGTCAAGACAGCTCAGTAGTTAAGAACATTGGCTGCTCAGACATCCAGGGTTTGGTTCCCAACATCCATATGGCAGCTCCCAACAGTTTGTAACTCCAGTTCCACGAGATTTCTGACCTCTGCAGGGACTGATTCAAGTAAAACACCCATACACATAAAATAATTTTTTAAATGTTTAAAAAGAATTTATATTTGAATTTAATCTAATGCCACTGCATCGAATACAGATATTAGGTACTAAAATGCATAAACTGTGAGATCTGGAGCATTATGCCGTTTTGATAACTGTCCATTTACCAGCTAAATTATATCACTCTCAGAATTCGTTAAAAGTATAATTGTTTTCCCAAAACAATAATGAAGGTCTGTGAGATGGCCTATGAGGTAAACATGGCTTACTGCTAAGCTTGATGAATGACCTGAGTTGATCTCTAGGACCCACAAGATAAAATGAAAGAACTGACTCCTGCAAAGTTGTCATCTGACTTCCATACATATGCAGTGACATGCAGTCACTTAAGCACACACACACAAACAATTATTAAAATTTTTAAATCAATAATTAACTGCTGAAGAATTTTACTTCACTAGATAGGAGATATTCTAATGTCATTGTGACCCTAAGAACCTAAAAATTGACTAAGGAGTAAGGATATTTTCTTTTTTTAAAGATTTATTTATTTTATATATGTGAGGAGGGCATCATCCGATCTCCCATTACAGATGGTTGTGAGCCACCACGTGGTTGCTGGGAATTGAACTCAGGACCTCTGGAAGAGCACTCAGTTCTCTTAACCACTGAGCCATCTCCAGCCTGGATATTTTCTTAAGAGTACTAATCCAATATGTTTTCTTTCTTTCTTAAATCTTAGAAGTTAGTTCAAAATCCAACTATTTTTAAATACCATCACAAGTTTGCCACTCATAAAAATTCTGAAGTTTTACAAATTAAGGAAAGTCTGTGAAGAGTTCTTCAAAGTATCAAAAGTAACTGTTCTTAGGATAGTGATTACCCCCTCATCTACTGTGATCCTATAAAGAGAAGCTAATGTTCTAGTACTAAATAAGTATTAGTACTTGTTTTAAGCAACTGTCAGATAAAAGTTAATCCAGTATAATAATTGGCTAAGTTTAGCCTATAATTCTACCCTGTCTACTGTCAATAAAGATACTGTTTTGTTTTGTTTTTTAAGTTAGAAAGAACAGTGGTTTAAGGACTGCCAATATCTAAATCCATGCAAATAAATGCTGTCTCTCCAGTTTGTTAAAAAGACACACAAATCTCTATATATAAACCCTTCTGGAATGGTTACAGCCTTTTACTCCCCCTTTGTGTCTTCACCAAGTATGTGCTGCCTCTGTGCCAGTGTCTTTCTTTAGTCTGGTCATCATGCCTGTAACATGCTATTTATTCTATGAATAGCACTTTTTACTATGGACACTGTTTAGAAATTGTAGTGAAAGTCGGTATAAAAGGGAATTTCGGCCTTTGTAACCATATCAAATGTTTGTATCTACATGTGTATGTAATATGTCTGTTTGTGATTTTTTTATATTTCAGAAAATGCGGTAGCCATGCAGTATACACATATGGCTTTGGATTCTTGTAAAGAAAATATAGTGGATCTCTCAAAAGACAGAAAGCTTGGGTATTGTGTTTGTCATTCTTCTCTTCTACTGTAGCTTTGCTCTTTAACATATCATAAATATCTTATCACAACCCAATAAGGCTAGTAAGGTTTTAATGGTAGCTCTGAGTCAGAAGGTACTATTCGTGATGTAAACATAGTGGTGAACCTAAACACTTGCTATACTGCAACAGCTTGCTAACAGATCCCTGAGCTAGCGATTTCTGAAATTCATTTTAGGGTTCAAACTGTAAGTTCTTTTATAATACCAAGATCCCAATATGTTAAGTATTGAAAAACTGAGGAAATACAAATTATGCTTTACACACCCATGTAATTGAGAAACTCAGTGCCTTTTAATAGAAGATAGAATGTTTAAGACTTTTTTAGGTACTGGTCAAAGGTAAGGTTCCATTGTATTGATTAGGCTGGTGTATGTAACAGGTACAAAAAATAGTTACCATTTTTTGTTTATTGTAATCCAGTCGCAGTGTTTATGCTTTCTGTGTGCTGTATCCTTTTAATCCTTAGAACAACTTGAGCTGTGACAGTTCTTTAGCACATAGGAAAAATCACAAATAGAAGATACGTGAATGAGAGTCTTTGTGTATTGGTTTGTCTTAGTGTTATAAAAAGCCAGTTAGAATGAAAAATACTCCAGGACAGCCAGGACTACACAGAGAAACCTTGTCTCGAGAAACCAAAAAAAAAAAAAAGAATGAAATACTTGGTCTTGATTATAGTAGTGCTATTTAGATATAATTTTGGGGAATAAACTCATTCCTTCCCACAGTTACTATTAAATAACAAATATATCATCTTACTTGTTTACCTAAGATATTAAGTGATTTTGATTATATTTCTGTTGATATCTTAGTAGCTGTGTATTTATACATACTGGTTTAATGAACATTATTTGATCAACTCAACCTTTGAGTTAATTTTGAAATGATATTCTTTTTTGAAATGCTATTCTTAACAGTGAAAATGAGCTATTGTATTTTCATCAGATCTAATAGGCTTCTAATCACGTGCAGTTTTTTTTTCTCTTTTTTTCCACATACAGTCCAATTCAAGAGAAATTTCCAGCATCTTTACTCTGTCCTAGTCAGCCTGCCACAGGTGGTTTGCTCACCCAGGAAGCAGTGTTCAGCCTTGAGGCTTATAAATGCACAGACACTGACTATGCAACGGTGGAAGACCTATCAGATGCCAGCGCTGGGCTCCAAGTTGAACGGGTGCAAGCTAGTTCACTTGGAAATGTCAATGCTCCAAGTATGCACACATGCTCAATCTTAGTTTTGCCATAAGAATGATAGCATGAAAAAGCCATCCCATCAAACAACGGAGTGGGAATAGAAGATAGTCTTAGACAAACTTGTAACAGTATCACAAAATAATTCACTACCAACAGATTTGAGATCCATCAATCCATTTTAATCTTGACAGACAACAAGGTTATTAGGGGCCTAGAGAGATGGTTTACTGGTTAAAAGAACTACTGACTGTTCTTCCAGAGGATCCAGGTTTGGTTTATAACACCTACATCTATAATTCCAGTTCTAGGGAATCTGAAACCCTCATGTGATCTCTCTAGGCACCAGGCGTAAATAAATCTTTAAAAAAGAGTTCAAGGTTAAGGGTTTACTGTGTGTCAAATATATAATCTAATATTACCCTCTACCCTGTATGTAACAGGACAATCAGTCAAAACCAAATATTAAGAGAATTAAGAGATGTCTTCCAGGGGGCTGGAGAGATTGCTCAGTGGTTAGAGCACTGATGACTCTTCAAGAAGTCCTGAGTTCAATTCCCAGCAACCACATGGTGGCTCACAATCATCTATAATGGGATCTGATGCCCTCTTCTGGTGTGTCTGAAGACAGCTACATTGTACTCATATAAACAATAAAATCTTTTTTTAAAAAAAAAAGTATATCTTTCTCTGTCCCTTGTTATACAGAAAGTCTTGCTTGAAAACATAGCCTCTGGAACTAAACTAAGTTCTAAGGCTAGGTTCTAATTACCAGCTCCCCAACCAACTTTGTACTTTTTTTCTCTTTAAAGTGAGTTTAGGTGGAAAGATGATTCAGGGGTTAAGAGCACTGGCTGATATTCCAGAGGACCCAGGTTCAATCCCCAGCATCCACATGGTGTCTCAGCTGTCTGTAGCTCCAGTTTCAGGGGAATCCGATGCCATACATATCACAGATATATAGGCCAAACAAGTAATATATATTAAAAAATTAAAATATATCTTAAAATGAAGGTCATATTAGTACCTACCTTAGAGACTTACTGTAAGAACTAAATGAGTTCCTAAATCTCAGAACTTTGTTCTGTGTGTACTAAGTAGTAACCATGTTGGAGAGTAGCCTTTTCAAACCACCAATGATAGAGTGTTTTATAATACTAAATTGGAGAGGAGGCTTTGTCTTCCCTTTAGGAATTGTTTCCCTATATACAGTATTCTTTTTCATGTATTTTATGTGTATTGGTGGGAGAAACAAAGAATATATGTCTGAGCATACTAGAAGCAGTTAAATGTTCATGTATGCAGCCGTACTTTTGAAAGATGCAAATCCTGCAGGTCCAGATGAGTCAGAAAGCAGCTAGTTGATTCTCTCTGTCACAACTGGGTAGTCAGCCTACATTTGTAGACCTCGTGGCAGAAATGACAGAACAACTGATTTTAGCTTATTTTCTTAATTGAATCAAGCTCTACATGGGGTAAACATTTGAATACATGTACTGTTAAAATATATAAATGCTGAATTTATGGGTTTTTTTTTTTTTTAATTTTTTCCTGTTTAAGACTTTACTATTGAGAACCCATGGGATGATGAATTGATTCTTAAACTTCTATCTGGGCTTTCTAAGCCGGTTACTTCCTATTCAAATGCTTTTGTGTGGCAGAGTAAACTTCCAGCCATCAAGACCAAGACAGAATTCCAGTTGGGTAAGAATTTTGAATTCTTATTTGTGAGAAACTTAGTAACTCTGAGATTCTCCTACTCTTTCCATCTTCAAGAAAGTAAATATCTGCTGTATTAAGAAATTTTGTTAAGCAATGATACTAGAATTGTGATTGCTGTTGGACTTTAATTTGGCAATAATTTATCAAAGTTAAAAATACATGTACTCCTGGATAGAGATGTTCAGAGGGTAAGAGCACTTTCAGGAGACCTCAGTTTGGTTTCCAGCACCCATGTTGGGCAGCTCACAACCCCCTAAGTCAAAAACTTGTAAAATACAAAATTGATCTAACCATTCTAAACTATTACAAATATGTATGCACTTTGTTATTATACAGCTAAGTATACTGAGGCATCAGGGCTGCTTTCACCCCTCTTTTAGAATTTGTTAAGGAAGTTCTCTCTTGATGGGTATATGTTTTACTGGAGAACTTTCCCCAGATATACCCATTTCTTAGGCTTTTTGTCAGTTTTTTGTATCATTTTCCAAGGTTCTTTGCTGGTCTATGTGAATCACCTTCTTGGAGAAGGAGCCTTTGCTCAAGTCTTTGAAGCTATTCATGGAGATGTGAAAGATTCCAAAAGCAAACAGAAATGTATTTTGAAGGTAAATGATATGAATAATGTAGATATGAATTTTTGAAAGTTGTTAGCCTCCTCTGCTGACTCCCCTTTAAATGCTGATGTCAGTGAGGCCCCAGTCAACAGTTAAGCATGACTGTCCTAGGATTATCTAAGATTATCCTGCAAGCTTTATACTCCTGACCATTGCTTAGCTTATCCTCGTTTTTTTTGTCCATGTTTTTACTGGGGGGAGTTGCTTTCTTGCTATTCTTTTACAGAATATGGTTAAGAATATATGTGTATCACATACCTGATTTGATTTGCAGGTGCAGAGACCTGCCAACTCCTGGGAATTCTACATTGGGATGCAGCTGATGGAAAGACTAAAGCCAGAAGTACATCACATGTTCATTAAGTTTTATTCTGCTCATTTATTCCAGAACGGTAGCATATTAGTAGGGGAGCTCTACAGCTATGGAACTTTACTAGTAAGTATCTAATTTTCATACTGTGAACATAAAATGTTTCTGCATTTCTGGTTTTTACCTACAGTATTTTTCACAGTTGGAACTTTTGTTAGAATAGAGAGCAGGGGTAAAGGCCTTGACTTGAAATTTCATTAATCTTCTGCAACCAACTTAGAATGCCATTTGCCTTATTTCTAGAATGTCATTAACCTCTATAAAAATACCCCTGAAAAAGTGATGCCCCAGGCTCTTGTCATCACTTTCGCTATCAGAATGCTTTACATGGTTGAACAAGTCCACAGCTGCGAAATTATTCATGGAGACATTAAGCCAGATAACTTCATACTAGGACAAAGGTAAGTATGACACTTTAATAGAATTCTTCCCTCATATTTCACTTTGTCTTCCCTATAGGAATTGTTTTGTTACCCTTTGTTTTGTTAGGTATCCTTTTGTTAATTTGTGCTCATAGATCCTGGTCTTTGTATTTAATGTAGATTTTTGGAACAGGATGATGAAGACTTAGCTACCGGCTTGGCATTGATTGACCTGGGTCAGAGTATAGATATGAAACTTTTCCCTAAAGGAACTGTATTTACAGGAAAGTGTGAAACATCTGGTTTTCAATGTCCTGAGATGCTCAGTAACAAGCCATGGAACTACCAGGTATAGAAGGAAAGCAAGAGGTTTTGTTTCATTTTGTTTTTGTTTTTTTAGTTGGGTTTGGTTTGGTTTTTTGTTTTTGTTTTTGTTTTTGTTTTGTTTTGTTTTGTTTTGTTTTGTTTTGTTTTGTGACGAGATTAATCTGTGTAGCCCTTGCTACACAGAACTTATTCTGTAGACCAGGCTGGCCTTGAACTCAAAGAGATCGCCTGCCTATGCCTCCCAAATTCTGGGATTAAAGCCATGTGCCACCACCACCTGGCAGAAAAGCAAGAGATTTGAAAACATTTTTTTTATTATGCTTATCAGACTTGCAAAATGAGTTTAAAGCACCAGGTAGTTTGAACTAGTCTCTTAGGCACTGAAGGAAAGGTAGGATGTAAGGCTAAAGAGGAGGAAGAAATTCTACTTCTGAACAGTCTTTCTTATTAGTTCAGATTCTATCAACAGAACAGGAAAACGAATACATTCTGTGGGAAAGTTTCAGAATTTTCAACAAAGTAGAATATTGGCTGTCAAGCAAAGAAGATACTACTAATTAGGATAGATGTAAATGTTTTGAGCCTAGGTTAATAAAACAGCTGCCCAGTTTTCAGATACAGAGCCATGATTTCCAGAAACCCATAATAAAGGGAGCATAAGTGAGGGCCTTATTTCTGGATAGTTACTAACAGTAAGGCTTCAGGTAGATGAATGCTGATATCAGCATGGAGAATGGATAGTTTGCTATCCTACAGATTTGGACCATGCTAGGACGTTCTATTCTATTATGAGCATACCACACAGAGACACTGGTGTACAATTATACAATAACCACCAGAGTCTCAGGGGATTGGATTGGAAGAACTGCCAAGCTGTGTTTTTATTTGCAGGAAGTGATAGGACAGATGACTTGTGAAAGACGTTTAAATGATGGTAGAGCTTCCCAAAGGGTTACCTCAGAGGGAGTAGTGTTTGTGTTCATAGAAGCCTCAGTGAGCTTAGACAGGCATTCAGTGAAGCAAATCATTGGCTTTTGGAATTCTGTAAACCTAAAATACTGTGGTTATTTAGCTTCTAAGTTAGAGACATATCTTAATATACTCACAGGTAAGTTACTGTTTACAATGTATATATCTGCTTTCTTCATAGGTTGATTACTATGGAGTTGCTGCAACAATATACTGTATGCTCTTTGGCACTTACATGAAAGTAAAAAATGAAGGAGGAGTCTGGAAACCTGAAGGTCTTTTTAGAAGGTAAGTTATTGGAATCAGTGCTACAGTGAAAAAACAATAGTAGTAAAACACTATATGTTATCTAGCCAGAAAATGAGTCTGGACAGTGTAGTGACAGAGCATAATCCTAACATTAGGCACTGAACAAATTTAGCATTCAGTGTGCATTGAGAGAGTTCCTGGGCATGCAGGTAGCATCCCGTTTTTGACTGTTTATTTTTAAGTGAAGTCAATATCTGTAAGCCTTGCAGTTTTGTTTATTTTCTTGTGTACGTAAATGAGAATAATAATAATGATCCTGCTTTTTCAAATTTTATAAGCAAAGGAAATAACACAGGTGAAGCTGTTTTGTTAATTATAAGAAGGAGGTAACTTCTATTAAGCTCCAACCATCTATGACTTTAGTATAAAATGCTTGAAAGTTAATGATTGGTCTGGAGCTTATCATGTCAGTATTGTTTCCAGAGTAGCTCTCTGTAAACATAACACTGATGATACCAAATTGAAGCTAATTATTTTATGTATGTGTGCTTCTATATATCATTAACTTTTTTGAGAGATAAAAATGTATATAGAAAAAAAAAAAACACTTGTATATAGCCTAATGGAATTTTATATGTTTATTCCTTCTTGAGAAAATTGACCCAGATTTCCTTAATTCTCCTCATCCACTTCCAAAGCAGAAAAGGGAAAAAGTTGGTAGAAATTTGATAAACATCATATACAGGTTTCTTTCAAAACACAAAGAAAACTTAGAACAGGTGTTTTTATTCTGTTTAGAACCATCGAATTCAGTGAGTACTTCATTTCACTTTGTTGGTTCTCTCGCTCATTATCAAAGGACCAAAGGGTTCAGAAGGCTTCAGTCTATTGGCAGTGTCATAGCCCAAAGCTTCCTTCTCAGTTTCCATCTAGAGTGACATTTTAATTTGTTCTTTCTCCATGGGGCCTTCTCTCCATATTTTGGAGGGTTTTTTTTTCCCCCCTTCAGTTAATTTAACCTCTATAAGTACCTAGGACCCAGGTCTGGAGAGATGACTCAGCGGTTAAGAACACTGACTGCTCTTCCAGAAATCCTGAGTTCAACTCCCAGAAACCACATGGTGGCTCACAAACATCTATAATGGGATTGATGCCCTATTTTGGTGTGTCTGAAGAGAGCAACAGTGTTCTCATATACATTAAATAAATAAATAAGTAAATCATTTCAAAAATGTTTAAAAAAAAGTAACTAGGACCATTAAGTGTGAGCTCTATCTATAGTTCAGGCTGTCTGTCCAGTCTTACCACATATGTATGCAGTTGATCTTATATTAAAGCCAAATAACTAGATTATCAGATTCTGGCAGTACGGTATACACAGGAAGCCAAAAGAAGAACTATTGCAAAAGGCTATTTTAAATCATATTTTTAGAACAAGGTATATTTAGACATGTGGTTGGATTTTTAATTTCTCCTATTTGTGATGGATTCTTGATTCGCTAAGATACAGGTAGATGAGAGTTGTTCTTTTAATATGTCCACACCTGTACAAGGTAGATGTAGAAACTGGTTGCTAAAACATTGTAATATTTTGTCTCTTCAGGCTTCCTCATTTGGATATGTGGGAGGAATTCTTTCACATCATGTTGAATATACCAGGTTGTCATAATCTTCCATCTTTGGATTTTCTGAGACAAAAGATGAAGAAATTACTTGAACAACAGTATTCCAACAAGATTAAGACCTTGCGTAATAGGCTAATTGTGCTGCTTTCAGAATATAAGCGTTCAAGAAAATAAAATATGAATATGGACCTTCTCCAAAGCACACTTTGTAAATTTAAACTCTCACTTTGAATCCTATTTTTTCATACTTATATTTATGTATGTTAAAAAATAAAGCTCATACGATACACCCATGTGACCTAGTTGTTATACATATTCTAACAAAGTAAGGAGACCCGTCCGTGTAAGCAGGCTGATCTGTTGGGTTGCTCTTAGTGTACAAGTCTTCATGAGAATGACTCAAATTTAAATACTTTCCAGAAGACACCCACCTGCCCCCGCCCCCAAGACAGAATTTCTCAATATAACCAGAGCCTAGCTATCCTGGACTTGAGCTCATAGACAACTGTAGATTGCTTTCTGCACACAGGTGAAGGCAGGCAAAAGATAAGACAAGAGCCTGTAATTGGGCAGTGGAAAAGGAAGGTGGGCTGAGAATTTTAGAGACAGGTACAGAAAGAGAGACAGAAGAGGATGGAGAGGAGGAGACAAGATGAAACTTATAGGAGAGGAAGAGGAGCCAGAACCACACAGTCCTAGGAGCCATATGTATTGGGGATTTCCTAAGATAGATGGTTAAATAAGTAGGGTGTGTTTGCCTCATCTAGGTGTGTAGCTTGTGTTTGTATCAATTGAGTTTTGAGTTCATTGTGCAGGTGTTTTGAGGGTTGAGAATTTACTAATATAAATCTGATAAATTACAAGTCTCTATAGAGTTTTGAATTTACTGGTTAAGGTGATTTGTGACAGCCAACCACAGGGGGCAGATGGCTGGGAATGTGAGCAGAGAGTCTGCCTAGATGAGAACAGGCCAGCAGCCGGTACCTTGCCTTCAGTAGCACAGATTGCTTTTTAAGTATTTCCTACTACAGAGAATCACCTGCCTCTGCCTCCCAAGTGCTGGGATTACAGGGGTACACCATCATGCCCTGCTAGAAGTCACCTTTCTAAAAGTAGCCAAAAAGTTAAAAATTATGTTTAACTAACATATATAGGATTAGGTTTACTTTTGGCATTTTAAGAAAAAAATGTTTTTGTTGACTTTTCTCCCCCCCCTTGTTCTCTTTCATACCCTATAGCTTACTTAAGACTTTCATGTCTCATCTGTCCATGCCCCTTTCTCCTTTCTCAACATCTTTTTTCCCTTAAGGTCTCTTTAATTCATAATCCACACTTAGTGTCAACACCATTTACATGATATAAACATGGTAGGGTCTGCATATGAGAGAAACGTTTTTTTGTCTTTCTGACTGAGTTACTTATACTTTCTAACTCCATCTATTTTCATACAAATTTCATGGTGTACATCTGAAGAGATTTGTGTGATACCACATTGTCATTATACATCCATCAGTTGATTGATAAACTTGTGGGCTGATTCCATTTCCTTGCTATTGTGAATAGAGGAACAATTGACATGCAGGTTTCTCTTGTAGAAGATAGAATCCTTTGTGTGCCCAGAAGTAAGTTTTCTTCTCTCCTCCTCCTCCTCCTTCCTCTCTCTGTCTCCCCCCCTCTCCCTCTCTCTCTCTCTCTCTCTCTCTCTCTCTCTCTCTCTCTCTCTTTCTCTCTGCCAGACCACCATACTGATTTCCACAGTGGCCATACTAGGATGCATTTCAACCAACAATAAATAAAGAATTCCTCTTTACTCACTGACATTTTTTGTCTCTTGTTAGTGATAGATGTTCTGATACGGGTGAGGAAAAAGTAGTTTGGATTGGAATTTCTCTAGTGGCTAAGTATATTGAATGCTCTCTTTTATGTACTTAAAGGTCATTGGTCTGACAACCTTCACTTTATTCCATTTATTGACTGGCAGATGAGAGCTGTGGCTATTGCATTGACACTAGTAACTTGGAAGAAAATTATATATTGAAATAAAAATACCGTGTATACTGGGATAAGAAGAAATGTATTATTAAAGGCAATTTCATCTAAATTTGTTCATTTTAAATGTTATTAATTTTTTTTCTCTATTTGCCTATTTTAAAATTGAGTTACCAGGAAATTTAGATAAAAATGGGGGCTGGAAAGATGGCTCCGCAGTTAGGGGCTCTGACTGCGCTTCCAGAGGTCCTGAGTTCAATTCCCAGCAACCACATGATGGCTCACAACCATCTGTGATGGGATCCGTTGGCCTCTTCTCATGTGTCTGAAGATAGCTACAATGTACTCATATAAATAAATAAATAAATCCTTTTAAAAGAAAAACGAACAGTAGTAGATGACACCACTTCAGGTATGACGCAAGTGAATCAAACAAGAAGTGT
The DNA here is from genome assembly GCA_030674055.1 of Rhabdomys pumilio. Lineage (NCBI taxonomy): Eukaryota > Metazoa > Chordata > Mammalia > Rodentia > Muridae > Rhabdomys > Rhabdomys pumilio. The sequence goes on along the minus strand of JANHMN010000002.1, from coordinate 191,094,041 downwards.
AGTAGAAATGCGGAGCCTATTTAGAAACCAAGACCATCTCACATCTCAGCCTCCTGACCTAAGCCAGGGAACACTGCGTCCTTTCCTTGCGCAGACTCAGTGTAGGCCTCAAGCAAGCACTGTGGCATTTGATCCTCGCGCCATCCCGTAGTTCTGTCTACTACGTGCTGAGTGATTGCAATGGCGGACGTGTCTGAGAGGACGCTGCAGGTGTCCGTGCTGGTGGCTTTTGCCTCTGGAGTGGTCCTGGGCTGGCAAGCGAATCGCCTGCGGAGGCGTTACCTGGACTGGAGGAAGCGGAGGCTGCAGGACAAACTGGCGACCACTCAGAAAAAGCTGGACCTGGCCTGAGCACGCGCTGCGGCCGGAGCCCGCAGGGTTCTCACTCCCCAAGCCCAACGCATCGTGGGAGCGGCGCGACCACTTGCTCGTGAGTCCCAGGTCGTCTTTGCTCGACTTGCAAGAACGTGGCTTGCTTCCAGATCTCAGAAAGAAAATAGTTTTGTCTTCTCTAACAACTTACTCTCAGGTATTAACAGCTCAGTTTGCTGAGGGTCTTTAATGGGAGTGTTTTATCACGTGCGATGCAGTTGCACCTTAACATTTAACTTCGAAATGGGGGAGGGAGGTATTTCACGCCCCAGCCCCCACATTCATTTTTATAGGTCCACAGTGGCTTTTTATCGTAGATGTCAGGAGCTTTGCATTTCATCACAGTTTTTCTTCAGTTTTCTATTCTTAGTTCATGGTTTACCATCACAGAGAAGAAATTTGAAGTTAAAGATAGTGTGTTGCTGATTTTTTTTTCTTTCTGTTTTTTAACAGCTTGTCGAAGATGGATATAAAGCACTGGAAAGAAATCATTTCTTGCACTTTATGAATCTATTTTTAAAATAAAAAAATTAAACGTCTTTGAATCTTTTTCCTCCTCACAAAGGAAAGCAGTGTTTTGCCTACCATTCAGTTTGCTGCAGTAAAAAATTTGGCCTGAAAGCAGAGACTTTCTGATGGAATGTCACATCCTTGGTACAGCCTGGAGGCAGATCTGATCAAGGGACCACTATGAGTCATTTTTCTAGACATATTCAGAAAAACTAGGAGTTGTGTCAAATGCCTGAATTAAGCATTACAAATGCAAGATATTTGCACTTTGAAGACTATAGAGAGTAAAAAACTTTTTTAAAAAATGTGATATGGAATATACACGTGAAAGAAAAACTGTTGAGTAAGCTTAACGATAAAGCCAGTCATATCAAGTAACCAAGATCCTGGTTGTTTGTTTATAAGATGCATTTTTGAGCATTGTCCTCATTTTTAAGAAAATCAGTTTGTTCTTCAGGAAAACACCATGGCCCATTTTCCTAGGATTATTTAGCCTTATTATTGAGCCTTATTTCTGACTTTGTTCTTATTCTATGAATCCAGCAAGGACTGAAATGCTGGTTTTTAGAGTGTCATCCTGTCTAGGCTCTAGTTGGCTGAATCTTTCTAGACAGCATCCCTTACTGAGAACTAGCTGAAGGTCTTTGAGGTAGAATAGGGTTTTTACCTGCCTGTGGGTGGTAGTGGGGGGCAGTTATGTGGGGAGCAGAGCTCAGGGCCAGGTGCCTTCCTAGACTGTTCTCCACCGTTTTTTTCCTTGTGTATATGTAGTGTGTGTACTGAATATATGTCCACATGTGTATGAGTGCACATGTGACTGTATATGTAGGTGTAGACCCCAAGTTTGTCCTAGGGACTGCCACTTCCACTGTGGGTTCTGGGAATCCAAACTCTTCCACACTAGTGTGATTGCTTGTCCCACCCCAGGTTTTTACATGGATGTTGAGTGTTTGAAGCCAAAGCTTCATGCATATGCAATAAGCATTTTCCTAGGTGTTCCATCTCTAGCCCCAGAGTAGGGTAAGCTTTGTAGTCAACATCATTTATTGTGGCCTAGTTGGGGTAGGTTTCTTGAAGTACATTTTGTCTGAAACTGAAAATTTAGGGTAAAATTGACTTGTGGTTGGACTAGGTCCACCTCTGGACCTATTCCTGGAAGACTAGGTATTTGCACTGTTTTGGTTTGGTTGGTTGGCTGGTTGGTTTTATGATTTGTTTTTTATTTTATGAGTATGAGTGTTGTCTGATGCATGTCTGTGTACCACATGGATGCCTGGTACCTGCAGAGGCCAGAGAAAGGTGTCAGATCCCCTGGAACTGGAGTTATAAGGCAGTGACAAGCTGCCACATGGATGCTGGAAACTGGACCTGCGTCCTGAGCAAGAGCAGTCAGTAATCATAACCACAGAGCCATGTCAACCAGCCCTCTTTTCTCATTGCTTAAGTGTAGCATCCAGATATGTTCATCCTTTTCTAAGTCACTTCTGGGCATCCCTCTGTAAACAGGTTGGTCTATGCCGTGCTAATCTTGCTCTCTACTACCGCCTGTTTGTGTGTCCCTAGCTTTGTAGTGGACCATTCCCACATTTCTCTGCCTTCTACCTTTATACTTCCCTCTGTTAAGTTTTGTCTCCAACGGTGAAATGAGCAAATTCAAGCCAGATTAGCGAGTTTAAAGACCAAGGCCAAGGATACGATCCTGGGAAGACACAAGTGGGAGAGGGGGAAGGGAAAGAGAGAGGGGACCAGCAAAGAGAGACCAAGCGTCTGAATTGCCTAGGGAAGACAGACCCTCGGGGGAAAGGGCAGCCCAGCACCTGGACTGGAAAGTTCTAGGTTAGGGGCAGGGTATGTCAGATAAGGGCTGAGGGATGCTGGGAGAATCTGCAGACCTGATCTGCTTTGATATGTAAAATACCTCATTTTGGATACCTTATTCAGGATCTGAAACCAGACACCCTCCTCTCCCACACCAGAAAAGTCTTCCATGGACATGGTACTTCACCCATAAATTGGGAGCCAGGAGTCACAATAATAGATACCTTGGCAATAACGTACCGGCTCTATCTAGTGATGAGCCTGGACCATGATCATTTTTTTTTTTTTTTTTTTTTTGAGATAGTTTCTCTGTGTGGCCCTGGCTGTCCTAGAACTCACTCTGTAGACCAGGCTAGCCTCGAACTCAGAAATCTGCCTGCCTCTGCCTCTCAAGTGCTGGGATTAGAGGCGTGCACCACCTCTGCCCAGCGACCATGATCATTCTTAAATCCAAGTTTGTTGTCGAGTTTGGGAGTTGGATTTCGAGGGTTGTCTCAAGGGAAATACTACCTTCCTAAGAGTGAACAAAAAACCGAGGCTCTTGGGAAAACTATTCGCCCACAGGCTTGCTCCACAGGCAGAATCACTAGCCCCATGGAACTGAGGAGGAATCACATGAAAATTTTCGAGAGACACATCAGCAATACCCCAAATGGCAAGATTTTAAAACTGTTTCTGGGCCAAGTGTGATGGCACATACGTTTAATACCATTACTAGAGAGGCCCGCGGATTTCTGTGAATTCAGGGCTACACAATGAGGCAAACACTAAAACCACCTTCAGGATGAAAGCGCAGCGAAACCCTGTCCTCAAATGCTACAGGAAGGCACTCGTAGCTAAGAAGGTTTTCCAAGCTAGAACTATTTTGAAGATTAGTTAGGCAGACCCGGCTTCGGAAAGCTGTGTATAACAGAGCACCGCGTGGTGTGAGGTCGCGATAGTTATGAGACGTGCAGTCAGGGATTCTCGGGGACCTCTACTATCCCTACGAATCCAGAGGAAAGGACTCTTTTTTTTTTTTTTTTTTTTTTTTTTTTGCAAAGCCTAAACCGACCGTTTAGCGCAATCTTTGGCGCGGGGTAGTGGCGCCTGCTGATAGCGTCATCTTGCTGAGCCGGCTCTTTGGTTTCCCTGACAACCGGCGCGGTCCCGCCGGCGGCGGCTAGGCCGATGCTCGCCCGGCGGCCGCGGGACCCGCTGCAGGCGCTCAGGCGCCGCGGGCAGGAGCTGAAGCAGCAGGTAGGTCGGGGGAAAGGGCCCCACACCCCAGCCCCTCACCAGGAGCCAAGCGCCGGGCGACTGGGTTCTAACCCCGGCCCCCGCCATAGATAAAACCTCCAGAAAGCCTTGCGGGTGAACTAAGAACTCTGCCTAACGACTCACCAACCCTCAACAGCCCTCATCCCTCCCGCCCAAGTCTAAACCAGTCAGATCCACCCCAGCCTTGCGCCCCTCTCCTTTGAAATTCATCTCTTTCTCAACGTGTAACAGGTGTCAACGTATAGTCTTAATAAACTAACCAAGGACAGAAGATTAGTAATTTTTAAAAAGTTAATTTCAAAGGTGATCAAACAGAAGAGGTAAGATCACAAAGATTGTAAGTCACAACACTCAGTGCATGGAAGACTTGAAACCGGCGATGTATGAGCTACAGCATTTCTGGACAGCAGTTTGACAACATAGAATAAACATTGGTCCTCCTAGGCTGGTTGATTACATTTCCAGGAATCTATCAGTTGTAATAATTTTAAATTTGAGCAGAGATGCTTATAAGAAAAGAAACTGGATATGAATGAATAATCAGTATCGGGGGTTGGATAAGCTAATCTGTAAATGTATTATTGTTACATAGGGCTCTTCAGTTCTTGTCTTGAGGAAAAAGACTTAGTGGCAAAATACAAAACTTAAAAAGAAGTTTATACAGCAAAACAAAGCATATTCTCCAGAGAGACTGCCATGGACTACAGGAGCTGGAGAGCAGCTTTGGGGGGTTACTCCCATTGTAGACTTTAAATTTAAAGCGTTCATATCGATGACATGAGCCACACTTTTCAGTCGAGTAGAACAGCATGAACAAAATTCAATAGTATCCATATTCGAGTCTCTGTAAGACAGACCCAGTGATGTCCATATCCATAAGCAGTTTGTGTGTGGCTGCAGAAAGCACAGACATTTGGGGTCCTTTTACCTCTGTACTGGCTAGTTTTGTGTGTCAGCTTGCCACAAGCTGGAGTTATCACAGAGAAAGGGAGCCTCCCTTGTAGAAATGCCTCCATGAGATCCAGCTGTAAGGCGTTTTCTCAGTTAGTGATCAAAAGTAGGAGGGTGCATTGTGGGTGATGCCATCCCTGAGCTGGTGCTCCTGGGTTCTATAAGAAAGCAAGCTGAGCAAGCCAGGGGGAGCAATCCAGTAAGCAGCACCCCTCCATGGCGTCTGCATCAGCTCTTGCCTTCAGGTTCCTACTCTGTGTGAGTTCCTGTCCTGACTTCCCTTGGTGATGAACAGCAATGTGGAAGTGTAAATTGAATAAACCTTTTCCTCCCCAACTTGCTTCTTGGTCATGATGTTTTGTGCAGGAATAGAAACTCTAAGACAACCTCTTAGCTGTTAAAGATACAAACAAGATTTTCCAGGCTTAGACAGGCAGACACACAAGTAGGGGAGGAGTGGAGTGTAAGGCAAAAGGATTCTTTGTTACCTCAGGAATAGTCCCTGAAGATGTGAACTTGGAGGCTCAGCAGAAACAGTGGGCATTTTGGCCCTGGAAATGGTTTTAAGCCAGAGCCTTGAAAAATATTTAAGTGAGCTGTGAGATTTATGGGAAGAAGAGGTCTTGAACTGCCAGTCCGTAAAATAGAATTGTTTAAATCAGTTGAGATATTAACAATCAAAAGTTCTGAATTTGGGCCTGCAGTGGCCATTTGTCCAGTATATTTTGAGGACAGATTTGCACTGAAAGGCAAAGGAGAGAGTCACGATAACCAGTTTCAATTCTACAGAAAATTTGGAGTAGATACGGAACAAAAGCAGAAATAGGTCAATATCCAGTCACTTAGAAAATCCTCAAAATGAGGGAGCATGCCTGCAAAGTAAGAGTGTCTCTAGCTGTTACAGTGCCAGTGTTGAGAATCCACAGGGCCAGTGGAAGGTTCTCAGAGCTTTTGGCTTATCTAGTAGTTCTCTCAGACATAGAAAGTCTCCCAAGCCTAGAAAGTTGACTAAGCAGGTCTCAAGACAGACAGAAGAAAGCTCCAGTGAGTTCCCAGACCTAACTAGGTGCCTCTGAATTAGGTCCAGGGGATTACCTTGGCCCAAGATTTTGCTATGTTGCATGCTTGTTCTGGTCTAATGCAGCATGGCCTCCTACCTAGGGCAGACTGTGTCAGGGTGAGACGGAACAGTAGGGAAGAGAGAGGGGGA
>JANHMN010000002.1:191033561-191087820 GCA_030674055.1 Rhabdomys pumilio | reverse complement strand
GAGAAGAGAAGAGAAGAGAAGAGAAGAGAAGAGAAGAGAAAAGAGATAGCCCTGCTTGCTCCCTCTCAACCTGGCTCGGAGCATATGAGAGCCAGGGAGGTTTGTCTGTGAGTGGGCCTGAGCTGCTAGCAGACTCAGACTCCCACCCCAGATTTTGCATCATTGTATTGATTATATAAAGTAGCTGTGGAGAATGGAAGGCAGAAAGAGGCTTGGTCTGATCTTAGGTGGGACATTGGTTAGTCACAACTAAGGGCCATCTTTGTCACCCATAAGTGCAGATGACCAACATATCTACAGAAGATGATGGCCTGGACCCCTTACAGAGACGCAGATGACTTCTGTAGGCCGTAGGAGAAGCTGGGGAGTGCAGCCTTTCATCAGGGAAACTTATCAGTTATTGTTTTCAGGATTATTTGATCTGGAGACAGATTGGCTCAGGAGCTCTCTTTCTTATTTTTATCTTTTAAAAGATTTATTTATTTCATGTATGTGGGTACACTGTCGCTGTCTTCAGACACACCAAAAGAGGGCATCGGATCCCCATTACAGATGGTTGTGAGCCACCATGTGGTTGTTGGGAATTGAACTCAGGACCTCTGGAAGAGCAGTCAGTGTGCTTAACTGCTGAGCCATCTCTCCAGCCCTATTTTTATATTTTAGATTATAATATAGTTACTCCTTCCCAATCCTCCCGTGTACTACTGCCACTCCCTCCTCCGTTCCCACGTTGTGTTGTGTGTGTGTTCCCAAATATATAAATACAGCCTGCTCCATCTGTATAGCATCACTTGCATGTATATGTTTTCAAGGCTTACCATTTGGTGTTGGATAACCATTTGGTGTGCTCTTCCCTGGGGTGGGCTATTTCTTCTGCTCTCAGCATTCCTTAGCTGCCTGGATTTCTCTTTCCAGGGCCAAGGTTTCTAAGCTCTACCTCTTTCGCATCAGCATGTCTATTGGTGACTCCTGGTTTCCAAGTCTTGTTTGGGTGGTGGTATTGGCGAGATTTTATCAGTGTAGCTTCTCCAACTTTTCTAGGAGACACAGTCCCACAGCAAACTTCCTGGTCCTTTGGCTCTTACAATCTTTCCATCTCCTCTTCCACAGTGATCCCTGAGCCTCAGGTGCAATTTTGTTAGATGTATCAGTGGGACTGGACTCCACAGCTCCCCCACTTTGATGTGCTGTGATTTACTGTAATGGTCTGTCCATTGTAAAGAAAGCATCCTTGGTGAGGGGTGAGGGTGGAGCCCTTCAATACCACATCTGGAAAGGACATGGCGATAATGTTAGCTAGTTTTGCCAGTTTCCATACCTGAAGGAGGCACTGGAATAAATTTTCATGTTGGTGTCTGTGGACCAAGAACTCGCCTTTCACTTTGATGGCTGCCTCTGTCCTGGGGGTGATTTTTAATACCATTTGGTGGGCACCAAACTGCAAGAGTGAAGAGGAAGCTGGTGCCATTTGACCCCTCCCCTCCCCCACACTGCCTTTTTCACACACTCTATAGAATGCATGCCTCTGTGGGACTTACCAGAGGTAAGGGAGGCTGCTTGTAGAACACCAAAGGAAAGTCCTGGCCCATCCGTAGTGAAGAATAAACCAAGTCATACAGTATGAAATCCCTCAAAAGCATGGGTCACAGAAGGCTTACGCAGAGTCATGCTAGCCAACTCCCTTCAGCTCCCGTGAGTGGGAAAAACTCACTTGTAGTGAAAAAAATGAGCTGGTTTTATCTCAGGAGGAATGGAGTGAGGATTTATTAGGAGTAAAGTCACTTTTGAGGGCAATTTCCTCCATCTTGATAAGGTTTGGGGTTATGAAGACTGTCTCTGTGTTAAAGTATAACAAATGTGTGCCTCAGGGTTGTGCAGCTCCACCTGTGTGTGACCTTAACAGAGAACTCCAGCTAGTGGGGCCGATGGTGGATTATTTGAGGAAAGTGTATTGATGCTTTTCATGGAAAAAAATGGATAGATAAATCAAACAGGCATTACAAAATGTTAATGGTAGGATCCAGGTAGTGGTATTTGCTATAAATTTCCACTTTATTGCCCATGTTCAACACTGTTCATTATATATTGTGGGAAAATTAGTAAAGTTCTGTTTCCCAAGACAAAACAGCAATTTACACAATGTTTTAAACTATCTTCATCTGTTGTAGGTTGATAGTTTGGTTACTGAAAGCCAACTAACAGGTGCTCTGGAACCAAGTAAACGGAGAGATATTTACCAAAGGTAAAGTGTGCTGCTCATGTGCTGCCCGCCCGCCCGCCCGCCCGCCTGCCCAGGGGCTAGTTCAGTGGATACTATTTAAACATTTAACAGCGAGTCTCCCCACTCCCATCTCTCTTGTTTGCTTACTCTCTCACTCTCGCCCTCTCGATCTCTCTTTTACTCTTTTCCTTTTCCCCAAAATGAGATAATAATGGAGAATAATGTGGAAGAAACAGTGAGTAAATGTTTCCATGATGTATTTAAAAACCCCCGCTTTCTACCCAGTCTGATCGGAAGGAGAGTAAGAGCAGAGTCCTGTTGGGGGAGGGAAGCCTACTCACAGTTTGTTCTCTGTGCTAAGCCTTGTGCTTGGTACTCTGCAAACTTTGTCTTCATCTTCACAGTAACACTGTGAGATGCTTGCTGACATGAATGAGAAAATCGAATTAGACGTTAAAGTGAGAAGATGACACAAATGTTTTAGGGAAGCTGCTGAAATCTGAGATCTTTGAAGGGAGAGCTGGTCTTAGGTAATGAGGCTGGAAGTTCCGAGTAGATGAGCACAGATCTCGAAGAGAGCACACTGCACCTGACAGTTGTGGACTTGCTGTCTTCATGACAATAACTGTAAAAACTGCTCAGGGTCAACCTCCGTGGCTGAGGCAGAGTCACCCTAGCATCGAGGCCTGAGGAGCCCAGATTTGACAACCTGGTCACCAATCTCTAAAAGTCATGTGTCCCTGCTCACAGTAGTCACACCTTCAGCTGTCTTTATGTGACCAACTGTTCTCTAGGTAAACAATTAGCCTCGACACTCAAGAAACTGGATGATTTAGTGAAAAGTGTCGCCTCGTTCTGACAACAGAGAACTGACCTGTACTTGATCTTTTTTAAAATTTAGATGTATCCAGTTAAAACAGGCAGTGGATGAAAATAAAAACGCTCTTCTAAAATTAAACAAAGTAAGTATGACAAATCACCAAAATCTCCTTCCTTTTACACAAATACTTTAAGTGGGAATGAATTTCAGCTGCTAAGATCCTGGGTTTGTATCAGGGGCCATGTCCAGCCACAGCCAGCTCTGGATTGCTGTTTTAATTTGCTTCTGTTGCTGTAAAATGCCATGACCAGAAGCAACTTCAAGGAGGAAAGTTATTTAGCTCACAGATTACAGTCATCACCGAGGGAAGCCAGGGCAGCTCAAGGCAAGAGCCTAGAGACAAAAACTGCAGCAGAGATCAGAGAGTTGATGCTCACTGTCGGCTCTCAGGCTCACACCCAGCTGCCTTCCGTATACACTGGCCCATCTACCTAGGACTGGGCCTTTGACAGAATTAATAGTCAAGAAAATGTCCCACAGGCATGCCCTCAGGGCAATCTTTTTTTTTGTTGTTGTTGTTTTGTTTTTTTGTTTTTTCGAGACAGGGTTTCTCTGTGTAGCCCTGGCTGTCCTGGAACTCACTCTATAGACCAGGCTAGCCTCGAACTCAGAAATCCACCTGCCTCTGCCTCCCAAGTGCTGGGATTAAAGGCGTGCGCCACCACCGCCCGGTGCTCAGGCCAATCTTAAGGAGGCAGTTCTTCATTGGAGCTTCCCTTCACCAGGTGTGTCAAGTGGACAGCAGAATCAGTCACCGCCATTGTCCAGTAGCTCTGTTATGGAGTTTTACTTGAAAGCAGAGCAGCTGGGATTTCAGATACTAAGACTCTTTTGCTTTACGTAGCACGATTGAGGAAACCTGGGAACAATTAGGTTTTTTGTCTTATCCCCTTTCTTTTACATTGAATTAGTTGTGTGTTACAGTTTAGATTTAAAATGTGTGGGGAAAGAGGACCTGGTGAGGAGGTCTCTTGCTTCCACAGTAATTCTACTATCAATGACTTTGCAGAAGTGAGATGAACAGGAATTTGCTCTTGACAGTCCTTTCAGGGACTTTTAAACACGAGCCAGGGTCTCCGTGGTGGCCATGACTAAAGCCCCACAGAGCATTTACAGTGGGAGCCTCCTGTTCTGAATATTTGATTCTTCACCTGAGCATCTGTCTAGCCTGGACCTCTCCAGTGACATTCAGCTCTTCTGTGTCAGAGGCAGGGTGTCCCCTTAGGAGAAGTAAAAACCTAATTGTTCCTCTTCCAAGAACAACAAAAGGTTGCTTTCAAGGGGAGAGAAATCTGTCTCACCAGTAAATGCTGGAATTTAGGAACAAACCTGCCTTGTCTTTTGGGCTGCCTAATATTCTACTACCTAAACCTGTCCCATACTGACTATAAAGAATCTGTAATGAATAATAAAGAAACAAGGAAAACCAAAATTTTTCATTTGCTTTGAATCCCAAGTCAATGAACTATAAACTCTTTCTTCTCCAAGGTAAATGTATTCTTACATTGGTAATCAATGTTTCCTTACAATATTTATTGGAGTTTTTTGTTATTTATTTGTTGGTTTTGGTTTGTTTGTTTGTTTGTTTCTTTAAGACAGGGTCTCACTCTGTAGCTGACTGTTCCATATAGATCAGAGTGCCCTCAAACCCACAGTGATCTGCCTGCTTCTGCCTCCTGAGTGCAGGGATTTAAAGTGTGCATCACAATACCTGGCTTCTTTTGTTTTTTTAATATGTTTTTATGGGTATGAATGCGTGCCAGTCTGGCTATGTGTGCCCCTCCTAACTGCAGTGCCCTCAGGGACCAGAAGAAGTCATTAGATTCCTTAGAACTGGAGGTACAGGCAGCTGTGAGCTGTCTCAGGCATGCTGAGAATCTAACCTGTGTCTTCTAATGGAGCAGTAAGCACTCTTAGTCACTGAGCCATCTCTCTGGCCCTGATGTTATTCTTTTACACTAAATATATTTAGAGAATCTGGGGTCTATTTGCCAGTGAAACTGGTCCCTATCCTCCCATAGGCTGATGAAGCTGCACCTGTGGGGAACTATGAGCAGAGGAAGGAGGAGGAGCACAGTCTTCTGGAGAAGCTAGCCTGCCAGCTGCAGGAGCTTGCTGTGGGCATCAGCAGGAAAGACACTCTCAAGTAAGCTCCCTTCTTCCCTCAGGCCTGTGGTAGCACCTTTGAAACTTGCTTCAGAATAGAGACATACTGCAGTGTGAACGAGAATGTCAAGAACAGTGCAGGTAATTCATGGCATTTGTTGTGGATTCCAGAGTGTGTTAGCTCCTGTGAGAGGTATAGAGAGGCATCAGAGTCTCTGCTCTCAGACTGGACTCCAGCAGGGGCAATAGACTAGAGATCTGAAAAGCTAATAAACCAGAGTTAGGAAATACACAAGCTGCCTTTGAAGTGAATCACAAAGGAAGTGATTTGGGCTGTCCACTTACGTCATTTCCTCTTTCAAAGAACATAAATGTGGAAATATTGAAAGCAGAAACATGAACTTTGTTTTGGTTTTTGCAAGAAAGAACATTAATAATAGGTTTTTTTCAAATTATAGAGCAAAACCCCTGTAGTTATGAATAAATCCAATCTGTGGAGAAAGAAAGATCAATTATTGGAACTCTTCAAATGTTGTTCTGTTGTTTAGACAGAGTCTTGCTGTGTAGCTCAGGCTGTTCTTGGATCTGGAGTCCTCATCCCTCAGCAGCCTCAGGGCTGGAATTCTGGGTGTGTACCTCCATGCCCAGCTTGGTCTTCATCCTTTTACTCTGAACTCTAGGTAGAATGTGGATGGATATACATGCAAACATTCTGGAACTTTTCTGATTTTTAGAATTAAAAATGACAGAGTAGCCAGTGTTGTGTTTCTGTTCCCATTAGAAACAACTGTAAGATCAGAGGATGGGGGGTGCAGGTCTTGGAAGACATTACACAAAGCTGGACTGACATCCTTCATACACTGGAGATATTCAAAGTGAGCCCTTGCTTTCACCTGTTCCCTAGAGGTGAAATAGACTCTAAGCAAGGAACCAGCCTTACTGGGCTGAGGTGCCAGAGATCACATTTTAGAGTTGCTAAGTTCACTGGGACTGAGTCCTAGTACCACAGAGTGAAAGGACTAGAAGAGAGACAAGTACAGAAGTCTGGTGTGTGCTTGGGCTCCCTAGGGCATGATTTTGAAGACGGTGCAGAAGGCCTTTACTAAGAAGCTGAGAACACTGAGTCTGGTGGTGCATGCCTTTAATCTCAACACTTAAAAGGCAGAGACAGCTCTGTGAGTTTGAGTCTGGCATGGTTTACATATTCTAGTGTGTAAATATTCCATCTAGTATTCAGGATTATGTAGAGAAACTCTGACTAAAAGAAAAAACAGAAGAAAAGGAAGAAGAGGAAGAGGAGAAGAAGGAAGAGAAGAGGAAGCTGAGAGCTTAACAGATTATAAAGATGGAAAAATTCAGACTTAAGTCCTAGAGTAAAGAAACTTAACAAGAGCCAGGCAGTGGGAGTGCACAGCATTCCAGAGGCAGGGACAAGTGGACCTCACTGAGTCAGTTATGTTAAAGGTAACTGGACGAGCATTTCACTTAAAAGAGTGATTGTCAGATTGTCTTGGAGTTTGGGTTTGTTTGTTTTGTATTGTTTTTTTATAGATCCAAATATATATATTGCTTATAATAGTTAAACATTACTGACAAATTACAGATAACTTCAAAGTCAAAGACTAAAAAATATATTCAAATACTAACAAAAGCTAAGTAAGGCAGTTACTTTAACCAGGCAAAGTAGATAACTAGGCCAGAAGTGTTTACTACATAAGGGAGAACATTTTGTATTTATAGATGAGTGAGTTCAGTAGGGGAAATATAATCCCAACAACAGATTCAAATGTATAAAGCCAGAGTTGCCACTCCTGTGGGCCAGTAAATCAATCCATGGTACTCAGCAACCTTGACTAAGAACATTGGTGTCCTTGTGTAGATGTCTGTGCACAAGGACACAATATGCTGCCTTTCAAGGGCAGTGCACCTATGACATCGATGGTTAATTAAGTGAACTACAGAAACCACAAAACACTTGTCACTGTGTTTCTTAAAATTGAATCTGTGTCATGTATATCATTTGAAATTTTGGAATTACATTAAAATTCAATAATAAAAAATAGAAATCACCAATGTTTGCAAATTAAATCATAAACTTTTATATAACTCATGAGTCAAAGAAAATATTACAGTGGCCGTTAGAATATATTATGAATAAAAAATGAATATATCTTGTGAGTTACAGCCAAAGTGGTGATTAGAGGAAAGTACATAGATTTGAATGAGTAATTTGGAAAGAATATTAAGAATCAATTAGAGCTTCTGACTTAAGGAGCCAAAGAAGAAAGGAAGGGACCAAAGAAAACCTAAGAAAGGGAAAAAGAAAGCAGCGGAAATGAGAACAGCTAAGCAGTGGGTCAGATCAGCAGACAGAAGTCATGGTTTCTTTTCTTTTCTTTTGAGAAATAATTACGGTTCTTTCTGAGTGTGGTGGCATACGTCTCTAACCCCACACTTGGGACGCTAAGGCCAGTCTGACCAAGGACTGGGGTTATAGCTCAGTAGTAGAACATTTGCCTTCAGTTCCATTCCCAGCACTACAAACACACAGACCAGCTAATCTACCCAGTGTGTTCATGGAGGGATGGGCAGAGGCAGAATTGGAACCCATGCCCATGCAGTCTACACATGATAAGATGCTTGAGCAGTGTGTGCAGGGACCACTCCAGGGTCCCTGTTTGGATACAGTCTCCAAGCGCTGCCTCCTCCGCCCTCAGTGCCTCCCACCCCATGAGCTCAGCCTGAGGGTAGAAATTGTCAGCCACACTTTCTTCCTGCTTCCTTCCACTTCTAGCTCCAAAAGCAGAGCAGCTCTTGACCGTAGCTCTTGTCCATACAAGCTTTCTCCACTCACTCACTGTGCCAGCATGCGACTCCAGGAGAGCCGCCTGATAGAACTGCCACCTCCACCATGAACTGCCCTCCTCCCATGGGACTCCAGGCAGTCCTCCTGATAGAAGTGTTTTTCACAGAGTTGAGGCACACAGTGACAAGGAGGAGGATGACATGACTGAGGACGATGAAGATGAAGAAACTGAAGAAACTGGTGGAGAGGAAGAAGAGTCAGAAGGGGATGAGGAAAGAAAGCAGGAACAAGCCTCTCAGGAACAAGCAGAAACTGTCACATACATTGCTCTCGGGGACTTTGATGCTCAGCAGGCTGGGGACCTGACGTTTAAGGTAAGGTGGAGTAAGTCTGCAGGATAGCCAGGGTAACTGCATGGCTGACAGTACGAAAGGCTATGTGTGCTAGTGTTACACAGTCCTGGGAATAATCCATCTTTAGAAAACTAATCATGACTTCTAAATGGAGGCTCTCTTATTTTTTTAAAAAAATAGCTGCAGTTTTGATAACTCCTAACAAGGGTAAATTTTATAATTGTGATATGTATGAAATCACTTAACTTAAGCAGAGTCTGCAGCTTGTGGCAACAGGCATGCTTTGTGTTAGAGACACTTCTTTAGACCCTGGCACTGGACTCATGCCTTTACTCCCAGAACTCAGGAGGCAGAGACAGATAGATGTAAGTTCAAAACCAGCCTGGTCTACATAGTGAGTTCCAAGCCAGCCAAGGTTACATGGAGAGACCTAGTCTCAAAAAAAAAAAAAAAATCCCCATCCAAAACACCCCCCTCAACAAAAAACCCTCAGGGTATTGCTTCTTCAGTGCTGGAGAGCAAACAGCAGGCCTTATGATTGCTAGGCAACCACTTTCCCACCGAGTCAGCCTAGCCTGAGACTTGTGGTTCTTAAAGAAGTTTGTGACTTTCTGTCATCAACATGAGTGAAAAATTTAAAGAATATACTAATCTTAGTCCTTGTAGTTATCAATTTTCAAAAATAACAAATGAATAATATATATAAGTATATTATAAAACTTATACATTTATATTTTAGTTCATAGGATTATTTTTCAGTTCTGA
Source organism: Rhabdomys pumilio (assembly GCA_030674055.1). Classification (NCBI taxonomy): domain Eukaryota; kingdom Metazoa; phylum Chordata; class Mammalia; order Rodentia; family Muridae; genus Rhabdomys; species Rhabdomys pumilio. The sequence goes on along the minus strand of JANHMN010000002.1, from coordinate 191,078,689 downwards.
AGAATGCCATCAATATTAGACATATTGTATACTCTAAGAAAGACTTTGTTTCTCAATATCATCAATGGTAGAATGTCTTTGCTTGTTAAAGACTATATATACATAAATATAAAGACTATATATGTATATAAAGAATATATATATGTATATATATATTTGATATGTTCTCAAAATCTATAGACTAGGCTGACCTCAAACTCAAGAGATCCACCTGCTTCTACCTCCCCAGTACTGGAATTAAAGGTATGCACTACCATACTAGATGGTAGATTATATGTTTCTGTATGCATAAATGTCATTCAAAATATTAATTGGAATATATTGGGAAAGCACTATTTTTGCTTCAGCATATAGTTTAATTTTAATTTCACAGAACTGATTTTCCTCAAGGATTCACATGGTACTTCCGAAAGATACTGTCCAAAGAGAGATGCAAAATTCAAAATGTCTTATATAATAATCCAAGTGTTAGCATAAGCATGGTACCTTAAAAATGATAGTGAAGGGGCTGGAAAGATGGCTCAGCGGTTAAGAGCACTTGCTGCGTTTTCAGAGGACCTGGGTTTGGTTGTCAGTTCTCATACTATGGTTCACAAACACCTGTAACTCCAGTTCCAGGGAATCCAAAGCCCTTTCTGATTTCCATGAGTACCAGGCATCCATGTGGTACATAAACATACATGCAGGCAAAGCATTCATACACTCCAAAAACCAAAAAGACAAAAGTGAGGAGGTGCTTCTCACTTGAGTATAAGCTTCCTATGAGGCGATTCACTTATAGTCGCAGAGAGTCAGTACTACAGATTCTTTTTCTTTTAACTGGGATTAAATAAGATTTTACCTTTGTAAAAAGAGATTTTTGAAGCATTTGTAATGCAATATTGTTCATAGTTTTATAGTTTTTGTTCAATTTCTAATTGTTTCCATTTAAGAAAGGGGACATTCTCCATATAATTGAGAAAAAGCCTGATGGTTGGTGGCTGGCTAAGGACGCTGAAGGAGTTGAAGGTCTCATTCCCAGGACCTATTTGGAGGTTAGTCCTGACATTTATGCCTTTCCGACTAAAGTGTTGCCATTTTGATGGTAATGAGGCACGGAGCTGTGCTTCTTTCTGATTTGTTGGTAAGTGAATGGTTTGACATAAGAGAATCAGCTTTAATTTTAAAGAGACAGTGAGTAGGGGAGCTTTACCCACCAGCCCCTGGGGCATGCTTGTGAGCCCTGGAACACTCCCAGCATGAGGGTGCTTTGGGTTAGTGCTGTTTCAAGTACTGTCCACCTTAGTTTCTGAGTCAGGGTCTCTCATTGGGTTGCCACATAGGCTACCAAGTCCCAGGGATCTGCCTGTCTCCACCTTCCCAGTGCCCGGTGTAGTCAGAAATTCTTTCAGAACAGAGATGGAGAGTTAGAGAACAGGAAGCCACTGCTGCAATGGCCCACACACCCATCTTTGGTTTTGATTTGTTTTACCAATTTGCTATTACCTGAGAGTGTTTTCTTATATGTTTGACAGTGCTGGCTGTGGTCATCAAAACTAATCTCATGGTTTTTTTGTTTGTTTGTTTGTTTTTTGTTTTTTCGAGACAGGGTTTCTCTGTGTAGCCCTGGCTGTCCTGGAACTCACTCTGTAGACCAGACTGGCCTCGGACTCAGAAATCCGCCTGCCTCTGCCTCCCAAGTGCTGGGATTAAAGGCGTGCGCCACCATTGCCTGGCTCAATCTCATGGTTTTATTTGCATTTATTATACTCCTTGTTGGGGTCCAGAAGTTGCCTCACAACCCACAAGAACACCAATGTCAGTCAGACAGGGCTAGTTTATTGAGCTTAGGTCCCAGGACTGATTGATCAGGGCTGCAGTCCAGACCTGGGGACTGAATTTCAATGCTGAGTCGATCCTATAGGGCTTTTAAACCTGAGATCTACAAACATCTGTGCCAAGTCACTCCATCATTCAGGACTTAGGGATGGAGCATCTCTTTAGGAACATGTCTTTGTTATATATTTATCCTGTTCCTGTTGGTTAGGGTATCCAACTGTGGCAGGGGATCTGCCTCGTATAAAATTTATGCTTAACTTGCCAACCACTATGTCAGTTACCCACATGTGTGTCTGTTCTGCCAAGTAGCGTGCAGTTCCCAGAGAGGTCTTGGGAACTTAAACTTCATTGGACCCCTACTCAAAATGGAAGTCTTATTCTAAATGGGTGCGGCTGTCTCTCTTATGTTAGGGTCCACCCCAGGGGCAGCTTATACAGGCAGTACCATAAAAGCTCATACACAGCTGCAAGAAGTGCTGCTGGGTAGTTGGTTTGGGTCCAAGCTTATTGTGGCTAACTATACAAAGCAGCTCTAACCATCTTCTATTGTGATAGGTTTCCAAGAGCACAGATCATCCTAGTAACAGGATATGTAATCAACTTGGGCATGAGAAAGTTTCCTAGTAACAACAGAAACAACATATGAGAAATCTTCCTTATAATATTAGTAACAGAACAAGATGGCAGGTTAGCCAAGTAACAGGCCTTAACATTCCACTTAGGCCTTAACACTCCTCATTTCCCATTTATATCATTCCTTATTGAATATAACAACTGTTATGATATTAATAAAGATATTACCCTTCAGACATTTATGTGTGATAGTTTTGTTGGCTTTCAGCTGTGTGTGTATTTTTGTTAGCTAAATTTATCAGTGTTGTGTTTCCACTTATGACTTTTGGTTTTATATTTGGTATTGTTTCTAAAAAGGCCGTGCTTATTACAAGACTAATTTTTTCCAGCACTTTTACTGATTCTTCTCTTAATTTTTAATTTAAATTCTATTTGACATAGACTGGTATGTAAGTTAAACTTGCCTTCCTCCTCTTCCTCTTCTTCCTCCCCCTCCTCTTCTTCCTCCTCTTTGTCCTCCTCTTTGTCCTCCTCTTTGTCCTCCTCCTCCTCCTCCTTCCTCCCTTTCTTTTTTTTTTTTCTTTTGGTTTTTCGAGACAGGGTTTCTCTGTATAGCTTGGGCTGTCCTGGAACTCGCTCTGTAAACCAGGCTGGCCTCGAACTCAGAAATCCGACTGCCTCTGCCTCCCGAGTGCTGGGATTAAAGGCATGTGCCACCACCGCCTGGCCCTCCCTTTCCTTCTCCTTCTGCTACTTCTTCTTTCTTCTGTTTTTTTTTTCCCCTTTTCTTTTCTTGGACAGGATCTTGCTGTGGAGCCCAGGCCAGGCTAAAATTTATGATACTCCTGACTCAGGTTCCCAAGTTGTGGAATTACCATACCTGACTGTCATTTTTTTAAAATAGTGAAATTAGTAAACATATGTTACAAGCTTTATATACAAATATCCTCATCTGTGCTGAATACTGATATTTTTGTTGTTTGATTTTGTATTGGCTGAACATCACTTTGTATATCCACAATTTCTCAGCCCTATAATAAAGAAGACAACCTGGAATCAAGCGAAGACAGCGAGGAGGGTGGTGAGGAGGATGGTGAGGAGGACGTGGAGGTGGTGGATGAAACTGCAGATGGGGCCCAGGTGAAGCAGAGGTACGAGGTGTGAGAGGGCATCAGGTGGCTTAAACCTGTGTGTACATGTTCAAGCATGTGTTAGTTGGTATATGCACAGGTGTGTGCATGTGCGCATGTGAGGGAAACCTTGGATAGTGTACCACAGGAGCTATGCACCTTGTTTTTGATGTTGAGTCTCTCTTGGGGTTGGGACTGGCTAATCAGGCTAGGCTGGGTGGGCCCTAAAACCTTGCTGTCTCCACCTCGCTAGCTCTGAGATTAAAAATACACATCACCATGCCTAGATTTTTATGTCAGCTCTAGAGTTTTGAACTCAAGTCCTTACATTTGCGTGGCAAATATTTTACCAACTAAATCAGCAGCAGCCTCAGAAACTTTTGGCATCATTTTTACTATTATAAATAATTCAACACTTTCTTGAAATGGAGACAAGTTTTGCTACTTTAATTTAGTAAATCTTTTAGGGTATTTAGTCCTAGCTTGATTTAAACAAGACGGTTTAGTTTTCAGAGCTGATTGGTGATTACACACTTTTTGACTCCCAGTTGAAGTAGGTGCAACTGGCCCCTGTACTGACCTTGCTCCTTTGTCTTCCTAGAACTGATTCCCACTGGAGTGCTGTTCGAAAAGCCATCTCAGAGGTTGGTTCCCCTTGTCTTCAGTTTTATGTCTAATAATATTGATATATTTGACAAGTAAGATACATTTGGTTTGCTACTTAGTAGTTCCGGCTGAGTTCAGGGCAGAGTAGAGACTGGAGGGCAGGCAGCAGAGATCACAACAGGTGCAAGTATCTGGAGCCTAAAGCACATCTTATGCTTTCGTGGGCCATGATGCAAATAGCATTCTCATTATGTCCTGTTGTATAAGAAGTCAGAATCTCATCTATGATATGATTTGAGAGCTTTGAATTATTCTGTGTTCCCACATGAATTTTCTATCATTTTGGAATATTAAAGTTGAACTATTTATAAAACATTTAAAAAGACATCAGAGAAAGAAATTACCCACAATTCTGTCAATCAGAAATTATGTAACACTGAAATTTCTCCCGACCCCATAAATCATCCCACCAGCAGTGTAGTGAGCAGCTCTCCTCACTCCTGAGCCCTCCCCAGTTAGCTGGGTGTGCTGTGAGTGGCTGGGCAGTGCTTCTAAAGTGCCTATCAGATGCAGTGGGCACCATGTGTTCAGTGGCATGTGTTGTGGACCTCGACAGGAGTGGGGACACTTTGGCAGCTAATTTAGAACCCAGAGCTCCGTTCTCTAGTCACTATGAGAGACCAGGGTTCATGATGAATGCCACCCTCTAGGAATTTGGGCTTGCACTGCAGTATTTCTTTTTTCTTTTTATTTTTTTTCTATTTGTTTTTTAAGATTTATTTACTTATTTTATGTATGTGAGTACACTGTCACTCTCTTCAGACACACCAGAATAGTGCATCAGATCCCATTACAGATGGTTGTGAGCCACCATGTGGTTGCTGGGAATTGAACTCAGGACCTCTGGAAGAGCAGTCAGTGCTCTTAACCACTGAGCCGTCTCTCCAGCCCCCACTGCAGTATTTCCTACTTCACAGTCTGTATGGTTGGTTTGGGGGTTGCAGTTGCAATAGTGTTGAAGTACTACAAAGGCAAGAGGAACAGGAGCAACAAGTCTATTTCGTTTTCCTCTCTCCAGCAGATAAACACTGTTGATGTGTTAGCCACAATGGGAGCCATTCCTGCAGGGTTCCGGCCTTCCACGCTCTCCCAGCTGCTGGATGAAGGTAACCACACAGGCTTTCAGTCTCTGTACTCTTGTAGTTCAGCAGTCAAGGCTGAATGCTGATTCTTCTATAGTTGCCCGAACAAGTTGAAGATACTAAATCTACACCCTGCATGTGTACATGCATGCGTGTATCAGAGGGGGGAGGAGGGAGGGAGGGAGAGAAGAGAGAGAGAGACAGAGAGACAGAGAGAGAGAGAGAGACAGAGAGAGAGAGAGAGAGAGAAAGAGAGAGAGAGAGAGAGAGATTGATTCAGTATACATATGTTGAGCCCAGAGGTTGACACCATGAGTCTGCCTCAACTGTCCCCTGCCGTATTTTTTGTTGTTGTTGTTTTGTTTTTCGAGACAGGATTTCTCTGTGTAGTCCTGGCTGCCCTGGAACTCACTCTGTAGACCAGGCTGGCCTCAAACTCAGAAATCCACCTGCCTCTGCCTCCCAAGTGCTGGGATTAAAGGCGTGCGCCACCACCGCCCAGCCCCTGGCTTATTTTTTGAGGCAAGGTCTCCTACTCAATATGGCTAGGCTTGGTAGCCACAAGCCCCAGGGATCCCCTGCTTCTGTGCCCCAGCACAGGACCACAGGTGCGTGTCACTGCACTGCTCTTGGCTGTTTGCCTGGGTTCTGAGGGATCAAGCTGAGGTCCTCAAGCCCACATGGCAAGTGCTTAGCTGATCCGGCTCCTCAGCCCTGATCCTCGCCTTCTTGAGAGCTCATCTCTTCCTCATCCTTCTTGCCTTCCTGTTGCAGTGAGGGAGGCCAGGCTGTGCCTGGAGGCCAGGCTGTGTGTGGTGCTCTGGCTCCCAGCTTCTTTCCTAGTTGCACAAACAGGACTTGTCATTTACTTGCCCTTTCCTGTATCTGTAGCAGACTTCTTCCAGCCTTCCTCCTTCTTGCAGTGTTACAGGAGACCTAATCCTGTGGCTTTAAGGGCATATCACTTGGCACAGAGCAAGGGCTCCAAAACTGTTTCTTGAATAAATAATGCTCTCTATAATAAACACTCCGTGGTTGTAGGCCTGTGATCCCAGTGTGTGGGAGGCAGAAACAAAAGGGCTAGAAGTTCACGTCATCCTTGGCTATAGAGAGAGTTAGAAGACCCTGGTATTTAGAGGAGACATTGTCTAAAAAAAAAAATAAAAAACAACAACAACAAAAAAACAATTAAAAAAAGTAAAACTAGATACGTAATTTCCTCCTCAAATCTTAAAAAGTGATTACAGATTTCTTACCTTTTACACAAGTATTTGAATACATTGTCATTATCACAGAGTACCTTTTCTGTCTGAATCTTTAGAACTCTCTTAAAGCTGCCTTGAAGTGAGTTTTACTTTTTTTATAAGGGGTTTGTGTGTGTGTGTGTGTGTGTATGTGTGTGTGTGTGTGTGTGCAGGAATCGTCCTGGAACTCACTCTGTAGACCAGGCTGGCTTCAAACTCAGAGACCTGCCTGCCTCTGCCTCCTGAGTGCTGGGATTAAAGGTATGTGCTAATATACCCAACTAAGGTGATCTTTATACCTTTAAGTTTTGTGCTTTGTTTTAATATACAGACATATATAGGTACATCGGACTCAGGAACTGAGTTCTTAGTGAGTGCATGGCTTTCAGAAACTTTTTGCTGAGCTTGTCATGTAGCAGTATGGATTTAGGGTTTTGAATTTCAGGTCTCTTTTTGTAAGAAAATAAAAAGAACGTTGTTTCAGCAGGGAGCCAGTTTCGAGCAAGCTACTTCTTGCAGCCTGAGATCACGACATCACAGCTGGCCTTCAGAGACCTAATGTGGGATGCTAAGGCAGGCACGGTAAGTGTACTTCCTGTTAGTCATATGGAAGTGTGCAGCGTCTCCTGTGGCAAGTGTGTGAATAGCGTGCAAATTGACAAATGCATTGCAGAGAACACACTCTGTATTTCTGGAAGATATTTTATAATTTGAAACTTTGTACCTCAACTTTATCTTCCTCTTTTCTGCTGTTTTTTCTCACTTCAAAAGAAATAATCCTAACTTTATATATTAAACCTTTTTTTTTTTTTTTTGAGACAAGGTCTTTGTAACTCCAACTATCCTGCCATTTTTTTAAAAAAGATTTATTCATTTTATTTTATATATGAGTACACTGTAACTGTCTTCAGACACACCAGAAGAGGGCGTCAGATCTCATTACAGATGGTTGTGAGCTACCATGTGATTGCTGGGAATTGAACTCAGGACCTCTGGAAGAGCAGTCTTCTTAGTCGCTGAACCATCTCTCCAGCCCCCCTGTCATTTTTTTCATGAAGAAAAATGTGTGTGTGTGTGTGTGTGTGTGTGTGTATGTGTGTATGTTTTGACTGCATGTATGTCTGTGTATCACATGTGCCTGGTACTTGCAGAAGCCAGAAGAGGGAGTTGATTCCTCTGGAACTGGAGTTACAGACAGTTGTGAGCCACCATGTAGGTGCTAAGAATCTAACCCCAGATGTCTAGAAGATCAGCCAGTGCCTTAACCACTGAATCATCTCTCCAGTCTTCTATCTTTACCTCAATTTTTCATATGTAAAAGTGGGATTATTGATAATAACAATAATTGTTTCAACAAAGAGTTATTGTGGGAATTGAATAAAGAACATTTAATAACTCAATAAATGTTAATGCTACAGTTTGTTGAAGTGTCCCTATTATGTGACTTTACTGGGGAGATATTTGGAATCACCCCAGATTGAGAGGGCCATGACAGACCAAAGAAATGATTCCATGAAGTCCACTGTGAACCAGTCCATCTGTGGGATTACTTACAAGAGCATGGGTGACTTGTGTAGCTATGTCACTGAAAAGCCACCCCTCAGCATGAGTGGTAGCTTATCAAAAGCTCAGCGTGCGTGCACACACATACACACACACACACACACACACACACACACACACAGACACACATAACACACCCTGGAATTCATAGGCAACTACTCCCAACAGGCCTCCCCAACCCCAGCAGTTGTTTAGTTTTATAGCTTCAGAGAGAGGTGGTCACACTTGAGGTTTTTTAGTGCTATGATAAAACACCGTGAACAAAAGCAGCTTGGGGAGGAGGAGACTTATTTCTTCTTACCACTCTCAAGACCCACTGAACTTAAGGGAACTTAGGGCATGAACCTAGACACTAATGCCTTGTCCCGAAGCTAGTTCATGCCCACACACATCTTAACAAAATGACTTAGAGATGTAGTTTAACCTGCTGTGAGTCCTGTGTGGCCTTTCCATTGCAGTTTATAAGTAATTAAGGAAAAAATTGCAACTTTCAAATGTAGCTCTATGAAAATTTACTTCAAATGACCAATTTTGGTTTTAAATGAACTTCACCAAAACTATGTTGTGCATATATGCTTGTGTAAAATTTTTGGGTTTTGTTTTTTAGTCTGTAAGTCTTTTATTTTTTTGCTTGCTTGTTATATTTTTTCCTAAAGAATTGTGTATTTATTTTATGTATATGAATACACTGTAGCTGTCATTAGACACACCAGAAGAGGCCATCAGATCCCATTACAGATGGTTGTGAACCACTATGTGGTTGCTGGAAATTGACTCTGCACCTCTGGAAGAGCAATTAGTGCTCTTAACTGCTGAGCCATCTCTCCAGCACCTTGTTTGCTTGGTTTTTTTTGTTTGTTTGTTTTTTGTTTTTTTGTTGTTGTTTTTAAAAACAGGGTCTCATGTATCCCAGGCTGACCCTGAACCTGAAGTCCTTCTGCCTTCACCTCCTAAGTGCTGAGATTTCCAGAGTGAATTGCTACACCCAGCTGTACGTTTGTTTGCCTAAGCTGTACTTGTGTAAAAAAAAAATGTTTTAGAAATGGATTGTTTTAAATAATAAATAAAATAAATTTTGTGCTTAATTTTCCTTTCAGATCATGTCAAGACCTAGTCGTGTTTCATTGATTCTGACTCTATGGAGCTGTAAAATGATTCCTCTCCCAGGAACAAGCATACAGGTCCTCAGCAGACACATCCGCCTCTGCCTGTTTGATGGCAGCAAGGTAGGAGCTAAATCTATGAGAACTGAGTCAAGGTGCCCTGAATATGGTTCCCTCCTCCCCCTTTCTCCCTCTTTCCCTCCCTCCCTCCCTTCCTTTCTTCCTCCCTCTCTCCCCACATATCCATATGTACCCACACCACACATGTATAGGAATACAATAGGTGGTGCACCCCACACTGTTTCTGACTAAGTAGGTCTAACTCCTGGTTCTTTGAGTGGTGAGTATGATATTGTTACATCACAGATAAGTATCCAAGGTTCCAAAGCTTATCTCCTGCTGCTGTTCTCAGTCTGGGACCCAACTAGAGCACCACATGTTTGACAGATATATACATCAGTGTAACCACCACCTTAACTAAGAAAGCAAAGTACTGCATAGCTATACAAAGCTTCCCACTCTACTCCTTCCTGATTTGAGAGACTGCTTTTCACCAGTACCAAACAAAAGTCTAAAGGAATGATTTTTTTTAGCACAAACATAACTTTTATGAAAAAATTCTTAGTGCCTGGACAGACATTTGTAGCTTTAACTCAAATGCTGGAAAGAATAAAGTCTCAAAGTCAGTTGTCCAAGGTATCAACTTAAAAACCTGGGCCTACAAAAGTGAGATAAGCCTGAAAGAATCAAGAAGATGAAATTACAGAAGTTAATAAAATAGGAGAAAAGATAAACAGAAAACATTAAAAAGTGGTTTTGTTTTTGTTTTAAAATATAGAAATTAAGACATTAACACAGATCCTTCAGACATTAGCAGGCAATATGGGATCTCACAGTCAATTCTATTTTTTTCTTTATGTGAAAATCTTTATTGGATATTTTATTTATATTTCAGATGCCATCCCCTTTCCCCATTTCCCCTCCCTAGAAAAGTCCCTATCCCACTCCCACTTCCATTTTTTGCTTTTATACTTTTTTTTTAAATGTTAATCAAAGGCTTTATAAGTTTGGTAATGCTCAATATCAATCAGAAGTGTAGCCCAGTACCCAACCTAGATATATCAACTATCTTTGACTGGTGGGGACACGCAAACATCCACCTCCATGTCCCCCACCCTCTTGTCACCTAGCTCCTCCTCGCCTTCTCTTCCTCTCCTTCCTCCTTATCTTCCTCTCCTTACTCCTCCCACCTTAGATCCTCCTACATATCACTGTTCCTGTTAAAATAAAATTTTTCTCTTAGAATACAATTAGAGCATAACTATACCAATTTGTGCCAGTAAGGTACATGACAGACCTAATACCCAGTCCATCATTTTGTTGACTAAACAGAACCTCTGTCGTCCCTCCTAACTAAAAGACTTAATTCTGAACCTGGCTTTTTTTCTTGGCTTTAGAATGAATGTCAGCTGAAAACCATCCTCTCAAACCTTTTCTCTCAAAGTAAATAGCCAGGATTAGCTATGAGACTATAAGTCTTCAACTCCATCAGAAATCCAGAATGACTGAGTTAACTGAAATTATACAAAGCACCAAGCATAGCTTCTAAAACTTAGCCAAATATAGAGACCACTGAGCACCTGGACAGTCCTTATGCTACAGAACGTTGGAGCATTCAATCTTCAGCCTTCTGGCCCAGGATCATCTGGTAGAATAAGTGATGCAGAATTATTAAGGGCTGATTACTCTGTCTTGGCAGATATAATCAGTCGACTATTCTGCAAGTGTGTCCTTTTCTGGACAGTGATTTGTCTGTAGATGAAAAGAGGCAATTCTTGCCTAGTGACTGTCTCACCACAACTGGAGTAACTCCAAAGATGCTTAATTTCTTCTTAGAATCCAAGACAGGAAGCTGTCAGGAGCAGACAGGTCTCTAGTCAAAATGGACATTAATACAGAAATGTTTGTAATGTCAATTCTGTGGACTTCTGACGTTTTGAAAACCAACTATCCATGTAAGACAATCTGGACTATTGTTTGTTAACTCCTCTCGGCTAAATAAAATATAGAAAACACCCTAACAATAAACTCAGAGCCATGAATTTGCTATAGGCCCTTAACTCACAGGCTAACCATCTCAAATCAGTTTAAAAAATTAAAGAAGGACAGGGTCTAAGCCTTGTATTCCTAAATGTGTTATATAGGCACAATGCCTATGAGAGTAAGAATATTAATCTCACTTTATATCAATAAGAAGCTCATACCAATGAAAACCTTAAATTTGAAATCAAAGTAAATTTTTTTTTTTGTATCAAGAAAAAAAATTTTTTTTTCCTAGAGGGCTGACATTTTTTTAAAGATGTTGGTTCTAATAACTTTTCTTTTTTTCCCCCCTTTTTGTAATTGGTTATAATATTTACATTTCAAGGTTTATCCTCTAATCTCATTTCCCCCACCACCCAGGAATCCCTTATTCCATCCTCCCTCCTTGTGCTTCTATGAGGCTGTGCCCATACCTATCCCCCGCCCCCATTACTCCCTCCCCACCCTCACATTCCCCCCATTCTGTGTTCATTTTTCATGGGACCAAGAATCTCCTCTCCCACCTATGCCCAACAAGGCCGTCCTCCCCTACGTATACTGCTGGAGTAATAGGTCCCTCCCTATGTGCTCCCAGGCTGGTGGTTTAGACCCTGGGGGGCTCTGGTTGTTTGGTATTGTTGCTTTCCTCCTGGGGTCACAAACCCTTTCTACTCCTTCAGTCTTCTAAATTTTGTACCATTTAAAAAATTATAACTTCATCTTAATAACAATTATACATATTTCTACGAATAGGTTATGGCTATGCAATAAATCCTAGCTAATCTTCTCTGTTCCAACAAAACCACTACTTTTCCCTTAAAGAGACAGCCCTATATTAACCACCTCAGTCCCCAAACCCAGGGAATAGGTGCGCCAACTCTTCATTAACTTCTTCAAGCTGATTATGGGCGTTGAGATATTAGAAGAGGGGCAGAGGGAAGAGTAAATTGATAAGTCTCTGACGTCTGTGTCTTCACTGCATCCAGCTGGAATTCCAGGACATTAGAGGTTTGAGCGAGTCTGCTCTGTTCACTTGATGAGTAGATACACCAAGGCTGTGTATTCTGCAATATACAATTCTCAAAACAAATTTTGGTATCAAGATAATTTTTTGTTTGAATTCTGGAATCTAGTCTTCTGGCAGCCTGCCTCTGTCATGTCTAATCCATATAATTCTGGGAGTTTCTATGAGGGTGTACTCCCACCATCCTCCCATTTTCACCTCTCTGTTCTCAAATTCCCCAACACTAGGGAATCCAAATTTTCAGGCACCAAGGTCCTCTACTTCCACTGATGCCTAACTCCTTACCCCATTCCCCCCTCCTTCAATTACTATGAGGGTATGCTTCCACCATCCTCTCATTCCCACCTCCCTGCTCTTGAAATTCCCCAACACTAGGGAGTCCGAACTTTCAGGTATCAAGGCTGTCCACTTCCACTGATGCCTGGCAAGTCTGCCCTCAACTACCAATACAGGTGGAGCCATGGGTCCTCCCTTTGTGTTCTCGGGCTGGAGATTTTAGAATGGCTACTCCAGCTTGTTTCTTAGGGCCATTTACTTGAAAAATTGTTTTCCAGCCTTTTACTCTAAAGTAGAGTCTGTCTTTGTCACTGAGGTGGGTTTCCTGTATGCAGCAAAATGCTGGGCCCTGTTTATGTATCCAGTCCATCAGCCTACGTGTTTTAATTGGGGAATTGAGTCCATTGATGTTAAGAGATGTTAAGGAACAGTGATTGTTGCTTCTTGTTATTTTTGTTATTAGAGGTGAAATAATCTTGGCTACCTTCTTTTGGGTTTGTTGGAAGAGGATTACTTTCTTGCTCTTTCTAGGGTATAATTTCCCTCCTTGTATTGAAGCTTTCCTGCTATTATCCTTTGTAATGCTGGGTTTGTGGAAAGATATTGTGTAAATTTGGTTTTGTCGTGGAATATCTTGGTTTCTCCATCTATGGTAATTGAGAGTTTTGCTGGGTATAGTAGCCTGGGCTGGCATTTGTGTTCTCTTAGGGTCTGTATGACATCTGTCCAGCATCTTCTAGCTTTTATAGTATCTGGTGAGAAGTCAGGTGTAATTCTGATAAGTCTGCCTTTATATGTTACTTGGCCTTTTTCTCTTACTGCATTTAATATTCTTTCTTTGTTTTGTGTACTTGGTGTTTTGATTATTATGGGAGGTATTTCTTTTCTGGTCTAGTCTATTTGGCATTCTATAGGCTTCTTATATGTTTGTGGGCATCTCGTTTTTTAGATTAGGGAAGTTTTCTTCTATAATTTTGTTGAAGATATTTATTGGCCCTTTAAGTTGGGAGTCTTCACTCTCATCTATACCTATTATCCTTAGGTTTGGTCTTCTCATTGTTTCCTGGATTTCCTGGATATTTTGTGTTAACAACCTTTTGCATTTTGCGTTTTCTTTGACAGTTGTGTCAATATTTTCTATGGTATCTTCTGCACCTGAGATTCTCTCTTCTATCTCTTGTATTCTGTTGGTGATGCTTGTATCTATGACTCGTGATTTCTTTCCAAGGTTTTCTATCTCCAGGGTAGTCTCCCTTTGAGATTTCTTTATTGTTTCTACTTCCATTTTTATGTCCTGGATGTTTTTTTTTTTCAATTCCTTCACCTGTTTGGTTGTGTTCTCTTGTAATTCTTTAAGGGATTTTTATGTTTCCACTTTAAGGGATTCTAACTGTCTACCTGTGTTCTCCTCAAATTCTTTGAGAGTGTTATTTATGTCCTCCTTAAAGTCCTCTATCATCATCTTTAGAAGTGATTTTAAATCAGAATCTTGCTTTCCTGGTGATATGGGGAATTCAGGACTTTCTTGTATGGGAGAACTAGGTACTAATGATGCCAAGTACTCTGGGTTGCTGATGCTTATGTTCTTGCGTTTGCCTTTTGCCATCTGGATCTTCTTAGTTCTACCTGCCCTGTCTCTGACTGGAGTCTGTCTTTCCTATTGTCTTGGTTTTATCAGAACTGTGTGGAGTGGGTGTTACTATTGGGGTAAAAGCTGAGGCCCAAAATCTGCTCGGTGCTTTGAGTCAGGAGTGACTTCCTGGGTCCTAGTGGGTCCCAGTTACTCCCTGTTTGGGGCAGGCGTTGCTGTCTGCTTATCTAAGATTATCAGGGTTAGAGCACCTGGGAGCCCCACTTCCTCTGGATTCTTAGAGATTGAGGGCAGAAGTGCTGCCCGGGATCTGCTCAGTGCTCAGGCCCAGACCGGAAGCTCACAGTCAATTCTATACCAGCAGATTTTGCAATACTGATGAAAGTGTTTCTTGGAAAACTATAATTTAATGAAACTAAAGTAAAAATGGTAATGTCTATGAAAGGAATAAAGCCTAATAAGAAATCTTTCTCTAGGGAATACTCTAGGCCTGCATGGCTTCACTAATGACTTACTCCCACCATAAAAAGTTTTAGAACCAATCTCATATGAACTTCTTATATAGAACAGATATGAAGAAAATGCTTCATCTCATGAAGCCAGGAAAAACATGATGCCAAAGTGTTACATAAAAAGAAATAAATTATATGACCAGTATCCTTCGTGGCTATAGAAACTGAAATTCTAATCCAGTACTCAGACTGGGCCTAGGTGGGTAGAACAGACACCATTGTACAGCCAGGGGACTTTCTTCCAAGAATGCAGATGTGTACAGTTGTTCAGCTAACATTTAACACTCGACAAGCAATCATTGTAATCTATCATATTGACAGCACAAAGAAAAACGGCCAGATAAACATAGAAACATGCATGAAACAACACGCAGGAAAGCTCAGTGCCATCACCAGACTTAACAGGAAAATACTCACCATTTTCCTTAAGATCAGGAACAACTCAGAGATCTGGAAGGAAAGAGGGACAGAAGATGAGTTAAGTAGAACATAAACAACCATCATAGCCATTAACTCATGAAACTGGATTGTAGCAGATTTTCTGTTATAGGTGTATCTAGTAGGAATGCGTGATCTCATGCTGTTTACTTGAATTCTCCACAATAAATCTAAGACTGTCACAAATAAGAAGTGCTGCTGTCAGAAGTAAGTAAGGACATGTCACTTGTAGAGACAGCCTCCCCACACAGTCCAGTTCTCAGAAGTTCACCAAAGGCTGCAGAGCCCAAGGAAGCAGGGATGCTGGAAAGGAGTCTGGGGCTTTCAGCTGGATGCTACATTTTTACTGATTTTCTCTTGTGAGTAGAGATGGAGCTCAGGGCCTCACAGTGCTAAACATACACTCTGCACTGGACTCCCCACCCTCAGCTTGGTTTTTATTACCCTTCTAATCTTTTGTTCTTCCATTTTCTTTGTCCTGTATACATACCCTACACACACACACACACACACACACACACACACACACAGTTGTTCTTAGTGGCTTGGGACTCAGAGGTGCAGTGTTTCATAGGCCCCTACATGTGGTTTCAAATGAAAAAAAAAAATCTCATTTCAGGTCCTGAGTAATATTCATACAGTCCGAGCCGTGTGGCAGCCTAAAAAGCCGAAAACATGGACCTTTTCTCCTCAGGTAAGGCACCTGCTAAGGGAGCTCCTTCATCTGTGAAGTGTGAGGTGGATCCAAGGCTTCCAGAGTGTGCTGCATGGAACATTCAGT
Organism: Rhabdomys pumilio; assembly: GCA_030674055.1. Classification (NCBI taxonomy): domain Eukaryota; kingdom Metazoa; phylum Chordata; class Mammalia; order Rodentia; family Muridae; genus Rhabdomys; species Rhabdomys pumilio. The sequence goes on along the minus strand of JANHMN010000002.1, from coordinate 191,062,806 downwards.
GTATAGGGCCAAATGGAAATCTTTATAGCCTTTATTATTCTTGGCAAGAGTCCCTCAGGCCCCTGACTCACTGAAGCTCTGACCACAGCCTCAGTGTATTTCAATTTTAGGAAATGTCCTTTCATGGAACAGAAAGCAAGAAGTAAGGTTAGGATTGATCTGTTTTGCAAAATGAAATCTTCCAGCTGTGCTAACGGCACTCAGGTATTTCCCTCAGATAGAAATCAAAGGCAAGGCCTCAGGGACTGGTGAGTTAAACACCCAGATCCCATTGAGGTTGAGGTGAGGTTAGGGCTTAGCCCCTGAGTCAGTTTCACACAGATGCTAGTGAGTCAAGGGGAGTCTTCGCGTTCTTTTGACAGTATTGTTTGTGGTTTGCTTTTTCCTACCTTCAAGGACTCATGGCTTCAGTGTTTACCTCCCTCCCACAGCCAACTCCTTTGTTCCACCGCACCCTAGAAGCCCTTCTGTTCCCTTCCTCCTACTACATCAGGTCTTAGCACAAGACAGGTCAGAGAGAGGGCACAGGCTCTGCTGGAGGCTCAGCCACCTCACTTGAGGTGACTGACTTGTGTCCTCATTGCTCTGTGGCATAGCTCCTCAAAGCCTGTTGTTCCCTCACACCTGCCTCTAGGGAACACTGCCTCTAGGGAGCACTGCCTGTCCTTTGTCTGAGACCTTCACAGTCTGCTCCCTGGTCTCTGGCAATATGCAGGTAGGATTTCCTGTTTTCCCAGGATGTGAGGATGAGCTACTGGGAAGAATAAATATGAGTGCTTTTCTTAAATGAAGCTGAGCACATCACATGCTCTAGTTATGTGGGAGTTTACATGTGCATGGACATCTGTGACCAGCGACAATATCCACTGCTGATGGACACTGGCCTTGGACAGGCCCCATGCACCGTGGTCTTCAGTCCTTTAGACAGACATAGTGTAATATAGTATACAGAATGTGTTTTGTCACAGCTCTGAAGACTGACTGATAGTTTTTGCTTCTTTGCCTGTTCTAAGCAAAAAAAGAAAAAGAAAAAAAAAAGAAAAGAAAGAAAAAAACCCCAAAAACAAACAAATCAAGAAAGTTGGAGGTAATTTCTCTGTCAACAGAAAAGCTAAATGTTTCTGCTCCAATCTGTGTGAATCTGGTCCATCTACTTTTAAGAACGGGTTTGTTTGTTGCTTATTTGTTTACATTTGTCTATTTTAGCATATCATATGCTGAAACACAACATGTAAAAGAAGGGCAGAGGGTAGCTTGTAGGAGTCAGTACTCTCCTGTACTTTGTGGGTCCATCCAGAGATCAAACTCAAGTCTTCAGGCCTGGCTGCAACCCCTTTGTTCACTGAGCCATCTCTGTGTGCCCCGCTCTCCCTCTCTCCCTCTATCATAGCATGAGCCCTTTGCTGATGAGAGGGCTGCAAGCCCAGCCCACTCTTCATTTCTGTCAGTAACTTTGGCTTCCTTATCTTTCTAGGTCACTGGCATCTTGCCATGCTTGCTTGATGGTGACTGTTTTATCAGGTCCAATTCTTCAACTCCAGACCTTGGGATATTGTTTGAACTTGGAATTTCTTACATTCGCAATGTATGTCAAAATTGAAAGACAAACTGTCTAATGCATCAAAAGGGAACAGTTAGATCTCTATATGGTTTACAAGCAAAGTGATAGAAGCTGTGTTAGCTACATTTGTGTTGTTCTGGTAAAATGCCCTGACAAAAGTGGCTCAGGGAAGAGTTTATTGTAGTTCACAGTTCCGGGGATCAGTCCACCATGGCAGGGAAACTTGCCAGGCAGCAGAGGGAGGCCTAGGCTCAGTGCAGCAGCAGTCAAGAGGGAGGCAGACAGTGAACAAGTGGGAGTGGACTGTAACCTCAAGGCCGCCCCCAGTGACTTACTTCCTCCAGCAGGGTCCACCCCTAATGGTTCTGCAACCAAAATCCCAAACAGTATACAAACAGGAGACCAAGTATTCAAACACACATAGCTTTAGGGGAAATTCACACAAGAAAGGATTTCTGTGTATCGCATTGAACTGTGAAGGAACCAGATTGATACTGACTCTCATTTAAAAAAAAAAAAGTATTATATTTTATTTGTGGGTGGGCACAGTGTGAAGGTCAGAGAAAAATTGCAGGAGTCAGTTCTCTCCCTTCACTGTGTGGTCCTGAGCATTGAACTTAGGTTGTCAGGTTTGGCAGTAAGCACCTTACTTGCTGAGCCATCTTTCCGCCTTGGTTCTCATTTGTGTGACATAATGCTAAGTATTAGTTAAGGCAGAAGGGTTTTGTTGGCATTTACAGCATCACTGAACTCCAGTTGCTTTTATAGAATAAAATCTCATAAAGAAAGGCTGGGCGACTTCCCAGAGGTAATTAAAAAGTCCTGAGGGCATTCTGTCCTCCTGGAGCTGAGGCCACTTAACTTTGTAGGTTCACAGTTCTTGCTCAGGGACCTGAGAGAAGGGCAAGGGAACATCAGAAGTGTGCTTTAATGCTTGTCAGAGAAACACTAAACCCACTGGAGGGCACGCTCACCAGATTCCACATGTCCGTACTCTGATCCCAGCTTAACCCGTGTAGCATATAAACTTGGCCCTGCAGCTGCCCAGAGAGCTGTCACAGGAAGATCACATTAACTTACTGCATGGGCTGCACATCTTCAAGATAGATGGGTAGGACGTGAGGAGACAGGTGAGCCCCACGGATGCCTGGCGGTTGGCAGGGAAGCTGAGGGATGGGCCCCTTGAGTTACTGATTCCTGTAGTCCATTCCCTTGAACAACAAAGCTTCAGAGTGCCACATAATGTCCTGTGGTTTGACACTGTTCCAAAACTGAATAGCACTAAAGACCCAGTGGCACCAGTTGCCTTAGGGTGAGGTTTAATAATGCAGAGTTATCATTTGAAAGGACCACTTTTAACTCCTGACCTACAAGTAAAATGGAGTCCTGGTAGGAGGCATCTTCTTTTCTTTGAGGGCAGCTCGGTGCTTAGAGAGAATGTGAGGATGCGGTGTATGCTCATGAGTGGCTAGCTCAAGCACTGCTCCATGTGTTTATTTTATTTCACAGTCGACTGGTGAGAGAGGAGAGTTAAGCTGTGGCTGGGTGTTTCTTAAGCTTTTCGATGCCAGTGGAGTTCCTATTCCAGCAAAGTAAGTGAGCTCACTATTCCTTACAAGGGAGTGACTTGTAGAAAATCCCTAAGGACTGTCTACCTCAGGAGTGTTCTGTTAGTAGTTCAACAAGTTTTGGGAAGAGGGCTTCTCATTCTGATCTTAAAGTTTGAGGAAGCATGGGAAAACAGTTCACATGCTCACCCTAGTGAGAAAGAAATGACCCAGGGAATCTGTGTTTTAAAAGATGTTCACCTGGGCTGTGTACTGAAGACATTCAGCTGACACTTCACTGGGCTGAAAATAGAGCCTGGCAGAGAGCAGATGGTGAGTCTGCGATCCTCTGCCTTCAGTGACAGACAGGTCACTGAAATTGCAGTGTCAACAACTGTAAACAAACTGAGGCTGTAAGAGCAAGAGCAGACTGGGCCAATACCTGTGTTACACATACAAGGGAGAGGAGATTGCCTCCCTGTCTCAAGAACTAACAAGGAAATAGATAATCTCGGTTTTAAATAGGGGAAAATAAAGACCTAAGTCAAGGACATACGCAGTGAACTCCCGGGAGGGATAGAGAGGCAGACAGAGGGGCAGATCGGAACTGAGATTCTGGGTGGGAAATTTTCCCTTCCGGAGCTGCTCTGGGCCCAGGTCTTCTTGGGTGACCATTCAGGGGCCTTAACATCTCCAGGTCTCCGGTTTATTCATCTTTAATCTGGAGATTACTTCCTATCTCAAAGCCTCATATGAGGATTACTTTAGGCAGCACCCTCATGGCCTCCTCGCCACTGGGCAGAGATAAGAGTCCGGGCCACCAGTTGTCTGACATAACACTAGCAAGAAGGAGAAGGCATTTGTTATCACTGCATCATTATGAAAACCCTGATTTCTTACAATTTTTAAAAAAAATTATTTTATACCCAGTATAATAGAAATGGTAATATGTTATACTATAACTCAGGGTTATAGTGTACTTAGTAGAGGAGCTACTGTGTCCACCTTCCCAGAAGTGGACTCCCAGCTGTTTTTAATTGCTCTAGTGTGTTGTGTGAAGGAAGTGCTGTTCATCAGAAGCTGTGTGGGTGGACCCAGGGAAAGCTTTCTAGGAGTGCAGTGGGGAATACTGAGCCTTTTAGCTTCTCTGCATTTAAGTCACACTTCCACAGAAGAGACGCACATGGGACACAGGGGCAACAACTCAGAGGTACAGCACATAGCTAGCAAGGGAGACAAGGGGGTCCAGCTAAATAATGACTTCATTGCAAGTAATGACTCAGTACATTTGAAAAATAAAGGGTATCACTTATTGGCACAAATCATTAAAGTTAAATCATTTTAGTGATGTCAGAACCTTCCTTCTCTCCATGTGGACACCACACTTCCTGCAGTTTGTGCTTAGGAGAGAGTCTTGTCTGTTGAGTTGCTACCTCATGGAAGAGTCAGCACCTTGATTCTCATTTACCCATGAGTTTAGTAAGATGTCCATAAATAACTTCCCGCTAAAAGATGTTCCTGGCAGAGTCTAGTTCACAAATGCCCATGACAAGGACCTGTCACATGGACTGTTCTTTTCTAGAACATACGAACTCTTCTTGAATGGCGGCACTCCTTACGAAAAAGGTGTTGAAGTGGACCCTTCAGTGTCCAGAAGAGGTACAGCCCTTCTGTGTGACCCTCTTATTACCATAACCCTGCCATAAGCAAGCTTAAGGAGGAAGGGTTTATTTGGGTCTACATTTCCACAGGGTTCAGTCTGTGGTCAGTTGGCCCTATTGTTTCAGGTCTCTGTTAGCAAAGAACCATGGCAGAGCATGTGATGAAGAAGCCTTCTATCCCTCAATAGCTGGGGAGTAGCACAGAGGGGCAAGGATCCCTGTATCTCCTTTGTAAGCACAGCCCCAGTGGCCTGAATGTGTCCCTGAAGGCCCCACCCCCAAATGGTTCCACCACCTCCATACTATCGAGGCTGGTGATCAGCCTTTAATATATAGGTATTCTTTAAAGACTTACTTTGTTTTTTACGTATGTGTTTGTATACATGTGTGTCTCTGTACTACATGCATGCTTGGTGCCTGTGGAGGTCAGAAGAGGCTGTCAGATTCCCTGGTATTGGAGTTACAGATGGTTGTGAGCCACCGTGTGGGTGCTGGGAACTGAACCTGGGTCCTCTACAAGAGCAGCCCATGCTCTTAACCACAGAGCCATCTCTGCAGCCCTCATGGCCTCTGGGTGCCATCTAGAATCATATTACCCTCCTTTCTGTAAATGAAGCGAGCAGTAGAGCATCAGAGAGCACAGCTGCATCTTAACAAAATACACTCTCCCTTGGAATCAAAATCCTTCTTGTGCCATCAGTGTGAACATTAAGCCACTTTCATCTAAGTGATTATTTTTGTTGACACCTCTGAGACTCTAAGGTTGGGAATTGTGAAGAATGGGGACCCTGCCTCAGCTCCTTTTTGTTGGACACTATATTGATGCCTGGCTTAGTCAGGGTTTCTGTTGCTACAATGAAGCATGAACAGAAGAGAAGCAACTTGGGGAGAAAAGGGTTTATTTGGGGTACACTTCCACATGGTCTTCTATCATGGAAGGAAGTCAAGACAGGAACTCAGACAGGATAGGAGCCATGGAGAGTGTTGCCTACTGCCTTGTTCCTTGTGGCTTGCTCAACCTGCTTTCTTTTAAAACCCAGGGCCACCAGCCCAGGAGTGGCACCATTCACAATGGTCTGGGCCCTTCCACATCAATCACTAATTAAGAAAATGCCATACAGGCTTGCCTGCAGCCTGATCTTGTGGAAGTATTTTCTCAGCTGAGGTTCCTATCTCTCAAATGACTCTAGCTTGTGGCAAGTTGGCATAAAACTGCCAGCATAATACTTGACAGACACAGAATGAGTAGAATAAGATAATTCAAAGGATATAGACTTTTTTGAATGCATGCCAAGTTGCCACTCCCCCCGCAGAAACCCTGAGTGCCCTTAATACCATCCACCCAGCAGTGTCCTGGAAAAGCAGGGACATGGGCAGTAAGACAGATATGGTCCTTCCTTATAGAGTGTGAGCCAGCAAACATGCAGCACTCCTCCACTATCTGGGTCATGCTTGGTGCTCCAGATCCTCACCAGTGCCAGTGCCCCCACAGTGCCCCAACAGTGCTCCACAGTGCCCCAAAGTGCCCCACCGTGCCAATGGGAGTCTGGCTTTGGAGTCTAAGGGTCTGTTGGCTCCATCTGGAGCCACGCATATTTTACCAGCTCCCTTCATGCCACAGAGCATCTGTCACAGTGGCTTGTGAGGTGCCCTCTGGAGACACATTCACATTCATGTCAAGACAGGCTCACAGAAGCTGGTGGGTGACCACTGCCTTTCATGCGGTCCAGCTCCACTGACTGTAGATTCTCACTGAATGTGTGTTTAAATGAATGCTGTCCCAAGCACTTAAACTCTGACTCCATATTCTTTATGTTTCTGTAGCACAGGGCAGCGTTTTCCGTCAGATGATAAGCATACGGAGGCAGCCTCAACTTCTGGTGAAACTGCGATCTCTGAACAGGAGATCAAGGGCCATGCTCAGGTGAGAGGCTGGCCTGATCTTGGGGGATGGAGCAGGGGATAAGTGGGAAGAGGATGCCTGTTTGACTTCTGGCCGTTGCTCTTGCCCCTTTGAGTACTCTGCCCAAAGTCCAGACAGGCAATGCAATAGTAATGAAGCCCGGATTCACTTCCTCTCCAGTAGCTCAAATGGTGGATGTAGAGCCCGAGGCATGGCTGCTCTTCCAGAGGACCAGGGCTAGATTCCAACACCAGGTCACGCAGCTTACACCATCCACAAATCATCTCCAATACCCTCTTCTGGCCTCCATGTGACATACACATATATACACCTATATTTTTAAATAATAGATGTCACTTTAGATAATTTAGACTCTTGAATAGATGAGGCTTACCAGTGTGTAGTCTGTGCTCAGAGACCTTCTTTTCTGTGTCAGGTTGAGGAATCTCTAACTCACGTGTAGTAAAATTACCTTTTCATCAAGCAGTTCTGTCTTGACAATGTTCATAATGGTGGATATAACAGTTCCTGCAGGCAAGATGGAGAACACCTCATTCTCTCCCTCTCCCTCTTTCTACCCTTTTCCCTCTCCTTCTCCCTTTCCTCCCACTCTCTCTTTCTCTTTAAAAAGTTCTCTCATGTCCCTCTGCAATGAGTACTCCAGCCCCAACTTGAAGCAGCCAATCATGTCTTTTTCCTCAACACTTCTACATTTTCCAAACCCTCATGAATGGTACTGGGTAGACTTGGAGTCTGGCTTCTTTCACTCAGCGAGATGCATTGGAGGCCCATCCATGCTGCAGTCCTGTTAGTAACTTGATCCTTTTTGTTCTAGATGGCATTATACTTGATGGATAGGCCACTGTTGGCTTATCCATGCATTGTCTGATGTTTCTAGATCTGGTCAGATAGTAATAAAGCTTCTCCAAATATTTGCATATAATATGCACAACACATGTGTCTGCATTTCTTATGGGTAAAACATCTGGGAATGGAATTTCTAGCTTATAGAACATTACTTTAACTTGATAAGACGCTGCCAGACTGTTGTCCATATGACTGTGCCATTTACCCTGTCACTAGCAAAGCAGGAAAGTGTCAGTTACTCTACATTCTTGACAGCACTGATATTGCCTTGGTGGAGAGGGGTGGACCATTCTAAATTTGCGGAAATGTTGAATTTCTTCAGGAAGGTTGAATCTACATGAGTGACATCTCAGATCTATCAGCGCCTCACTCAGTGCCCTGAAGTCACTGAAGCACCTGTCTCAGGATCTCAAACTTGAAAACAGTATTGGCCCTATCAAGCTGTAATAGGGTTTAATGGAAGGAAGCATATAAAACACTTACTCATATTTATGTGTGACACACATAGAAACCTAGTGCTGTTCTCTGTGTGTGCTAGCATAATTATTTTATGCATAGATAAATGTAAAGGTGATTCCAGGAATTGTTCAAATGAGCATGTCTGGTAAAATCAGATATTATCTTTAAGTAGGCATTGAAGGGTTGAGGGATGTGACCATGGGGCACACAGGGAGTCAGGGAAAAGGAGGAAGGTGTACAGGGCAGAGCCTGCTGCAGAGGCCTGCCCTGCCAGGACCTGGCTCACCAGTCATCAGGAAGTAGGGAAGAGTTGCCATCGAGAAGGCTCAGCAGATAAAGGTGCTTGCCACTAAGCCTGATCATCTGAGTTTAATCCCCAGGGTCAATGTGGTAGAAGGAGAAAACCAACTCCTAAGTTTTCTTCTGTTTTCTGTCCCCACTACACAAGTGAATAATATAATTTAAATTTTTTTTAATGAAATACAAAAGTGAAAGAAGGCTTGGTCTGCCCCTCGGAACATGGCTGTTTTCAGTCCAAGTTGTGCTGAATGTGAGGTATACTTTCCAGTTCAGTCTGTCAGCAGCCATTAATAATGTGTTCATGGACACTATTTACTCTTGCCTTTTTTTTTTTGTCCCTAAGATATTCATAAAGCCTCTAATCTACCCTCTCCCTTTTGGCCAGTCTTCCTTTGAAAACTTGTTGGAGTGGAGAGCATGAGCCTCACAGTGGCAGCCTTTGTGAGAGAAAGCCAGTTCTGTCCTCAGTCTCCTGTGCTGTGCTGCCCTGCTGCTCACCTGTGGCCAGGCCTGCAGGGCTCCCAAGCGGCTGTCTGTCAGGGACAGCTCTTAATGCTGCTTTCTTGGCTCAAATACTGCTTCTCAGATAACTCTCCACTGCCTCAAGATCAAACTGGCCATCTGTATGAAACTATGAACTCTGCCCTGTGTTGTAGGGTCATGTCCCTGTCCCTCTGACTTCAGGATCAGCGAGGTTTGGGCAAAATGCAGCTCACAGTAGGCACAGAAATAGATGTGTGTCATAATTTCCAAGTAGAGAGCTTCCTGCTTGTGTCCTCTTGTGCTTCTCTGGGACTTCACTCCACTGTCCCCACCATCTCCTGCCTGTCTGCTCTGTGTCCTTTTCTTTTATTCCCTGTCTTAGTTAGGGTTTCCATTGCTGTAAAGAGGCATCGTGACCAAGGCAACTTTATAAAGGCAAACATTTAATTGGGGCTGGCTTACAGATTCTGAGGTTTAGTCCATTATCTTGGCAGAAAGCATGGCAGCATCCAGGCAGGCATGGCGTTGGAGGAGCTGAGAGGTCTATATCTTCCGAAGGCAAACAGGAGAAGACTGTCTTCCAGGCAGCTAGGAAGAGGGTCCCAAAGCCCACTCCCATAGTGACACACTTCCTCCAACAAGGCCACACCTACTCCAATATGCACCCCCAACACACACCGAGAGCCATTTTCCAAAGGGGCTTAATTTAACTAGATTTGACCAAAGGCACACTTCTGAGGCCCTGAGGAGAGAGAGCTCAAGTTCAGGCCCTTTGGGTTCTGAATGAAAGGAAGCATTTGCCTAGAGCACTGGTCTGTGTAAATTCCTAGTTATTTTTCTTTATCACACTTCCACACTTTTCTATCTTTTACTTACATTGTACTCTTATTAAAAATACAGTAAGACTGTTACTGTTGGGGCCCATTCATTACACCCTTCTGTTCCCAGTTTGCTGATCCTCAGGTGACATTGGAGTAAAGGTTTGTTTTTTTTTTTTTTCACTTCTTCAGCTCAGTCTTTCTAGGCTCAGCTTAGAACTTTCTAGTCATCTTAGGGCTGGAAAAAATTAGACAATTTCTAAAAAACAAAGTGAAGAATCATTGCCTCATGTAGTAGGGAGGTGGAAGGAAAGGAACACCCACCCTGAAGGAGCACCCACGCCTTCCAGACAGATGGAGCAGGCAGATCTGTAGGAAAAAGAGGGGCAGATACAAGGGAGGAAGGTTCCACCCCTTCCCCTGGCAAAATCAGTGACAGATCTTCAGTGTAAGCCAGTACTTGGTGTACCTCAGGGCAATGCCACAGAGGCCACAGCCAGACGTAGACTACCCTTAGGAGTCACAGCATGACCTCAGAGGACATGGTGGCATCAGGGCATCATAAGTGCTTCTCCATAGTCAATAATGAAATCTACCTTGAATTTATGCCAAATCAGGATTTTTGTGTACTCAGTGAGCCAAATAGTGCATATGACTAGATAAGACAGCCTAGAAATACAGGGACAGGGAGTGGTCAGGGATGTTCATCTCCATTCTGTGAAGCTAGTTACCTGTGGACTCCTTTGCTCCTTCACACCAGCCTAATGGCCTCATTCATCTCTTCTTCCAGTCAGCTGGAAGCCTGAAGTTTACCTGTGTATCATTTTCCCTTCAAAAATTGACTAGATATTAAAATAATGGATTAATTATAAAAACTGAAGCCACCTTTGTAACCTTTGAAATATGTTTGTCCTGAGTCTAAAGCAAGACTCTTATATAGTTGGATTTATCCTTTTAAATTCTTTTTTCCATTCTATGTATTTTGACTGGGGAGTTTTGATCCACTTACATTTAATATAGTTGCCCATGGGAGTGGGAGTACCACCATTTTGGCATTTGTTACTTTTTTTTTGTATGTCTTGTAGCTTTGTTTTTCATTTTCTTCCATACTGTTTTTCTTCCTATTTCTTTTGTTTTGTTTTGCCATTGATACTTGATTTCCTTTCTGTTTCCGTTTTTGTATAGTCTGTAAATCATGTGCATATTTGTTTGTATACACTGTGTGCATGTGTGTGTTTACTATGGAGATTACATATTCCACCCCAAAGTTATAATAATCTATTTTAAATTGAAAACATCTTAACTTCAATATTAAATTACTTTTTGAGCCCTTGCTATATACTAGACATGTATTAAATGCTACAGCTGCTTCATTTTAATCCTTTCAGTAACCTAAAATTTGGGTGCTAGGCTTGGCACCCTACAAATAAGGAAACAAAAGTACACCAAGAGTGATTAATTAATCCCTAGTCTGACTGCTAGGAAGTAGCAAAGTCAGGATTCAGTTCCGGTCTGTTATACCTCCAGTGTCCCACCCAGTCCATGAACAGTCTGAACTGGCATTTCCTCCTCTTCTACCACATCAGGCTTGGCAGCCACATGCATTTGTTCAAACTTGTAGCTCACTAGTCACTTTTCAGAACAAGGCATTAATGACTTTCCTTAATTTGACACTTGGTATGGGTGTGTGCCCTAGCATGGACACACAAGCATGTAACACAGTGCTGAGACGTAAAAATGTAGTAATGCACAGAAGAAAAAAGCCAGTAGGTTGGGTTGGAAGGGTCTGTTTAATGATTGTCTTTCTTCCCCTGTTAGTCTGCTGCCAGAAACACTGGTGGGGAGCATGTGCTCAGCTCACTTACTGATATTTTACCGACAAATTCTTGGAGATGTGTTCCTGAGAGACAGGACAAGCCTACAAAGTGCTGGTAAGTTTGGAGTATTTCCTGTGTGTCGGTGCTGCAAACCCTTGAAGGTATGTGTTCTGTGCCAGGCTGCATCTCCTGGCCTATGGAATAAGACCACTAAATAGCACTGGGGTGGACACATCACTCAGGAGCAGCTTCGTGAGCACACACATGGTCAGCTCATTCCCACACACTCAGGCTCCTCTTTTCCATCCATGTAGAAACCAGTCCTCCAAAATAGCTGTTCTTAACATAATGGCGTGTTCCCATGGGTCAGTTACACATTACTAAATCAAATAGTGCCCTAGTTTCTATGCACTATTTTTATTCTTAGGGTTTCCCTTTAATTTGTATGTATATGTATGAGTTCATGTGACACAAATGTACATATATGTGGAGGTCCAAGCTTAGTGCTGGGCACCTTCATTCCTTACTCTCTACCTTATTCACTGAGGGAGGGCCTCTCAGTTGAATCCAGAGCTCTCCCATAGAGCTTGACTGGCTAGCTCTAGGATCCACCCTCTGTACTAGAAAAAAAAAAATATATATATATATATATATGTATGCTGCTCTACTCAACTGGCATTTGTATGGGTTCCTGGGGAATTTAAACTTCAGTCCTCATATTTGTGTAGTGTGCAGTTTAACCATTCAGCTATTTTCCCAGTCCTTGTCATTTGTTTTGAGTTCAAAAGTTTTTTTCCAAGTGAAATATTAGAAAATAATTTAAAAAATATGTGAGCTGTCATACATGGATGAACTTCCCAAGAAGAGTACATGTGCTCTAATAGCCTGGCTTTAAAGTAAACATCTTAATTCCGTGTGTATCACCTGAACCCTAGAAATCAAGAAATCAATAAGTATCCAGATACCCACTGACTGCTGGGTGTATGATGTTGTGCCCTTACGTGGGAAAGGTTTGGTCGTACCCAACCTAATGGAGCAACCAAGCTTCAAAACAAAATGACACGAAGAAGCCCATTAGCTTTTTAAAATAAGTGATCTTAAAGAAAATGGAGGGAACATGCAGCAAGAAGACCCGAATCATGTTCGTAGGGAGAACTGCTTCTGTATGCAGAGTCTCACCCAGTAATGTAGAGAGCAAGGTTGGAAGCCGCACAGAAACACCCAGAGAAATACCTGTAATGCTGGGAAGTGATAATTGGGCTTTAACTATCGGTTGCCCTTGGATTTAATGACTAGGAGCCTTCACCAGCATCAGGGCTCACTGGTAGGCTTCTTGCTGTTCCTAGAGGCAACGAGGATGTTCTAGATGGTTCTCTACTGAGAGAATATGGTGGAATATGTTGCACTTGACATTTCAGAAACAAATGCTACTGTTCGGATGTGTCTTTTCCAAAGTTAGCGCATGGCATTGTGATGGTATTGAGAGGAATCAGGCCAAGAGTGCTGCCCATGACTCTTGAATGGATTTAGGCGTCTTTGTAGAAAGGCTTGATACCAGGAATTCAAACTGCCCTTCCAGATCTTCCATTCTCTTACACAGAAGATCCAGCATGACCACCCTCATTGGAAACCTCATTCCAGAACTTCCTAGAACAAGAGGTAGAGACACAGAGATACTAAAAGGGACAGCTTCAAGTCTCTGAACTCTATTGGAGGCCAAAGTGTATAAAAAGTGTTATCAGCAAATAATTGGTGAAATAATTTTAACCTGAATAGGTAACACTGAGATCAAATACAGTAAAATAGGAATGAAGTTTGAATTCTTCCTGTTGTGTGTTTCAGATTTAATTAGTCATCCCGTGCTGGCTACCTTCCCTGTGCTCCTGGAACAGCCCGACGTGATGGATGCTCTCAGGGTGGGTAGCATGTACCATCGTGGAAACCTGTCCCTGTTCATTATCTAGCTAACCCCACCTCATCCTTCCAAGCATGGTGACTATTACCTTCCCTGCTGCAGTGCAGGGGACTGTGAGTTGAACATTGTACTTTCTTGCCTTTTATATTTCTCCATGTAAGTTGCCCAAGAGGGTGGTGCTCTAAGTGAAACTCCAGAACAGTCCACTGGATAAGTCAGCCAAGCTTTCAGGAGAGTTGGGGCATACATTCCATCTTTAGTTTAATTCAGCATACTGTGCTGTCTGAAATAGCAACTGGATAGTAAAGTGAACAGTTTGAAATCTTTTCAGCTGAATTTAAATTTCCAAAGTCACTATTTTAACGTGTCTCAACCTGAATCATTGGGATCAACAAAGAGAAAATCCTTGTGAACATGCCAGACTTATATGTAGATGACACGATGAGTACCATGGCCAAGTTCATTCTGGGGACCTCAAAGGTTTAATGAAAGCAGCAAATGACAGTTAGAACTCTGTCTCATTAAAGATCCTCAGGTGAGGGGGACCTAAAAAAAGGTGTGGCCACAGCCTAACTGCTGACAGGGATGCTGTCACAGGTTGGGGAGGATCAGCAGAAACCTTGTGAGGCAGATCAGATCCAATTTGGTATAATATATGTGGAGGGGTCAAAGGTGACCAAAGTCAGGCTACAGGTGGAGCGCAAGGAAGGCAGGGATTGTGACCAGGAAGTTTCCCTGGAGGGAGATTCTTCTGGCAGTGCAGACACAGCGGCACATGTTCAGGACTGTGGCCAGGTCAGCTGGACTTCTTGCTACAAGAGTAATCATACTGTCACGAGACAGGGAGGCATAAGTTCCCTTGTACAGGATTTCTTGTCTTATAGGTAAAAGAAATTTAAAGCAGACCCAGAAGGAAACTTGAGGACAATTTTATTGTGTTTTATACATGAAGTAAGCTAAGTGCCCAGTGTTCTCGGACAACAGCTTTCTTGGAAAACATGGCTAGACTCCGTAAGGGAATTCGTGGTCCAGTTATAATCCCATCTCATGGCACAGCATTTAGAACAGTGGGCTTCTCTGGTTAAAAAGTGTTTGCCTGCTATATGTCAGAGGGATCTGAAACAACAGAACAAGCATATTTTCGTCTTGAAGCCTGAGAAACAAAACCTCAGGAGCAGCAAACTGGAGATCATGGCAGATGGGGAGGAGGGAGCTAGCAGAGGGAGAAGGTCAGCGGTGCGTTCCAAGTCGGGGTCAGGAAAGCAGGCCGGCCTCACAGGGCAGGCAGGTCTGAGGAGAAGCCTCGGGTAGGGTGTCTTTAAAAAGAGGGTTGTTACTCCTGGTTCCCTTCCAGTGTGACTCCATCCCATAGCTACCCAAGGGTGAAGGCTGGTGAAGGCAGGCCCTGTTCTCTCCTAGAACCATTTGGAATGAATAGCACTCTCTGTTGTCCTTTGTCCTTGCAAGAAAAGGTAGGGGATTGACCTTAGCTTTCCACTCTCTGCCTCAAGAGCCTGTATATTTCTGCTCACATTTCATTGGCCAGAACCAGTCATGTGTTCTTCTTAACTGGAAGGGAGCTGGGAAAGATAGGCATCTGTTTGTTCCAGAAGGAAAGGGGTGGGTCTTGTTTTCTATCCCCAAGACCCTCTGTGTGAAACCCCCCATTGCTTTCTCTGGACTAAAAGCTCAGGTCAAGTCTCCACACTGACTGACAGACAGACAGGGCAGTTTTACAGAGTCTAAGTTACTAAGTAATGCTCACATTGAGCCATATTGTCTTTAAGATTGATGTTATAAATTGTGTGAGTCTCCGGGCTTTACTCAGCTAAGTTCTCTTTGTGGTTAGTATTTTAATAATGATGACACCTGACTACTGTAAAATGCTGTGGCTCTGAAGGGTTCTCTCAACCTAGAGCCAGTAGGTGCAAGTTAATAGGGTGGCAGGAACTCCACCCTAACACAACTCCAGGAAGCAGAAACAACCTGGCCACACCAACACTTCATGGTCAGCCCATTCACATCTTTTCTCCAGGGGACATTGGGTTCCTGTGTAAGCATGATGTGACCTTAGGCACCTATGGGCTGCTCTACCCAGGAAGGGTTGGTGTCTCCAGGATACCTGTAGAGTCAGGTACCAGTAGGTAGTTATCTACAAATCCACACAAAACCAGTCCTGGACAGTCAGCCTGGAAACTGGGGAATTCACCTGACCTTACAGACTGCCAAGGAACTTGCTTTGCCAAGGTCTTCAGTTCATTCCTGTGTGAGATCCCTTGATCTCTAGCTTCTCCGTTTAAAGAAGCTTTTGTGAAGCCTGTGGAAATATTTACTTGCAAATGGACTTGTCTGTCCCATCTGTGTCACCAGTGTGGCAGGCAGAGTCGCCAGCGTAGAGGACTTGGCAAGACTTCCTGTTTCTGTTGCTGTCTCACCTTGGAAGCTCGTGACTGTGTCAGCATCTGGGCATTATGTGTGGTTGGCATGGGATGGGGGGTGTCGGACCTATTCTTTTTGTAAGTTGTCTGTAATAACCATAAGTTTCTGAGGTGTCCTTCCCAGGTGTGCCTGCCCTCCCTGTCAGGCTGGTTCAGGGTTGCTGGCAGTAGATGACATTGACAGTGTGGCTTCTTTCACATTAGATGCTGTACAACAATCCTGACCCTGCCCATAGCTTTAACTCCAGGGTGAAGATACAGGTGTTGCCAGTACTTGTGAGTGCTCTGACTAATAGTGTTTCTGTTCTCTTTTGTAGAGTTCCTGGGCTGAGAAAGAAAGCACACTAAAGCGATCAGAGAAGGTAACTGGGAAGACTAATTTCCCATGCATTCTAGTGAGGCCTGTGTTTTAGTGAGGCAGCCCTAGAAGTAACCCCTTCCTCAGCTAAACTGTTATTGTGCTCACAGAGACACAGCTAAGAAAAGCAGCATGTTTACTTCTTAATGTAAAAGTCTCCTAAAGAAGCCAGGCATTTCAGACCCCTGAGTTTTACTTACTGAAGAAGTCTCTAAACGAGTCTTGCAGCTGGCTGGCAAATGTCCTTTGTTTTTATAAAGCCCTGGGGCTCTCTCACACACAACACCAAGTAAGAGAAGGGAGAGGAGAGCTGGCCCAAGTGGTGGATGCACTGAGTGGGTGCCTGGTCTGGTTTACACTGGTTTACACTGGTTTACACTGCTGCAGATTCATGGGCTAACTCTGAAAGCCTGGCCTTGACCAGTGAGTTGGGATGTCACTGTTAGAATCTAGGACTTGACAGACATTTTTTGTTTAGGATCAGCTAGTGACTTCAGACAAGTTTTGTAAGGTGCATTGTTTCTCCCACAGTGAGCTACTGTCATCAAGAAAAAGCAGCATAGATGGCAGATGAGAGCCCAAAGCTCTAACGTTTCTATAAACATTATTTATGAAAGGAAGCAGAGGCCACATCGGGCTCATGTTTGCTACTTCATGATTTAACAGGTGTACCCCAGCCCATGTGCCACATGTGCCCTGGGACAGCTGTGGGTGTGACCCAACATAAGATTGGGACTGTACTTAGAACACTTTAGAAAGTGTTCTCAGGAGCCGGGTGGTGGTGGTGCATGCCTTTAATCCCAGCACTTGGGAGGCAGAGGCAGGCAGATTTCTGAGTTCAAGGCCAGCCTGGTCTACAGAGTGAGTTCCAGGACAGCCAGGACTACACAGAGAAACTCTGTCTCAAAGAAAGTGTTCTCAGAAATTTTCTTTTGAAAAAATTTTACACTGTTTTCAAGAGTTTGTCGCAATGTCAAAAGGTTGGATACACCTGAAAGTGTTAATTGTTTACTAGAAGTGTAGCAGAATAAAAAGGAAAAAAAGAAAAAAGAAAAAAACCTAAGCATCAGAGCAGGAGCAAGAATTCCAGCCTGAGTTTCCACATGACCAGAAACACAGCACTTTAGGTTCCAGACCTTTCTAGCACAGTGGGTGAGGTGTGGGGCCTCAGGCTCCTAGAAGCTGCTCCATATATATGGTGTGCTAGGCACTCTCCATGTGCAGCAGGCTGTGTGTGGAGCCCTCTGTGCTCCGCTACAGTGCCTCTGAGATCTCACCCTAGCCTGTTGGTTGCAGGCTAGGAGGGTCCTCCCATTATCTGGGGAGGGTCTAATGCCCTCAGACTGATGAGCCTTCTTCACTCCACCAGTCATCTCCTCTGCTTGGGCCTCCTTCCTCTAGATCCCAGAGTGCTTGCCACTTCTTTTTTATAGATAAGGTCTTAATATGTAGCCCTGGCTGGCCTGGATCTTGTTAAATGGACCTAATTGACCTCGAACTCACAGAGTCTCCCTGTCCTTGTCTCCTGAGTGCTGGAATTATAGGTGTGCACCATCATGCCCAGCCCCACTTCTTTCTGACATTGAGGCAATTATCTCTTGGCAGATAATTATCCAGCTAAAGTCTACATAGCCACTATGCACTGTAGGGTGTGTGTGTGTGTGTGTGTGGTGTCACTACAGTAGATTGAAACACTTTGGTCTCCTTGACAGAACATGTGACACTCTAAGTGAAGCTTAGGAGACCCCTACTCTCACAGAGACTCTTCAGAATTCTTAGGGAGAACTCTAAACTCCACGGTGACTCTCTCCCATCTGCTCTGACCTCTCACAGCCCTGAGCACATGCAGCCCCGGCCAGCTGCCCTGCTCCTCAGTGGCTTTCAGCTGACAGCTCACAGGATTTTGTACTTTGAGAGCAATGATGCCAGACTCTTGATAGTTCCTTTGTGGTCATGTTTTCCCAGAGAGACAAAGAGCTCCTAAAGGCCGAGTTCCTCCTGGTCTACCACGACTGCGTGCTCCCTCTTCTGCATTCTACACTGCTGCCCCCCTTTAGGTGGGCTGAGGAAGAGACAGAGGCTGCTAGATGGAAAGCCATTGCCGACTTTCTCAGGCAGAGCCGAGAGAACGAGGGTTCCCTGAAGGCTCTGCTGTCACCAGACGGAGTTCACAAACCATTTGACCTTTCGGAGCAGACCTATGACTTCTTGGGTGAAATAAGAAAGAACTCAGGCTGATGGCAGCCATGGCTCCCAGCTCCGTTGGACCCAGTGAGCTCCCCAGGATGTCCTGCCTCAAACAGCAGAACCAAAAGAAACAGACTGGTTAGAACTTGGGTCATATTCTTTTGTGTACAAATAATATTTTCAAAGAACTATCTAATAATTTGATTGCATGTAAAGCAATAAAATAAATTTTATAAGGAATATTGTTATATCTAAAACTTTTTTTCAATACAGCAGTTATTTAAGTGTCAACCTGAAGGTACAGATGTCTATAGAGGCAGTTTTTAGAAAAGGTTGAATTTGTGATTATCCAAGAAAGTGAAAATGTGATCCACTAACTGGGAAAAGATATTTCCAAGTCTTAAGACTGATACAAATGTAATGTCAAGGGCGGGGCTCGGTGGTAGAGCGCTTCTCTGGTTCATGCAAGGCCCTGAGCTCCAAACCCAGCATTGCAAAGACAGTCTAATATCAGAATATATGAACTGCTGAATATTGCTAATGATACTTATAGGCTATTCAGAGAAATTGTGTTATTAGTCATTTAATTCAGTCTGATGTTTGGATTGCTTTATCCCTGGTTAGAGCACATGCAGAATCCTTAGCTTTTAAAGTCAATATAAAAAGTTCTCTGTCAAAACAAAATTTTTCCCATGTTGAAGAGTTAAGCTGACATGGCTTTTCATAGAACACCCAGGTCTTAGTGCATTTCAGATATACTCTCAAAAGTTGCCAAATGTCTCAAATCTTTATTGTTAACAGTAGTAGTATTAGGTATCCCTCGGGTGCCTAGCCGTGCTGTCAGGTGACCTGGGTAATAATGAGCACCAGTTGGCTTTGCTGTGGACCTGATCATGGTTGTCAGGGCTCTGCATTAGTTAGGTGGTCCTCTGAGCTACTGTGGGATGTAGGTTCTGATCCATAATACTGTTGAAGAGGTAGACCAAGCAGGTTACATGACTTGTATAAGGTCAGAGCTGGTCAGTGGTATAGCTGATGTGCCGTGTATCATGTCTGTAGTGATAGTTTTGGCATCTGAGTTTCTTTAAAAAACACAAATACGGGAATGTATTTTTGTTTGGATCCCAGGTGTGGGATATGGGGCTGCTTCAGATTGTCCACAGCAGCTATGATTTGCCTCATGCTCTAGTAGGGGTGTGATTTTAACAGCGACAGACAGTTTCTGCAACTGTGTGACATTTGGAATTCTGAGGACTTTTCAGAGATATATCCTCTAAGTGCTAGGACCCCAAGAGGTAAGGCTGTTAGTGCTAGTGGTAGGTTCTTGGTTGGTAGTTGGTTGCTGGTTACTGTTTGTTAAGGAGTCTTGTGCAAAGAAGAAACAGCAAGACAAAGAAGTTAGATATCCTAACAGCAAAGATCAAACTTGCCCCAAGGAACTTGATGCCCCTAATCAGCAGGAAGTAGTCTAAGGATAATGTTGCTTCTTTCCTCTCTAACCTGTTTTCTCTCCTACCTAGTGGTAGGGGCTGAAAGGGTGGGGCAGGGTGGAAAGAAGAACCCATCAGGTGGCTGTCTCCAGCTACACATGTCACCGGCCTGCTGCCCTGTGAAGTGTATTCGTTAAAAGAAAAAAAAAATGTGCTAATAAAATTTAAGAAAGGTATTTAAGGAAAAGGTTGGAATGAAGAAGAGACCAACCTGAACTGTTAGAGTCCCCCAAATGCATTTTAACAATGTATTTCCTTATAAGAGACCTTTATTATTGGAAATTTGTTATATTAAGACACTTCTGAGCTGTTCTGACTTCCACTAGGCCTATGTTCTTAAAGGTCCCACACTGGGACTGAGCCTCCAACCTGTGGAATCTAGGGAGACATACTTAAATTCTATCCAAACCACAGTGGGCCTTGAGCTCAGAAATTAAAATGGTCTGGCAGGATTCCTGGCCCAAAATATGACAGACAAGTGGGAACTTGGCCTTGAAAAAAACAATTCACTGCGCCCCTCTGTGTTACCCCTCTGTCCTCAGTGACAGGTAGGGGCTGAAAAGAAGACACCTTTTCTGCCCATCATTCTCAGGCCACTCTTCTCTTTCCAAGGGTCTCTCCAGCTATTGTTCCCTGGAAACCCTGCCTAGTCAGATGTACACAGGGATTCCGGGGACCCTCCTACCCAGCCATAGAGTCATCCCCTCTTAGTCTTCTGAAGGTCTGTTTTTAAAAGAATCTAAGACCACATCACTACTACCCACTGCCAGGTCAGATTTTTTTGTAGAACCATGGTGTGTTTGTGTATCTGTCTGTTTGTGTGTCTCTGTCCATGGTGTGTTTGTGTATCTGTCTGTTTGTGTGTCTCTGTGTGTGCGTGCCCGTGGCCTCTGTGTGGATCAGGAAGTGGGGGTGGTTTTTTGTTTCATTTTTGTTTCTTCATGATGGACTCTTTGATGTTATAATATATATATGTGTATATATATATATATATATATATATATATATATATATATATATATATATCATACATACATACATACATACATACATACATACATACATACATAGGTGTTTTTTAACTAGTTGGCTTATTCTTCGCTGGTGCCAGACATTTGGGATGTGAATAAATGCTGGCAAGATCCTTTTGGTGGATGTAGAGCCAGGAGAAAGAGCCACTTTCAGAGCTCTCAGGCTATCTTCCCTGCTCATACTGTGTGTCAGGAGTTGATGGCTGTGGACAGTTTCATAGTTTTTGACACACGGAGAAAAGACAAAGACTGCCACAAACAGTTTAGGTGATGTTGGACCAGAAAGGGAGGGACACAGAGAGTCGGCCTCACTAGAGGGGATAGTGCCATGGGGTGGCATAACCCTGCCTGTGAGAAACTTCTCCTTCCTTTCAGTCAGTGGAATCTTGTTTTTTCAGCAAAACCTCTCTGGCTTTTTAAATGTCACTTTTTAGCTTCCAAAACAGGAAAGGGTTGTCAAGGAGCCAAAAGCATCCTGGAAACAGTCCTGGTGTCTGTGTGTGTGTGTGTGTGTGTGTGTGTGTAGAAAAGAGGCATAACAGCGGGCTGAGTTAGGCCTGCAGGGGAGAGGAGTGTGAAAGGTCAGGCAGGAGAAGCCTTCTCCACAGAGTTCTACCTGGAAGGTGAGGATACTCCCTATATCAGAGCCATAGAAACTAAATCACAAGGCCATTCTTCCCCAGACTCAGACACACTAGCCTCTTTATTACTGCCTTTTAGAATGTGTGTGTGTGTGTGTGTGTGTGATATGCTCATTTAGAGAGAGTGTATAATGTTCTGAGGACAACCTCGGGTGCAGTCCTAGAGCACATCATTTGGGGAGGGTCTTTTGTTCTCTGCTCTGTTATACAAGGCTAGCTGGCCTTGATCCTTCTGGAATTCTCCTGCTTCTGCCTCCCAACTCAGATGCATAGTACAGCTGGCTTTATGTGGGTCCTGGGGATCTGAACCCAGGTCTTTATACTTTCCCAGCAAGCCCTTTACTCACTGAACTGTTTCCTTAGCCCCTCTTGTCACTGCTCAAATGTTCTATCAAGTCTGCTGGAGGTCCCTATCTCTGGGGGCTTGAGATGAGATGGCACTAACGAGCAGGGAGGCTCAGGCTTCCATGATTCCAGGGTTTTGTGTACTCCTATGAAGTCTCTGGATGAGCGTTCCCATGCCCAGGGCAGCCTTGCCTGCCCATCCCAGGAGCATCTTGGAAAGCCATTATCTCTACAAAGGAAAAAAAGGAGCAAAGGTGTTGTCTTCAAGGGAAGGCTTTGTCAGTCTGCAGTGTGGTAGGATATCCGTTGCAGGGTCTCCACACTTCCTCTTGTGTAAAGTATTCCCAAGGCAGAGGAGTTCTCTGGCAGGGACAATGATCAGACCTGCTTGTTGGCTCACTGCAATGTATTCTGTTTCCTCAATTCAAAGAGGTGGGGACAGAACTGCACTTCCTTAGATGCCTGCACATCTGAGGGGTGTCACTGTGTATCCCCTTATTTACTCAGAATGTTGCTGGGACAACTACTATCCTACCAAGCTGAGCGCTGTCTCTATCCTAACTTCCAGCATACACAAGTGGGCAGGAACCACAGGAAACACCCTCAAAGGGAGAGTATGAAGGCTGTGAGGTCCTACAACGGTGTCTCATTTTTATGACATTTAAATTCTAACATGGGCTGTGGCCGTAGCTCAACTGCTGCATAAACACAAGGACACATAAAAAAAAAATGCCAAGCATAACAACAATGTGGAAAGCTCTGCCTGGAGAGGCCCAGGCTGGCAGCAGCCTCCGGGACTTACTGGCAGGGCAGTCCAGCCGACTCAGTGAGCTCCAGGCCACAGAGAGACTCTAAAAGCAAGGTAGACAGCATCTGAGGATGTGCTCTAGGCTCCATGTGCACATACATACATAAACGTACATTCAGTCAACTCCAATAGTTCTATAACTGGGGCATTTATGACCCAATGGCAGTACAGTCAGCAATACGTGTACAACACACATTCCTGTCTGGATGCTCCCTCTCCAAACCACTACCTGACCTTGGAGCCATCTCAACTACTACATCCAAAATTGTTTCGGGACCACATATATCTGATAACACTGTCCCTGGAAATCCAGCTTGCCAGCTGAACTCCTGCTATCTAGCACAGTAATCACATTAGCTTGGGGAGGAAGGAATGAGGGACAAGGGAATGGTCAGAGCAATTGCCACACAGGTAGGACACTGGTGGCCTATAGCATGTGACTCAGCGATGACTGGCACTGAATGTGGGCTGCAGGCAGCAGTATAACATTGAAATCATTAATGAGGTGCAGCTCACACTCGGGACTTTGGTAGCTTACTCTGGGTTAGTCAGTTTCTATAGTCTACAGGCATTTTGGACCTTACCCTACCACTGCCAGCAAAGATTAATGCAGAACTTTGTTCTTTCCCAGAGGCCAACCTGGAGGCTATCAAAATAGCAAGAGGAGGAGGAGGAGGAGGAAGAGGAGGAGGAGAAAGGGGGAAGGGGGAGAAAGAGGAGAAGGAGGGGAAAGGTTGTTGCTAAAATCTTTATGACTGGAGAAATGAGATGTTCATTGTGGATCCTTCGTGCCACCAGGCACCATTCCAGATAGCACAGTGTCCCACTGCAAGAATACCCCTGATCTCCTGAAGCTCACGGCCTAAGGAAGGGTAAGGGACAAGGGTCAGGGACAAACGGCAATGAGCAGTAAATGAGCATGAGAAATTCCCGGTTGTGGTAAGAGTGAGCAGAGAATTAACACGCGATGGTAGGGTTTATACTCAGCTCGAGCCAAGGATAGTCTGCCATCCCTTGACCACTGGCTGCAACTGAGACCTTTGATCAGGACTCAACAGAAACAAGGGAGAGGGAGGGTAGGGAAAGAAAAGCAGAATTCAAAATATTACCATGCTTGTGGTGACCCTCCTTCTCCCTCCTTTCCTCCTCCTCCTCCTCTTCCTCCTCTTCCTCTTCTTCTTCCTCCTCCTCCTCCTCCTTCTTCTTTCTCTCTCTGTCTCTCTCTCTCTCTGTCTCTCTCTCTCTCTCTCTCTTTCTCTCTCTCTCTCATTATCTGTTTGGTGTTTGGGTTGGTTGGGATTTTTTATTTTTGTTTGAGGCACAGCCTCACTCTGTAGCCCAGGTAGGCCTTGATCTCATGAGTAATCCTCCTGCCTCAGCCTCTCACGTTCTGAGATTGTAGCTGCAAACTATCATACACACCCTACTTCCTCATTTTTTCCCCTCTGGTACCTTCCAGGCAGGACACAGAGGCCATGTTCTGGACAGTGAACTGAGGCCAGAACTAGACATAGGCTGCAAAGACATCTCCAAAAGTGGTCTTTAATGCCTGACCTAACAAACAGAAAGAGCCCTCGGAACTAGAAAGAGCATGCAAAGCCGCAACAAAATCCCTAACAGAAACAACTGGAAGGAAGGCTTTGCTTGGCTCACTGTTTGATGGGCAAAGCATGATTATGAGAACATAGGGTTCTGGCCACACTGCATCCCAGGCAGGAAGCAGAGATGGATGCTGGTGTTCAACTCACCCTCCCCTTTATATTTAGGGTGAGATCCTATCCATGGGATGCTGTCACTACATCTAGGGCAGGTCTTTCTACCTCAACCCAGTGTAGAAGCCCCCTCACAGGTGATCCTGGAGGTAGTTTGTCTCCTGGGTGACACTAGATTTTTTTCTGGTGGTGATCAATACTATGAAAGCAAACTCCTGGAAAGGAACCATGACTACAAACACTGGTTGACTGTTTGGGATTGCAGTGGTGTGGAGAGGGCAGAGTGCTGCAGGCCCAGAACCCAGTTACATCTTATCCTATCTCTTAGCCTTAGCCCTCTAAACAGCCATGTCCTTGCCCACCACTGTGTCAGACCTAACATCCTGTGATTAACAGATAAAAACCTTTGGGGATTAACTTAGCAGACCACTGGTTTCTACCAACTCAAAGGCTAAAGACATCATCAGACAGCGTCTAGAGCCTGTAGGAGAGATTTGCTTCTCCAAGTATTTTAAAATTACTTCAATTTATGACCACCTATGTTCTGCAGCTATAAGACTGTGAAACACAAACCCTGGAATACCTAACTCTGTGTTTCAGGCCATGGGCACTCAAATTTGGCTCCAGAACAAAATATCTCTTACTCCTTTTGAGGTGAAAGCTATATTTTTTTACATCAAAATATTAGCCCCCAAACCTTTGTGTACCTTTCCTGCCCCAGCCCCACTCTAGAAGGTGTTAGAACAATCACAGCATGGAGAGGGCACAAGAAAATCACCCCATAAAATAGTCCATATGGCCTGAACTCACCCCAAAGCTGACCATAAACAAAACACCAGGAAACCAGAGTGTCCAAGGCTTGGCCTTGGGTTCAAAGCTAGCATAGTGCCACAAAGCCTTCAAAACTGTTCCAACATTGAAACCACAGCCCATAGGAGACACAAAGCCCATTGGCTGGTAAGACTCATCAGTACTCAAGACAGGATTTAAACAAGATGCAAATCCCACGACACAAGATTCCTAATGTCCATGAGACAGTCCAAAATTACTAGACCTTTGAAGACTGGGGAAAATATCAACATCTGTAAGAGGAAATGACAAAAAGAAAACCAAGAACTGACAAGTCTAAGACAACATAGTTATTAGAACTAAGGCATTAACGTGACTGTCATAACCATTCTCCAACAAGTCAGGGCAAATACATTTGCAACCAAGAGAAGACAAACCATTTCAGCTGCCCCAAGCTCCCTACTGGTAGAATTTCCCTTTGCTGGAACTTGTGTATGTGCACAGCACTCTGTGAATTCACAGTATGTGAATATGTGTACACACAGATGCATGCTCTATCATGCTCTGACATATTCCCTTGAGGCAGGATCTCTCAGTGAATCGGGAAGAAGTCTTGCATCCAAAGAGAGCACCAGTGATGATCTGTGTCTTTGTGTCACTGGAATTTGTTTAGAAACTGCTCTAGGAAGTACAATGTGCGTAGTTAACTTCACAGTCTAGTCAGAATTACTACTTTCTAGGCCAGTGAGATGACTTATCAGGTAAAGGCACTGTCCCTCAAGCCTGATGGCCTAAGTTCAATCCTTTGTACCCGTGTGTATCTCTTATTCTGCCCTACATTTCCCGATGCACGTTTGTAATGTACATTTCCCACATACATTACAGTCACATCAAAGGGGGCCACAGCCCCAAAGAGAGACATGGTGTTTGTGTGTGACATTCAGAAACAGTGGATGGCTTTGGATCCATCCTGTCAGCAATGTGAGGACCTGAACTCTAGGACTTGGAAAAGATCAAGGACAGGCTGTCTAAGGCTTGCTAATGAGACCTTTGCCTTTCCCTGCAATGCCTTGGCTTTAAGCTTCCTGTATCCAAACTCTGCTGGCCACTCCAGACCAGTCAGAGCTAACCCACTACTTCTCCTACCATGCCCAGGTCAGGCCCTGGAATTCCCTGCTGTTGCTAAGGAAAAAGACACAGAGCTCTTGTGCAAGATATCCCCCAGTCCTCGGAACAACTCTTCCATGCCTCCTCTTCGCCTCCTGAGGAGGCTTTCCAACTGGCCTACTGGAGCCAAAGAGGGGAGGAAGAAGACTCTAGGATGCCAGACCTTCCCTCAGGGTGGTGGAAAAAACTCAAAGGTTAGTGGGTTGGTAAAGAAGAAAGTGGCCCAGTCTCCAGAAAGGAACAGCTTTGGATCTGGAAGCACAGCCCAGCAGCCAGCCCCAGGCTCTACTCAGGAAGGAACTGCCTGGCCCCAGCCCTGTGTCCTAGCTGGACTAGGAAGACAGGAGAAGAGGACCTAGGAGAGATTCAGAGTCCCTGAGGAGGGGAGGTGAAAACCAGGCTGCTGCTCCAATCCTTCAATTAGAATCTGAGGACAAAGGCAGATGCTGTTGTGACAGCTCTGTGACCTTAAGTGGAAAGGTACAACATAGCCACGTGGTGGTGGTCTAACTGAGCTCCAGAAGTGTCTGTAGGTGGCTAACCACACAGTAGGTCCTCAATAAATGGTTTTTATTTTAGCAAAAAAGCCCTTGCTTACACTCTGAGCACAGAGATCATCAGGGCATACATACAAAGCTGTTTCTTTCACACAATGTCATTCATCTCTTCTGGAGCCGTTTGCTCCAGCATTCAGAAGTTTCTTAGCAGGGAAAGTCTAGAAAGAGTCTGATCCTGTCCCCTCTCCTGGCTGGCCACAGTGCACAGAAGGACCAGTTCCACTGGAACCTTTCTTTTCCCCTCCCAGGCGACGTCCCTCTGACCGATGGGTGTGTCTGTCGGGCAGGCAGGAGGTGATTCTTGAACAGCTGCGGGCGCCGGCAAGTGCCTTGGAGTAAAGAGGCCAGCATAGGTGACAGCATGGCCTCCCGGGACACACCGCCGGCCACCAGCTACGCCCCACCCGATGTGCCCTCGGGGGTCGCCGCCTTGTTCCTCACCATCCCCTTTGCCTTCATCCTACCGGAGCTGGTGAGTGTAGCTGCCCCCACCTGCGGGGAGGGAGGGGCGGAATCGGCGGGAAACTCTCGGCAAACAGGGAAAGCGACCCTAGCTACAGGCTCCCACTTTCCCAGTTGTCCACTTGACCCCAGGCTGGGTTCCTCTAGAGCGAATTTTCCTCTTTCCCAAAGGATGAGGAGCCATCCCCAGGGCACTTGCTTGCTGGAGGAGTCCAGCCATCTTCTAGACTACCCAAACCCCTAAGAAAATTCTATTACCTGGTTTCTTTCCCCCCTGGCTGCTTGCACTTTCCTAAGTTCAAAGAACTAGGGGACTCTCTAAAGGGTCTTCTGAAAGAAGGTCTCCCAGTGTTTTCTCAAATCACATCAGCTGACTTTGAACTTTGATTTATGTGTACTCCCTGCCGAAGAGAGCTCATGACAGCATCGTCCATAAAACGATCCGAACCGCCCCGGTTACTCTGGAAAACTTGTTGTTGCCTGACTCTGGGACACTACACAGCAGAACTGGGCACTAGTCCCCGCCAGCACTCAGCAGAGCATTCAGTAGAAAACAGGTTCCCTCGCTGGCTCCTGGCTCCTGTTCCCATCCACCTCCCCCACTCCCTGTCAAGCCTCCTGTAATATCTAGTTTATGGGTGAGATTTCTTCCTAGCCCTGGATTTGACCATGCTGCCTCTGGGCTGGGAGGAAGACTTGGAGTAGGACTGCTTACATAAAATGGGTGTGGCCAACCCATTCCCTTCTCTTGGTCTTCCTGGAAGGTTAAGTCCTATTGAGTGACCTTTAGGCAAATTGATTAAACAACAGTCATTCTTATCAATCAAGAAAGGGAAGCCAGGCTTGTGGGTCCCACAGGTGGGTGGCCTTGATAGAGACTCCACCTAAGAGGCAGCTTTCTTCCAGCGCCAATCCCCCATACACGTGGGCATTCTGCCAGGCTGATCGTGTCCCGAGCTCTGTGTGCCTGGCCCTGGGTGTGGGCCTCACTTTTGAACAGCTTTGGATGACAGATTGGCTCTGCCACATTCTACAGAGCAAGCGCTTATCAGTCACGCTAATCTCGGCAGAGGAGTGGCTACCTCCCGGGGTCTCCGTGGCTGGAGAGAGGCTTGGGAGCGGGTTTTTGTTGTTGTTGTTTTTCCTGAACAGTTAGAAGGCAGCACTGTTGTCCCAGCCAGATGAGGGAGGGGTCCAGGCCTGTCACTGAGAGTTGCCACTGGAAGAAGGCTGGATGCCTGAGGCAGGAAAGCAGCCAGGTAGAGAGTTGTCACTAGAGGTGCTGATAGGTGTCCCCACCTGTCCTCCTGTAGTTGGATTCCTGGAAAAGTACTTTCATGGGACTTTGAGGGGATGAGGTCATTGTCATTGATTTGATTTTCTTGACTTATTTTTAAATAATTTTAGATTTCTCCTAAAGCCATGGTGGCAGTACAGGAAATCTGCTCCTCACTCTGAACCCCACAGGTCTCTCCAAACCAGGAAGTTAACATTAGCACTCTGCCATTGACCATTGTTGTTCTGTTTGCTCATTTCCCCACTAATATCCTTTCCCTAGCCCAGGATCCAGGTCAAAACTCCTGATTGTGCTGGCTGTCCTTTCCCCTCCAGCCGGGGGTGGTTCCTCTGCCTCGTCTTGGTATTCTGCAGAAAGCACTGGCCAGCTATTATGGATCCTTGTTGTAGTTGGCCTTGTCCTACGTTTGCTCGTTTACTCGCTGTAGCTCAGGTTTTAATTTGTAAGTCATCTTCATTCACTGATGAAAACTCAGAAAATGCAGAAATGTGTTCACAGATGGAGCACATGCATTATCTCTGTATGTGTGTGCATGTGCATGTGAGGACGTGTATGAGTCTGTGTCTGAGTATGTGTGAGTGTGTATATGTGTGTGAATATGTGTATATGTGTGTGTGCATCTGTGTATGTGT
>JANHMN010000002.1:191021472-191033551 GCA_030674055.1 Rhabdomys pumilio | reverse complement strand
TATGTGTGTGAATATGTGTATATGTGTGTGTGCATCTGTGTATGTGTGTGAATATGTGTATATGTGTGTGTGCATCTGTGTGAATATGTGTATATGTGTGTGTGCATCTGTGTGAATGTGTATGTGTGTATGTGAGTGTGTATGCATGAATATATGTGTGAGTATGTACATGTGTATGCATGTATGTGTGTGCATGTGTATGAGTGCATGTGTGTGAGAGAGTGTGTGTCTGTATCTGAGTGTGTATAAGTGTGTATGTAAGTGTATGTGTGTGTGAGTGTATATATGTGAGTGTGTGTGAGTGTTTATATGAGTATGTATGGTGAGTATATGTGTGTGTATGTGTGTGCATGTGTGGGTGAGTGTGTGTATGTATGTGTGTATGTGAGTATGTATGTCTGTATCTGAGTGTGTGTTGAGTGCATTATTCTGCACATGCTTCTTATACCTGCTATAAGCGTGCCCAGAAGAACTCCATATGTGCCTATATGGAGGATGGAGAAGGGAGGGGAAAGGTCAAATTTTGATGTCTTGGGCAGAAGAAGCTGGGAAGATGTTATGTGTGCTGAACCAGTTTGTTCCAGGCCCTTCTTTGGCTCTGGTGCTCTGATGTGTTTTCCCTCTGCTGTCCACTGAGACAGTGTAAAAGCACCATGCCTCCAGGTACCCCTGACCCTTTAGTCTTCTGGTCTGAGACAAAAGTCTACATAGAACGCATTAGAAGGCAGGGAGGCCAGGATACTTCTGCAGAGCTCAGAAAGCAGAACTCAAGAACTAGGGTGCAGTGATTCCACAGTAGGGTAGCTCTGGGTGACATTGACACATGGTGTGTACAGTGACCTCTCCTAACCACCATGTGCATATGAGTCAGTGTGTGTGTGTGTGTGTGTGTGTGTGTGTGTGTGTGTGTGCGTGTGTGTGCGCGTGTATGTGTGTGTGTTGCACTACATAGAAACCAAGAGTGGGCAGATTCATTGTCAGATCAAATCAGACAAGCTCTCCCTTGCTAGCCATGAGCCACCTTGGCTGTTGAGGAGGCACAGCCTCTAGCTCTTTGTGGTTCTTGAAGATGACAGCAAAAGTAACTCAGGCTCCCAGTAGCCTACTCTAGTGACCTTTGACCATTGCCTACAATGCTTTTATCTCCCAATCTTCAGCATTAAAACTCACATTTAAAATGTTTTGTTCTGTGATCCTGATGGTTCTAACAGGAATGTGTATCCCCTGCATCTCCTCAGTGGCCATATCTTTCTTAACCAGCATTGTTTTCAATCCAGGAAAAATGAGGTTGGGAAGACAGATCTCCCATTTGGAGTAGATTTATCTGAGAGCAGCCGGGGTTCAGAACTGTCCCGTCACACCAAAGTCTGCCTTTCGCTACTCTCTAGATTTCCCCAACCCATCCCACTTCCTCACTATTCCAAACAGTCTCTCAGAAATCAGCATTTTTACACGATAATTATTTTAGTTCAATAACGTTATATACAGAAATGTAACTGAACAGTATATGACTTTGGGGACCCACTCGTCCCGAGAAGCATGATGTTCTTGGCATATATCTGAGTTGCCTGAATCCCTAGTTTGTTCCTTTTTAGTGCTGAATGCTAGCCCTTGGTAAGGATTTAGCATAATCTAACCCAGCTCTGTTGAACGTTCCCTGTTCTAGGCAGTTTCAAAAAGAGCTGCTATTGGCATCTTGCTTAAGCTTCTGTTGAGGGCCATCTTCACTTCTCTGAGGAGAATCGCCTGAGAGTAACTTGCTGGGTAGAACAGTAGATGTCTGTTTTGTTATTATTGTGAGACTAACAAGTTGTTTTGCAGGGTGGCTGGGAAAAAAATTGGCTGTTTTACATTTTTGTTTCATCACTAGCATGGCATGAAACTTTAACACACCTGAGATTTTGTTCAGTGTGGTGGTGAATCTAGATTTCTTATTTGAAAGTACAACTTTACAAGAACCTCTTGAGGGTGAGGAACCTTTCACTCAGTGGGTTTTAAGATGAGGATAGACCTCCATTTATTTTTCCCACCCCATGCAGAGTGTGGGCATCCAATTATGCCAACACTAGGGGCTGAGCCTGGGGTGGGCAGGACAGATAGTCATACCTCTCTCTACAGAGCCAGTGTTTGTGAGAACAGAGGGCCCACCCTTCGTGACCCGAGTGACTTCTGAGCTCTTTGGCAAGCTGAAAAGTGGAAGCTGAGAGCTCACCCCAGTGGCTGTCCCTGGGGCGTGCTTTATAAATGAAGGCCTGAGGGAGTCATCTGAACATTACCCTTCTCATTAGTTGACTCTTTAATTAGATTTTTGCCTAATTAAAAAGCAGAAGGTGAGAAAATTCTTAGAGAGTCAGCTAGTTAAAAGGGGAGGAGGCCTGAGCTCAATGTTTGATGTTGGGAGCTCTCCTCCTTCTACCCCACTCCCACCATGGGTGGTTCATCTCTAGGTGTTACCCTAAAACCCCAGTTTCACCCTGACCCCAATCTGCTCGCTTTTTCTATTTAGCTATGTTTAAGAGTTTGTTTGAAACTGCAGAACCCAGCTAGAGCCAACCCTGCTGGGACTGAAAGTGACCAGGTGGTCTGCAAGGAGGAATTAGGGGCTTTCCTTAAAAGTTGGGTTTTCTGCCCCTAGCTGTCCCCTCTCCCCTTCCAATGGCCCTGGCTCATGCAAGCAGCTCAAGGAAAGCCTGTCCCTCACAGACTGACTTTATCACTTCTCCTGTGGCCTCAGCTTGAGCTCCAGGCTCTGTTCTACGGTGACTAAAAACAAGAAAGGAGACTGGGGCATGGTGGATAAAATGGTCATTGTGAAAGCATGAAGACCTGAATCCAGACCCTCAGCACTCAGGTCAAAGCTGAGAGGAGCAGCACCTGCAACCCCAGCATTGAGGGGCAGATGAGTGGAGCTGGGGGCTCACTGGCAACTAGAATAGCCAAAGCATCAGACTGTGTGTTCAAGGAGAGATGCTTATCTCGAGAGAGAGAGAGAGAGAGAGAGAGAGAGAGAGAGAGAACAAATGAACCAGGGATATCTCAAAATTAATTAATTAATTATTTTTGAAAAACCATTAAGGAACACATCCCAGGGTCAAACATCTGCCTTCCAAAAGGAAGCACACTAGACCAAACATGTATGTAAACACACACACACACACACACACACACACACACACACACACACACGAGAGCACCCCAAGGTTATAGATGCAATTCAGAGAATAGTAAGCACAGGAAGAGACCACTGCCCACCTCCCATCCCTCCACCCCCGAACCCCCAGTTAGGGGAACAAAAGGCAAGCAGTGTCTGGTACTTAAACTCTGAAAGAAGCGCCTAGATCAATGC
Source organism: Rhabdomys pumilio (assembly GCA_030674055.1). Taxonomy (NCBI): domain Eukaryota; kingdom Metazoa; phylum Chordata; class Mammalia; order Rodentia; family Muridae; genus Rhabdomys; species Rhabdomys pumilio. The sequence goes on along the minus strand of JANHMN010000002.1, from coordinate 191,030,205 downwards.
CTAGAGGGGCTCTCGTGAAACAGTCAGGGACCATGGGGGCCTAGGGGTGAACCAGATGCTTCTGGAAAGAAAGAGACAATACTGGAAAAGGTCACAGAAAGAGCCCACTCCTTGCTTCTCACTAGACTCTGTCCAACATCCCACTACCAGACCCTGACAAGGATGCCGCAGAAAGTCCATGCCCTAAGGAAAATGAAGGAGTAGGAACCTAGCAGAGACACACTGGGAAGCTGACTGTTCTGCCCCGCATCCTACCTCTCTCCCTTCTTACTCCTTGGAAACCTCTAGGTCTGTTCTGGCCACATGATTCAACTAAAGCACCAGCATCTTTCTGTAAATAAATGTCTGTCTGTCCGTACAAGCAAGACAGACAGCTGTGGTCAGTTTAGAGGGTCAGCAGGTTACAATGACTTCATATGCATAGCAGGTTTGAAGAAAATAACCTGGGACCAGGATCAGAGGGCCCAGGATGGAGTCTCACAGTTAAGAAGGGCTAGCCTGGATACTCGATTCATTCTACCATTCCCAAGCGGGTTTTCCCCAAGTCAGGGCAGAGGTGGGGGAGTCAGGAGAGTTTCCTGAGGGTTGTCCAGATCAGCGAGTGGAGGAAGCAGGCTAGAGCAAAGAGGAAGTCCAAGATCTTTGGCCTTTGTTTCCAACTGCACGCTGGTCCCTGCCTCTGCCAGTCTTCCTTTTTGACCCCCACCCCCCATGCCTGCCTGCCTCACACCTGCAACTCATCGGGTCCTTCTCCATTTGGATTCCAGATTCCCACTGCCTGGCCACAGCAAAATACCCCCAGATGGGCCCCCAGAGTAGAGTCTCAATGGCTTCCCATCCAGACATCCAGACTCTAGATTCTAGAGTCTAGAACACTGGTTCTCAAGCTGTGGGTTGCAATCCCTTTGGGAGTTGAACGACCCTTTCACAATGATCACCTAAGACCATCAGAAAACACAGAAATTTGCATTACAATCCATAACAGTATCAAACTTATAGTCATAAAATAGCAACGAAAATAATTTTACAGTTGGGCATTATCACAACATGAAGACCTGTATTAAGAGCCACACATTGGGAAGGTTGAGAACCACTACTCTACGGTGTTCTGATCTATTTCAGACAAGCCCATCTAAGACTCCTGCCGTGGATGGGTTTTCTGAGCTTTTCTTTTTGATTCTGCCTCTGAAGGGTTTATAACCCTCAACTCCTACCCATCTAGATGCCCTCTCTGCCCAAGTGATTTCTTTAAATATCATCTTTAATAACACAGTTTTGTGCCAGGGCTTTGGGTCAGCCTAGGATGGAGAGGAATGTGGGGAATGGATATGGGGAGGGAAAATCCAAACAGACCTTCCCACCCACTCTCTAAGAGGACCTGGGAGGGAGCAGAGCTATTGTGGATGAAAATGAAGCAGATGAGCCTCTGTCCCATCAATCCAGGCTCCTGGGAGAAGGTCCACCTCACAGCTGGGCCACACTGACAGGCACAGAAGGGAACAGAAGGCATTGCCTGGTAAGCATTTCCAGAGATCTGTCTTTCTCAAGGTAGCTATGCTGCTTGGTACCGGCCTTCTGCCCTTGCTGGGAACAGGAAGACCTCAGGGCCCATTCCTGCCTCAGAAACTTAGGGCCCAGACAACAAGCAGGGAGGAGAGACAACGTGGAGGGTGGCAGTGAAGGTGTGCTGGGCTTTGGTAGGGTGGCTTTCTGGAGGAGGTGATATCAGTCTGGTCCCTGCCCTTGTAGGGTCTGGTCACAGCCGAGCTGAGGTAGTCTTGAGGGCATGTAGAGGAATCAGTGGGAAAACTTGGGGAGCCAGTGCCTGATGGGGTGAAAGAGAAGTGGTTGTCACAAAGGATGCCTGGGTTCCTGGAGACAGTGGGTGTCTAGAGCAGCACTGAGAATTTGCACAGAGGCATGAAATTAGTCACAGAGCCTGGCCAAAGGGAAAGAAGGAATCAGCCTATGTGTGAAACCTGGGGGTGGGGTGAAGCCTAAAATGAGGGGTACATTTAACTTCCTAAAATCCACAAATGGAGACGAAAAATGAGAAACAACACCCCCCCCAACACCTAGTGTTTTATTTTTAATTTATTTTTAAGAATTAGGAAAGAAAGTGTCTTTAGCCTTTGGGTAGATAAGAATTTTTTATCATTCTATTTCATATTACATTGTAAATCTGTGTAATTTGATCAATAAAACTCAGGTCAGTCTGAGTCTGAATGAGAGGGTGTGACCCAGGAGCAGGAAGCCCCCAGAGCAGGGAGGAAGTGCAGGCCAGTTTGCTTAGAAAAAGGCACAGCTCCAGGTTTCCTGGGCTTGCTGCCAGGTCTGGAGAGCACTCACTGGGCCCTTATGTGACTGTTCTGTAAGGCACAGTGGCCCATGGGGCTCCAGCCCACACAATCTGGCTATCTGGAGAGGCCAGAATAAGACATGGCCTCATAGGAGACCAGGCAGTCTGGGCAGGCAATTTCCTGCTAACCTTAAAGCCACAAAGAGAAAAATGTTCTCACCATGAGTCAGGGTAGAATGACTCAGAATTTGTAAGAGTCCTGGGTGTTATTTATTGAGCATGGAAGTGTCATACAATGATTGATGTTTTGGGGCTCTGATGGAGGTATCTGAGTGAGTTCCTTGACTTGTCAGAGCTGTGTCCTCCCGAGAGCCAGAAGCTTCAGAACGGCTTCCTAGCCAGTGTGTCAGGCTAGACTCAGCATTCTGTGAGAGCTAATGTCTCTGAACTATCCACAGAGGCCCACAGTAGCAAGGCCTGCCCAAGAACACTCAGATACTCTGGATATGGCCAGCCAGCACTGCCTGTGGCCGCTGGCCTCCATCAAGGGCCATTCCTAGCCGGAGTCTGAATTGAGTGCAGTTCTTGTGTTAGTGACTAAACAAGTCAGGCCCCTCTGTTAAATGTACTTTCTAAATATCCTTTATTTTTCAGCTAAAACTTCTGGTGTGAATTGAGCAGGCTCAGAGGCTTTCCTGTCCATCACTTTAATCTTTGCTTATGTGTTCTGAGATTTTGAGCTAAACACCACCTGCCCCCAGCATAATGCATCTACTCTTTTCTCTTTAAATTAAGACCTTAAAACGAGCATGCTCAGAAATGGACCCACCCCATATGTAAGTTCCCTGACTAAAATCCCCAGGCTTTTTGGTTCAGACAGAGCTTTAGGCATAACTCCCAGAGCTCTCTTTGCCTGTTGCAGGTTGTAACTGTCCACTTTTATATCTTGGCTGTGATGCCTTTGGCTTTGCTTCCCTCCAAGAAGCCAACCCATTGCATTTGACAATGCGTCTCATGTAGAGATGACACACTCTAGGCCTCTCCCACTGCTCTGGCTTTCCCTCAGCTATATTTCCCTTTACTACCCTATGCCTGGCTCATATTTACCATCCAGGTCCTAGCATTTCTCATCCCCCCACCAGCCCTTCTACTCCCATGCTCAGTGCTACTGAAGCAGCCTTGAAGTTCTTATCACAGGATCACTGCTGTGAAGAAGAGCCATCCAGGGTATGCAGGCTGGGGCAGGATGCTACAAAAAAGCCTGTGGCTTAGAGTCAGGGAGGCATACCAAAAGATGGTCTTCCACAATAGACAGTGCTTCACACACAGAGAAAGATTTCCATGGCAACTGGTGTGTGTGTGTGTGTGTGTGTGTGTGTGTGTGTGTGTGTGTGTTAAAACAAAAGACTCAGGGAATACTATTTCCTTTTCCTTGGACACTGAACTCCCACACTTTCCACTCTGGTCTATTTGATTTCCTCATGCTGGTCAATGACCCCCTAACATCAATCATAACCTACAAACGGGTCCATATCTCAAAGCTCTGGTGGAGCCAGGCAGTGGTGGTGCACGCCTTTAATCCCAGCACTCAGGAGGCAGAGGCTGGTTGATCTCTGAATTTGAGGCCAGCCTAGTGTACAGAGCTATTTCCAAGACAGGCAAGGCTGCACAAAGAAACCCTGTCTTGAAAACAAAACAAACAAAAATTTTAAAAAAGAACGAAGGAAGAAGGAAAGAAAGCAAGCTCCCCCAGAGAGAGAGTGCTGAGAGTTGGGGAGTCTGTCCTTGCTAGAGGTGCTCCTCTCTGGAGTGGCTTGAAGGTCTCTGCAGTCAGGGGTCTGAGAAGACAGCTCAAAATTTGTATTGCCCTTACAGAAAACTTGAATTCTGTTCCCAGTACACACACTGGGCAGCTCACAACTGTGTAACTCCAGCCCCAGGGTATCTGGCACCTTCTTTTGGACCTCTGGACCTCTTGGGTATTGAGCTCACATGTGTGCCTACCTCCCCCCCCCCCCCCACACACACATACACACATACACACACGCGCTGCATGGGCTAGGTACATAGCTCAGTAACAGGGTATTGCCTGACATACACAAAGTTTTAGGTTCCCTCTCTAGCACTGAGAAAGAAGTATTCATAAAAATTGTGCCAGAGAAGGAATAAGGCATGATGAAAAAAAAAAATCCCTGTACTTCACACTGTTTTACAATCAGCTTAAAATCTCAGAGTAATTCTTGCCGTTTGCTTTCATTAAAATCTCCCTGGAGCCGAGGCACAAACAGGATGGCACAAACCCTCAAGCAGTGACCACAGCAACAGAAATGCCTGTTTGATGGGTCACTACTCTCCAGGCCTTTTGCAGGAAAGCTACCTGAGAAGTACTAGACACAGCCCAGGGTCAGTGGCATCTCGTTTTTCCATTGAAACAACCCACACAGGAGAGATGATGAGCAAAGAGAAATACGCTCTCTTGACGTATAAAGGGATTTTGCCCTTATGAGCCCACTGTAAGCTCAAACTCTCTTAAGTTGAAATCACACTGAATTCATATCACCTTCTGCACAGTCTGACTCAACAGCACGGGTCCACACAGAATGTCCCCAGTCTCCATCCGTAAGTTCCTGGCCATCTAGGAGCCTTTGCTCACCTTGCTGCCGAAGAGGAAGATGGAGGACCCACCTCAACACAGAGCACTAGGCTGGGGAGAGACACAGCCACAAAACTGAAAGTTTCTACCAAATGCTTATCATGTTTGCCTGTTGCAAAGCCAAAAATCATAAGCTTCAAACCTTTCTAAGGCAAGGACTACATTATGCAATGGAACACTAGTTTGCTTAAAACAAAGGGAAATTTTGACACACGCTAAACACAAACCTTGAAATCAATGTACTAAGTGGAATCAGCCAGTAGCAGAAGAGAAAGTCTGCGTGACTTATTTTTATCTGAGGTACCTTGAGTAGTCAGGGGCTCAGAGAAGAGAGAGTGAAGGAAGGCTGCTGGGGCTGGAGAAGGAGGAAACAGGTGAGTGTTTCCGTTTGCCATGGGGAACAGGCCCTCAGTAATGGTTACATACAACATGCATGTGTGAACTGCATGTTTATAAAGTGGTTAAGAGGGGAACTTTGTTTATTTTAGTGCCATTTTTACACCATGTCTTAGCCTTTCGGCTGAGAATCAGCATGCCTTAGTACAATTTTTTTTTTTAAAGGAAAGGTATACAGTGTTCCAAAGACCTTTGATTCCATCAGCCTGAACTCGGAGGCACAACTGTTCTGAGGCATCAGAGGTTCTGACTGTGAACCACACCTGAATGAGTCCTGCACGCAGCTCTCTCCTCCCACGCTCTAGGTAGTTCCGGGAGCCCTGGCCTGGTTTCACTTCTGACTTTATGAGCCCCACCCATCTTTTGACTTGGTCTTTGCCACTCTGTTCCTGGGGATTCCTGGTACACTCTGTTGTCACCTGAGAACCAAGTAAGGGAAGATTCTCATGAAAACAAAGATGGGCAGGAAAGACAGGAATGTGGTATTGGCAGGGGGTGAGACCTGCCCTGCTGAAATGTCACCCAGCTATGCAGAGAAACCTGCCACCAGTGTCTCCACCTTCTGCATGCCTCTGATTCTCAGCTCTTTGTCTGCCCCACACCAAACCCACACCTGGCTTGGAGCCCCACCACACAGATTTGACACCTGCATATACTTTCCTCCTCCTGGCACATTACTTAAGCAGTCTTTCTCTGAACCTCTAGGCAGACTGCACCGGGCCCTGGTCAACACCACTCACTTCTGCTGCATTGCCTAGGAAGGCAGGTCTCATCTGGGAAACTTTCGGACCCCCCTTGTGCAGCCTAGTTACCCTCTTCTTGGTCTTTTACATTTTTTGTGTTGCTTGTTTTGGATCATTTTAAACATGACCATCGTCCCACATTGAAAACTCTGTCCCCTGCTGGTTATGGTAAAAGGGAGAGAAATAAGTCCTCAGTCCTCAAGCCCACCAATTCTCCCTGAAGCCGGCAAGGTCTCAGTGTGGAAATACTAGCTTCATTTTCTTTTCCTGTTCTGCATAAATCTCAGTCTGCTGGCATGATGCTTCTGGGACTTGTTCCATTTCGTGGACATAAGCACCTTTCTTCTTTCTGAAGGCTGCAGAGGACCCTGCACTGGCAGGCATAACTGGTTTGATTGGTGTCCTCTGGAAGAGCATTTGGGCCAATCAGCCTTTTCTTTTCTGCATCTTTTAAAAAAATTTATTTTTTTCCTATCTTTTCTCTATCTATATTAGATGCAACAATACCTTCCTTGTGAAGAACAATTTGGAAAGTGAAGTTACTAAGTGGAGCATTTAATTTAATGTATTGATCAGTATTTCCAAAATAGCAGGGTGGCTAATGACACAGGTATTCACCAGGTGTGGTGGCGCAGGCCTTTAATCCCAGTGCTTGGCAGAGGCCTATGGATCTCTTTGAACCTGAGGCCAGCCTGGTCTACATAGTAAGTTCCAGGACAGTTAGGTCTACATAGTAAGAACCTGTCTCAAAAACAAAACCAAACAAAAATAACAAACCAAACAAAACCCCCAAACCAGGTATTGAACCTGGAGTAGCTGTGGGCCTATTCTATGGGATACAGATGGATGTGGGAGGCTGGCAGAGTCTGTTAAATTTAAGGACAAAAAATTGTGTGTGTGTGTGTGTGTGTGTGTGTGTGTGTGTGTGTGTGTGCATGTGTGTGTGTGCATGTATGTAAATGCACTTTTAAAGATTTTCGTCTGTTCTGCCGAAAGAATCTATGCCTCCAAATAGTATTGTACTTATTCACCAGATGGATCTCCCATTTCCCATCCCCACTCTTGGATGTGAACTTCCTGTCCCTCAAGAAGACCATCTAGGGCCCTGCTCTTCTGGGTCTTTCCCATGCGACCTCCCACTTGTCCTCTTGTGCCCTTTCAAGTGATTAAAGTTACCTCAGCTAATGCTTGTCTGAGTCTCCACAAGCCAAAGCAAAACTAATCAACTTTCTCTAAGAGCCTCAATGGTGAGGACTAGAAATCCCCCTCTCCTGTTTGATGGATGCAGAGGCACAAGTGGCTTACTTCTGACTGCCCCCTCCACCACCACCCTACACACACACACACCTAGAGTTGGCTGGGATTCAAACCCAGAGACAGCGATGCACAGATCTGAATGGACAAAGTAAAAGCAAATGAAACTGGCTGAGGGGTTTTGGTTTCAGTGACACCATCTGGAGAGCTTCCAACAATGCAGCTTCCCTGGCCCCTCTGGGCAGCATCTCTGGGGCCCAGCCCAGCCCACTGAGCTGTCTTTAAGTCTGCAGAGAGTTCCAGGAACCCATACTACCCAGTGCCCTGCCCTAAGGCTTTCCTGGGTTTCTGTTTTGGTTTTGTTTTTTATTTTGTCCTGAAGTGTTGGGAAATGAACCCAGGGTACAGCTGAGGCCAGGCAAAAACTCCAGTGTCAAGCCACACCCCACCCTCAAGCCACACCCCACCCTCAAGCCACGCCCCACCCTCAAGCCACGCCCCATCTTCCATGTGTATTAACAGCTCTTTACCACTGTGCCATACTTGGGATTCTTTTTCTTCATTAAGCATTTCCCTTCACTCAAAGAAAGCAAGGATGCTCCAAAAGTTCTTTTTAAAGTTTTTTTTTTTTTTTTGAACTCTTGTATTTCAACTTAGCTGATGCTAATACTTGCAGATATGGTGTTCAGTAGAAGCTTAAATAGCACAATGTTTTCCTGAGCCCATAAGCTCTGGGGATTTTTCTTTACATATATATTTTCTGTATCTATATTGGATGCAACAAGAATCCCTGTACATTCTTTATTGTGTTCATAACTTCTTCTGTACATGATATATATATATATATATATATATATATATATATATATATATATATGCAGAGGCACAGGTGGCTTACTTCTGACTGCCCCCTCCACCACCATCCCCCCCCCCCACACACACACACCTAGAGTTGGCTGGGATTCAAACCCAGAGACAGCGATGCACAGATCTGAATGGGCAAAGTAAAAGCAAATGAAACTGGCTGAGGGGTTTTGGTTTCAGTACAGGTCTGCAAACATCACCCACTCTTTGACATCTCAATGTGTATATGTGTAGGTAGGTAGGTAGGTAGGAAAATTGGTAGGTTAAGTAGGTAGGTAGGTAGGTAGGTAGGTAGGTATGAAGGTAGGTAGGTAGGTAGGTAGGTAGGTAGGTAGGTAGGTAGGTGATCATGAATGCCCGTGGAGACTAGAGGTGTTGGATCCTCCTAGAGCTTGAGTATCAAAAGTATGAGCTACCCAACACGGGTGCTGGGGACTGGACCCAGGTCCTCTGCAAGAGCTGTATGCTGGCTGGGCAGTGGTGGCGCATGCCTTTAATCCCAGCACTTGGGAGGCAGAGGCAGG